>CM026322.1:23311522-23995589 GCA_014843725.1 Amphicarpaea edgeworthii
TGCATAACCCGTTATTTAGTGAATTATTAATACGGATCACTTGTAATAACGATATTGTTGCTATCGTTTGGACTCTCCTTTGGATTCATATGCTATATGACTTTTATTTCTCGTTTGCTCTGTTGGTGAATGTTTCTAGGTTTGTCAGAGAATATCAGTTGTGGTGGTGATGGTGGTAGTGGTAGTCCATGTATGTTTCCGTTGAACCGTTGCAAAACGCTTCACCTGGTTGGTATTGAGATTGAAATTGCTTGTATCTGGTGTGGACTTGAAGCTGCTATGTTATGTATTTCATCACTAAGTACATTTAAGATTGTATGCAAATCAAGGTATTGCTAACTTATAAGACACGCGCATCCAGGTGAGGCACGGACAGGGGATCCACAATGTGGAGGGAGATAAGGACTACAACGCATATATGAAGCCTGAATATTTTGATGCACATCTTACGCCACTAGGCTGGCAAGAGGTAAAGCACCGCAGCTTATTGTGTGCAACATGTTTCGGAAAGAATAAGCTTACACAAGTCAAGATGTAGTTTAGAGATGGAAAAGATTGTTTAGCCTTGTGAATGTGTGATAATTTTTTGCTTCTGACAGGTTGACAATTTGCGTAGGCATGTTCATGATTCTAGGCTTATGAAGAGGATTGATCTAGTCATAGCGTCTCCTTTATTGAGGTATCAATACCTGTGTGCTCTATACGGATTGAGAAACTGTATGTCTATATTTTTTGTAAGAGCACTTAATTCTAAACTCTTGTGCAGAATAACTGCTGAAGATCAGAAAATTATTCTTTTTCCACTTATGTCAAGTAGACTTGGCATGCTTTTACTTTCTGTCAATTAGTCATTGGCTTAGACCTCCTTCATGTTTTCTGGGAACTTTTTTGGGTTTGGAAACACTGCTATTTTGCAATGGCTGATAAAGGTATCCCAATTCCTAAGTTTATGTCTGTTGTATCTTCCTTCTGCAATATGATCAGCTTTTATCAATTGATGAATGTGATAGACTATAGTTGTGTGTCTGATTACTATGAAGCAACATCAGTTGGGCAAACTTTAATTTGCACATTTTGAACATTGGTGTGACTTAATCATGTAAAACACGTGCAGTAAGTCCATGGATCTGGTATATTATCTTTTCAGGTCGAAATTATTGCTGAAAAATATAATTGCTGGCTAATTAAAAATGGAAAATATTTTTTTCTTGGAAACAATTCAATTCAAGAGTGTTCTCTGTGTTGGTCAGATATTAAATTAATGTTATCAGGTTTAGATTATCCATCTGTGTACCCAGTTGTAACTCACTAATGTGCAGCTAAAAGTCTTTCCCTGCCCAAAGTTTATGGGGGCAACGTGGGTTTCTTTAGTATCTAATCAAAATTTTATGCGCACTGAAAATTATTTGAATTAGTGATGCTTCATTTATTCAAGTATATCCATTTACCGTGCTAACTTGTTCCTGTTATGTAGTGTCTTCATGAATAAGGTTGCATTAGTTGAAAAAAGCTAGATTGGGACATATATCAGGGTTTTTCAAGTTATCCATATTTTGGGTTTGTGTAGTTTATATTGGAATGTGGTTCCTGTGAATTGTTTGAAATGACTTACAACGCAAGGTTTTAGGACTTTACAAACTGCTGTTGGGGTTTTTGGAGGTGAGGGCTACACAGATAGAACAAATGTGCTACCTCTTATGGTGGAAAATGCAGGAAACAGCAGTCGTGCTGCAATTTCAAGTCTGAACTGCCCTCCAATTGTTGCTGTTGAACTTTGTCGGGAACATCTGGTAAGTCATTTTATAGCCTGAACTTTTTTTTATCTATTGGCACAAAACATTCTTCTAAGAACTGAACAGAGAGCGAACAACGTAGAGGCTGGTTTCATGCATGCATACATGTGGAAAATATTATATCTGTTACTGTTACTGTTGTTGTTGTTGTTGTTATTGAGATCCCATATCAACTGTATATATGGCCAAAGTAAAGTAAAGCTTATAGAGGCTTAGGCAATCCTCACCCGTTGAACTAAAGGCTTGAGTTAGGCTCAACCCAAATTCAAGATGGTATTGAAGCCTATTATAGATCTGATATTGGCACCCTTAACCATCCAAAAATCTATCTAGCCCTATGACTTTTCTAGAGCAATACAATCTTCATGTTCCAGATATTCAATCCTTGGAATGAGAGATGTGTGTTGAGATTTCACATCAATTATAGATGTACAATCTCCAAGCTCCAGATGTTGAACTTTAGACACACTTAGCAGAGACAGCCAACAACCTTGAGGCTGGTTTCACTTTCATATGTGTCTGTCTAATACTATATCTATTATTATTATTGTTGTTGTTAAATAAGGTTTCTGTCTATTAGTCCCATGCCATGAATTATCATGATAGAGATATAAGGAATAAAAAAAAAACATGATAGAGATTCTTTTCCCTCCAAAATGTTAGCTTCTTTCATAAGCTAGGCCACAATTAATCTACCACTTAAATACAAGCAAGCGCACAAATGTATTTATACAACTCCACTTTATTTTCAATTTTAAGACGTGAAATAATTTTATATTTCGTTTGTCTGCTAATAATCCCCTTAAAAAAACGAAAATTCTATATTTTGTTTTCTAACTCTATTGGTCTGTTTGACGGATAGTTTTAATTTAGCTAGGCCACAGTTTTAAGGCTTGCAGATATAATGGAAAAGCTACGCAAACTTTAGCCAAATAGCAGAAGTTGTTGTTAGTGGGCATTAACACAAGTTGAATACAATGATTTTTATTTCTAATAAAGACTTAAATGGAACACAGATGTCCAGTAATCAAAATAAACTTTGACATTTTTCTATAAAATAAAAGTTTGAGTCTTTGAGATTAATGGCATCACGGACCAACTATAATGGCTACAATATAATGGTGGAGCTATGATCCAACAATTTTTCAAAATCATTGAATGATTAATCACAAATTAAATTTGGGATGTACATAAAATTACTTATAAAAGATAAAGGTTGCCTCTTCGTTTTCTTTCCCAACCACAATATTGTCAGAGGTTGTATTATGTTTAAAGAAAATTTTAGTACATTTTTTTTTATATAAGCTTCCTAAGCTTGTTATTGACGTCAACATTTGGACCCTTTTACAGATTTCTGTGTTTTATCATGCAGGGAGTTCGTCCCTGCGACAAAAGGAGAAGCATCAGCGAGTATCAATCTCTATTTCCTGCAATTGATTTTTCACTGGCAAGTACCTAAATTTTACGATTGTATAGAAGACCGCTAACATTTTTCTTTAGCTTTACAAAAATTGGGTCTAATTTTAATTTGTTCTCTGGGTTTTTGCCAAGTTACTTTTTCTTTTCTTTTTCAGATAGATAGTAATGAGGATACTTGGTGGAAGGCTGATGTTAGAGAGACAAAGGAAGAACTTGCAGCCAGAGGACTGAAGTTCATGAACTGGTATGATTTAGTTGATGGGAAATTTTAGGTTATATACTTTTTGTTTTCCCTGGGCTTACTTGACCCAACCAACTCCTTTACACCCACCCCCAAAAAAAAAGCAAGCTGACATTCTCTTCCTATTACTGGAAATTGTTGTCAAATATGTTCGGTTCATTTCTGAGACTCTTAACTTTATTTTCACTCCGTCACAGGTTGGGAACAAGAAAAGAGAAGGAGATAGCAATTGTGACGCATAGAGCATTGTTGTTTCATACTCTAAGTGCATTTGGAAATTACAGTCATCCCTTGGAGAAGAAAGAATTATCAAAGCCGTAAGTTTGTCAATGCCTTGCATGTAGTTATTTGTATTCACATCCTTTTGAGCCAACTGAGTTGACTATGTGACTATGTGTGCTTCTTTTTAAATGAAAACATCGTGTTTCTTCATGAATTCCATAATATTTAGTTCTCACCAGTCCCCAGTCACCAGTTTGTTGCATTAGTTCAAAAGTACTTACTATTATCACTGTTCTCGGGTCTTGCAATGCTGTTTCATGTGGTGCCTTAAATATTTAAACTTGGGGTTACGTTCTTGTTACTGTTGCTGTGATATGTTCAGCGGGACTCTTCCTTTTTGTAATAATTGACCGGTTTGAATAATTCTTTGCAGCTTTGCCAACTGCGAGCTTCGTTCAGTGGTCATCGTAGATCGGTGTGAGTACAACCTAAACAATTTTACCATTCACCTCAGTAAGGATTTTTATGATTTATTCTTACCTTCTAGTGTGACAGGATAGGATGCATTAACCACACAAAAATCAGGGAAGATGTCTAGTGATGTGGCGCATGAAAACGCCCAGAAAAAAAAAAAGGTTCTGTAGATATTTCATCGTGACTCAGGAAATCTAGCATAATTACTTCAAATTTCACAAATTATGCTTCTCGTCCTAAAATTGATATATGATTCATGATTGTCTGCAACAGGAAAAATTTTATGCCCAACAAAGTATTCTGCTAAGGATACACGATTCTCAGTTATTACAAAGACTAATAGGTTATATTTAAAGTTTAAACACATTGAACATATAGTTACTCTATATATGTGGTAAATATGAAATACAACTAAATAGATAACAAAAAATTATAATCTTTAAGAGCAATGCTGAATATTCTGTTTCAGTAGCACATAATCTTATTTTTGAAGTTCTTAAGAAAGAAGTTCCTTCTACTGTTGACAATGTGCGCGTTACCTTCGCCCATGATTTTCTAAATACTGTTTGATTTTGTCTTTAAAATATTACCGTAAACCGTAACCGGCAAGAGTATCTTACTTCATTTAGCCTTCAGAACATCATAGTATGACGCGGGCTTTTTCTTTGATTCACCACATAGTTTCTGAATAAATTAGGTAGAACATTTACAAAATAAAAATGATCATAATAATAATAATAGTGACAAAATAAATTATATATCACACATAAACAATGAAGAGGCAGAGGCACTTAGTAGTAAGTTAGGAGTGTTCGATATCATCGGTTTTGAATTGAAAAATCATATGATTCAATCATTTAAGTTTTTTTTTTTAATTTTAATTAGTAGTAGTTAAGAAAAATTAATCCAATTGGATTGGATCAATTTACAATTTTATTCTTACTTTTTTATTTTTAGAAAATACTAAATAAATAATAAGATATATAATAAAAAAAAATAACTTAAAATATCAAATATTACACTTATATGTCATTATATAGCTAATAGCTAATAGTAGTATAATTTTTAAAATACATTCCATATCAAAAATAAATTTATACGAATTGATAATGATATTTATATATTTTAACTCAAATATCTTTAATTAAATATTTTATCCATTCAGTTTTTAGCAATTTTTATTGAATTAGATCGATTCACGAAGATCCCTAGTAGGCTAGTAGCACTTTTTACATTTAGGCTAAATTGGTGATTTGGTTCCTTAGTCGATTATTATTTACTATTTAGTAATGGCTTAATTGGTCCATTTAGCTTTTCAAATTGGCTATTTTGGTTCTCTTGATTAATTATCAACTAATAATTTATCATTAATAAGATATCAAGTTAATTAAAAATTATTAATATATTAAAAATATTTTTAACATAAAAAAATTCATTTATTGCCAATCATTAAAAAAATATAAAAAATGATAATATTTTTTTTAAAACAAAATCACTTTTAATTCCTTTTAGTAATTAATATTTTTTAGTAAATTTATAATTAACTTAATAACTCTATTACTAATTATTATTAATTAATAATAGAATAAAGAGACCAAAATCGTTAATTTTTTTAATTAGAGAACCAATAATTATAATTAAAAATTAGAGGACTAAAATTTTGAAACCAGAGGAACAAAATTCATTTATCCTTTAATAATTGAGATTAATAAGTTAATTATTAAAAGTAATTAAATTTTTTTTTATGATTTTTATATTAAATTATAATTTTGGTTCCCTGATTTTATTTGTAATATATCATCTGTCAATTTTTAAAAATTAACAATTTTAATCTACTATTCATTATTAATTAGTAATTATAATTAATAAAATTATTAAGTTAATTATAAATTATTAATTATTAAAATCTAAAGGGACTAAAAATGATTTTTTTTTTTTTATGATTTTGATCTCCTAATTTTCTAAATCCATATTTTTGATCCCGTGATTTTAATTGTGATATTTAATCTCTCAAATTTTAAAAATTGATCATTTTGATTTCCCCAATCAATTATTAATAAAATTATTAAATTAATTATAAATTAAATAAAAAATATTAATTATTAAAATCAATTAAAAGTAATTTTTTAATGTTAAAAATGTTTTTTAATGATTGATAATTAATGATTTTTTTAATGTTAGAAATGATTTTTAACATTAAAACATGATAATTTTTTAAAATTTTTTTAATTAACTTAATAATTATGTTAATCAACAATTATTAGTTAATAATTGATCAAATGAATCAAAATCATTAATTTTTTTAAATTAGAGAGACCAAATTTTACAATTAAAAATTAAGAAAACTAAAATCATAAATTTAAAAAACTAGAGGAGAAAAATTGGAATTAAGTCAATTTTTTAATGTTAAAAATGATTTTTTAATGATTGACTATGGTAGTTAACGATTTTTGTTTAATGTTAAAAATGATTTTTTTTTATATTTCCTTTATGTAAAAGATGATTAAAGTTTTTTAATAATTAATAATTTGTAATTAATTTAATAATTCCATTAATTATAGTTATTAATTAATAAATGATCCGATGATCAAAATTGGCAATTTTAAAGACCAAAAATTGAAAACCATGGAAAGACAAAAATTGCAATTTTGTTAAACATTTAAGCATGACATGATGACAATATACGCACCTCCACTGCAGAGGCTACACGCAGAATAGTAGCTTCCGCCCATGGTCGACCCATTATTTGCAAGCCTATTGGAAGTCCTTCTTTATCGTAACCAACCTATAGACAAAACATGTTAGTGAAACTAATAAAGTTTGGATTAACTTCTACTTTATCGAAACTTTTCAATTAATATAAATATTTGATTCCTAACTTACAAAACAGTCCTTGTAAACTTATTAGTTATTATGGAGAAGACAAACCAACTTCCAAAAGTTTTGACATCAACTTATGTAAGGAGTGGAATTTATTTTATTTTGTTGATTCTTGTTTTTTTTTCTTGTAAATACTTGTTGAGAAATTTACTCGAACTAACTGGATATCTTTCTATTAACTATAGCAATGGCATTTAACTCAAGTGCTCTTCAGAACAAAATAACAAACACTATTCGTAACTGACTTCAATCTCACTCACCGGGACAGAAATGGCAGGGAATCCCAGCAGATTTGCAGGAAGAACGAACTGCATAAGGTTAGCTGTAGTCTGCATATCTGTTTCACCACTTTTAAGAGCACTGGGAGGTATTATGGGTGCTGTCATGCTATTAAAAACAAAGACAGATCAGGTGCAGTTCCTCCATATCAATTATTCCAGCAAAAACAACAAAACCTTAGTTCCAAAATAAGATGTAGTTAAATTTTGTAAAATTTCATTTCCATAGGCAAAGTAGATTTCTGATGCTATTATGAAAATATGGCTATATTCATACCAACAAAGTATTAACAACTGCCAGAAAACATATAATACTGTTATCCAGACTGTAAAAACTAATTTCAAAGCCATTCAAAGAATTATAAAAGTAAACCCACGTTAGATCAACTGAACTGATTTTGGCACAGTGCAGCGGTCCATTACACTAAGGAGTACTCTATCATCTTGTTATACATACCCAGTTGTTGGAGTTACTATCACATCCACTTTCTTGAAAATCTCCATGTGGTAATACATATTCCTTCGTCTGAAACATTTACCATAAATTTTAGAAGCTACATACACAACTTTTTTGGTATGGTTCACACATTTGACAATCTGTGACAGTAATTATTTTTAAAAATTGTAACACCATTTTTCAAGGTCATCAGTAAAAGATGTTTAAATAAAGGGACATAAGTTTGTTATATTTATTATCAACTCTCGTCTCACCTAATACATTGGGCTGCAACATAATCTGCGGCAGTAAATGACCGAAAAAGTGCCAAACTTGTACGAGTATCATATGTCAAATTTACACCTTTCCTATGAAAGCAAAAATAAAGGAAATCACCATAACTTTTTAAAACCACTGTATAATATTAACCACTTTTGATAACAGACGAGAAGGATCTCTTTTAACAATTGAACTACAAAATGAAGTTACCAGGATTAAGTTTCAATATATACTCAAACATACCCGTCTTCACAATCAGGATTCAGTGAACATAAGCATTCAGAGCCAATGGAAACAACATGGGCAGTTCGCATCTCAAGAAGCTCTGGTATAACAATTTCTATCATCTTCAAATAATAGAGAAATATACACTACTTAGCCATGTTTAAATCTATCATGCTTATCTAGAAATAAAGTGCATTACATGATAGAATGATGAACTTACTTCACAACCATGTGCCTTTGACAGCAGATTAAGTGCTTCCTCACATTTATCAGAGATTTCAGTTGAATGGACATCATTAAACCACTAAACAAGAATAAATATATAAATATATTATATATTATATATAAAAAGCATGTCACGCTAAACTGCACAAAAAATCTATTTCGAAAGGATAAGTTAATTACCGGGGTGTACTTTCCTATTCTTAAAGATCCCAAGGCATTTGAATTATCGTTGGATGACAGAGTTGGCAAACAAGGTGGTGACTACAATAAACACAAATATATGCATCATACTTACTAAAGAATGGAAAAGTTTTGTATAGGGAATAAAGTAAAGAATAACTGAATAAAAGTTAGTCTAGTAGTTTGTCAGTCATATACACATTCATAACAGGTTTAAAAGAGCCTCTAATTTATAAAGAGTAGCAGTACAAGGGGTTATTAGAAAATAATACTCCCTCCGGACTTAAATACAAGCAACAAAATAAATGGACTTAGATATAAGCAAATTTTAACTACTTGACCCTATTCAATGATGTTATCCCAAAAATACCCTTCAATTAATGGTGATTCTAGTTCCAATGAATCATTGTTTTTTTTCCTGATAACAAGTTTCAATGAAAGACACTTTAGAATAAAAAAATTACTTTTTAAATGTGATCAGTCAAATTAAATGATAATATGATATTAACCAATTTTCTTAATGCCCTCATAAGTTAGTTAGATTTACTTATATTTAGGTATGGAGGAAGTGTTTAATTATGGAGACAGGCTTACTTTGTTATGTCCGGGATAGGGAAATTGCCAAATGTCAGAGGGTAATTTATTGTCCTAGGTTCGATACATCCCCTTTTTCAGTTAATACTTTTAAATGAAGGACGTCCATGTTCCAAAGTTCGATCCTGGTTTTTCTTCTTGCCAATTTTGTTAAAAGATTTTCCAGGAACTGCTTTGCTTTATTTACTGAAAAATTAATTTGAATAGACTAACTCGACCTCATAAAACTGGCTTTGTAGTTCATTCTTAGAATTTGGGCATAGGGTTCATCCCAACAAAACCGGTTTTAAGGTGAGAACTACCTAAGTCGTATAAGGATTACATTAGTGGGACTAAACACACCCCAAAAGGTTGCAATTAAGGCAGCCCAAAGAGGCCACAATTACATTGGTCATATCAACATTTTTGGTTTTCAATCTCAACAATTTTCTTATTACTCAGAAGAATATCAACTGTGCCACTAAAGAACTAGATCCCCCCCTCACAGCAACAAAAAGAATAATACCGGTTTCAAACTGATTCTATTTGCAGGAGATGCACCCAACATTGCAGAATACCTGAATCATTAGGAACAGAAAGATCTGTTATATATGTTCAAGAAGCAAGCCATACTGATACAGGTTTATACTTGATATCAACAACTGAATTAACTAAACCAAACTACTAAGTGCAGACATGTACATGTAAAGTTGAGAGCGGTCAAGTAAAATGAATAAGTAAAAAGGGAAGCATGAAAGAGAAAGATAGAAATATGCATTGCTTACACTAGCAAGACATCCTCCAACGTTGAAGCAATGGGTCCAATAATTTCCACAGTCCCAGAATCACATAATGACCTGTTGAGGAGAAAATAGTACATATAAAGAGATGGTAATGATTGATCCATCACAGTGCAAGAAATTACCCCTCCATGTTTGTCCGCCCATAAGTTGACTTCAATCCCACCACACCACAAAGGGAAGAAGGAATACGGACTGAACCTGCCCTTTTCCAAATTTTTCAAAAATAAGTTATACAGAGAAAATAGAGCCAAATAATCAATTAAATACATTAGATCTACACAACCTCCACCATCAGTTCCCAATGCTGCAGAACATAGTCCAGAAGCAACAATTGCAGCTGGACCTGAAGAAGATCCACCAGTATACCTATCAGGTGCATGAGGATTTCTTGTAGTTCTGCAATTCAAGAAAATTCAGTTGAATAATCAACGAAGGTAGATCCTGATGAGGAACACAAGATAATTACAAGCAAACCAAAACAGTATTAAAGGTAATGTAAGAGATTCATGGCAATTAAAGGTGAGAAAAACTCTCCTTTAATTTTTCTAAAGGCTTTTGACACATGTGACCATGATAGAAACTACTTCTCAAATCACAGAAACTAGGGAATTGGACCCACTCATTGCAGAAAACTTAGAAATAAATAACAGAAAACAAAGATGAAAAGACAACACAGATCATTTGTGAGACCTGTAACCTCACATCCAACCCCACTCCCTTCCTTCCTTTTAATCCCTTTAACAGATTCCCTTCCCTTCCCCCAGCTGTCACATTTGAAGATCCCCTTACACATGCTCTCTTCATTATATATGATAAGCTTACCCATAATTAGGATTATTTCCTGTTGTACCCATGCCTAACTCATGCATATTTGCCTTCCCAATGAAAATGACACCACAGGTACGCAGTCTTGATACACAGACTGCATCCTTCTTAACAGTGCGTACCTCATGCATCCATGTAGTTGCACCTGTCGTCATCAGAAGAAAATTCAAAGGTTTTTTTCAATTACCAGGACAAAGTAAGATGCTAAGATTTACTTACCCTTGGATGGATGAGGATAACAATCTATGTCATCTTTGATGGCCATGAAAATTCCATCTAATATGGATAATGGATTTCCTACATAATCAAAGTCCAAGAATATAACTTAGATAATTGTCAATGTCTATTCCCGCCATGCTCAACATAATCATGTGTGAAAGATTTAGACTGTAACCATCCGAATCATTTAAAATTACCTGCCTCAATCCTCTGAGTAGATGCTGCTGCCTGCTCCCGGACTTCTGCAGCATCAAAGGATATCAATAGTGGTGTAGGAGGTTTATTTCTTCCATTGTCCTCTATAATTGAGATGATGCGCTCAGCAACCTATATATTAAAAGTGAAACTGTTACAATTTAATTTGAACAAAGAGAAGACGAATCTTTACAACTACAGAGAGTTGCTACCAGCTAAATGCTACATACCATAGATGGCGTTACTTTTCTAGATCGATAAGCATGAGCATAGTCACGTATTTTCCAGTACCGAAAGGACGCAGATGAATTTTCCCATAATTCAGCAGCATCATAATGTGGAAGACACTTCAAGGCAGATTCAACTCGATCTTCAGGTCTCCCATCTTCCTCAAGGACAACAACACCAGGCTCCATTTCTAAATTAACATTACAGACATCAGGATGGATTATATAATAAGCAAGCATCCTCAAATGTAATGCAAACAATCTGACATAATTACTAATTTCCATTATCTGAAAGGAAATTTGTTCCTCCTATCCTATTCTAATTATCTCAAAGAACTTCAGATTAAGGTAAATCCAACATATAAGACGACCTGCAATTTAAACACAGATGCATATTGACAAAAGAAGCAATTCACAAATGAGGAGAGGAAAAGACCTTGAGGTGGATATTCAGGTTTAAACATAGGTTCCTCAGGTATCACAGTGTGCCGCAATATCTGTTCATAATCATAAACAGACAACATTTAGTCAATTCGCTATGTCACTGTCGTTCACACGCCACTCAGGTATTCATAAATCATAATTAACAATGACATTAGAATACAAGACATTAGTCACTAATTTCAGCAACAAAACACACACCTCGTTAATTTTATTTTCCTTCTTCAAAATATTCATAACGATAGCACCTATCAGCGGAGCTTCAAGTATCCTCACAAATAATCTAAATACAAATCCAGTCAGATGCGGAGCTGCAAAAAACAAAATAATAAAAGAGAGAGAGAAAAATTGAATCAAAATGTTAGTAGTAGAAACTGGAAATTCAACTTGATTGCAGAAGAAGCTAAGCGAGCGAAATTACCTTGCACGACTTCACGTTCGTACTTGATGGAGGATAAGTCAACGTCCTCGACTGGAGTCATTACACGCTTTTTCCCCATCTTCAGAGATCTCGAAACACTGACGACCCTTCTCTTTCAGCTTCCTAACTGAATTCAAAACAAAAACAAAATAAATTCGAATCGCATGAAGAAGAAAACACGGAAGCGGAAAACGGAGTTGGAAATTGAAATTGCGGAGCACAAACCTAGCGAATTGTGATGTGAGCGATGAAGTGAAGTCCTAAGTGGCAGTATTAACGTTTTTCATTTGTTTGGGAGTACGAGCGAAGCATCTATGGTAGTGTGAGTGAGTCCGGCCCTGTCATTGTCATATGGATGATGATTCATAAATGCGATTGTCTCAAAAATCACGTCTCATCTTCAAAAATCAAAACTGCTTCTGGTTGGTGAAACCAACAAACTCTCTGACTATCCGTCGCTCCATTCAAATCTTCTTCTACCTTAGTCCTTAGTCCTTAGCTAGCTGTTACTGCGCGTGTAAACACTCATGAGATTCATAATGTATATATTACAAAAATTGTACTAACAATAATTTTTTATTAGTTAACAAATATAAATTTATACTAATAATATAGTATAGACTATCTTATTGCTGAAAATGTTGATAAAAATCAATTAACCCAGACCAAATTGGATTAAATTAAATTTACATTTCAAATTGAAAAAAAATAAAATAATAATAATAATAATAATAATAATAATAATAATAATAATAATAATAATAATAATAATAGTTCAGTATGCCAACACTCTAATACATGTACAAGCACAGTTTAATTAACTTTAGACAAATACTAATCAGTATGCTAAAAATACTATTTAAAAAACTAAAAATATAATTTTGTTTTTATTAAAATAGTAAAATTACACTTGTTTATATATTTTTTTTATTCTCCTATAATTTTTATAATAAATGCGTGAGCAAAGTCTCTGTATATTGCCAACTGCAAAAGCTGCAAAAGTCTCTATCTATTGTTAATTTTCATGTTGATTAACTCGACACGTAGGTTCCATCTTTCTTATTCCATTTCGTGCCATGCCGTCGAAATGCAATGAATTTATATTTAATAGGTGTGATAAGGCTACTTATGAGTAATTTTAAATGGAATAATACATTAATACATTACTACTGATTTTAATTATTTTTTTTATCTACCAGAACTTAAAGTTAAATTTGTAGGCATAGTTTTAATTACTGAAACTTAATAAAAAAATCAGTGATAATTATTTAATTTTAAAAAGGTAATATAAGAATTGATTTGAGCATGTTAAACACTTGTGCCCTTTTAAACTTTTCTACCCATAGCACCAATAAATTTGCGTCGGTACGTGTATAACAGGTGAGATAAGAATAAAGTGTAAATAATTATATTATATGCGTACGTATTTAATTATAATCTCACCATTTATTTTCAACAATAAATAACTTATTTTCTTGTATAATACGATTGCTTTGATAGTTCCGTTAAAATGGGTGCCACGGAAGATTCATAATTTAACTTTGACTTCATTTGAGATAGAGTGGTGGAAGTGAAATAATTATTTAATTAGTGTGCCCTCACCTCCGTTTTTTTATAATGCAATTTGCAAATAGCAACACAAAGGACTAGCAGTAGGACTTTCTTTTAACAAAGCAAAGGAAGATATTTCTCAGCCATGCGTGTTTTGCAGTTTCAGTTTTCAAATACGATGACATCATGTTGCTCCACAGAACTGTATGCTTAATTTAACTTTAGGAATAAGAAGTAATATAATTAATTTAATTGTACGTTTATGTATACTGATTCGCATGATTTATGAGTTAAATGAGTTTTTTTTTTTTCCTGTGTAGACCAATCCATTAATTCACAACAATTTACTTTCTCAAAATATTATTTTAAATTAGAAAAAAAAATATATGTAAAAGTTTTAACAAATAAAATAAACTTGAAAAAAATATAATGCGTGGAAAGACGCGCGGACTAACTCATTTAACATATATTTAGACCAAATTATTAAATACAGACAGTTAAATATGAGTCTTAGACTCTTAGTGGACCAACTAACCCATTTAATTATGGGGTTTCTGCGTGAAGACTGAACAGGTGTCGTATTGTTTGGGGCAACATATATTTTACGCATTAAATAGTTTTACATAATTAGTAAATTATCATTATTTAATTATATTAAATTAGTTAAATTTTATATAATTATTTCAAAAATCATTCTTGTATTTATGAGATTTTAGAATTTAAAAATGTGAAAATCCCTTTTATTCTTAAAAATTATACTTCTGTCAAATTATAAGTCAGGTTATGAGACTTCTGATCTGATTAGTTGAATTAGTTTGAGCTATACATTGAAAAGAAAAGAAAAAATGACATTAATATACTACTCTTTGCACATTACTTTACAATAATTTTAAAACAACGTGAAATTCACTTATTAATACACATTTTTTTCTAATATTATCAGTTTTGATCATTTTAAATAATAATAATAATAACTTCTTCTTTTTTAAAGACTAATAATAATTTTTTTTAAGAGGCTAATATTAATAACTTAAGAACGCATATTACTTATAAATAGATTCCTAAGATGCAATTTTATACGTAGGTTTTCCTATGGAGGGGCACAAAATTTATCCCTCTTAACTTCCACTTCAGGTAGCTTTCACCCAATCAATTCAGTAGGTTTCACCTAATGAAGACATTAATCATGCTCACACCGTCAATTATTACCTCCTTCCTATAACTATGATAATTACAAGGATAAAAAACATTTAAGAAATATAAAACATTATCATTATATTTGGACAAAAATATTAGTATATAATATTCTCTCTATCCTATTCTCTTGACATTTTAGTAAAAATAACCTTTCATTTTATTTGTCATTTTATAGTATCAATCAAATATTTTTCTATTATATTTTTAACCATTTATTATGGAATGAAAAAATAAGAGAGAAATATACATGAGAGAATATAATCAAAATGAAAAATAAGAGATATGTTAAAAAATAGTCAGGCCTTGAAAAAGTTAACTGGATTTTAAAATACTAATTATTTTAAGATTGAAAAAAGACTAAAACATCAATAATTATGAAATGGAGATAATATAAATTTATAACAGCACGTTACCTGAACAAGAAACAAGTGATTTAACTAATTTAAAAAAAGACAAAAACATCAATACAAGTTACAAGGCACTGTGTGACACAACTTCAATCATAATCATAATGAATGAAGTGGGTTATGCCTAATCTAACGTAGAATTCAACTCGATCTCATATCCTAATTAAATTAAACTGGCATGAATTTCTAATTAAGGATTAATTTCTCGAATAATGCACTTCTTCCAACATAGTAACAAATTTGATTAGGTAAATTGATCTAAAATATACTGTAGTACGTAATAAAGATATTTGAAAAGCTAAGAGGAAATGAAAATAAAAGGATATTTATATGATCTCACTCACAACAAAAGTGAGAAAGTGTCTCTCAAGCGAAGCCATAATGGAAGCTTAACCGTTGGTCGAAGCCAAAGAAAGAAAGTAGATGGAGAACTACTCATACCAATCGTATCCAGATTCAGGCGAGTCCTCTCCACGCTCCAGAGAGATCGATTTCGAGAACCCACCTTCTCCATGGGACGACCAAAACTACAAAGCCAAGTTCATGTGCAGCTACGGCGGCAAGATCCAGCCACGCTCCCACGACAGTCAGCTATCCTACGTCGGCGGCGAAACCAAAATCCTCGCCGTCGACCGCACCACCAAGTTCCCCGCCATGCTCGCCAAACTCTCCGCCCTCTGCGACGCCGCCACTCCCCAAGACAATAACAGCCTCACCTTTAAGTACCAGCTCCCCGGCGAAGACCTCGACGCCCTCATCTCTGTCACCAACGACGACGACCTCGACCACATGATGCACGAGTATGATCGCCTCTACCGCGCTTCCGCTAGACCCTCCCGCATGCGATTGTTCCTCTTTCCCTCCGATAATACTCTTCCTCCTTCGCCTCCTGCTTCTGCCCCGCCAGAACCGGTTAAGCCTAACAACGTCGATTTCCTTTTCGGTCTCGACAAAAACGTCGCCGTCGCTGCTCCTCCGCCTCCTCAGCCACTGCCTGCAACGCTCAAATTTAATGATCCTGTGCTGGATCCCGTGGCGCCGTCACCGGAGTACCAGTCGCGACTGAATTTGAACCCTGCCGATCGTGTTGCGGTTACGGATCCCAACGCGATTCTTCAGCGCCAGTTGCAGCAACTGCAACTTGCGGAGAACGAGCAAGCTGCATATCGCAGAAAGAGCGAGGATAATAATTTCCCCGCTGGTGATTATTACGTTCAGAAGATGCCGGAGAAGTTCCCGCAGGCGAATTTTCAGGCGAACGCGCCGGGTTATTGGCCTGAAAAACAAGTTTCCGGCGAGTTTTATCCACCGGTGGGGTCGGCTGCGTCCGGCGGAGGGGAACAGCCGGTTTATATGATTCCGGCGCCGGGGACGTTTTATCATGCACCAGTTATGCGGCCCCCGGCCTCTCAGGGATACTACGCCGTGCAACGAATGGGTTCTGATAATTACCGTGAAGCGCCGGTGTACGGCGGCGTGCCGCCTCCTAAAGTGGCGGTTCCGGCTCAGCAGCCGGTTAAGGCTCCCGCGTATACGGAAGGATTCGGTGTGGTTCGGCAAGGTGGGATAGTGGATAATACGGGTGCTCCATACGCGCAGGTGGCGTACGATAGTGCGAGTGGGAGACAGGTCTATTATACTGCGCCGGGTGGTGGTGGTGTAGTGCACGCTCCTCCGTACCAGGGGGGTTTTCCACCCGTAACCGCTGACATGAGACAAGGTGGGGTGTCGTTGGGTCAGGATGTTAAAGCCATAAGCAGGGTTACTCAAGGTTCAGTGTGATGATAATAATGGTTCAGTGTGATTAAGATCATGGTTATTGCTAAATATGTTTACTATCTTGTTCGTAATCCTATTTATGTAATAGAAATAATTATAATAATTAGCTTTTAGTTTTTCGCTTGCTGTTGTTGTCCGTACTCAAATACAATGTCGATGATGGTTAGAGTAACTTACACCATATTCCTATGGTTTTGTGTAAATTTCTTTCTGTGCTGTTAATTTGTGTCTTGATAGTGTTTTTTTCTTCTTTTTAACAATTATACTTGAATTAATTCCCTAGATTTCATTATCTTATACTCTTATGGAGTGTGACATCAGAATGCTTGTCCCGCGGAATTCGGTCGCCATGGATAAGGGCTTGTCAAATGTTGAATCATGTTCATCCTTCTCTCATTTCCATCTTTATCAATGATGTTTTCGGTGCTTGCTTTGCTTTCATGGTCGTTGGTATGATCTTCTAGGTTCTTTGTTGCCCTTTATTATATTATTAAAAATATGTACCTTCGATTAAACATCCTTTAAGTAATGATCACGCCGATATCTGGCCATTATTATGCCATCATGTTTAATTAAGAAAATATAAAAAGAAAAAAAACTTGATAGGCATTTTCACTCTTCTCGCCGATTCAGTGATTCACGTCTAATCATACCCTGTCTTTGTTTGCCCCCTAGAGATATGCTTCAACAATATGTAGGAGTACATGCCAAAAACAATTTTATAGAAAATTGGAAGTTTATCTATCTATAGGATATTTTACAATACTTATTCACTTTATAAATCTATTCTTTTTACATACTTTTTTTTTCCCGAATTTTCTTTTTATTGTTTGCTACCCTTAAATTGACTAACTGAGTTTAGAATTATCCCCCCAATGAATGTCATGATTAAAACTTAGAAGTTTCCTGTTTTTTAAAGTTACCATCATTTGAAGTTCTCATCGATCAGTTAAGGTAAATTAGAAACGCTTTTCGCATATTCAAACGCTACAAGTAGGAGGGTGTATATATTCAGATTGCTTTATTGAAGAGTCCAAAAAAGTTGTTCCTTAAAGCCAGTCCATTTTTTTAGTTTAGAAATATATTTATTTATTATCAGTAATCAGTATACTCGTCTACTTAATCTGTTCTTATGATCGCATCTGAACCTATAATTAGCAGGTGTATAGCTGATATTGAAAAAAGAGTTCAGATAATGTGAAGTTTTAAAAAAAGATCATTCTGTGAAAACAGAGAAAAGTTGAATAACAAAAAAGTTGTTCAAAATGGCAGAAAGGGAGTTCATATCTGCAAATTAAAAAATTGTCATGGTCTTGGTCCACCTTCTATCCTAGTCTTTGAGTGTGCATCAAAGGCTACAGAAGGGAACAAAAGTGTTGCAATCAGACCTCTGATATTATGGCCAATTAAGATAATTTTGGATAGAACCTTTTTGGTTTCCCATATTGATATAGTACCAGGCAGCGTTTGACGTGTGCGCAGGGTTTAGTTAGACGCTCCCATCCAAAATCATAATTAGAATTTTCATTTTCATTACGCCAGAAAAAAACAAAAAGGGGAAACCCATAACAGGTGGAAATTTCGTTTTTTCAATACCAGGTGTGCGTTTTCTCAAGAATCAAACGCCCATGATTGCCCCACCACTTCTTTCTTTGAATTTAAGTAGAAGGGTGAGTCTCTTTCACCCCAATTTTTTTCCTCAAGATTCATTATTATGGCTTCACAGTTCACACTAGCACAAGCACAAGTCGTTATTTTTGTGACATACTTCGAGGCTGCGTGGCGCAGGCGCCAATCTGTGTTGGAAAGGTGGAGGGAGTTGTTACTATAATTTTCATTACTTCATATAAATAAATGACAACAAGTATAGCTCAAAGATATTGATTAAAAAAATTTAAATATAAAAAGATATTATGACCAGGTTTAATAAATACTACATGACACAAGCAAACAACTAACCACTAGTTCACGTTCTTAGTATTTGTTTACAGATACCAAACATCCGTTTATGCTTTCCATTGTGCAAAATTTAACGTTTTTTTTAATCATCTGCTTTATTATTACGTCCACTTATTTAACTTCACTGTTTTCTTTCTTTTATTTACTTCATATAAACCGTTTCTTTTTCGCATAAAAGTAGATCACTAAATCTTATCACTTAATTGGCTTTTATATTTTATCTGTTAAGAAAATATATATGTTCTAAGAATCATGCTTTTGACAGATTAGTATCTGTCTTATGTTTAATTTAACATTTTTGTAATCTAATAACCTGTATAATTATATGATGTCATATATTTGTTCTTAATTGTATGAAATGATATGTAGATGGAATCAAGGCTAGCTGAGCCTGAGTATGACCCAACAAAATGCAAGAAGGGAGAAAATAGCTAAATGATTCTCGATCCTTAACCAAGTCAATATAAGAGGAAACAGGACTAGTCGTTTCTTGCAAATTACAACTTTGAATTAGACCCCACCAGGCTTTTAAATACATGTTGATTGAGTTTGTTCCAATTTGAACAAGTTGAAAACTTTAAATTCAACATCAAATCAATTGCGTTATACTATTAGTTTTGGTTGAAAACTTAATTCAATTACCTGAGAAAAAAAAAAAAATTCAATTACTCAACTCATTAACTCAATATCAAATTCATCAGTAGTTTTCTTACGTCTTCTGCCCCACTGGTGTTTTTATTTTTATTTTTAAGGGGCGTATCTATCTGGTGCCGGTTTAAAGTATAAACTGGGTTAATCTTCCGTATTTTTTTATATACTGCTTCAGCAAGCTCTCTAGAAGTTTGTGGAGAAAATCGTATAAACTTAAGAAAATAAAGTTGGGGTGATTAGATATTATTTTTAAGTAAAAAGTTAAAATAATTAAAATGTTGTCAAATTTTAAGGTTATATCTGTATAAAAAAAATTAAAGTTTTGCCACACTGCAGACCTTAATTAACTGATGACAATAACAAGGACCCTTTTATTGGAAGCTTCTTTTGTGGGCTTTATAAAACACTATACAGTAAAGACTAAAGACCCTGAATTTGGGCTACTTCAAAGCCACTGGATCAGTTTTCGTTTTCGTGGAAAACCTCTACAGTTTGCTATTTGAATCCCTTGTTTACACTTTGTATCCCAATTTTTTTGTGACCTTAAACACTTCGAAAAATTATTTACACTAAGAGTCACTAGAAACTCTCTCTTCCTTCCCCTAAGACTTTTGAACATGTCTCTCTCTCTCTCTCTCTCTGAGACGATACTTTGGCTTTTGAATACTCATTATTTTCTATTTATCAATGAATAAAACTTGTTGGATAAACACAACAATTACTTGAGTAAGTGTGTTGTGAAATTCTCTATTATGATTCTCTATTGTTGTGATCTAGTTTGTCTTAGCCCTTATTATATATAAGGTTGAGCTTAATCAATAAGGCTTCTCAAAACTATGTCTGGATGATCTTAAACCTATTCAACTAATCACATAAACAGAGTACACTGATGTATGCATACAAATAATTCGTCAAGAACCAAATGATCTATAAAGGTCTAAAGCTGTGAATAATGAAAGCAACTAACATTAAACAAAGGACAGGCAATTGAATTGGCCCGTCCATTATATAGTACATAGTATTCGCCCAACTTAGCTTCCTCGGGTAGCATGTTCATTCTGCTGATTAAAGAGGGGAACCCCACAACACAACCACAATGCGTTACTCATTCATGTACAAATAATAGCTTTTCTTGTTGATTAGTTGTACATAGATACATTTTTAACTCCATGATTCCTTCCCCATAGGCAATGTATTTGAGGCACCCATTGGCCCCAAATGTGAAAACTTACAAACACGAACCCAATATGTTAATTAAGAAATTTGTGTGTAGATTAAAGATTAAATAATCACCTAGCTAGCAAGGGTATCTAATTTAATTTAATTACTCAAGTTATCGTTATCTTAATTAAAGTTTCCGTAAAGAGATTACAAGACGCGGTAATAGCGTGTGCAACTGTGGAAGGAATATATTCGGCCTTAAAGCTTATACTAACCCAAAATGCTAAGATAGGTACCAACCATTTCCCACGAATAGCAACAACTAGCAAGCACCCTCCAAGGCCAGACTCAACAACATGCATGTGAGTGCTTTTTTTTTTACTCAAACTTTGTATTCACATCACATGGGACAGCACGCCAAGCCTTTCTAACCCTTTTTTTATTACACACACAAAACAAGTGACGAAAGAAGAAGCTTCGGAGGCACAAGAGTATTCTTGCCCACGAATCAAGCCGCGTGTCAAAAAGGAGCTGTAAACTTTTTGAGATGTCTTCCAGTTTTATTTAGCCATCTTCCCCTGGAATCCATTCATAGCTAAAAAAAAAAACAGGAATTGTTTTTTAGATCATATTGTTCAATTATTCTTCTTCTAAGATAGATGGTGGCGGTGGCCGGTGGATATAACTTTTTGCAAAGTAAAGATATAAAGAAAAATATAATACTATAGCATCTAATAGTGATTGTGAAGTTACATGCCAACGTCCAATTAGTTAGTGTGAAATGAAATGAAATGCTATTTCTGGATCTTTCTTCTTAATTCTCTCCACCAATTATACTCTCCCTCCATGCCTTCTTTTGTGTGAATATATATATACATGTCGAACCCTCTTATTCCAAGTTCCAACCCAAATACAAGTTCTGGCTTCCAATAAATATTTTTGAGTCTATCTGGTTTTTGCAAAGGGTGTTCTTGTTGAGATGAGTGAGATCAAATATGGCTATCCATACCCAGCTCAAGGTAAATATACTTTTCAGTTTTCAGCACTCAATTAATTCTCAACCCTTCTTACCATATATTCTTTTGAATTTCATTAATCCTCTTTCTTTCTAAGGCAAATAAAAAAAAAAGAGTTGTTTAGTTGCTAGTTGATGATTTTTTGTCCACTGCGTATGTCATCGCCTGAATTTGAAACATTTTTAAATTTGTATTTTGTCAATTATTACGGATTTTTTTTAGTTTTTTTTGGTAAATTATTACTGAATAGTTGTTGTTGTTATGTCCCACACAGGTCCTTATCAGGGGCCGCCTCCGGTGGCTGCACCTCCACAGTACTATACTCAGTATGCTGCTCCACCGCCAAGAAGAGAACCAGGTTTCCTTGAGGGATGGTAATTAAGCTATTACATAGGAAATTAAGGATTTGCTCCTCAATTAACCAAAATTAAGCTTTTTTTTTTTTTATCATTTTAGTCTGTTAATAAGGATCAAAAGTATAATATTTCTAAACTAAGTGATGAAAATAATTATTTTAATATAATCTAGAACCAAATTTAAGAGAATAAAAGATATTTAACCCTTTAAGTTTGTTACCTTTGATTCTAGCACAGACATTCTTTTCTTGTTCAATGCTCCTATTAACTTTGTTTTTTTTTTTTGTTTTTCCCCAAAATATGCAGCCTAGCGGCTCTGTGTTGCTGTTGCCTCTTGGACGAGTGTTGCTGTGACCCAACTATTATTTTTGCTAGCTAATGCTTATGCTATGACTTTACCATACAGGGAAAGACACTTATTGTAATAATATTTTGATTTAACAGTTGTTATTGTTTAGTGGATCCCATCAAATTATTATGTGTGAATGAGTAGTAATCAATATGTTCATTTTTTTCTTGTTGTATTGTTATACTTAAATGAGTATATCCCTTTGGTCATGTCCTTGTTCTTAAAAAAAAATAAAAATACAGCATCATTATTGAACATCAAATAATTAATAATGCACATAAAAGTATGCATAATTATGTTTATCTTTCACTTGTTTTTTTATCATATATATTTTTTTTAAAAACTTCCAACATCAAAGAAAATTAGAAAACAATAAAAATGCTTTACTTTAATTATACAAAAACATTTTCCAATAAAATAAAATGGGAAGACTTGGTGGATGAAAGCTTTGGTGATAAAGCTTGATACTTGAAAGGACAAGTGTATATATTTGATAAAACCTTGTTATTATATGCTTATACATGGTTTTAAACCTATCTAATGGACAAAAAGTATCCGAAAAACTTTTATTTTTTTTGCATAAAGAGAAAAATCTATTCATCACAATAACTACAACTTCAAAAAAAAATCTGTAATGTTTTTTCTTTTTAAGAATCAAACACAAGTATCAGATAATAGACCCTTAATTTTTGCTGCTATGTTATGTTCTACCAATTGCTAAACAAAACTAATACTCCAAAACACTAAAAGGTCTGTCACTCTCGATACATTGGGTTCTACACATATACACATTCACTCACCTGACATGCACTTTTCAATCACATAGAAAAAAACACACTTCACACTCTCATTTTTCTCACGCACAATATATAATAACTCATGGGTTACAAAGTAGTTTACATGCACGATTTCCTTAACTTTTTATTTACTCACACAAAGTCACTTTATAGAACACACATCACAAATTGCAAACTGCATAGATGCCATGTCAGAACCCTTACGCCAAAATTAACACTTACAAAAGCACCATATTCAACTAATCAGTAATCACCATAGGAAGTGGTGGCCTTACGCCCTTACCACGGTCTTGCTATGAAACCGTCATGACAAGAACCTCACGTCAAGTGGTGTCGTGAATTCATGGGTTCAAAACCTCATTTCCTAAATCATGAATTTTGTCAGAGGACTAAAATAATCTTATTAAAAATAGTGACAGAAATGCATATTGAAAATTATAAGGGACCAATAGTGCAATTTACTTTAAATATTATTCATTTTTAATTGTCACACCAAATACATTTAAAAATACTTTCGCAAGAGAATTCCAAATAAAAACACTTTTGTTCAAACTGTGTAACTACTTTAGTATATATATATATATTGAAGAACGTTCGTGTGACTGAAATTTTGAACAGGTTTGTATCTCTTATAGTCGTTTACTAAATTATATATATATAAACAATACAGTATATCTTAACCTAATTTTACTAATATTTATTATACATGTTTAATTAATGTTCCATTTATTAAGTTTTAATTGAATATAAATACATATTTGTAGGACAGTGTTAGTTCCGAGAACTATAAATAGAAAAATATAAAGTTAAAAGTTAAAGTATTTAATATCTTAAAAAATTTAAAAGCATTTAATATTTTCTTCTTTAAATGATTAATGATTTGACTTTGAAAAAAAAAGATTAATGATTTTAATAAAATAAACAAATACTTATAAAAACAAAACTCTAATTTTTTTTTTTTTAAATATACACAGATGTCGATATGAGATGTGATCACCCCAAATTCACGACACATTCGCCCCAAATTCACGACAAACTCAAATCCAAATAAAAATACCACCTTCTCCATCCACCGGATCTGAAAGCAACACGTGGCAGAATTAGAACATCTCAACCGTCCGTGCCAGATCTACGGTCAGTTTTCGGGACAGCCGAGAAATCGACGCCATGCGTTGGATCAGAGTTCAATTGATAATCAACGGCAGATAAAGCTTCCCGAAGCCCCACGGGCAGATCTCATCGCCTTTAAGAAGCGGCCCTAGCTCTCTCGCATTCCTCGCTCAGATTAGGGTAACCCAAGTGCCTAACCCTAAATCGCTACGTTTATAACCATTTTCCGATTTTCTCTTTCAAATCGGTGCTTCCGCCGGCGTCGCGTGAGCATTCCCAACGGCGCGTGAGAATTCCCAACGGCGCGTGAGGGCTTCGTTCGCGCGTGACTTATAGTACAGCACTGACTCATGCTTTGTTCGATCCGCATTGGAAATTTCACGCCGGAGAGACGGTGGATTCGCACCGGACGGCCGTGATTTCGCACCTCCATGGCTTCCGCCGTCCTAGCTAACCGGAACGAACCTAATTGGACCAAGCATAGAGTCGGTGGTGCTGGATTCATGGGAAAAGTACCTTTCTCTAACCCTAACCCTAATTCTAATCCTAAATTAGCGAAAAGCAAGAGGACTCAATCGGCTTCGGACGATGCTTCCTCTATCAACCGGCGATCAAACGACGTCGTGACTCACTCCCAGTACGTGTCCTTCAACGTCGCATCGTACACGAAGAAGGAGATCAATGACCTGCAGAATCGGCTTGCCTCAGAGCTCGATCAGATTCAGAAGTGTATAAATCGAATCGATTCCGGCGAGTTACAACCTGGACAGAGCTTCAACGGTCATCCGAAGAAACCATCGAACAAAAAGTTTTCTGGCAACAAGCGACCCTTGCCGTCGAATTCCTCGAAGGATTTGAAAAGGTCGCATTCTGAGATTGGTAACCTCATGAAGGGTTGCTCGCAGGTTTTGCAGAAGCTGATGAAACATAAACATGGGTGGATCTTCAACGTTCCCGTCGATGTTGTCGGATTGCAGCTCTCCGATTACCATGATGTAATCAAGCAACCCATGGATCTGGGAACGGTGAAGTCTAACCTTTCCAAGAACAAGTACACGACGCCCTCAGATTTCGCCTCTGATGTGAGATTAACTTTCAACAATGCACTGACTTATAACCCTAAGGGTCACGAGGTGTACATCCTGGCAGAACAGCTTATGGCTAGGTTTGAGGAGCTGTATCGACCGTTGCATGAGAAATTCGAAGGTAGCGTAGGACATGATCGCGAATTTGAGGAAGAATTGCAGGCCAGTTCGTGGAGCCAAATTGAGCCAGAGAGGGTGAAGAAAAAGGAGATCCTGACCTCTCTTCCTCCTGCGAAATTGCAACAAGAGCCTCCTCCTCAGCTCCCTGCAAGTTCTTCAAACCCTCCATTGGTGCAGTCTCCGGTGCGCACGCCATCCCCATTGCGAGCTCCTCCTGTGAAGCCTTTGAAGCAACCAAAGCCGAAGGCTAAGGACCCCAACAAGAGGGATATGAGTCTTGAAGAGAAACACAAGCTCGGGTTAGGGTTGCAGAGTTTGCCACCTGAGAAAATGGAACAGGTGGTGCAGATTATAAGGAGGAGAAACGGGCATTTGAAGCAGGATGGGGATGAGATCGAGCTAGACATTGAGGCTGTTGACGCAGAAACCCTTTGGGAACTTGATCGGTTGGTTACCAATTATAAGAAGATGGTTAGCAAGATAAAGAGGCAGGCATTGATGGGCAATGTTAGCAGCAACAATGTGCAGTCTAACAAAGACAATGGGGTAAATTTTCTACCGTATATTAGTTTAATTGTCTGGTATTCTTATTTTGAGGATTGTGGCCAGTTACTACTTGTGCTCCTTTTGATATTATTGACTTGACAGGAATTGCCTGCTAGTGAAAAGGTTGAAAGGGCACCAGTTGAGGTGAAGAAGCCAAAGAAAGTAGAAGCAGGGGATGAGGATGTTGACATTGGGGATGAGATGCCAATGAGTATGTTCCCCCCTGTGGAGATTGAAAAAGATAAAGATGTTGCTGGAGGACATGCAAGTAGTAGTTCTAGTAGCTCTGGCAGTTCAAGCAGTGATTCCTCATCGTCTAGTGGTATTTCCTTGCTCTAGTGTGTAGGCTTTGGTTTTGTAGTTGGAACTATTGTTCTTGGGAATTAACGTAAGTTTGGTACTATTGCAGATTCGGATTCGGGGAGTTCCTCGGGGAGTGATTCTGAAGCAGACAATGGACAATCGTAGCAGTCCAGGGGGTTTGTGACTAATGACCAAACATGTGGGTTGGCGGATGAAGAAAATGTTTGCTTCATTGGCTTCCTTTGAGGTCGCAGCCTGAATACATGAACGAGGTATGGCTATTGTATTTTACATATTATTATTTTGCCACCGTCAATTTTTTTACAGATGGGGCTAGGCTGGCTAAATTTTTTGTCACCTCTCTTTTCAGGGATTGTGATTGTTGGTTGTGTTGTGGGTTGGGGTTGGGAGTAGCTGTTTGCATTGTGGCGCCTGGCACCTGCTCGAGGATTTATGGTGTGATATGGTTGTACAAATGATTTCAGTAACTAAAGTAGTCATCAAAACAGTTTGTAGGCCAGAAAGTAGAGTGAAATGTGGTGAAAAATCCTAGGATAGTATTGTTAGATTTAGGAATAGAATGCAGGGAGTTAGTGTTTTTTGAGTTTTACCTTGTACACATTAACAACAGTATATAGATGGAACTTTCCCCTTCTAGTCCCTTTTGTGCATCTGTGCCTTAGATTTATTGGGATCATTATTACGTAAAAGACCAAGCCATTTCATTTGGATGTTCCAAAGACATGGTTGAACACCAAGGAAACTTGCCAACTAGGGGTGGAAAAGGCCACAATGATCATTTGGTAGTGAAAACGAAGGGGAAAAGCCACGAAGAAGAATCATTCTATTTAAAGTCATTCTATTATCAGACAGGCTAGACCTCTGGTTACAAATAATTCCCATGCAAAGATTTGGAAGATGCCAGGTCGTCGTCCTGAAAGGATCGAAACATTCCTTTGGGGGTAGTTGTAGCTGTCTGCTTACAAATTCTGAGCGTTTAAAGATAGGCATAACTGGGGTGTATACCCGTCGAAGGTTTATGAAGTGCTTGTGATGCATTGTCTCGAGACTATGATTGGGTTGCGGAGTTTTAGTACTCTGCTCAAAGATAATCAACTCCATAGATTTTTCAGAGTTGGTACTCCGCGGATTCACGATTGGATGGAATAGGAGGACATGCGACCCACCCTCTCCGATGAGCTATTTTCTTTTCTGTAGCCACTTGGTTTCTTCGGATAATTTTTGAAATATGATTTTTTGTGCCTATAACGTGGGATCTATCACACCCCTCATATTGACCATCACTGGGAGAGCATATTATGAAACATAACGTGGATGGGTTGGTCTATCATAACTTTGTTCGTGGCTCAGGTGGTGCAATAGCTTACACTATCAGTATCTTTCATATGGCATTTGGTCGACTGTTATAGCTGAGCTTTGGGGTCTGTATCATGGCATGGTTTAAATTTAAATGTCACCTACATTTTCGTTGAAGAAATGGATTCTTAAGTTGCTTTGAACTTGGTCTGGTGGGGATGTCCATTTTCTCACCATTTCTTTTCTGTCAGGAGCATCAGTGAGCTAGTTGGCACATCACTTTCTTGCTAACTATGGTCATTCTGTAGATTTTGATGTTGAGGTTTTTTTCCTGTCCCCCTGCCCCCTTTGTTCCAATCCTCGGTGAAGAATCTTATCGAATTCCCTTCCCTGGTATGATTGTGTAATCTGTTTTGTTGGGCTTTGCTGTTTATTTCATTAAAAAACAATAGAAAACCAGTTTCCCCACGATATGCACAATATATTACTAATTGACATGGTTATTTTATTCTGATTGGTGTGTTATATAGCAAGATTGTCAGAGGGAGCTACTTTATGCTAAATTGTTACTTAATGAAATTCGAATAACACACACCAAAAAGTTTGAAAACCAAACCGCAGAATGGTAAAACAACTAACGTGAATAGACTTTCATTTCATGTGTCCAATTAAAAGTTTGATAAATAGAATTGTTGTTAGTTTCAATGTGTAAAATCCATCTTAGATGATGACCAAACAGACTACTCGTCACCCATCCCACTATAAGAAGCTTCAGAATCAGAATGAGCATTGACCAGTCTCTGTCTACCCATCTCCTGTTTCATTCATATTGAATAAGTCATCATCATGTATTGAATGATTTTTTTTAACCCTGCCAATGCTGGATCCACCACCGTCTCTTCCCTTGTCTGGTGACCACACCCTGGTCCTCAACAACATTTTCTCCCCTCACGCTTGAGGAGTAAAATGGTCGGCTCTGGATTACTTGCCATTGTTGTTTAGCTTTCACTTGAGTGTTGGGTACAATCGATCCCAATACTCTCTGGCTGTGATTAATATTTTCCTGTTACGTGTTCTACTGGTTATAGAGAAGAAAATTTTGAATGTCAGTTTCAATTTGATTTCTTTTTCCTGTTATTTCATTAACGAACCAAACAGCATAACAAATTCCCCTCTTATAATGACAGCCAGCATTAATGATGCGTGGGTTGCGTAAAAAAAATGGAGGATCAACATTCAACCTTATAAAAACAATTAAGAGGATCAATTCATCTCATGAAGTAAGAAACTTGCTAATTGCATATTGGAGTTGCTTTAACTACGGGGATGACAAATTCATTCTTTAAGTTTTAACAATTTATCCGCGATGCTTTTGGACAAGTCCTCGATTCTTATAGTCTTACCCTTGAAGTGAGAAGTTGAGAAACACAATGTACCAATTTCACTTTTGTTTTGTATTAAATGAATAAACACATATATTGGAAACAAATCAAATAAATAATTGAAACAAAGAAAGGCCTTCCATTTATTTGTGAAAATGAGCTGTAGCATCCTAACAAGTGACTAGTTGCAGTAGAAAAAAAAAAGTGACTAGCAGAAAATGACTGTTATGACTTGAAAAAAAAAAAACTATCGATTTAGGTTATCGAGTCTACATAGAAAAGATACATAGCTGCAAATTTTATTTTTTATTTTTTAATTATGTAAAGGCTGATACTTTTTAACGCATATCATACAAAAATAGTATACTATACTTACTATACAGGTGCAATAAAGCATAGTAAATGGTTAAGACAGTGGTAGATGGAGGTGCATTAATATCTGTCTGTCATACCCTTCCACCACGAAATAGGCAAATCCCATACATTATGATTATGAGAAAGATCCAATTTGGGTACTATCTTTGTACCGTGGAAGCAAACTTTGACTTTGACAGAGTCTGCTACTCTTTTGGATAGTGGGTAATATAAATTTCAAGAGAACTTGAAAGTAAAGATTTACAATCACAAAACAAGTGAACCAAATATGAATCATTAGAACAAGTTTTAGTCCAAGAATGGAACATGTGAGTTTTTTGTAAACCCTCTTATATCTCTTCAATTCCTAAGGGTAAAATAAAAACCCAAACTTGGAGAGCAACTGCCGAGAGTAAAAAGCTAAATCTACAATTGGCTTCATATTTCATATAAACCAAGTGGTGCCACAGTTTCTGCGTGTATTGTATTACTTCATAGGAGCAGCCAGAAGAACCTGAAATGTTCCTTATACTCCTGCCCTTGTGTGGTTGTTGGGTTAAAATGAACTGCTCAAAAGCCCACTTATGGATCCGAAGTGGAATTTGGTAATGGTTGTTGGATCCTTTAATGCAGGAGGTTGAATCTTTCAAGGAATTGGGTGTTCAAGTGTTGCAGGTTTGTTATGACTCGGAATGAGCAAGATATTGGTGTGATTAATAGAGCTCAAATAGTTCTCAGTGAAAGGAGAATGGCTAAAGATCTCAATGTGAATTTTGATAATTCCGTGTAATGAAGCTGTCTTATGGACCAAACCTCCAACAGATTCGATAAAATGCAATGCAGTTTTTTTTGAAGGAGCAGATGCTACCGGCTTTGCTATTTGTTTGAGAGATGAATCTGGTTCTTTTCTCACTGCTAAGTCTGGGTGGTTATTTTTTAAACAGATTGCAAAATTCTGGTTGACAGTCTTGTTTATGTGATGCAGCAGAGGATTTGACAGAGTCTGTCTGGTATGCTCATTGCTCATATCAGCCAATACTTTATAAAATTCAATATATTTGGATACGAACTAAAGGGTATTACTAGCCCACTCTGAAGAGAGGATTTGAGACCAAATCCCAAATAATAGAGTGTGAAAGATTTAAGTTTTTGTTGAACATGAAAAAAACAAGAGCCAACCTTAAAAGATTGTTTTTTCCAAGTTTCAGGTCAGTAAGTTAGCTCAACTCACCACAAATCCATTCATGGTGTTTTTTTTTATCCGATTCATGGTGATTAATAATTGTAAATTATGTCAGATTAAGCCGAAATGATTTTGTCCTTGTGAGTAATAAAACCCGTGATAAAGAGGTAACAAAATCTTATGCATATCTTACTTGTAGGAATAAAAAAAACACTCAATACATATTTGGCGTCAAAATTGTAGAAATCAAGTAAAGTGGAAAAAGAAAATCATTAACAATAAATGCTACATACGGAAAATGTTGATCACACCTTACAAATGCAAAACCAAACAAAAGTAAATGACGGGAGAGTAAAACAAAATTGTCACAAAAGCAAGCAAAGAAGTGAAGAAGAACGAAAAAGGACCAACTCATGGAAATCTCGTTGTACGAATAATTGATAAGTATAGGCGTATAGCAACATCAATGTTGTAAAGAGACTGAAAAACATGTCAAAGATGAAGTAGTCACATAAAATAAATTAATTTGATCATTTAATGTAGTTTATTTTTTTGTTCTAATTGAGTGGCGACAGATTGTCATTCAAGATAGTTACTGTCTTAATGTCTTACTGCTTCTACCTTACAATTACGAATACTACAAGAATTCCCATTAATTGGGATATTCTGGGAGAACATGAACATCTAAGGTGGAGAACATAAAAGTGATAGGTTACATGTTTAAATTCCTCCATTCCACTGATATCTTTAACAAAATTAACAAAGTAATATTTATCAAAAAAAAAAAAATCTTGGAATGTCGTGGTTGGATTTTGGATACTATTCTTTTTGGACTGAAAATGTTAAAAAGTGTATCTAACTAATAAAATGCCAACAAATTATGTTATACTATATACATGTGCCACCGGCGCGAATACTGAGCTTAATTCTGTTGCCATATGGCTTCCAACTCGTCTGGTTAGGCCTTTCGGGAGCTTCCTTTAAATGCATTGAATGCCAGAAAGAATTGGATACATGTTAAATTAGGGAGTTTCATTTTTAAGTGGTCTAATTTGGTAAGATCTTAAACTTCTAAAACTAACAAAAGTGGTATAATTTTGGTAAGGTTATAGACTTTTATTTTTGAATGCATTCGATAGCTTATTAACATTACAACTCACATCATTGGTGAGAAAAGTTAACTTCAAATTAAGAATAGGCTTATTAAATATAACTGCAACTCAAAGTGTTCGTTGTTGTGGAATTTATATTTTTTGTGAGAAAGTTATTTATTTATATATAAAGAAGAGAATATGATTTATTTTATTGTGGTAATTTTGCATTTATTTCTATTAAATTTGTTCAACAATTAAATAATAAAATGATACGTTTTATCATTAAGTATCAATATTGAAAGTCTCGTACACACCTTAAAACCAAGAAAAAAAAGTCGCACCTGAATTTTAATATCAATTCAACAAAAATCTTTTTTTCCAACCTCTTTTAGCTAAGTTGCTAGACCATCCCTATAATTAATTAAGTTAATTGATAATTAACCTACTACTGCAGAACCCTTTAAACTGATAACTAAGTTAATAATTTTTTATTTTTCGTCAGAAAAATTATCATTCAAAAGCGCCAATGTGGGTAATATTCTAATTATAATTAGGTGAAAACACAGAGAATGGAAGATGAAGAAGAAGAACCAGTCCTCTTTTCAAACTGCACTATTCATTTACGATACTACCCTTATCGACACGCGTTTTCCTCGCAGCCACGCGCTGCGCTTACCTTCTCGCCCACACGCCGGAAACGCCAGTTTGGCGTCCATCCACGTCATCAACGTGGGCCCCAACACCTCTGTCAAACCCTAAATGCACTACAAATTCACCCCAAATTCACTTCAAACTCAAATCCAAATACAAATCCAAAGAATGGCCTCCTTCATCTTCCGGTTCTGACAACGACACGTGGAAGCATCACGAAATCAGCACCCTCCGTGCCAGATCTCTCGGTCAGGTTTCGGGACAGCCGAGAAATGGATGCCATCCGTTGGATCACAAATCAAGAATCCATCAACGGAAGAGAAAGCTTCCCGAAGCACCCACGGGCAGATCTCATCGCCTTTAAGAAGCGGCCATAGCCCCCTTTCATTCCTCGCACAGATTAGGGTAACTCAAGTACCAAACCCTAAACGCTACGCTTTTTACTTTTCTGGTCTTTTTCTCTCGATCGGCGTTTCCACCGCCGGCGCGTGAGAGATACCAGGGGCGCGTGAGGTTGTCGTCCGCGCGTATTTTCAAGTTCACCGCTGACCTATGCTTTGTTCGACCCGCATTGGAGAGTTTGCGCCGGAGAGACGGCGGAATCTCACCGGACGGCCGTGATTTCGCACCTCCATGGCTTCCGCCGTCCTAGCTAACCGGAACGAACCTAATTGGGCACAGCATAGAGTCGGTGGAGCTGGATTCATGGGAAAAGTACCTTTCTCTAACCCTAATTCTAACCCCAAATTAGCGAATAGCAAGAGGACCCAATCGGCGTCCGATGATGCTTCATCTATCAACCGGCGATCGAACGACGCCGCCGTAACTCAGTCCCAGTACGTGACCTTCAACATCGTTTCGTGCACAAAGAAGGAGCTCAATGACTTCAAAAATCGTCTCGTCTCGGAGCTCGAACAGATTCGGAAGCTAAGGAATCGAATCGAGTCTAATGACTTTCAACCCGGCCAGAGCCTCAACGGCCACCCGAAGAAACCGTCGAGCAAGAAGGTTTCCGGCAACAAGCGATCCTTGCCTTTGAATTCCGCCAAGGATTTGAAACGGTCGCATTCGGAGGTTGGGAACTTGATGAAGGGTTGCTCGCAGGTTTTGCAGAAGCTGATGAAACACAAACATGGGTGGATCTTCAATGTTCCGGTCGATGTTGTCGGATTGAAACTCCACGATTACTACGACATAATTAAGCAGCCCATGGATCTGGGTACAGTGAAGTCGAATCTCTCTAAGAACGTGTACGCCACGCCTTCGGATTTCGCTTCTGATGTAAGATTGACGTTCGACAATGCAGCGGCCTATAACCCTAAGGGTCACGATGTGTACATCGTGGCGGAGCAGCTTCGGGCTAGGTTTGAGGAACTGTATCGGCCGTTGCATGAGAAATTCGAAGGTTGGATGAGACAAGATAACGATTATGATGAGGAATTGCAGGCTAGTTCGTGGAGCCACGTTGAGCCAGAGAGGGTGAAGAAAAAGGAGATCCCGACCCCTCCTCCTCCTCCTGCAAAATTGCAACAAGAAGAGCCTCCGGTGCCTCCGCCGCCGCCCCGTGCAAGTTCTTCAAACCCTCCGTTGGTGCAGTCTCCGGTGCGCACGCCGTCGCCAGTGCGAGCCCCTCCTGTGAAGCCTTTGAAGCAACCGAAGCCGAAGGCTAAGGATCCGAACAAGAGAGAGATGAGTCTTGAGGAGAAACACAAGTTGGGGTTGGGGTTGCAGAGTTTGCCGCCAGAGAAAATGGAACAGGTGGTGCAGATTATAAGGAGGAGGAATGGACATTTGAAGCAGGATGGGGATGAGATCGAGCTAGACATTGAGGCTGTTGATACAGAGACCCTTTGGGAACTTGATCGCTTGGTCACTAATTATAAGAAGATGATTAGCAAGATTAAGAGGCAGGCATTGATGGGCAGCAGCAACTCTAACAACAAAGCCAATGGGGTAAATTCTCTACCACTTTCGTTCTTACTTAATAGGATTGCTAACTGTTACCGGATTTACTGATATTAATTTTGCTGCTGTTCTGTTGACAGGAATTGGGTGGTAGCGAGAAGGTTGATGGGACGCCGGTTGAGGTGAAGAAACCAAAGAAAGTAGAAGCAGCAGGGGACGAGGATATTGACATTGGGGATGAAATACCAATGAGTATGTTCCCCCCTGTGGAGATTGAGAAAGATAAAGATGTTGCTGGAGGCCGTGCAACTAGTAGTTCTAGTAGCTCTGGCAGTTCAAGTAGTGATTCCTCATCGTCAAGTGGTATTTATACCTGCTCCTGTAGTGTTTGTAGTTGAAGCTATTTTCTTATGGCTAGAAAAACTTAAGTTTGATCGCTATTGCAGATTCGGATTCGGGGAGTTCCTCAGGGAGTGATTCTGAAGCAGACAACGGTCATTCATAGCAGCCGTTGTGGGTTTTTGGAACTAATGGTTAAGGCGTGGATGAAGACAATGTTTGCTTCATTGGCTCCTTGTAGGAGGGCGCGGTTCGAATACATGGACGAGGTACTGCTCATTTCATTTCATGTGTTATTTTCTGCGGCTTTGATTGGAGCTTAATTTGTGATTACTTCTCATTTCAGGCATTGTGACCGTTGTTTGTTGGTTCGTATTGGGATTTGGGAGTGTAGCGGTTTGGATGGTGGCGCTGACCCACCTGCTCCAGGATTTGTGGTGTGACATAGCTGTACAAATGAGAACTGAAGTAATCGTTAAAACAATTTGTAGGCTAGAAAGTAGTAGACTTAAATGTGGTGAAAATTCTAGGATAGAATCGTTAAAGATTAGAGGAATAGAACCGAGAGAATTAGTGTTTTTGAGGTTACCTTGTACACACATTACAACAGTAAATAGATGGAACATCCTCCTTCAAAATTGCCTTTTACGTTCGTTGGATATTTTAGGATCGTTAATTTAGTTAAAAGACCAACCATCTTCCATTTGGTACCAAGCACATGATGCTTAAACACCAAGGAAACAACTACAATGGGAAAAAAGGCAAGGAAAAAGAAGGCTCACTTGATAAGTATATTTAATTAATTAATATAAGTAATTGACATCACACGGCGGAAGATTATTAATAACTACAATGGAGATCCTTTTGCAACTGGAGTAGAAAAAGATTTCGAATGTCAACGAATATCGCTCGCGGAAGATTATTATAATTATTTTTTATTAAAAACGCAACAGCAATTCAAGAAAAGAAAGAAGATTATCTAAAGCACAGTAAAAGTTCATCACTTTACCAACTCAAAATCTCATCATGTGTAACAATAGTAAAGTTTTCAAAAAAAAAAAAAAACAAAGCAAAAACAAAAGACAAATAAGACTAAATTTATGTTTTACCAAAAATTCCTACTGCAAACACCTCAAGGATGTTCGGAGCACCGTTTTCACCATACTGCGGGAAGAATAAATTTAAAGTATCATGGGATTGCTTTTCTGGAAGACACTGTATTCCATTTGTTCTGTCGGGTGATACAACAAATACTTCTTTAGTCCAGTAATTTTAAATTGTGTTGTTTACTTTTCCAGCTTCTTCAAACTAATGAATTGCTCACCAAGTTGCGCCTCAAAGGCAGCTTGAGTATCAGGTGCCAAAGTTTTAACAAAACTCTTGGTGAGGTTAAGCTTGGACAAGATCTCCAAGGCCTTAACACAAAATTTCTGCACCTCTGTCCGCCTTGCTGGTTTACTTGGCATATTAGTCACTAATTCTTTCATCAGATGAGAGAGTTTAACCAAACTGTTCTTGAGAATCTTTTTCGATGCATTCTGTTCATCACTATTCCCTGTTGTAAGTGACTTCAATATTTCCATTACCAATTCAAGTGCTTCCACTCGTCGGAAATCTGACTTGGCACTTCCACATCTCTCCAACATGAAGCCAAATATAGCATGTCCAATCCATGGCCGTCTTCGCAATATTTCTTTCAAAAATCCAGATTTGATTTGAGACTTCTTATTGTCAAAATACCCCACCAATACTTCACGGAAAATTTGAACAATCCTTTCTAGTTCCGACTCTCTGAAATTTCTTGAATCAATGATTTTCAAAATCCAGAAGGTCGAAGTTTGGGCAAGGGAAGAAACCATTTTCTGTCGGTTCAAGGCAGCTGATTGTTTTGAAGGGTTAGATGCAGACTTCTGTCTTTTAAATGGTTTTGAAGCTAGTTTCAAACTTTTCTCCAACAGAGATTCAAGAGTGGATAACTGGACTCCATCACCCCTAGGATAATCCTTTGCTTTAAATATTTGCTTTTGTAATATTCCCCATATACGCTGTCCAAGCTGAGCACTAACTTCTGCTGTGTGGGGGTTAACAAAAGCCTGAGCCAAATTTGAGTAAACCATAAGAACCTGAGGCTTACCTGTAAATTAGCAAAACACCATGAGCAATTGAACATTTATGCACACATGAAGTAAAGATGTTAAAAGCTCAGGTGCCTAACACATTGAACTAGTAAATTACAAATATTGCAATATCAGCACTTTTTGTTTTCTCAATCTGTTCTGATTGCATAATATACCATTTGGAGAATAGCAGTGTTAAAAACATAAAGCTCACCCAAGAAGTGATAAAGGATATAAGCAATGTATACTTGCCTGGATTTTCATGAAGGAAAATTTCCAACAAGGAAAGGATTCTAAGTTTGAACAGTACAAGCTGAGAATGGGCAGTTTCACCTCCAGCTTGATTTTTCTTCTCTTTAAACATCTGGGCAAGATATGTGTCAATCCTGAACATTGCATCATCATCCATCCCACTATCAGAATCATCAGAAGCTTCAGAATGGCCATGATGAGTGTCCTCCACCTCAACTACTGACTCGGAGTCATCTGTCTGTCCATCACTCTCACCTGTTTCACCTGTCTCGGCTTGATCAATCTCTTCTTCTTCTTCAATATTGATGAAGTCATCATCTTCATCATCATCATCAGCACTTCCTGCATCTGGATGTCTTGCAGGTTTTAAATTTTTCTTAATGACCCACAACATCCGCATCAGGCCATCATCAGTGATATCACCACAAAAATATTTAAACACCTGCACATAGAGCAATGTTAGATAAATAGAAAGACAGTACATAATGTAATTCCCCCAGCATCCCCCAGCACAATTTTCAGATGCAACACCTGGGCATGCAGTGAGGTAATATAACATGTTCATCTAATCTAGTTGATATACACCTATGAAGCTGCAAAAGATAAAGACCACATTTTTCATCATGACCTGTTCAATGGAAGACCGCATAGGTGCTGATGACTGTGGAAGCAGAGAGAGTAATGTATCCACAAGAACGTCCATCAATTCAGGGGCATCATCAACCTCTACAACATCTTCTCCAGAGAACTCAGGAAGATCAGAAGCAGAAAAGGCCTTCTTACAACAAATGATGAGTTCAGACGCAGCTTCTGAGTACTCCCCTGGATGAAGAAGCACTTGCAGAAGCAGCTGGATAAGCAAGTATCTCAGTGCATGCAATCTATTAACATCAGTGCTACAGTCATGGTTCCTTTCCTGCTTAATATTTCCACAAAAATGTGAAAGATAAGCAAATATATTGAATAAAATAAATGAAATTATAACATAGTCCACAAGCATAATTACCTCTCTGGATAATATTGTTTCCATTGCCTGCAAATTTTTTATTGCCTTTTCATCCCCACCATCTAAAGACCGAAATGGGGAAACCGAAGGAATGTTGCATAAGGTGCCAAAGAATTTCATGAAGTATGAACCAAGATCATTTGGCTCAACACTACTAGCCAAAGGACGAAGGCCTTCGCCTTTCTGAGCATTTGCTAATAACAATTGCAGCTGATCTATACACATCTTGCAAAGAGCATTCGATGTGGGAGATTTGGGCCACCTGAATTTCTCCTGTAACTCAAATGAAGTCACCTCAGAGCCAAGAGATGCAGTGAACAGACCCTGAACAGCCAGAAACTTCATGATTTCTTTCTGTACTCGGAACTTCTGTTCATGATCCAGCTTCAAGAATTTTAAAATACTGGGAAGGGATTCTATAACCCAACTCTTTAAAAAATCTGAATTCCCATTGATCCTAGGAGAATCCTTATCCTCCTTATCCTCAATAGATCCAATTTCAGAATTTTCATCAGTAGTTTGACTCTGATCTGAAGGTTCCTCCAGGGCACTACCTTCATCCACAAACAGGTTCATTAAGTTCTGAATAAAAAGCATGCAACCAGGTTCAGTTTTGAACTGTGACATAAAATCTTTAACATGTTTTGTTCGAGTTACACGATCAAATTTTCCATTGCTGTGCTTCTGAATAGCCACTATAACAGCAACTCTTCTGACATCATCATCCCCCACCCAATCTGACATATGTTTAAGAAAATGCTGCGCTACTTTATACAGCCATGTGTTCTTCGTCGATAGTACATCCACCAGGCACTGAACAAATTTGTTTGACAGAACAACTGGAACTAAAGATGCAGGCAGCTTTTGGAGAAGAAGAAACAGAACATCAAAAGCTAAGTGCTTACGGTCATGAGATGAGATGAGAAGGGATTCTTCTATAATTATTTCACAAAAAGACTGAAGATTCCTTGCAATTTCTTCATCAGATGAGCTAGATTTTCGACTCTTTTTGTGTTTCTTTAATGAATTTGAAGCTGATGCTGCATCTTCTAATTGCAAAATAGTACTAGGTAACAGAATATTTATCAAAACTGGCCAGACACTATGAACACGAGGCTGACAAAAAGTTGATTCCTGCAACATTAAAAAAAAAAAAAAGAATCATTTCTGTCTATTACTAATCCAATACAGTATTGGCACACATAGATTATTGAATATAATCTACCTTCAAGCAATTACTCAGGGAGGACAGATGATCAGCAGAGAAAAGCTGGCTAGAGCTGAATGGATTTGGCAGCAGTTTACCAAATACGGAACTGTCAATAGAAATTTTCTCTCTAACTTTTAAAGCAAGAAGCAAAGCATCAGGATTTCCTACTTCAATAGCCGCTTCAAACCACTCCTGGAGCCCCGGAGCTTCAAGAACATGATTCACCAATGCTTCAACAGGTAACTACAAACAATAATTAAAAAAAAACTAATAAGGAATAGGCATGAAATAATAATAGTAAGGATTACGAGGTTAAACATATAGCCTGACACAGAGTGAAGTGAGTCTCAATAGTAACTAGCAAGTGCTGTGGCATACAACAAGTCAAACAAAACACAATGTAAGAATTAGCCCACAAGAGTTTCAAAGATCAGCTGATACCCTACGATAAAGTGATTTACTCATAGCATAGACACTTCCTTTGATGCTAGTTGTTTGCATTTGCCAATGAGGATATATGCATATGCACATTATGCATACACGGATCCGATCAAGAAAATGAACTAGCAATCCAATCCTAGAGGTCCACCAAAGCATCCCATAAGTCAAAAAGTTCCTTTCACATTATTACAACTAGACTTACCAGGATACAAGTAATGGCTATAAACAATCTCCACCCACATATTTTGCACATGTAAAGTGGGGGATAAAAAAATGAAAATCATTTTATGGAATGTATGTAAAGCCAACTAGCCAAGCCTGTGGAATGTACAAACCTTTTCAACCAGGTCTAAAATTATTGAGACGGCAGGCTCTTGCAAGTACCGCTTTTTATTTGCAAGAGAAATAAGTACACTGATAAATTCTCTAATGTATGGAGAACTTTTATCCATATTCCACTCCTGTGTGAGTCTTCCTGATCGAGCTAGAGCACCATAAGCAAATAAGCGGCCCAACAGACAATCTTTTGCTTCCTGCAATTTCTCAAGGAATACACAAATATAGTTACTTATCATGCTGAAGAATGAAACAAAACAAAATAATCACGCCACTGCCATTTCCTACCTGACCCTTCATTGATGAAGTTACTTCCAGCAAATTGACTACAAGTTTAAGGAATGACTCAACCTTAATTTTATGAACAGTGCCAGCCAAAACAGTTAAACCTAAAGCAAAACCTTGTCGTGCACACTGCAAAAGAAATAGAAGATGTTATCTTAGCAACAATTCAATAAGAAAATCTGCAGCATCAATGTGCAGATTTTATATATTCCAGCAAAAAACTATACGAGCAACGTCAAGATAACAAAAAACATGAATGCAGAGAAGATAATTAAACATGAGAGATGTCTTTTCAAATAAAACTTGCAACAACAAGCCTTACGATCCATGATTCCATGCCACTTGCACCTCATAGTAAAAGAGCATTTCAATTCCAACAACTGCATGTCATGTTTTTTTCATATAAAAGCTTACATTTATCATGCTTCAAACCAGTGCAATGGAACGTCTACCATGCAAATAGACAAGAAAACACAACAAACTGACATATATTCCGAACATGACAAAACAGAGATAATTTAGCAGCAAACTAGAAAGAAAACGTTAGTTAATTAAAAGTGAACGAATAAAACAAAATAACAAAATAGCAAATAAATTTTAAGAACTGTTATACAATAGCTGAAAACATTCATTCATTCAATCATATGCATATATTTAAAAACAGACACGCACACGCAAACGCTATGCTAGTTCCAATACTAAAACAGAAGAACAATATCACACAATGTGACAAACCTCTCTCGACGAAGAAACACCGCGAATGAGCCTACGAACAGCGTATCTCACAGAGGGAGCACAGTCATCCAGTCCATCGTCTTTCTCCGCTTCCAACTTCAATCCACCCTCGCCACTCTCCTTCTCCTCACGCGCATCGTAAGCGCTCTGAACTGCCTTCAACTCCGTCACCATTTGTTTCGCAGCGGCCTCCCTCGCCGACTCTGACGCTGCCGCGAGGTCCTTGAACACTCCAATGTGGAACTCCGGGAGAGCGCCGCCGCTGCTGGTGCTAGCCGAATCCGTGGACGGAGGAGGCGCAGGCTTGGGCTCCGAAGCTGCAGATTCAGGTTCGGGTTCGGATGTGGTTCGGCGCCTCTCTTTGTCCAATGCTTTGCGCTTCTTCTTCCTCTCCATGGGCTTGACGGAAGTTTGTTGGCTATCATCGTCGGCGATGGTGTTCTTCTGTTTCTTATTAAGCAATTTGGGAGATTCGTCGGCGGCGAGGGTTTGTTCCTCGGAAGCGGAGTTCCTTTTCTTACCGCTACTACCCATGGGGCGTTGCGGCGGAAGACGGCGTCGTTGGGGGTTTTAGTTTAGGGTTAGGGTGAGTTTGTCTCAGTTCTTAAACCTCGCTCCCACACTCCACTAGCAAAGCAATGAAGGCAGCGTTAATATTGTAGTCTATTCACTTCTGCTGACATCTCAGCCTCCTTTTTATTTTTTAGGTTAAAATACCTTCTTTATTCAAATATATTTTTAGTAATTACTAGTATTGTTTTGCTTATTTATCTTTTAAAATTATCCTTTTGAGTTTACACCGTTCTTTTTTATTGGATGATGAGGGATTTTAAAAGAATAATTTGCTTTTTTTTTATAAAATTTTAAATATTTTGTAGTGATCATATGTTGTTTAGATAAGAAATTTAGAAAATAAAAATTTTATAAAATATTTTGATGGCTTATAATATATATATATATATATATATATATATATATATTTCCTCTTTTTTTCCTATTTCTATCTCTTTCACTTTTTTTTTTATCTTTTATTTCTCCTCTATTTCGCGCCTCTGTCTCGTATTTTTCCTTCTCTACTCTCTCTCATCTCTTCACTCTTTTTTTTTATTAAAGGTTTTTAAATGACAAACACTATGATCTCCATTCCCAAAATTATATTTTTATCATTTATGCAACTAGCACAAGTCATTTTTCACAGAACGAAAATTACCATTTCCATCAAGAATGCAAATTTTGAAATCTTGAAATCCATTGATGAATTCAAACATAGATAAGTTGAGTTGTGATTTATTCTTTCTAAATCCTATTAACTACGTTTCATTCCTACTACTACTACTACTACTATTATTAACCTAAACTAAATGCAAACTCATTTAATTAAGTGTTATTATTTCTCCTCTTCCATAATAATGATGTCATTTTTTCATAAAAGAACAACCAGGTTATTTGAAACTCTCACATTCTTATTGATCTCCAATCATTAAAATGTGACCACTAGGTCGACTGTCATATTTTTTAACACCCTTTTATTACTACATACATATTGAGTTACATGACTCATCATTTAAAGCTATTAAATAGAATAAGATAACAACTTTGTTTCAATTTTGGATTTGACTACAATGTTATTTCATGGTAGTATATGAACATTTTTTTTGTTGGTAATGAATATATGATAATGTTTCTCAATCAAATCATAACTAACCAAAGTGGTAAGTTTACTATTCTAAAAGTTAAAAATTTTACCACATAATATTTTTCTTATTCTTCATACATTACATGTCTTCACGATTCATGGTCATAAACAATTGATAATTTATAACTTCATTTGACAATAATGTAAATATTTTTATAGTTTTGGAGCATTTTAAATAAATTAAATTTTTTATTTTTTTTATTTAATAAAATGATAAGATTTAGATAAAAAGGTAAAATCATTTTTTTTTAATTTTCTAATAAGTAAATGATTATATATTTATGTTCTCACAATTTAAACTTATTTGATAAAATAAATATTTATCTAATTTCTTAGTATCTTACTAAATTATTTATATTTTAAAAAAATATTTTTTCCTTCATAATCAGTTATTTTAATGTTTAAAAAAATTAAGGATAGTATTGTTTACAAATCTAAGATTGTACTGCCTTCTTTTATGCACCACCATTACAATTTTTTTGATAATATAGAATACGAATATTCGTATATTGATCATGTTGAACATTTGGATATTATTTTAACGAAAAGAAAAAAATTATGCGATAAAAAAAGAAAAAGAAAGTAGAGATATGATATTTTTATTTCGTACTGCAAAGTTCCATAAAATTTATCAGCACTATTTACCATCACAAAACTTTCCATAAATTGTAAAAAAATATAAATTAAATACTAACAACTTTTATTCACTTCTTACCATTACAAAATCTTAATTATCTTGGTTGAACGTGACAAAAATGATTTTTATAATTTAAAAATATTGATATTTGGATATCTTTCTTAAAAAAAATATCATTTAAAAATCTATATTTAATTCTAATTCGCTCTTGCTAAATACACGTCTATGCCTTTCTATCATTAAATTAATTATTGCCATTTATAGCATTTTAATCCTGATTTCACACACCCCACTTGTATTATTATTATTTTTAAAAACTTTAAACCTCTTCCTTTCATTGAATCCTGATTTTTTTTTTCCCCATAAATGTCATCATCTTCCTTTGCACACAAATTGCGACCAAATCGCAATGATTTAACGACAAATGCCCAATGGGAAGCGTGTACAGGATTGTGTGTGTTGAACTTGTGAGAGTAGTGTTGGGTGTATACAGAGCTAATGCTATACTTTGAATTTTGATACTTTGATTTTGCTAAAAAAAAACAAAAACAAAAACAAATGTGACCTTGCCTTGGTCGTCTTCGACCGGATTCGAACCACCAACAACAATGCCAATCTTTTCACCACTTCTGCAACACATGTTAATCTGTCATCATCAAAATTCTCGGCAAAGTCAGATTGATGTCTATGCCTACACTTGTTTGACAAATGCCTATTCCAGTAGCTATAGTACAAAGACGCTGTCAAGCTCTTCAACAGATGTAGAACAAAAAATGACGCACAAAACCGATGAGATTCAACGATGATGCTATGTGCCACAAAACCAAATATGCAAAAAAAATGTAAACAAGATCTGCATCGATGACAAGGGTGATGTTAGAGAGGGAGTGTTGGAGATGGAGGAGAGAAGGGAACGAATGAAAAAGAATGATAGAAGTAGTCATGTGGCTGTGGAGTGTATAGACACATGTTTAAAATGGTATAATTGGAAGAAAAAAATTAATTAGAAGGAAGGGGTGAACTTAGCAAATACTACAGTTTATTTAGCAGGAGCCTTCTAATTAATTACAACCCTCTTGTTCACGGTGAGAGTCGGTCCAGTCCAATAGTCCATGACGTCTATGAATGTTTAATTGATTTCAATAGTTTAAAGTACTACAGTACTAAATTTACGTGAACGATACTTCAATTTAAAAAGAAAAAAAGTGTTGTAGAAATTTTGAAAGATTAGTTTTATCTATATAGAAAATGATCATATCTTTACAATATATAAAATAACAAATTAGTCTAAAAGATAAAAATAATATTTTTATCTTTTCACATTTCTAGATTATTTGGCATCTGATAGATCGTCGATCGTCCAATTACCAAAATGATCAGATGGTACACACTCCTTTAGCCTCAAGCGCGAAGAGACTAAGTTTATTCCTTTGAAATAATCAGCCTTTAGTAGAAGATTAATAATCGTATGGTCGATGAAAATGATTGAACGATACACAACTCTTCTAACCTTGAACATGAAATGCAAAGAGGCTAAGCTTATTCTTTTGAAATCGTCGGCCTTTGGTAGATTGACAATCGTCGAATTAATGAAAATGATCGAACGTTATATAACTCCTTTAATCTTGACCGTGAAGTGTGAAGAGGCTAAGTCTTATTCTATTTAGGCGATCGAACTTTCTTCCTTTGTCTATGGTGTCTAGATGATTAATGATCGTCTAGTCGATGAGATAATCGAACGGTACACAGCTCTTTTAGCCTTAAGCGCGGAGCACGAAAGGCTAAGTCTTGTTTTATTGAGACAATTGGTTTTTCTTCCTTTGTCTATAATGTAAGTTAATTAATGGTCGTCTAGTCAGTTGAACGGTATATACCTCCTTTAGCCTTGAACGCGAAGCGCGAAGAGGCTATATTGACTTGCCTTTAACTAGTTGATTTCAGTCTATTGTTGGCTTATTGTCGGTGTTTGGTTAATCAATCATTCATCTATTGCATGACCGGCTTTCTACTAAGTGAGACATTCATGTATCGTTTGGCCTCCTCAAGAAGTTTCTTTTCATATTCTATAGTGTCACGCGCTTGACTTTTATAAAATGCAATTTTGTTGTTGACTAGATTCAAATACTTTTTCTTGAAGCCAATCTCCACCATGGGTTCTTTCAAAGAGGTTCAGGGTGGGTTCATTGTCAAGGTCGAGGTTGAGGAGGAGGAAGCTGACGCTAAACAAGATGTTATTGTCAGGGAGGAAGAGATTGAAATCGAAGTTGATAACATAAATACTTAGTCTTTTTCCTTTCATCATATTTTTTGTAAATATCGTATTGCCGTTCCCATTTTATTCTTTTTCCTTTTCAAGTTTCTGTTTAGATATGTTTCAAGTGTCTTACATGTTAGTTATAATAGATACCTATTTCAAAATAATATAAGTGTTAAAGGGGGTTTGTAATTTGAGTGTATTAACTTAACGGAAACTTTAAATGTTCTAAGAAAGATTTTTAGTATGCATGTTTTCCCTATCCGTAGACCATATTATTGAGTTGATATATGTAAAACCATATTTTTTTAAAGTTGATATACGTAAAGTCATATTTTTTCGAGTTAATATATGTAAAACCGTATTTTTTTTTAATCGATATACGTAAAGCCGTATTTTTTTCGAGTCGATATATGTAAAATCATATTTTTTTTGAGTTGATATATGTAAAGTCATATTTTTTTTCTAAGTCGATATATGTATAACTATATTTTTTCCGAGTCGATAAATGTAAAATCGTATTTTTTCCAAGTCAATATACCTAAAGTCGTATTTTTTCAAGTCGATATATATAAAGCCGTATTTTTTATGAGTTGATACACGTAAAATCGTATTTTTTTCGAGTCGATATACATAAAATCATATTTTTTTGAATTGATATATGTAAAACCGTATTTTTTTTGAGTCAAATCTGATGGTATCCAAGTCGTCTCTATACCGAATGGAATTTGATGGTATGCAAGTCAAATATGATGAATTGAATTTGGTGGTATTCAAGTAGAAACTGATTATTTACACTTTCAATTATTGTGTGTTTATGGTTTTTTAGGTATGTTTTTGGTGAAATTAAGCATTTTGGTGAAGGTAAACCCTCTTTTTTTTTTTTATAAAAAGACAAGTGATATAGAATGCATGCAAAAAATAAAACTTAAAAAATAAATATATAATTTTTATCATATACGAAATAACAAATTAATATAAAAGATAAAGATATTTATTTTTAAAATTATTCTCCTTTATAAGATAAAAATAATATTATTTAACATTTGATAGATGTTAGATCTTCCAATCGGATGGCCAAAATGATCGGTTAAAAAAAAGATACGAATTGGATTTTATAGTAAAGGGAAGTTTCCAAGAAGCTCAACCATATGCGATGTTAAATACTGTGTCCCTATGATTTAGCCAATTTCAACGTTTGCGTTTTTCAGGCATTCATTCAATAGTTTCATAATCTGGGCATTCAACAAGGTAATGCACTTCTTCTTTAGCTTATCTATTTGTTTTTAATTGGTCGTGTTACTTTGCCTAGTTGAGTAGAATCTGACGACTGCAACTTTGGTTCAGGGATTGATTCGTAGTATGCGCATGGTGGGTTTTGCTAGGAGATTTTTTATGAACCTACCTATTCGGTTGTTTGAATATAACTCTGGGTGTTCCTTACTTTCAGTCAATTTGGATTTAGATCAATTAATTGCGTTGCGCTGGATTCGTTGACTTTGGTTTTGGAATTGCGAATAATAGCGCATTCATTGCACGTAGGTTTGTTTCAAAGGACGTGAGGTGAGATTTGAAGTGTCAAGTTTATGAGATAGGAAAATTGAGTCTCAAAGTTGGGGTTTCTGTTCTAGATCAAGTTGTACAATACCCTATCATTTTGCTTATTAGTTGGAACTGGAAGCCTATTTTGAGGTAACTGCAGAAGCTTTATGGAACTAGCTCAGCATAGAGTTATGGAGAATGGGGTAGGTGAGGAGATGGTTGGTGAAACTTCGTCACGGGTTCCCCTCAGGGAGCGCCGAATCCACCTTGTCCATCCTTCAGACTCGGTGAGGAAGAGAGCTTATATATTTGATGGCATGGGGAACTTTTATAATAAGGATTGGGATCTAGCAGACCTTTTTCAAAAAGAAGAGAAGGAATCAGGTGTAGGAGAAGGCAGGAATGAGTTTTCTTGGTACCATGTGGAACTTCCGAAAGGAAATCAAAAGTTGTCGCAATCTGCACAGGACCTGATTGGTGTTTTCTGCCCGCCTTTGAAACTCCAAGATATTCTTTCACTTGTTAGCAATGGACCCTTCTGTGGACATGTAGGTGGGGCACTTGTCTTCCGGGTTAATTCGCCTGGTCCTCCATCCAGCGAATTCACATTTAGGATTGCTGCTAGAGTCACGGAGCATTCAGTAATCACTGTGTCCTTGGGACGTGTTCCCAGGTTAGGCTTTTCACGTGTTGGTGAATCTCTACTTTCAGAGATTCCTAGTATTGAAAGTTCCTCTCCTGCAAGAGGTCAGCAGCAGGAAAGGACAGTGATCAAGGAGCATGTTCTTGAATTCTTATTGACTATGAATCACTCTGAGGACGCTGACAACCCTGTGCCTAGATCTGCCTCAAATCTTGTAGTTCACATAATTGACACACATGTGGATCAGCTTCAAGATATTGTGACTAAGCTTGAGATGGAGTTGGACTCTGTGGAGCTTGACTTGGATAAAGGTATTTTCATGATTCACTCCTTGATCCTCCCCCTCCCTACATTCTGAACTATTAGTACTCTTCATGGTTCAAATTACAAATTCAGGCCGTTCTTGATCACTGAAAGTATGTCTTAGTTTTTAACTTTCTTTCAGTTGACTTGAAAAGAATACTGATGTGAATATAGGCATACTTTGTGGCCATTCTAAATGTAGAAGGGTTGAAATTGTCTAACAGATGACAGTTGAAGTTTGTAATGATTCATTTGTTTGATTATTTTTACCTTTGATTTCATTAAACAAAATTCGTTGATGACATTAATTTAATATAATCCTAAATTTTTAACCCTTGCACTTGCATCCCTGTGTCTCCTTTTTTAACTGTAGTGTTCGAGGTCACATGCTTGAAAGAGTGGTGGTAAAACATTTGTACCTTTTACCTTTAAATGTTTTTGCCTTTTAAAGCATAATATTTGGCAAAAAGTGACTGTTTCAGATGGACATTCAGTTGTTAATTGTTTACACCACTGTCCCCTGGCCAAAATTAAGGTTAAACTGGGGGAATAATTCCTGGTATAGCTGGTTTAATAAATAATAAGAATGTTTTGTCTGACATTTTTGTGTGTAAACTGAAATTTCTGTTTCCAACAGGTTTTGTGCAAGTTTCTTATAGACTAGTTCCTTGATGTGCAATATTTGAAATGGTTCTATAAAATCGAATAAGAAACAACTGCTCTGCTTAATTGTAGGTGGTTATGCTCTGAAGAAACAAATGCTAGATGATAGAAGATTCCCCAAACTCCATATTAATTTGCAGCGTCTCTTGCAGGTGATACTTATTTATATGCATCATTCTGATCAAAAGGCATCATGCTGTAGTTCAAATAAATATTACTTAAGCACATTCTATTAGTGGATCATGAATAATTAAACATCGTAATTTTGTGATCAAGCATAAGGGTAGTTGGTTTCATCATTCAATGGCATCAAGATTCAATGAGGGTGTCTTTCGAATTTGTAAATGCAGATAAATCTGGGAGAGAGAGGGTGTAAAAGAATATTTACTAGTTAAAAATTGAAAAATAAGAAGGCTTTTTTGAAACATAATTACTACTAGAAAATGATTCTTCTTTATCATGTTAGAGGTGAAAATGAACATGAATTTGTAAATTACAGCAATGAGGACTGTTACCATGTCTGTAATGACAGTACTGTTTCTGTCTGATTTGTTCTCATATTTATCAAGTCAAATTCTATTCAGGTGATTGCCCACGGAGAGCAAGTATATCTCCGAGTCAAAGAAAAATGCTCTTCAAAAAGATGGTTTGCCAGTGATGACCTTAACTCCCTCGAAGAACTAATTGGAAGGTTAAGAAGGCTGAAGGAGAATGTGGGGTTTATAGTAAATCGTGTCACAGCAATTCAGGCTGGTCTAGACAGCTGGCAGTCAGAGCAAATAAACAAGAAGTTGTACTATCTTTCGTTCCTTTCAATAATATTCCTCCCTTTGTCCATCATAACAGGAGGTTAAAGCATCTTCAACCCAACAACTCTCCTTTTTACTTTTTACACATTTTAATTTTTAAGTAGAACCCACCACTATGTATAACACGATTTTACTTTTTACAACTCAACAAACTCTTCTCTCCAACCCGGCAACTTAAGAAACTCTCTATTTTACCATTACACATCACACATTTTTACTTGTTGTTTATAAAAGTAGACTCAGGATCCACAACAAGTTTTTAGCACATGTGTTTAAAAATAAGCACCTGGTATTTCACCAAAACTTCATAAGCACTTCCTCCAATGAACAACTCTTATCAAGCACTGATGCTTAATAGGTTTACATGAACTATTCTGATTTGTTATGAACTTTATTATCCACATCAACTGGCTAAACTATACTGCTATTATGATTTTGATTTTTGAACTCTGATTGCAGTCTTTGGCATGAATGTTGGAGGAGTTCCATGGACAGGTCAAAATGCCCCAGAGCTAAAAGATGGTTTTCGTAATGTCATGTTACTCTGTGTTGCTATGTTATTTCTTGTACTACTCTGCTTCATTTTCCCGGCCCTTTATGCCCGTATAGTGTCTGCCTGGCGAAATAAGAGAACTCTGGGAAGAAGCTGGTCACTGAACAGGAAGTCATTGCTAAGGAGATCATCAAGAATAGGAGAGCAGGAGAGAGGGGGCTATCTTCGGATTTAATGGTTCATGGCATTGCCTATGAATGAATATTCAAGTCAGTCAATCATTACTTCCTTCTGTTTTCAAGAATGCCTCGCTTCGCTTGAAAGCAATTTTATCAGCTGCTTTTCAATGACTTGAACGCACGTATGCACATAAGAAACACAATAAGCTGACAATTAGTTAGTTGTCAGTAAAGCAATCATCTGAAGCCTAAATGGAATTCTCATGAAACGCATATTCTCTGGAAGAGAAAAATGGAGTTTGTGAATTGTGATCAAGGCAAGCTTTATTGCTTATTCTTTCATTGTTTCCCCCCTTTAGGATATCTGGATCTATCACTTTATTTTTTGGCAACTATTGGTACATTTCAAACATGTACAGTGTAATTTTCTTTTTTGGTTAGCGGCAGATTTTCTTAATTTCTTATATTGTTACTTGTCACTGATAGATCATGAAGACCAATCAAGTTGCTTCACTGGGACTGTAATTACCATTCTCCTGCTCTTTTCTAATAAGCTTATTCTTGACAGTAAATTTCTTTTATTTTTGGTCTCGTGAGAAACAATCAAACAATTGTTCCTGTATCTATTTTCTTTTCTCAACTGGAAGGTTTTTATTCTTTTTTGCATTCGCCTGTTGAATTTGACTGACAAATACTTGTGTATTGTATAAATATCTTTTAAGCAAAAAAGTATAATAACTTAAACTTAAAAGAGGAAAAGATTAAATGTTAAAATGTTTAATTTGTCTAACTCTTATTTTATATGATCAATTGTAGTCGGGAGTGGATTCTTCTTATGTAAAAATCTCTACCATTAAAATCTCATGTTTTTTTTTTTTAATATTTAAATTTTTCCTCTTATATTTTTAATCAAATGTTAGGATTTTACATGAAAAAAAATGTGACATGAGAGAATTAGTACTTTTTTTTTTTTCATACAAAAAGTTTTCTTTATGTTTGCTCCAACACATGCATATATCCATTTGGTAAACTCATGTGCTCATTAATAAGTGTTAATTCACAAAAAAAAAAATTCAAACTACCATTAGATGGGTGGGTTCATTTCATTAGTACAGTATATTACATTTTGCCTGAAATACAGATATGATAATAGTACACTATCGAAAAGTACCAACCAACCAACTCTTCAAAAAAAAAACCAATGGGAAGTCATGGGATTCCCACGGGCCACGTAGCAAAGGATGTCCGACGACACCGTTTGGGATGGTATATCGATCTAGAACCTTCCTTCTCTGACTTTCTCTCTCTTCCAAAGTAGAAGAACTAGAATAATCTGCCACTATCCTTAAAAACCGACACCGTTTTCTTCTGTGTTGGCAACGCTGGACCAAAACCCTAAACCCTTTACCTCTGATAGTTAAAAACCTCTCTCACCACCTTCTTCACCTACCTCCATTTCCTTTCTGATAAATCTCCTCTTCCGGCCATGGCCACCTTGCTCCGCCGCCGCGACGTTGCTTCCGCCTCGTTCTCTGCCTATCGCTCGGTAGCATCATCTCCATGCTTCCTTCTTTTCTTTCTTTTGATTACTTGTGATGGTTGCTCCATGTTACCTGGGTTTTCCCGATTTGATCCATACATGCCTTAATCCATTTATGTCTTGCTTTTGTTTGGATTTTAGCTCGAGTTGTTTAGAATTTCAGTCTTCTAATTTTCGCCAATTGATTTCCTATCTCTAGTGTTTTTGAGGTTGTGAGATGTCGATGTGACGCTGTATATTCGCTTAAGCTTAAGGAAAAACAAAAAGTAAACAAAAATATATCTCACCAATAGCTTAAGAGTGGTATTTTTATACCAAAAGTTCAGAGTCCTTAAGCAGTTGATACTGGCTCAAGATTTTGCTAGATCATCAGTGTTTTTGTGGACTTAGTAGCTACTTTACGATATTGCTTCTATTACTTCTAATATAAGTTTTTCATGGCTCATTTTTCTAGCTTACAATTCTATGATTGCTTTATCGTACGGTACATCTAACCTTCATACGCCCTATGCGAAGTACCTGAATAATTGTTGATATTATGCCATTGTCCATAGGGTAATATAATTAAGTTGATTTGTGTTGTGAAAGATGTGCGGCAATTATAATTTTGGAGGAAGCTTTTTTCTTACTTTTTGTGATGTTGTGCAGTTAACGGGCTGCACCAAGCCAGCATATGTAGCTCACAAGTGGTCTAGTTTGTCTCGACCATTCAGGTGCCATTTGTTTGTTGTGATTTTGTAATAATCCTCGTAGTTGTCTCTCAAAGTTAATCATTATGACTTTTCATCTTCACCACAGTTCAAGGCCTGCTGGAAATGATGTCATTGGTATTGATTTGGGTACAACCAATTCATGTGTTTCCGTTATGGAAGGAAAGGTAGCAGTACCACGTTAATGCTTTTGGTTTGTTTGTATGTGTTTCCACTGTGCAATATGGTATTTGTGCTGACTAAAAATATGTGTTTCTCAGAACCCCAAAGTTATTGAGAATTCTGAAGGTGCACGAACAACACCATCTGTGGTTGCTTTCAACCAGAAAGGGGAGCTGCTCGTAGGTACCCCAGCTAAGCGTCAAGCAGTAACTAACCCAACAAACACTGTCTTTGGTACCAAGCGATTGATTGGTAGGCGCTTTGATGACCCTCAAACACAAAAGGAGATGAAAATGGTTCCATACAAGATTGTTAAGGCTCCAAATGGAGATGCGTGGGTTGAAGCTAATGGGCAGCAGTATTCCCCTAGTCAAATTGGTGCCTTTGTTCTCACCAAGATGAAGGAAACTGCAGAAGCTTATCTAGGGAAGTCAGTTTCTAAGGCTGTAGTTACTGTACCGGCTTACTTCAATGATGCTCAGAGGCAGGCAACAAAAGATGCTGGTAGAATTGCAGGTCTTGACGTGCAGAGAATTATCAATGAGCCCACTGCTGCTGCTCTGTCATATGGGATGAACAACAAGGAGGGTCTCATTGCTGTTTTTGATCTTGGAGGTGGAACATTTGATGTGTCCATCTTAGAAATTTCAAATGGTGTTTTTGAGGTATGCTGATTTGTTTCTTCAATGTCTTCCCTTAACCTGTGAATAATATGAGAAAATTGTACTGACAACATTTTCGTATCAAGGTGAAAGCAACAAATGGTGACACTTTCTTAGGAGGAGAGGATTTTGACAATGCCTTATTGGATTTTCTGGTGAATGAATTCAAAAGAACCGAGAGTATTGACCTTTCAAAGGACAAGCTTGCACTGCAGAGGCTTCGTGAAGCTGCTGAGAAAGCTAAGATAGAGCTGTCTTCAACATCTCAAACTGAGATCAACCTGCCTTTCATCACTGCCGATGCATCTGGTGCTAAGCATCTGAACATAACATTGACTAGATCGAAGTTTGAGGCTTTGGTGAATCACTTGATTGAAAGGACCAAGGCACCATGTAAAAGCTGCTTGAAGGATGCTAACATCTCTATCAAGGATGTTGATGAGGTTCTTCTTGTTGGAGGGATGACTCGTGTTCCTAAAGTCCAAGAGGTGGTTTCAGGAATCTTTGGAAAGTCTCCTAGTAAAGGAGTAAACCCTGATGAGGCAGTTGCCATGGGGGCGGCAATCCAAGGCGGTATCCTCCGTGGAGATGTTAAAGAGCTACTACTCCTGGATGTAACACCACTCTCTCTGGGTATTGAGACTTTGGGTGGTATCTTTACGAGATTGATCAACCGTAACACTACTATTCCTACTAAGAAGAGTCAGGTATCTGCTGCAATACACATAGAGCCTATTTGATTAAGTGGCATGTATTATATTTATTGATATGTGGTTGAATCTTTTTCTGGACTTGTATCATTATTTCAGGTCTTTTCAACGGCAGCAGACAATCAAACTCAGGTAGGTATCAAGGTGCTACAGGGTGAGCGGGAAATGGCTACAGACAACAAAATGCTTGGAGAATTTGACCTTGTTGGTATTCCTCCAGCTCCCAGAGGTCTGCCTCAGATTGAAGTCACATTTGACATTGATGCCAATGGGATTGTTACTGTCTCTGCCAAAGACAAGTCCACTGGTAAAGAACAACAAATCACCATTCGGTCATCTGGTGGACTTTCGGAAGATGAGATTGATAAGATGGTCAAAGAAGCAGAGTTGCATGCTCAGAAAGACCAAGAGAGAAAGGCTCTCATTGACATTAGAAACAGTGCTGACACTACCATCTATAGCATTGAGAAGAGTTTAGGTGAATACAGAGAGAAGATTCCCAGTGAAGTGGCCAAAGAAATTGAGGATTCAGTTTCGGATTTGAGACAGGCGATGTTGGGGGACAATGTTGACGAAATCAAGTCAAAGCTTGATGTTGCAAACAAAGCTGTATCAAAGATTGGAGAGCATATGTCAGGTGGTTCTAGTGGCGGTTCCTCAGCTGGTGATGGTTCTCAGGGTGGGGACCAGGCTGCTCCTGAGGCAGAATATGAGGAGGCCAAGAAGTAATCGTAATCCACTTTTACTCGTTTGTTTGTCTAGATCACAAGTTAGAGATGAATCATCTTTTTTCATTTAGCATATGATGATAGAAGAAGGTCACTTTTTTTGTACTAAAGGTTGGACTTCATTTTTTACCTTAAAATTAAGGCCCTTTCACTTTGTAGTACTAAATTGTGCTGTTTCAAATTTTGCCTAGTGACGCATTTTTTGTTTTTATTATATGATTGGCTTTTACTCGTATTTTGCACATCAATTGAATTTATTGCATTATATTTTATGCTCCCCAGTGACTTCGCAAAACTGTATCGACGAGTGAGATCTGATATGTCCATAGCGTAGCATGTGCATGTCAAGTAGTAAAGCATCAATTTTCCTCATCCACATCTATATCTCTCCACGTGAGTGAAGACTCAAAATAGTTTTTTTTGAAATAATTACAACAAATATTTTAAAAAACTTAAACAAATAAACTGAGTAATTTTAATGGAAAAAAAAAACCGACACTCAAAACGAATCCTAATTAGTCCTTACTGATTGGGGGACGTTATGACAAATATTCAAAATGTGAAAGATCCCGATTTTCCCAATGGATAGAGACAATAGACATTTAGATTTTAGACACAGTGCAAAGGGCCACTGACAAAGACTTCCGCCTACATCATAAATCAAAATTCATAAACGCATCAAAATACCAATTAGAAATTTTCAAAATAAAAAGATACCAATTAGAAGACATGATATTGAGATTGAACCAGTCAAAACAGAGAAGTGGAACAGTACAAGAAAATGGGCTTGCAATATGTGCACTTAATTTCCACTTAGGCAACTGAGACACAGTAGAGAAGAACTGGAAATCTAACTAAAAATAGTGGCGTGCTTAAATTTTTGTTTAGAGAAGAATATATTTTTAGTGTCTATATTTTGTAAATTACTTGGTTTTACACTCAAAACAGTTAACATTGTTTCTTACATGGCATTTTTTTAATCAATATTCATATTTTTTCTTCTTCTTTCTATCTTTACTCTCATTACAAATAGTTTGTTTTGATGGCGGAATCATCTAATAGCGCACACAATGAAGATGAAGAATAGTAATCGTGGTTATATATATTATAATATTAATTTGTGTGAATAATATTTTCCATTTATTGAAACAAAACAATAAAATAAAGGAAGGATTGATTTTATAAGTCCACGGCGGTGTGTTCTCTTCACTGAATGGATTCTCAAAAGGCGACGCCGCTGGAAAGAAACTTTCTGCAATGAAGTCACGCGTTTACATGTGTCCACCATGCATAATATATAGATAGATATAAACATAAACGTTAAACCAACTTGCCCTGCCACTACGTGATAATAAAATATGAGTGAGAAATATTAAGTAACAGGAATTCCAAAAAAAATACTAAACGCATTAATTGGGACCACCATGCTATAAGATTACATCCCTGGTCCCGGATCCGCCGAGTGACAATAATAAATTAAATACTACTCTGGCAAACTGTAAAATATCCAGATTCTTTTTAAGTTACTACAATATTACTTTAAAAAAAAAAGTTACTACAATATCACTATATTAGTTTTGTACAGCATAGGATAGAGTGAAGTCAACAATGTGATCCAAAGTCTGAAACCAATTATCTTTATGATGACTAGACTACAATAGAATTGGAAAATAGAAGGGACGGACCAACCCAAGGCCGAAGGAAGTTTTATTTTATATATCCAACGTAACAAACTCTTCGACCATTGAATCCAAGAATAAGATCATGAGCTCTGACCCAGAGAAGCCGGTTATAGCCTCAATGGTCGAAGAAGACGATGATGAAGTGTCTCCCATCGAGGAGGTTCGTTTGACGGTGGCCAACACCGACGACCCGAGCCAGCCGGTATGGACCTTTCGGATGTGGTTCCTGGGGATTATCTCATGCTCCCTCCTCTCCTTCCTCAACCAGTTCTTCGCATACCGCACCGAGCCTCTCATCATTACTCAAATCACCGTTCAGGTCGCTACTCTCCCTATTGGACACTTCATGGCCACGCTTCTTCCCAAATCCAAGTTCACTGTCCCCGGTTTCGGGTCAAAAACCTTCTCCTTCAACCCGGGCCCCTTCAACATGAAGGAGCACGTGCTCATCACCATATTCGCCAATGCCGGAAGCGCATTCGGATCCGGCTCGCCCTATGCAGTGGGTATCGTTAACATTATCAAAGCCTTCTACGGACGCAGCATCTCTTTTGCTGCTTCTTGGCTTCTCATCATTACAACACAGGTTAGTGGTCACCACTCACCACCCTAGCTCTTCCTCAATAGTCAATCCTCACCTACTAGTACTAATTATTATTTTTTAATTGCCTGCTTTTTCTTTAATTATCTACGGATTCCTCTTCCTTCACCCATCAAATTAATGTATAATCGTTCTTTCACGTCATGATTATTTTCTTGAAAATTCAGATTTTTATGACAATTCCAGAATTCCAATTTATAATAGCTTTTTTTTTTTTTTACAATTATCATGTTGTGTAAAATAAAAATATAATTTTCTAATTTGGAATTAAATATAATTTATCCTAATTACTTACTCTCTCTCTTTTTTTACTGATTCCTAATTACTTACTTAGGTATTGTAAAAGTTGTAATTGAATGCTTAATTGTGGAGGCGTTTTATAGTTTATATTATTTCCAAGTTTTATAATGAAGATAACAAAGACGAATTGACAAAACAAAAATGAATGGACCTCTTCTGTCTGCAGGTGCTAGGATATGGATGGGCCGGCTTACTGAGGAAATACGTAGTGGAACCAGCCCATATGTGGTGGCCCAGTACCCTCGTCCAAGTCTCACTCTTCCGGTATGTCATATCCTATCCTTCTCTCTCGTTTTTTTTTTTTTTTCTTAATTTTTATTTTTTCCACGCACTCTTCTTTTCATATAATTATTTCATGTCTGTCTTATCTTATAAACTTTGAATAAATTATTTCCAATCAAAAAAGATTTCAAGTTTTCTTAACTATTTGAATCAATGCCTTTTTTTAAGACAACAATGTATAAAATATAATGATTTACAGTATTACTTATTATTTTTAAATTTCTAAATATCTGTATTTTTGCATTTATATTTTTATTAGTAGTAAACTTTTTTTTCGTGCTTTTCAATTAATTATTTTTCAGATTTCAATGTATTTTTAAAAATGTCCTTATAATGATACATAGTATACTCGCCTAGTTTTTTCGCTAGGAACAGTAAAATAAAAGAATGTATATACTCGCTAGTAGAATATTTTTTTTGACATGCACATATTCTCTAGAATCTCTACAACCTTCAACGTAGTAAATGTTTATAGAGTGTGGATAGATTTAAAGCAAAATGGAGAGTTTTTTTCGCTATAAGCTGATCTCTAATGGAAGGTTACCCCAAACATTTAAGATATTTCAAATAAAAACAACTTATAATGAGTTTGGATACGCATTTATAGTTAAAAAATCACAAATGTAAAAATTTTAAGGTTAGAACTAGTGGCACGTGAAAAATCACGTTTCTTATTCATTTCCAAACACATCATAATAATTGGATTACGCTTAAAAAAAAAATGTAACTAAAATTAAAAGAATAAATTTTAATCTTAACCACATATTATTTTTAATTAATTTAGATGTGAGTTTGTTATCTTATTCTTTTTGTTCTCACCTCAAAAGTCATATGTATAAAATTGAATTTGACTTCAATTTAGGCCAGTTCAGACCTTACAAAGCAGCGATTTGAATAAAGTAGAAAAGGGTGGGAAAGAGATCAAGATAATTAATTTGTCTATAGAAAGGACAAATCTTTACTATTATTTTTTCCTCCAAGGACGTAAAGTCAGGACGAAAAGACGTAAAGAATGCTTTTTTGTTTTGTTTTTTTGTTCAAATAAAGACACTGACTGAGCTGGCCCAGCTGGGCTATAAGATTCTAGTTTGAATACAGAGAATTAGTTGACTTTAAGAACGTTAATATAAAGTGTTAAAGAGAAATTATTGAGATATTTTTTGATGATAGATTAATTATAGGGATACAGTTTTTACTATAGTTTTATTATAGGATATTTACATATCCAAATTAATTAGTGCTGAGTTATATATATATATATATTCTCATATTGTATTTTTGAAATATATGATATATAAAATAGAATCACAGTATGATATGATATACTGTATTTTTCAATTTCAAAGTAATATCAAGCATTTAAGCTTACTTTTGTATTGCATTGATATGTGTGGTACATGAATGGACGATCACAATTAAGCTTGAGTGCTTGACTAGCAATATGTGGAAACGACTTACGAACCGAGTAGTATATACGGAGGAGACTCGGAAGTAATGGCTGCGGTCGACATTAAGAAGCAGCAGCATGTGACCCATGATGAATGAATCTTTTTTAAAAAGTCTGATATAATTGACACGTCTTTATTTATAAGATTTTTTTTATCATCATCACTATTTTGCTTGACTTGGATTCTGATATATATATATATTTTGACAATTCTTATATAGAGAAATTACTGGCTGTAAATATGAATCAGATCATATCTTCTTGACCAATTGCACTACATAATAACGTGCAACTCAATTTATTAACTCTTCTCTTTTATATGTGTTATAACTTATAAGGAGATAGCAACATTAAAATTATCACCGGGAAGTTAAAGATGTAATAAAGGAAACCTGTGTAAGAGTACCAGTGTAGTTATTGATGCATCTTCTGCCAGATGTAGCAATAAAAAGTTTCACATGCAGTCACATATATAGTACGTAGACTCTGTATATATTGATGTATTTATGAACAATAAATATACTTAAAAGAAATAAATTGTTGGTGTGCAGAGCACTGCATGAGAAAGATGATCACCGACTTTCACGGGCAAAGTTTTTCTTTATTGCACTAGTGTGCAGTTTTTCGTGGTACGTAGTCCCTGGATACTTGTTCACAACGCTCACAAGCATTTCATGGGTGTGTTGGATATTCTCAAAGTCAGTTACAGCTCAGCAGATAGGGTCAGGCATGAGGGGCCTTGGAGTTGGGGCCCTCACACTCGATTGGGCTGCTGTTGCATCATTCTTGTTCAGCCCTCTAATCTCACCCTTCTTTGCCATTGTCAATGTTTTTGTGGGCTATGCATTAATAGTCTACGTGGTCATTCCTATATCATACTGGGGCCTCAATGTCTACAATGCCAAAAGGTTTCCCATTTTCTCCTCGCACTTGTTCACAGCCCAAGGTAAAAAATATGACATATCAGCTATTGTAGACAACCATTTTGAGCTAAATGTTGCAGAGTATGAAAAGCAAGGTAGAATTCATCTCAGTGTGTTTTTCGCTCTCACTTACGGCTTTGGATTTGCCACCATAGCATCCACCCTCACACATGTTGCCTGCTTCTATGGAAGGTACGTAATGCTACTCAAATTGTTTACCAGTGATGTTTGATTTCTTACTATATTTAATTTAATAAGATGATAGTAAAGAAGACTAGTATTATTGGCTTTGGAATTCTGCAATAAACACATGCAATAGTATGTTTTAAATTCTATATCGCTTTGGTTGTCAAAAAATTAATGTAATTTATATGATGCTAAGGTACTTTACAGTTGCTTGTTGTGCTAACCAATAAATATCGAACATATGAACAATAATTCTCAGAATTCTAGACTATAAGCTAAAACTTTAGAAATTTTATGCTTTACAGAATAACTTGAAAATTGTGTTAAGATAGATCAGATTAAAACAATACTGTTTTTCCACAATTTTCTTAAAGTTCATGTGCAGTATCTTATGTAACCCAGTGACAAAGCTGAAGCTGCAAATGAAACATTACAACAACAAAAGGAACTTCCTTCAATTAGCTTTGCAGTTTAAATGTTTTTTGTGCTATCAGCTGTATCAATCAAAAAATTGTTATATGTTTATACAATGATGTATAACTTAATATACAGGGAGATTATGGAGCGCTATCGCGCATCTTCCAAAGGCAAAGAAGATATCCACACAAAATTGATGAGAGGATACCAAGACATACCTTCTTGGTGGTTTCATTCATTGCTGCTTGTGACACTTCTGGTTTCTCTGGCACTGTGTATCTTTCTAAATGACCAGGTTCAGATGCCCTGGTGGGGACTTCTCTTTGCTGGAGCCCTAGCTTTTGGATTTACCCTTCCCATTAGCATCATTACTGCCACCACAAACCAGGTTACAGTCTGCAACTTTTGCTTCCACTATGTGATAGCACATGCATAGACCAACTCTGTTGCACAGAGATTTACTCACTTTATTAAGTAGTATGTTCATGGGAGCACAACAATCTCAATTTTGACAATTGCTTTCTTATGCTCTGTGTTCAGACACCAGGATTGAATATCATCACTGAGTATGTCTTTGGTCTCATTTACCCTGGAAGACCAATAGCAAACGTATGCTTCAAAACCTATGGTTACATTAGCATGGCGCAGGCTGTTTCTTTCCTCAGTGATTTCAAACTTGGGCATTACATGAAAATCCCTCCAAGGTCAATGTTCTTAGTTCAGGTATACTCTTGAAGCGCAAGCCCATCCTTCTTTCCTCAAATTTTGTAGGGTTCATATGCCAGCTTTTAATTATTTACCTACTACGGTCAAATAAAGAAAAACTACAAAAATATTACAGTTTATAATGGATTAATAGTTCAGCAACAGTTTGAAGGCCTAATAATCATTATGTCACACACAAAAACAGCTAACCTCACCTTATATGCTGAGTTATTATGTAGTTTCTGATGCATTGAATTTGTATAGTTCATAGGTACAATGCTTGCTGGAACCATCAACATTGGGGTAGCATGGTGGCTGCTGAACTCTGTCAAAAACATATGTCAGGATGATCTCCTTCCAGAAGGAAGTCCCTGGACATGCCCGGGTGACCGTGTATTCTTTGATGCATCAGTTATTTGGGGTCTGGTGGGACCAAAACGTATCTTTGGTTCTAAAGGAAACTACAGTGCAATGAATTGGTTTTTCATTGGTGGTGCATTAGGACCCATAATTGTCTGGCTATTGCACAAAGCATTTCCCAAACAGTCATGGATTCCACTAATCAATCTCCCAGTTCTCCTGGGAGCAACTGGAATGATGCCACCCGCAACACCATTGAACTACAATGCCTGGATTCTGGTTGGAACAATTTTCAACTTCTTTATCTTCCGTTATAGAAAGAAATGGTGGCAGAGGTACAACTATGTTCTGTCTGCAGCACTTGATAGTGGGGTTGCTTTTATGACTGTCTTGCTCTACTTCTCATTGGGTTTGGAGAACAAGAGTCTCACTTGGTGGGGAACTGATGGTGAACATTGTCCACTCGCAGCTTGCCCAACAGCAAAGGGCGTAATAGTTGCTGGTTGCCCTGCAAACTAGTGATTGATTTTATGCCTCTTTTCATAGTTTCATTAATTAGTAATTACAATACCAATCATGAAAAACACGTATTTATAGCAAATGCAAAATGTATAACATAAAAGCACTATATTTTCGAGTAAATAGCTAGCGTTACATGGTTTATTACGCTTCTTATTGATGTGCATTCTCAATGTAAGGTACAACAAGAGGCAGTTATTATCTTATATTATATTATCTTATTTCAATCAGCTGGCCTTTGAACCTCATAGTTTCAGTTTTATTGGACATGGAAATGCTTTGTACATTAGCAATAACTCGACCCAAATTCCCTACGTCCGTGGGTTGGAACTTGAGGGGTGAGTAGTGAGTACATGGGCTGGACTCATGTTAGGACAATCCTTCTCTGAAATACTTTTGGTGGCGTTCTTAGATTGTAATCTAAATAAGAAAATAATCAGTCAGAACATCATGAGGAGTCATCTCTGTATTCTTTTTATCAATAATTTTTTTTGGATTAACTAATATTCCTGTCGGTTAATATATTTTTTTAAATAGTTTAAATAATTTAGATAATAATAAGTTTGATGTGTTATCTAGCTTATCATGCATGTCAGCATGAGAATACATTCATTATTTATTCTTTTATATTTTATATTTTATATTTCTCGCTTTGTTTTTGTTTTTTTTTACGGAATATTTCTCACTTTGTTAAACAAATGGAAATCTCTATTCGGGTAAACATCAAATAACGTTAGATTATGCTCTCGGTACAATTCAGACGTTCGACCAAAATTATAACACACGTGCATATAATTCATGGTCTTTGTCAACATGTTGATAATTAAGTAGTAAGAGGAGGCTGGATCATGAAAAGCAACGTGGTGATATTAAAGAAAGAAATATTAATCAATTTTAAGCATTGAAGGTCGCCAAAGCCGACGATGAATCATGCTCAAGTTGCCCACTTGCTCTCTGCTCGTACGTCCACATTCAATGGCGAAATAAAAAGGGAAGGAAAGGAACACTCTTCTTTCGTTATCTTTCTTTGTTCCTAAACTTTCCAATTTCTGACAGCTGTTGTTGGCCACTAAATAACTTACTATTATATTCTCTCTTTCTTTGTACTTTTTTTTTTTTTTTTAAAGTACAAACTTCATAAATAGGTTGCTTAGATTTTTTTTAACTTAGCATAGAATACGCCCTAAATTGCATTTGACAAACCTGGGTGTCTATTTCTGATAAATTTCTGCATTGGAGCAATAATAAGTTGTTGTAGTTGATTTGAACTTATAAATTTGTAAGAAACTAAATACATGATATATTGAAGTAGTAGCAAATGAACATAAATACATATTGCTGAATTAAAGCACCCTTCCGGTTATTTAACTGGTTATCCGTAGTTCTGTACAATTTATAAACCCTCTCTCTATATATTTAATTAATAAATGTTTTTATACTTATCCACACTGTTGTTTGGATACTACATTTCAAAACCGCAAGTTTAAGGCTATGTTTGGTTTATCATCCATCTGCTTAATGTTGGTCTGTCTTGCTAAACTTAGTTAGGTGATATGTTTGATTTTTCATCAAGGAACCTTGCACACTTAAAGATCCGTTTGAATACAAGTAAACAGTAATTTTGAGAGTTTTTTTTATTAGATAATATAGATTCTTTTTTAGTATAAGAAAAACTCAAAAGCACTCAACACAAAAAAAATGAATACAAGTAAACAGTGATTTTGACAGTAATTTATATTTTGAATTTCTATTAAAATTTTCGATTGGTTATGATTCTCAAAATATATATATATATATATATATATTTTTTTTTTTTCCTGAATGTCTCACTATATTATATTAGACACTCAAAACAAAGGACCCCAAACTTGATTAAATAATAACTAATATAGTTGCATAGTTATATTAGATTAACAAATAGAACATTTAATTAAAAATATAATTATTATAAAATATTTAAAACCAACTCAACAAAAAAAAAGGAATAATCATTCTCATGCCTTCATAGTTTAAACCATTTGTTGTGAGTTAATTTTAATTTTTTTAGAAGGTGGGTCAATATAAATTGAATCAGATTAAATTAATAAAAAAAGATTATATTAATAAAAATATACAATTAAATTACTAGTATGATTAAATACTAGCAGTGATTATTAAATTAATAATGACTAATCAATCGCCTTCCAGTGAATGAGTAACAGCTGTGCAGGTGCACGATTTGATTTCCACTTGTGCAGAGAATTTAATCTCTCAAAATAATAATAATTTAATGCCTATTGAGTAAGATATTTTCTTCTCTCTCTACCACGTTGCCGTTTTTATAGTACTTCTTCATGCCCTTCCTTCCGCAAACCAAACTCTTGAGACAACGCTGATTAGTGAGTGATTCATCTGAATGAAGAACCGTTGGTTCGTTTTCTCGTTCTCTTCGTTGCCGTTCGCCGTCGTGCTTTGCTTCTCGCCGGTAAGCACACGTCTCTCTCTCTTTTGTTTTCGCCGCCTTTTTGAACTGAGGAGCTTATGTTATAGTTTTGCTTATTAACTGTGAACAGTTTGATGTTGTGTGAGTATGACCTAACATGGAGAACGAGAAAGCCAAAGAAAACACACAGATCTGCCAAGGTAAGGTTCAAATTTATGTTCATAAATAAATATGCATTTATTGACCTGCTTTTCACGTATATACCAGTGATTCATCCTCTGTATGTGTGTTTTTGCCCCTCTTTTTTAAGTTTGGAGCTACATATACATGTTTTCGTCTTTCACTCTGCTTCTTATGACATATCGACATAGATTTCGTGGAAATCAACATTTGCCGATTCGTTTTTTTCTTCCCCCAATTTGTGCTGGTTGCAAGTAGCTTCTGGTGCAACATTGTTTTAGTGTTAGTTGCTTAGCATTTTTATTTTCAATTTATTTAGCTTACATTTAGTTAGGTTGCTTAATGACAATGTTTTGGATCTATAGATAATTAGTAATACTTAATCTATGTTGAATTGTTGATAATGGTTCCGGCCGTATCATGTTTCATATTTATAATAAATTAAAATCATGAATCCTTTCACAATTTTGAGAATAAACTATCAATTGTTTTCTCCCAAGTAGTTCTTAAAATAATAAAAGAGCAAATCACAGTGACAACGCTTGAGGCTTGTTTCAATTACATATGCACCCCTCATTTTTTTTTACCCCTACACGAAACCCCGAACTTTTGGTATTCCATTACACTTGCATCCCTTTATTGAAAACAGAGTTAATTCCATTAACTTTTTTATGTCATGTGACTGACACATGATTTTTATAATATATTTTTTTCTCAAAAATGCCCTTATCTTTCTTTTTTTAACCACATGAGTGTGTGTGATGCATTTAAAATTTAAGGGTACATGTATACTTGTGATAATGAGTTTAAAAGAAGGTCAAGGTCAAGGGATATATGAGTGATGAGTTTAAAAGGTTGGGGATACATGGGTCGTCGTCACCACGGATAGGGTATGAAACAGAGAACTTGCTAGAATAAAAATATCCCTCATTTGGAAGAACACAGGGGATGTTGTTGTAATTTGCTCATAAAAAAATTATCTAAGTAGTCTTCAAATATTGAGCATCCATCAATATTAACATAATTTTTAATACTTAGAGGATTATTTTATATTTTTACTTTAGGTACTATACTGGGGAGAGAGTAATACTTTGAGAATGAAATTGACGGTTGATTCCAATTTATTGGGAGAAAACCTCTGAAGTGTATATGTGAGGGCGTACACATTGTTCATTCTAACTAAGTTCTTGTTCAGTTTTTGAGAAGTGAGAGCATTTTTGAAAAACAAGGGAATATTGTTCCTCTTAAAGAAAGTTTTTCCTAATGTCTCGATATACTTTTTAGTGATGATTTCAGTATTACTTAACGAGAGTAGTATAATAAGAGTAAATGAGTTATTAAATAGAGACAAGGGGTATATTACAAAATACAGTATTTTCTAATAAATTCAACACATTAATTGCATCCCTGAATACCTGTGCCGAAACATTAAATTGTCATATATGTTGGAACAGAGGTAGAATTACTTTATACTTAATAAGAATAGTTAAAATTTGTAATGCTTGTAAAATGAAAGAGTAATAAACAGGTTATGCTTTTTAAAAAAAAAAAAATTATATAGCAATATCAATAACGAGAGACCTTTGTATATCAAAATTTGATCAAAATTTTAAGTGCTAATAATTCACAAAAATCCAAGTTCTGTAGCATGATTTTTTTTTACCTTTGGATATATTCTATATGGTAACCCTTTAGAGCTCAGAAGATAATCTCTTCATTTCCTGGTCTGTATTGTTACTTTAGTGGCATTTGACTAGGATGATAGGGAGATCAGCGGTTTAGTCCCACTTGACATGTGGCTATGTGATTAACATTAAAAGTTTGATCTTTAATATTCAGGGTTTAGGGCTAATCTGAAACATTATATGCAGAATCTTAGATAAGGCAAATTAGAATTATGTGCTATCAGCAATAAGGCTTTCCAAAGTCTTGCAGTTTGTATCATGAGTTTTCTGATTATTCTTTCAACTTTCAACTCCTTTAATTCTTGCACTCACACTGATATATTGTCAACATTCAGCTGATTTTTCTTTGCCAAATGTAATTCTGATTTCTTGGATGAGTCAGAAATTATGGGTTTATGTTTATTGGCTGAGTGTGTATTTGTTGGAATGAATATGAATATGTTTTTATTCATTTATTTGTACATGAACTTTGGCAGACAATATATAAAATATGGCATCCAATCCTTCTTGCATGGTCAGAAATGGATATAGTTTACATACATGCACGTATCAGTCTCCTGCTAAGTCAGCTACAGCCTTAATATAGTGAACCATCAGCCAAAGCAATGAAACTCGGGTATTCCTTCAAACTGATAATATATAAAGTTTATAAATTTCTTTTTCTTTTTATTGAGTAAGCTTCATTATTAATGCATATAACTTTAGTATCAACTTGGTCTGAATGTTCAGATGCTTTAACTATTTAAGTGTAATTTTAGTTGTGCTTCTGAAGTTGAAATTTTTCCTATTATCTGGTAGATAAGTTTCTGTTTCTGCTGCATGTGTGTAAGATATGCATGGAGCATATGTTGGCACAATATATATTGGTTTGTATGATTTGGTGATATTGGTTTGGTTCTCTGTTTATTGTATGAATATGCTGCATGTGTGTAAGATATGCATGGAGCATATGTTGGCACAATATACTTTTTATAATTCACTTAGAAGAATCACAACTCACAAGTCATGCTTATTACTCATATACTTGAGATGAAAAGAATAATTATTGTGACAGTCTGACCTACATAGTTTCCAATGTGTTGTGGATTACTTGTTAAAGGTATAGGCATAGGTGGTTGTGGTCTGAATACGATTTAATTGAACATAATATATGTGTTTAGAATTTATATAAAATAACACCAGAATCAATTGTTGATATTTTTATTGCACAAAATTTACAGAGGCAATCATTATGTCTGATCCTTAACAGCAATTATATGCTTCTTGATAGATAATCTAATCCCCATACATGCATTGTACTGTTGAGTGGAACAAATGTGGTTGACGAAGTACAAGATCCAACTCGAAGAAGCCTGATCATTCTATGGAGAAGTTGTTGCCTTGTTGGCTGCTGGGCACAAAATGACAACCCTCCCCAATTACTGAACAGTTTTTGCTAATGTAGCTGCAATCTGGTACAGAGATTAAGTGATTAATTTCTTGTGAAATTAAAAAAAAAATTATAGACTTGATATATTATCAGTTTAAGTGAATACCTGAGTTTCATTGCTTTGGCTGATGGATCACTGTATTGAGACTGTGGCTGACTTAGCTGGAGACTGATAGGTTCATGTAAATCATATCCATTTCTGACCATGTAAGAAGGATTAGATGCCACATTTTCTTCATTTGTACTCCTTGCCTCATAAACCTAAGATCGATCCAAATCCAAATATTGTTTAGGTTTAGCTAATGGAAATTTGAAGCCTTTAGCTTCTAGATAAATAGATTTAAGCCTAATGAGTGAAATATGTTTGATATTGTTCTATCCATATGAGGTGCCTGTGTATGTGCAGACTTGTTCATTTTACAGGCCTTTGTTAGGCTTAGGCATGGGTATGTTTCTTGAATATCGTATGTGTTTTTATTGATCATTTACCTTCTTTTGTAGCTCTGCATTTTCCTTTTGGATCTGCTCCATCTTTTGATAGAGTTCAACGTTTTCTTGATGAATGAGATTTCCCTACATTGGCATCAATCAAAATTGGTCAGAATTTTTGGGAAAACCTTAATCAATCTTGACCAGACCAAAATCATACTCCTTAAACCTTTTGGCGTAGTTCTTTAATCTCATTAGTTAAAATTTGATCCTGTAGGGAAATAGATGATAATGTAAGTTATGAATGTGCCATCAAAAGGATGGAATCTTAAAGGGCAGAGATATAACTTGAACAGACCCATATACCTTTTTCATGCGGACACCCTTTAAACTCATCTCCAGTTGGTTTTCCAGATTTTGTAGTTCTTTAATACCCAAACCCGTAAGTTCTTCACCCATTAATTGCCTGCTTTTGCCAAAAGAAAAAAGCATGAAATGTTTTATCATGAGATGGATTTATCTCTTGAGAAAAATATCATATCATATTCCTGAGCATAAGTTTTTCTTTTTTAGCATTTCTATATTTTTGTTTAAGAAGCTAAGCTGTAAATTTTACAACTTTCTAGAACTATCAGTAAATGTTTTCAGGTCCGTATCATGTGGTTAGCTGATATAAAACTTTATAGGGAGTCGGTAGAACAAATTATATCATTTACCATAGGATTATTTCCAGTAATGAGCTGAATCAAACTTTTGGGTCTTGTAACATCTCCTTCATTTCATACAACTGTGGGTTGTGTCATGTTTGGCAATGACTTACTAATAAATAACAAATATATAAGCTACTCCTTAATATATTTTAATTTCATTCTTTGGAAATGCTTGGAGAGAGAAAAATAAGCAAAGATCAATATCATATTATCATTATTCTTTTTCTTCCCAAAAGGTCATGGATATAGGACTTGGATCTGTAAAGTGAGGAGATGTATAAAGTGAGAAAGTAAAACCTATATACTGTGGATTTAAAAAAGATCACCTCATAAACTTAACTTGCTTTTTAAATCAATGGTTGATATACCTTTACTTGGTCACTTCACACATCTCTTTACCGGAATCAAATCTGATGAAATAGCCTGCTTACCTGCTCGATTCTATATCTCTGTTTGCTTTTAGTGCATTTATGCAACTAATTGGTGTTAATTTATTTTGTTTTTTACCTGTGGCATTCTTGCAAGTACTGAAGCTGTTGCCTCAAGCTTGCTGCTTCTGTCTGCCAAAACTAGCAAGTAGAAATGCAGATATCAAATATATTAAACAGTTATTATTTAAGGAAATTATTTTAGATGCAAGAATTGTAGGGTAGACAATTTGAAGACTAACATAGTAGCATTAGAGTTGAGAACCAACATGAGGGAGCTTTTAAGGCTAAAATTATTTCTAATATGGTCATTTGCATAATTATTTTTTTGAGTGTAGTTTTGTTTGTCCTTGCCTTGTTTTTGACAATCTCCCTACGTATATTATCCCATTAATGGTTGACTTCATTTAGGCGAATAATTTACATTTTCATGTTCAAGGAAGATAAGTTTTGTGCCTCTTTAAAAGGTTGATTGATGCCCAATGCTTCGCTTTCCTTTAATGAGGCAAAATAGTCTAGCAGAAAATTGGGTAAATAGATACAAAAGAGGGTAGTTTGCTACTCATTTTTTTGGGAGATTCATGGGTACTTTTTGGGAGCAATTTAAGGTAGCAGTAGTAAAGAGATTCCAACCCTTAACAGTCAAAAATCCATTTTGAAATCCGTCTTGGTCTGAAACAGAGTTGGTAGTAGATTTGTTGAGAAATTTGAAAGATATTCAGGAGCTTTTAGGGGAATTGAGCTAGAACCTTTCATGTACATTTTCTTGAACTGATTAAAGAAGGAACTAGAAAGTACGATTGGAGGTTGCACTTGATGAGCCATGTTCTCTCTCGTAGAATTGATAAAGAAGGCATAGATGGTAGAGAAGAATCAAGCATTGGCAAAGACTCGGGTTATGGTGGGGCAATTCTGAAAATTATTATTGAAGTTACATTAGAACAAGAACAGTCTTGATTGAGGCTAACGCAAAAGGTGACTAAAGCGGGTGGAAGTATGAGAACAGCTGAACAGGTACTGAGTTACTGTAGTTAACAGTGTGGAGGTTGTTAGCAGGAAATGTTTCAGATGTGAAGAGAAGTATGGAGGAGGTCCAAGTGGTTTCAACTACTATTCAACTGTTTCACCTGCCAACTATTACCATCCATACAAGGCATTTCATGCCTACAGGTATGAATCTAAGCTCACTTTACACATTTCATACACTCTTTAACTTTGACATCAAAGTGTTTGTGTAGGTGATTGTAGGTTTTGCTTCTCACCGGAGCTGCCGCCACTTGCTGGAGTGTTCACTAGAGTCCTCTCCGCACCATTATGTTCGGAAGCACTCCGGAAAAGTGTGGGATGACACTCATAAAGCAGACAAAAATTATGGTGATCATGTTGAGTTTTACAAGTTGTGCGTTAGTTACTGGGTTTAAAATACAAGTTTTGAAAGATTCACAACTACTACTTACTGGGAGTAGTATTGACATCATTGGACCGTGCATTTTTGTATTGGGTTGGGCAATATGTGGGTTTACTACATTAAAACATGAATGGGTTGACTTGTGGCTTTGGTCACTAATCCCAGGTGGTAGTTTAGGTATCCTTTGAAATAAACTGAAAAAGAATAGTTTCTGCGAACTACTGGAATTATGAAAATGTAGTAAAGCTTAAAGTCAACTGGATGATAGAAAGAGTTACCTTCTCTTCTGAGGCCGGATTCATGAGGTGATGCTGTTCCTCTTTTAGCTTGTTGTAGCGTTCAATAACAGATTTCATGCTGGCATTATGTAGGAAGTCATTACAATAGCATATTAGTGTTTTTTTTATAAGTAAATAAAAGATGTAGATCAACGCCTTAAACAATTTAATATATTGTGTAGTGTCTATAATATATGATGGTTTGTATTCATATATCCATAAGATCTCATTTTACTTTGTTTATTCAAAGAAAGCTTGACATTACGGTAGGAGGATCGCTGGTTGTATTCATCTATTAGTTGGTTCAAGGTGGCATTGGAATTGGAAAGCAACAATTTTGAAAACAAAAAATTGGAGTTTTAAAAATTCAACTGCACACCATCCACATGTTTATGATGAGTTCAATTTTTTTTTTTTATGTATAGTTAATGTAAAAAAAAAAAAAGATACTATATTATTGATATAATTTTTAAGATAGTTATTATAAAAATCAACACATTTATATTATACAGTGGTTTTTGATTGAATAATACTATTAACATCATTTATATTATCATTAGTAACTCATGTTGTGGTTCACACTATTCCATCCAATTAATATAAATGTAATTAATATTTTTTTTTTGACACTTTTATAGAATTACATTATTTTCTGAATTGGAGCAAATCTTACTAATTAAATAAAGTTGTTCTAAATAAGATTGTCACATGTTGAGAAAGATTGCAAACAATAAGAATCAAAGATGAAAACATACAAAGAGAACTAATCCAGAATTTATATGGGTCAAAATCTCTTTTCCTGTATTAAGTAAATGTCATAACAAATATGTTAATATCAAGCAAGATTACAAGTTTAGCATAGACTTGCAAGTGTAGCTCGTTCAAGAGTTATAAAGAATCCCTAACAAGAATCTTCCTCACTGCATGTGGTCATCCACTCGTTATTCTCTCATGGACTTGGATTTCGAATGTGACAAATACAATTCTAGCAAGACTTCCTTATATAGTGTATGTTTGAGTTTCTGTTTTTGAGGCTCAAAATTATGTTTACAAAAGGATTTCACTCGTTATTTATGCATTAAAAGTACATTGAACTGATCATCACACAACAATTTGAACTGTAAACATCCACATGCTAGTTGGATGTGACTTAATAAATAAGTGATAACTTATTATTTCACACAATTCCAAAACCTTTGTAAAATCTCCATTTTCTTCACCAAATGTTGATTGTAAGCCTCAACAACATTGGAGTAACTTTTATTTTTAAAATTTGTTACTCCAATTTTAAAAATTATATATTATCATAATTTTGGTGTTTTTTTTATTATCGGCAATTAACTTAAAATTTGTTAAAGTTATCTATTTTGTTACGTCTCGTAACTAAATCAAAATAGAAAATAATTAATAATAGGCACTTGTCCATGCATGCATGACATTCCTTGAATCAAATAATCCATCCCTACATTTCCCTTGTTACTTCATGAGGTAACAACTTTGATATATTGCAAAATAACTTGTGTCTCCTGCTTCCACAAGTCTGTCAATCCTTCCTCTGCCACCTCTAATTCTAACCTATACAATCTTCCTAGCTAGTAAAAAATGTTCCAGTCATTTTCCATCACGAGTCACGAAAGACAATTCCTTCCACACTTCTATTGACTCCTCGCAGAGATTTCTGGCTTCTACACCATCGCACCCTCGACTCATGGATCTAATTGGTTCTTTTGTCGCCACATGTGTCTTGGTTTGCTTGTTTTATGTTGGAACCTTTGACTCACATGCGGCTAAAAAGTTGATAATCATCTGACATAAACAGACTTAACTTGACAACTCGATCCCTCCCCGAAAAAAATTATTGAAAGTTGGATTTGGTTAACCTATCTTTACTGAAGCCATCATCATTCATCCAAGCTAAGTTGGATTACACCACTTCAATGATTATGATTGTAGTCGTAGAGTGAGGATCCAAAGAGAGTTATGAGACATTTCCAAATGTGAGTATCGAATCAATTAGGATTATTAATTATTTTGACAATTTTAGGTTTGCATCATAGCTTTTTAACATATTCCTTTTAAGTCGAACTCAGAAGATTGATTCATTAATTGGACCAGCAATTCTATAAAAAAAAATCTAAAAAAATAACGTTGTCCATCCGTCGATAGATTATCTGGTTTGTTTGATCATTGTTAACTTTTTCTAATAAATATTCTTAAGTTATATAGGGGAAAACTAATTAATTACTATGTATTGTGATTACTGCGCGCTAAGACTATAATTAGTGTAAAATTAGTTGTATCTGTCTGTATATTGTCCCCCATAAAAGATTTCTGAATCTCTTCATAGCTAGTTGGATAATAACATAAATTGAAAACATGAGATATAACATGATATATCCTCACTCATAACAATAGCTAGTTGGAGTAGCTATTTGTTTAAAGCACTTTATCACAGAAAGTCATTCACATATTATATTAGCTAAATCAAGTGTTTCCTTCCTCCTTAGTTTTGTTGTGTGTCTTCACTTTGTAGCTTTTATTTGTGCTTCGCAAAGCGGAACAATCATCGCATGCATGCGTGAGTTATCTGTAATATAATGCAGCTCACTTATGCAGAAGAACACTTCTTTCAGTAATTTTACGAGAGCATTTTAATGATTTAGTAATTCACAATAATTTCAATTACTGCTTTGAGAATATCAAAGCTTAGTTATAAGCATTCTCGTATCCATATATTTCAGAATTATTCTGCTATTACTATTAGAGTATTAGTTTCTAGTTTTCTTTCCTTAACAAATAGTACACCGTACCATGCAAACGCGCATGCATATGTCTTATAGTATTATATATATGAACTGAACCTAGGAAATATCAAATTAATGGGGGAGAAAGTTAATTATAGCTATAGCTGGGCAAGCATTAAAGAAATTGAAGTCACAGACATATTTCTAAACGCAAGTGGAGATATAGATATATAAAATGTTTCGTACAGCACGGCATATGACACCAACCACGAAGTATACGAGAATCACAATCAAGGTGTATCTATGTGTATATTTAATTATTTTATTCACTTTAAATTAAGAGGACATTTCACCTTAGCAAAGGAAAAAAAATGAAGCAATAAAATTGCACCCAAGATTAATTTTTAGGTTTCCGTAATTTAAATCGAAAGGGAAAAGAATTTATTCTAAAAGTAAATCGATCTTATTAATTACCTTGTGCTTGCATAGTCATAAAGCTTGCCAGTGCTGGAGAACACCATCAATCCAACTTCAGCATCACAAAGAATTGATAATTCTCTAGCTTTCTTCAGCAATCCATTTCTTCTCTTTGAGAAAGTCACTTGACGGCTAGTGGAGTTGTCGATCCTTCGAATCGCAATCTTACCTCTCCCCATCGATCTTTGGTTAAAAATATATATATTCCACAAATATCACCTTTGACCTAATAGATCAGTGAAAAAAATCCATTTAGATCGTGAAGAACAAGGGTTCGTGAACACTAATAGAGTTAATTAATCAGATTTAGTATTTAAGAAATGAGAAGAAATTGGTTGAAAAACAACCATGAAATTACAAAAATAAATTTGTGAAAAAAACAAAACCCCCAATAAATAGTGGAAAGTCAAAGAAGCAACTTACTTGAAAATTATAGGAGTGACTCGTAGTCGTAAGGAGAAAGAGAAGAAGAAGGACCAGAGTGGTTTTTGATGTTCCTAATCCTAGGAGTGTTTTTGAATATATGCTTTATATGGAAAGGCAGAGTGGTTTATTTGGACAAAGGTCACAACCACTATCCTTTTGTGGTTTTTGTCCTAAAGGCGGTTTTGTGATAGCTATAGTGGTTTTGATGTGTGGGGTAAACGTATGTAGTTCACGCGATCGAGTAAATAAAACAAAGCGTACAGATTGTAAGGGACACGTGTCGAAGGGAGATAGCGATTGGATAATACGCGACAAACGTGGAGGTGGGTGAATGCGAAACCTAGGACTAATCTGGGAGTCCAGGAATCGTGGGGACCCTGTAAGACGTATGGGGACTGGACACGTGGGATTTTCAAAACCGAGGGCGCTTACATTTCCTGCTTTTAGGTTTGGCGAAAAGCGACGAAATGGCTCTTCACTCTGTCTGGTTTCCATTATTGACAATTGTATCCGTTGCGAGTAACATCCAGAGTAAATATTAAATAAGTTGTATAAATATTGAAAGTATTTTTTTTGAGGAAAACAAGAAAATTACTCCATCAACATGCGATGCCTTTTTTCCTACTATTATTAGCGCATAGTGCATACTACAATTGTCATTATTACTTTTTCAGTTTTTCATTACCATTATTCTGTTATTATTTTTTATAAAAATATATTTATCACTTATTACTTATTTCAGTTTTAAATTTATTTTCTAAAATTAATATAACATATATAACTCACCCACATAGAATTTGTCCCGAATATTGTATAGATACATGCACTAATAAAATAAAATATAAAGTGCGAATATTAACTAGCTTATTACAAAACTTAGAAAATATATACTACTTCTAAATTTTACTCCTTATGCATTAATGCTATATTGTTATTAAGGGTTCCAAATATGAAATAAAAATTTATAATTTATGACGGTTAAAACACAAATTAAAAAAAAAAATACAAGATTCAAATATATCTTCTTTAAAGGAAAATAAACAAAATTAAACCAAATCCATAATCACAAATAAAAGCCATACCATCCCATATATTAATAATATTAAATAAAAACACAAACAAATAGAAAATTAGAAGAACGCAGAACACTTCCTTTTCAAAATCCTTTTCCATTCTCACCTCTCACACTCACACACTTCTCTTCACTTTCCTTTCTGTGCGCCACCGTCGTTCTCTAGAGCATCTTGTTACGGGCTTCCACTAACGAATCTTGTTCACTATCGCCCTTGACAACTCTGACGTCGGTGACTCCACCGCCTTCGTCATTCGTGCCCGCAACTGGATCGGCCTCCTCTAGGTCATCACTAGGGTTTTCAAGGTGGAATGAAGGGGAGGATTGTCGAACGCAGATCTCGACAAATCTGTAGGTGGAATGAAGAGAAGATGAACCACGCCTCTGTCGTGTGACAGCCGTGGTGTGTAGGGGCTGAAGGTGGAGGCGAAGGCGAAGGCGGGTGGCGACAAAAGAGGACATCACCGATGAGGAGGATTACATTGAGGTTGATGCCTCTGAACTCGTTTTCATTGAAATACAACAGAATGAAGTCATGGAAATGCAATTCAAGCTCGCGGATAAGGTCTTTGGTTCTCTCGCTTCTGTTTCTACAATTTTGATTCTAGTTATTATTATTGGGGAGAAGGAGTAAATGTAGGCACAAAACTTAGGGAAGGATGGAGTTTATTACTCTATTAATGTGATTGTGGCATAGTAACAAACATTTGGGGTGCTATGAGTTTTATTTTTTGTTTTGACCCTATTGGTTTTGTGTTTCACCTATTTACACTTCATTCAAACACAATCAAGATTAGCAGTTGCATGGGGAAGAAACTTGGGGAAGGTTTTTTTTTTGGATTTTTCAAATTAAAATTTTTGTATTCTGTTTTTGCTTTGATTTTATTTGCTTGGTTAATGTGTTCGATTGAGGACTTGGATGCTCTTAAGGACTATACGCATGATATGATATGTGATTTTGCTTATTGCTTGTGTTTTGGATGCCCTGGATGAGGGTTGGGAGGAAGAGTGTTTTGTAATTTAATTTAGGATTTTGTCACAAATTGTGAATCGTATTCCTTATTTTGCATCGCTAGTGACTTATGCGGCGAGGGACTAAAAAATGAATCTCTCAATTTTAAAGGACTCAAAATAACAATTTTTTTTTGGAATAAAAAAAAAAATCACGAAATAGAAATAAAAACATATTCAAGCCTTTAATTTATTTGCATATATATAACTTTCAAAACTAAGGATTTAAACTTGGATGTGGGTATTAAAAGATGTGAAATTATACTCACAAACTTTTTCTTCCATTTTTTTCCATCTGTCTTTCTTCTCCCCCTTTCATTACATCATTTATCATATTTTTACTTTTCTTACCTCTATCCACCCAAATTTAAGATAAACATGCAACATTGTAATTTCTGGCAGTTTAACTTGCAGTTATCAATATTTTTCGGTTTTGAACTCGACATTGTAATTTCTTTTTCAATATCCTCTCCAAAATATCATCCACTAAATGACAAAGAAAATCCTATGAGTCTGCATTATGTCAAAGCACCAAACCGTTCTTGATCTCCATGTAATGCTCTTATAATGCTCTACGCACACCCTTTGTCGAGCTCATTGATGGGGAACAATTCGTACAATAGTGAAATAATAGTTTAATATACTATGATTTGGGCAAGTCCAAAATGAAAGGTTGCAATTCAGAGAATAGGTTCACTTTTGTGACATTGTTATTGGATATATGGGATAATAAACCATTTGAATAAATAAATAAAAAACACTTACCAATACCATCTTTATAGTGCTTACCCATTGAAGGGGATTAAACCCAAACATTAATCCATTTTTATATTTGGATTCGAGTAGGACGCTTTTGGAACTTATGGTACTGATTGGCTGTAGCCCACGTGATAGAGATTTTGTGTCCAATGAAGATATCTTGTTTCCTTAAACAATGAATGGACTGTTATATATGTTCTCACTGCACCTTAATCTCTATTTAAGGAATGAGAATAAAGAAAACCAACCTTGGGCTTAACCTCTCCAACTAAGGGTCTAGCTAGCCAGGTGTCAATCATCAACGAATGATGGGGGTATATATATAATTGGTCACACGACTCAAGGGCATCTCCGAATTAATTAACATATCAACTCATAAATTAATTCTAACAATGAAGATGGTCATTTAAATATATAGCCACGATCTGTGTTAGTTCTCGGCAGATGGTGAACTTTTTTATTAATTAATAATTGGGTCAGACAGACTTTTTTCTTTCTTTTTATCAGCCAAATAAAATACAGATATTAGTATATGTATATTTGATTCTTTTTTAATAGTCAGATTTGTATGCTTATTATTATGATTACTAATAATAACAATATTATTATTATTAGAATGATATTCATTAATATGCTGAATAAGATGTAAAAGTCTTCGGATTTGCTTCCCCTTTCTTTTAGATCTTAAGGAGGATTTCATTTGTTTTTGTGTGTTTGCCTCAATTTTTTTTTTACTATTCATTGTTGTTAAGTGTTAAGTAGTTTCAAATGTATAAAGCATAATATATTTTGTGAATTACAAATAATTAATTATTTTTTATTTTTTATCAGCGAAGAAATGTATTAATAAACTAGTTGAGGGATCGATGAGTTTAACTTAGTTGGTTGAGCAGAATGCGTAAGTATTATAAACCTTCTTCAATGATATTGTATTTGATTCTTACGGATAAAAAAAAAAAAAAAACTAGTTGAGGGATTTGGGTCTTGACTTTGTTAGGATTGGTTTTCTTCAATTGTGGAGATGAATTAAAGGAAAGAAACAAGTCTTATTTATATCAATTATCAAGAGAGTCTCAGTCTCAGCAGGGGTAAGGAATATGCAACTGAAGTTAAGGTCATTAGCCAACTGAGGCACAAGAATTTGGTACAACTCATTGGTTGGTGCATGAATTCATGCCAAGTGGAAGCTTGCTTAGATTTCCATTTATATATTGGATATATTTGGGATAGCTAAAATATTATTTTAATAATTTATTATTTTTATAATTAATTATAATTAAAATTAATTTTTATTTGGGTATCTTTATTGAAAAATGATTTGAAGATAATTATTTTTATTTGGATAAAAAAAATAACTTTTATATGATAAAAGAATGTAAAAATAGTTTAAAAAATAAAATGTTAAAAAATAATCATAATTTATAAATTTTCAATTTTATCAAAATAACTTATTTTTTTTTAAAAAAATAATCTTTTTTTGAATTTAAGGTGATTTCAAACTTCTTATTTTTTTTCAAAACAGCTTAAATTATTACAAAACAGTTGAATGATTAGTCCAAACAAATTCAATGAGTGGGAGCAATATTGTGTTCTTCATAGGGACATCAAATGTTGGATTCAAAGGGTCACAAAACCACACTTATAAGGAATCTGACATATACAGATTTGGGGTTGTTTTAAGGAAGAAGATCCATTGACCTAAAGTAGCAGACCCAAATCTGTATGCATGTGTGGAGCATTTGATGAGAAGCAAATGGAAAGGTTAGAGGCTATATATAGGCATTTGGTGTGCTCATCCAAACTACACCTAGCTGATTCAGCTATTCAGGCTATATATAGGTTACACAATGCTTAAATTTGAAGCTGAATTGCCAATTTTGACAAACTGCTATCCTTTAACACTATCAGCATTTTTTTCATCAGTTTCAAACAGTGTATTTAAGTGGGAACTATTGAAATGTATCGTGCATTTGTCCAGACCATTGTATTATTTGTATAGTGTTTGGTTTAGCTTGGTTTGATTTTTTACTTTAGAAATTTTTTTGATGTTTTTGTTGTTTTCAATTAAAATTTTTTTTTTTAGCTGGATAGTTTGTATTATAAAAGTTTATACGCATTAAAGATTAATACTACTAGTTATTAAGGTGAAAATTTAATTTCAATTGTAGAATAGCGTCAAAAACATTTGCAGGGGTGAAATACAAAATTATACCTTGAAATAAATGTCCCCTACATATTAAATACATTTTCAGTTTAACAAAATTTTGATAGCATGGAGGAAAACGTGGTGGGATTGAGAAGCGAATAAAAATAAAAAAGGCCCTTTTATAGAACAGAGATACTTTCGCAAGCTTTCTTTTTCTTCCTCATCCCGTTCGTTTCGTGAATCGTGGGTCCTTACTCAACACAGCACTGGTGTGAGGTGACTCTCTTTTCGCTGAACTATTTGTTATATCGTCAAGTTCTTGTTCGTTTCGGCCATCTCCGTTTAGGTTTAGGATTAGGATTTCGTATATTCATAATTCATCCTGTATTGATGTTACCTGCTTAATTTAATTAGTTAATGAATTATATAATTCGTAGGATTCTTCTTATATCCGTCATATATAGTCAACTCATGAGTCTGTATGAGGTTTTTGATCATACCTCAAATAATTATGTCATTTACAGCTTTGATGATTTATGATTTATGACTTGGGGGTAACATTTTCATGTAATTACAAACATCATTCCAGTATTTCAAACATTTTTCCATGTCCATGGTAATGTGGCAGTTTCTATCTGTCCGGCGTGGCTTCTCTGATTTACTAGAAATTACACGAGGATAATAATATGTAAGGGAAAAATATGTTTTTAGTCTTTTGAAGTATTGAACATTTTTGTTTTTTCATTTGACCGGTATTGTTCGTGAAGTATTTTTTTGTTTCGCTTTTAGTCCCTTCGTCAGCTCCGTTAGGTAATTAATGAGACACATGATATCTATCAATACCAGTATCAAAGCTCACTAATGGAGGGACAAAAGTGAAAAATACTTTAGTGACCAAGATCGGTCAAATGAAAATGGTCAATACTTTAGGAATCAAAAACATATTTTGCCCTAATCTGTAAAATCTTGCTAAATTTCCTTATGCTAGTTTCATGAAAAGTAAACTAATAGCTAATTGCATTGTGATAGAGTAGAAAAATTATGAGTTCCAAAGGAGTTGGTGAAGATTGCCTAGGATGGGCAGCAAGAGATGCGTCCGGAGTTCTATCACCTTACAAATTCAATCGCAGGTGCAAACCCACTTAATGAAGTATCTGTTTTCTGTAAATTACCATTTTCTTTTATCATGGGCAACCCAACTTCCAAAACTTACTAGTTACTGCAGTTCCTGATTTTGTCTTGTCTTGGGATAAAAGTTGACTTGCTTACCTTTTTCCTCCCCCACACCCCCCTTAAATTTCTTGACAATATCATAATGATGATTGCTCAGGACTCTTGGCAATGAAGATGTTCATATTAAAATTACACACTGTGGTGTTTGCTATGCCGATGTAGTTTGGACAAGGAATAAACACAATGACTCAAAGTATCCTGTTGTGCCTGGGTATGTGGTCTTTTGTTTCTGTATGGATGAGAATTTGAGAATCCTATATATATACTTAAGCTAATCTATATATCTATGGTTCTTTTTTCATATCAGTCATGAGATTGCTGGAATTGTGACAAAGGTTGGTTCTGATGTCCACCGTTTCAATGTTGGCGACCATATTGGAGTTGGGACTTATGTCAACTCGTGTAGGGATTGTCAGTATTGTAATGACAGACAAGAAGTTCATTGTACCAAGGGAGTTTTCACTTTTAATGGTGTTGATTTTGATGGTACAATTACAAAAGGAGGATACTCCAGTTACATAGTAGTCCATGAAAGGTAAACTTAATACTAGATGGCTAGATACTAATTACGAGTTTTGGGGTCTTCTCATCCTGAATTTTATCATAAGCTGACTCTAAAAGTACATTTGATTTAATACCACTGTACCATCGACATGTTATAGCTCTGGTTCATATAATATTTAGTTTTGCATCTGCAGGTACTGCTTCACGATACCAAAAGGCTATCCATTGGCTTCAGCAGCTCCTTTACTTTGTGCTGGAATTACTGTCTATTCTCCGATGGTGCGCCACAAGATGAATCAACCTGGTAAATCTCTAGGAGTGATAGGTCTTGGTGGCCTGGGTCATATGGCAGTGAAATTTGGAAAGGCATTTGGTTTGAGTGTAACAGTTTTTAGCACTAGCATTTCCAAGAAAGAGGAGGCACTGAGCCTGCTTGGTGCAGAAAACTTTGTTGTTTCATCTAATCAACAGGAAATGACGGTAAGCATAACATGAAGCATCTGCTAGTATATAACAGCTTTATATTGACAGACTCATTCTTATTTGTTGTCAAAATCAAAATTGACGGTGATTCTCAAACAGGCGTTGGCTAAATCGTTGGACTTTATAATCGACACAGCATCTGGTGATCATCCGTTTGATCCTTACATGTCACTGTTGAAGACATATGGTGTTTTTGTTCTAGCTGGTTTCCCTAGTCAAGTCAAATTCAGCCCTGCAAGCCTTAATATAGGTACGTACGTTGCTTTTGAAGCATAGAAAGTTTGTTTCATTCCATTGGTGTAATTGAATTCATTGAAGCAGTGGAACGAACTGTAATATGCATCTTGCATCTTGTGTTTGACATGGCAGGATCGAAGACTGTTGCCGGAACCATTACAGGTGGTACAAAAGATATACAGGAGATGATCGAGTTCTGTGCAGCAAACGGGATTCACCCAAATATAGAAGTGATTCCAATCGAGTATGCCAATGAAGCTCTTGAGAGGCTCATAAATAGGGACGTCAAGTACCGCTTTGTAATAGATATTGAGAACTCCCACTCCCTGAAAGAAAAATAAGCAGTTGCTTCCCAAGTTGGACTTCACCTTGTTCGATAAATATCGATGGTGGGAGTTCATAATTACTTACATGTGATAAAGGTGATTCCAATCGAGTATGCGATGTAAATGTTGAATTTTCCTTAATTATCTTGTGAACTTGTATTACTAATTGGTAATAAATTAATAATCGATTTGTAATAGATATTGAGAACTCCCTAAAGTAATACTCTACTCGAAAAAAATAAGAAGCTGCTTCCAAATTTGTTCGATAAATAATGATGCTCAGTGTTCATAGCATGTAAGCCTAACGAGTTAGTTATACTTTCTGTTAATAGCAGCTATCTCACTAGTGTCTCTAAGTCTTGTATAAATACCAATGGCTGAATCATTATCATTATAATCATCAATAAATAAAATCAATGTTTCAATTCTCTGTTCTCTGAAGTCTGATGATTATAGATGGTATCGAGGGATCCATTTTCTGGGGCCTGAAATCATCCATGGATGATTGGATGTATCTCTAAGTCATGGATAAGCACTGAGAAGTGAAACGTGTTATCTTGTGGCGTTTAGTCAATGATATAGATACACCGGCTCCAATGACTTTGACTGAGTCTGACACCACCCATGCTCTGCATGTTTAAATTTGTTTGTTAAAAAAACATTTATTTTATTAAAATAAGTGATTTTTTATATGTTTGTTTAAATTATTTTTGTTAAAAAGAGTGTTTTTTTTAAGGAAATAAATTTTATCTGTTTATTCTAAAAGTTACATTCTTTTTGTAGATTTTTTATAAAAAAAATTAAACAAACTGAGTTATTATTTAATTTGAACGACCATGCAATTTGAAAAGCAACTGCAGAAAATCTCAATTAATCCAGCTGGTAAACTATACTAATTAATAAAAACCCCTATATACTGTATAGAAGAGACAGATACAATACAATATTCACTTTCTGTTTCGTTTTGTGGATCTTTACTACACAACATAACATTGCACAGGTGACTCTCTTATTCTCTTCCTTGTGCCAAACTCTTAACTGAATTATATTACAATTTATACAAAGCTGTTAGTTTTTCATTCATTTCCGCCATATCTTTTTAATCATGTCTTAATTTCTTTTCTCCTTCCTTAAATTTAATTGATGTTCTTCTCTTGGTTTAAGCATGTTGTGCATGACTCATATTGGGAAGATGTTAAAGTATAGTGGAGCGGAGCAAAGTGATAGAATCTACCTTTTTGGGTTTGAGTCACCTATTGTTGAGTTATTACTTGGGTTGGGGGTACAAGGGCTTTGCCCCCTTTCGGTACGGTACAAAGGTAATATTGTAAATTGTATCGTAGATTTATGTTATAAATAAGGATGTAACCTATTTGTCAATATGAATAAAAATAGAAACAGTCGCTCTGCTCTGAGGACCTTGTTAAATTTTGTGTTTTGTCTGTACGTTTTAAATCCAATTTTTAGATTTCCAATTGTTATTGCTAACAACTGGTATCAGAGCCTGATTTGACTTGGACTGGCTCAGACGAGTTAACATGGACGGATCCCTTGCAACGAAAGTCTTCTTGGCAGTAGGTCCATGGAGGCCAAGTAGCGTGTCCCGTGGTCATGGAACAATGGAGCATGGCGGTGCAAGGTATTAGAGCATGCAGCTCTAGAGGCCATCATTGAATACTTGTGGCTTCCGCTTAAGGGGGAGATTGTTGAGTACAAGTGTGAAGATGAAGTCGCACATCGGATAGGAATGAAAGAGTTGAACACCATATAAGTGAGGGAAAGACCCATAAACGTGAGCCTTAAGATTTTGGGTTGAAGTGTGGTGTATAATTCACTTATGTGGTGTGCTTGAACCCATTTGTTAAATCTCCTCGGCTCTCAGATGCACAACAAAGCACATAATTTTTCATGACCAATACACAATAATAGATTAGTCCTTTTTGTTATCTTCAATGAATGGTTGCAGTTGTAGATCGCATTTATTTCATCTTTGCAATAAATGCCACCAACAACTTATGTTCATTCTCTTTATATCTTTAGGTGATGGATAAAATGTGCTTCACTGCTATATTTCCAACATTTTTCAACGTCTATGACATTCTTCACAACTTCTCTGATTTATTAGAAATTACAGGAGGATAATAGAACCTGTAAATTCTTGCGCGGAGTAGAAAAATTATGAGTTCCGAAGGAGTTGGTGAAGATTGCCTTGGATGGGCAGCAAGAGATGCATCTGGAATTCTATCACCTTACAAATTCAGTCGCAGGTATTTATGTGCCTCTCATTCTACTTTCATAGAATAGACTAATGGAGTATCTGTTTTCTGTAAATGACCTTTTTTTTTTTTATCATTTTTGTCTTGCCTTGGGATAAAAGTTGACTTGCTGGCCCTTTTCCTTTTTAATCCCTTAAATTTCTTGACAATATGATAATGATGGTTGCTCAGGGCTCTTGGGAACGAAGATGTTCATATTAAAATTACACATTGCGGTATTTGTTATGCTGATGTATATTCGACAAGGAGTAAACTCGGTGATTCAAAGTATCCTGTTGTGCCTGGGTATGTATGGGTGAGAATTTGAGAATCCTAGCTATATAGTATATACTTAAGCTAATCTATCTATGGTTCTTTTTTCATATCAGTCATGAGATAGCTGGGATTGTGACAAAGGTTGGTTCTGTCATCAACCGTTTCAATGTTGGTGACCATGTGGGAGTTGGGACTTATGTCAACTCATGTAGGGATTGTAAGAATTGTAATGACAGACAAGAAGTTCATTGTTCCAAAGGAGTTTTCACTTTTAATAGTGTTGATTTTGATGGTACAATTACGAAAGGAGGATACTCCAGTTACATAGTAATCCATGAGAGGTAAACTCATAAGCTCTCTCTAAAAGTATGTTTGATTTAATACCACTGTACCAACGACGTGTTATAGTTCTGTTTCATATCATATTTGGTTTTGCATCTGCAGGTACTGCTTTACGATACCAAAAGGCTACCCATTAGCTTCAGCAGCTCCTTTGCTTTGTGCTGGAATTACTGTTTATTCACCTATGGTGCGCCACAGGATGAATCAACCTGGTAAATCTCTAGGAGTGATAGGTCTAGGTGGCTTGGGTCATATGGCAGTGAAATTCGGAAAGGCATTTGGTTTGAGTGTAACAGTTTTTAGCACTAGCATTTCCAAGAAAGAGGAAGCACTGAGTCTGCTTGGTGCAGACAAATTTGTTGTTTCATCTGATCAACAAGAAATGACGGTAAGCATAGCATAACATGAAGCATTTTCTACTTACTTAACATGAAAAGAACACCACGTTGATATTGATAGACTCATGCTTCTTCTTCTTTTTTTGTTGTCAAAATTGATGCTGATTGCCGTACAGGCGTTGGCTAACTCGTTGGACTTTATAATCGACACAGCATCTGGTGATCACCCGTTTGATCCTTACATGGCACTGTTGAACACGTATGGTGTTTATGTCCTAGTTGGTTTTCCAAGTGAAATCAAATTCAGCCCTGCAAACCTTCTTAGAGGTACGTACGTAGCTTTTAAAGCATGAAAGGTTTGTTGGAATGATCGATTATCAATCATTTGTGTTATTATCAATCTTCTCTCTGGCAGGATCGAGGACTGTTTCTGGAAGCGTTGCAGGTGGTACAAAAGATATACAAGACATGATTGACTTCTGTGCTGTAAACGGGATTTACCCAAATATAGAAGTGATTCCAATCGAGTATGCCAATGAAGCTCTTGAGAGGCTCATAAAGAGGGACATCAAATATCGGTTTGTAATAGATATTGAGAATTCCCTTAAGTAATGTTATACTAGAGAAAAATACCAAGTTGCTTCCAAAGGAGTATGGAGTACCTAAGGAGTTAGTTATACTTTCTGTTAACAACTATCTCACTAGTATCTCTAAGTCTTGTATAAAATACCAATTGCTGTATCATTATCATTTTAATCAATGTCTCAGTTCACGATAATATGGTATCAAGGGATCCTTTTTTCTTGGGCCTGAGATCATCCATGGCTGGCTCAGTTGTTTCTTTATTCTGTTCTTCGGACATTAGTCACATTTGCGCACTTTGTCTATCAAACTCGACGATAAGAACATTCTATCGTGGGATTAACAAGTTGCATAGCTTCATAGATAATCCTTTGATTCCAGTGAAAATTGTCTCAGACACAGACATAGAACACGTACAATCTTGAATCTTGGGTTTATTTTTTAAGAAATGCAAAGGTTCTTCTTTCTTTCTACAAGATACTAATGCTTATTTAAAATGTAACTGTATATAAAATGGATGGATGGATGCTTAATAAATAAATAAAGTAATTATGCAACTCACATTAAAGTTACTTAAAAAAAATCCTAATGTAAAAAGATATTTACAGATAATGTGTGTTTGAATGCACACTTATTCAAGCGCCTATTCAACTGGTAGTAGCGTTTGGATGCAATTACATAAGCGTTTCTATTTTATCACCCTGATAAAAAGGACTAGTCTAAGATAAATCAAATTAAATATTACAGTTTTTTTTACAATAAATATTAAAGTTTTGAAGTGATAAATATCTTAAATTACCTTTTTCTTTTTAAAAAAATTAAAGTATCTTTAAGGACATCTATTGAAAAGCGCCAACATATGATTGTTCAATATAAAGTACTGATACTAAGACTCCTTGGTCCAGTATAAACTTCAACCCCATGTGCCCCCATAACCCTGTTTGAACAGCAACATCAGCACTTGAATAAAATAAACGCCGCAAAGTCACTAGCAGTACATTTAGCTCAGAGATTGAGTGGGACATTTCACCCTTTTCAGTCTCTGGGCCTCCACCTCCGGAACCAGCTAGAAGTAAAAAAATTGAGAAAAAACTCGTTTCTATTAAATGATACCCAAAAGATGGGGAAAATGTTACAGCAACAAAGTCTCAACCCTTTTACCGTTGCGAGGAGGATGAAACAGGGGACTGTAATTTCGCTAGTTAAGGCCATATTGAACTAAACTACGACAGGATTTCAAGATATCGCACTAAAACAACAAAATCCTCTGTGGAAACAACTAGCTAACCTTGGTTCGAATCAAGCCAAAAAATCAAAATACAAATCAAGTCTCAAAACTTCCAAAATAAACAGTAAACAGAACTCTCAAAACCTGCCAATATTTTAAATCTACCTTAAGCATGCTGGTAATGGTGCAACTTATACAATAACACTTTGCCTGAGGAGTTTCCCACAGCCATGAATCCACCACCTGGACTAAAATCAATACAGCGGGGATAATGCAGGTTTGTGTTTGACGGTGGCCAGTTGGAGAACACAGAAAACGATGGGATATGTATTAATTTTAAGCTGCTCTTCTTCATGCCTGAACAGATTGCTAATATTTGAGAGTCATGATTGAATCTCATGCAATCTACTTTTGTAGTCAAATTCTCTATGGTCCTGATAGGCTTTCTCTTGCCCCCAAGAAATTCCTCTCTATTGTAAATATTCACAATTCCACTGTTTGAACCAGCTGCAAAATGAGTCCCATTTGGTGAAGTACAAAGAGCTGTGCCGTTTATGCAACCTTCATCTACACCTTTATGCAAGCAAGTCCCTGTTGCTCTCAGATCCCAGTGGTAAACCTGCCCATCACCACCAGCACTCAACAACTTCTGTCCATCCTCAGCAAAAGCTAAGGAACGGACTGTTCCATTCATCTTCAAAGTGCCAACTAATTGCTTTGTTTTTGTTGAAACCAATAAAATATAACCTTCATTACCCGTAAACGCTATGATTTGAGAATCAGGAGACACCTCAAAAACCTCCAAACTCTTCTCTTCCCTACCAACCAGAGGACCTATTTTGTCAACTCTAGCCTTAACTAAATCAAAACTATAAAAGAACTTTCTTCTTCCAGATACTATAACCTGAGACCCATCCGGCAAAAAAGAAGCTTTTCGAATGGGGCAATCTTCAAGGAAGATGCTCTGAATTTTGGTGTTCCGCTTGCCATCAATTTGAAAAAATCTAAGCTTCCGGTCCAATCCAGCTGCAAGAAACAGCTGTGCATTTCTATGGAAATGGACTGAATTTATGGGACCACTAGCAGGATCCTGAATATTGGCATCAACAAGTCTTGAGTATTCAAGATGTCCCGGCAACAATTTCAAGCCACTCTTCACAACCAGGTCTTCATTTGTCCTGAGAACATCATCCAAATCCTCATAACCCCGGCTCACAACAGCTTCATTTTCATCATCCGTAAACTCATCATCAGAGGATCTATCTATCTTAGAATCAACCCGTGCCCATTCCGTTCCTGGGTTGAGCTTAACATGATGAGCCCTTAATCTCGACACATACTCTGAACCGGAGATCAAATCCTCATCCTCTCCCTTCCTCAACTTCCTTAATCTGTTAACCTTGGCTATGTTCACGGTGGCATTTTCCTCTTCATCATCCACCCACACAGGTTTCCTTTGCAAAACGTGGTCATCATCATGACTTCCCTCAGAGAAGTCAGCATCTTCTTCCTGGTAAACCTTGAGAACACTATTGGCAGAACGGTCAGTGAAGAACAAATCAGAGGCCTTTTCAGCAGCATTCCCGGGTCCCACTTCATGATCCTCCTTTCCAAACTCAAGAGGGGAATAAAGTGACCCAAACAAAACGTTCTCAAGTTTCTTCATCTCTTTCGCTTGTTCCATTGCCAACTGTTCTCTCTTGCCATCTTTCTTCCTCTTCTTCACTTCCAGAGTATCATTATTCAAGACATCATCTTCATCCTCCCTCTTGCTCTTATTGGCTTCATTTTTAGTGCGAGCGTTTTGGGATATCAAACTCATCTTTCACAACCCAACCTACAAGGTAAATAAGGTTCAACCAGTTTGACATTTAGGAATTCAAATTATGAAATGAAATGCATAACAATAAAACGAAATTAGCGAGACAGCAAATAACAAATTCAAATGAAACAACTAACACTGCGATTGGTAAAATCAGAGGCATAGAGAATACGGGGAAGCTTAAATTAAATAAATTAGCACTGAAAAGGGAGTGGGATTACCTTTGTTAATGGCGAACTCGGAATTGAACGTCACGGCACGGTGGTGTCTGAGTGAGAGTGAGGACGGGAGCGTTTTAGGTTTAAGCGCGGAGAGATAAACTGCCCTAAGGGTTTTAGTGAATGGATTGGGCTTTTTTTTCCTGGGCTGGGCCATACCCACTGTTCGGCGCCAAAAATCTGAAATCGCATTTGGTTGAATATCTCCCTAACAAGTATTCTTATTTACCGGAATGTTTCTTTTAAATTTTGTGCGGTTAATATAAAGATTTTTTTTTCTGTCCAAAAAATATATATAGATTTTTAATAGTTAAAGATCCAAGTCAATTCTTCACATTCACTTTTCATTTGAATACTTTATTTTCATGAAATATTCTCTTAACATATTCTCCTTTCACGAAGTGATCTTCTAACATATCACTGATATATAATTTTATGATTTTAAATTTTAATATAAAATGAATAGTTCAACAACTTTATATGCAATTATGTACGTTAAATTTATTGATTTTTAGATTGAATTGTGAATTCTCCTATCAATAAAATGCAAAATATTTTCTTAAAAAAAATGTAAAATCTTATTCTAGGTATGTTGCATTAAGTGTACTCTCTTGTTATATGTAATTATGTACGTTAATTTTTAAATTGTGGTCCGCTATGACAAGGATTAATTTCTTTACTAGAACTAATCGAGATTATCTAAAATATTTTTTAACCAATACTTCAAACCGCGTTTTCATTTACAATTTCTCTCGCCATCAATTTCATTGTCGTAACTTGTAAGGATAGCTTCTCTTTGGTTGCAACTTTCAATCAAAAACTTTCTTTGCTTGGATTTTAGCATTTGGCATCGCTTGCCATGGGGCAAGAAACTTGTAACATCATGAAAATTCAAATTATATATATAATCTTTTTCGGTGTCTAGAACGAAACAAAACAATAATTATATGTACACTTCTTTATGGAATTATAAGTGGGCTGAATGATAAAAGAAAAAAGAAAATAAAAAATAGGAGGAATGGATCGAAACAAATACTAATAAATTAACGTTTACTGATTAAAAAAAAAAAAAAAAAAAAAAATATATATATATATATATATATACACTCCTTTACTTTTTAGGGGGTGGGGAATTCATGGAACCTTCCTTCTATCATGGTTATTGATTATTGTCTGTTTCAGCGTTTGTTCTTTCCCCTATCTCTGAAAGCTCATTTTGGGATAAAAACTCATTTTGTGTCTGCGCGAGCGAGTTTGGTCAAGATATACCATCCATGTTGAGAAAATGTGATGCAACTTTTAGTCTCTATTTCATAAAACAGATTAAACTAGCCTAAGGTTAATTAAGCTATAAAAATATTGTCCGTGACAAATCATGAAAATGACAGAAATTCGGGCTAGAGAGAATGTAGCTGGAAATAATAGAATTAAATGTAATCAAACATTAAGTTCGAATTATTAATGAATGCAAGTTCATTACATTTCATCATTTGAAATGGTAATACTCATGCAGCAGGCCTAGCGGTTTGGATTTTGCCATATTGTTATTAAATAAATAAAAAGGTGAACTCTAAGCTTCGAGAAGAAGTTTGTGGCCCTGCTCATTTCTATATTGTAAGGTTAGCAGAGGCAGAACTACAATACAAGACAATTATACAAATCCAAAACTCAAAAAACAACGAATAAAATCACTGTCTAAGTTATATAAATAAGAAAATCAAAGTTGAGCAATTACATAAGACTAATTTGTACATGGTATGATATGATTAATAGCCGAGAAAGGTTTCAAAATCAACTCTCACACCCGGAGAAAGAGATGGCAGCTTTCCGTTCTGGTCTTGATGCAATGGGAATCATTTTCTTACTTCCTATGATTACTTTTGTAAAGCCACTTTCATTTCATTACCAAGGGTTTGAGTATGATGATGCCAGGATTGAAGGAGATGCTACTTTGTCACATTCAGAAATCCAACTCACTGCAACCACAAGGTACAAAAGCAATGCTCACAGTATTGGGAGAGTCACAAGTTTTAAGCCTTTGCACCTGTGGGATATGAGTTCAAGAAATCTCACTGACTTCACTACCAAATTTTCCTTTGTCGTTTTCTCAAATGATACTTCTAGTTTTGGAGATGGCTTGGCTTTTTTCTTTGCAGATCCAAAGCTGCCACTTTCAAATCAAATACAAGAAGGAGGTGGTCTTGGTCTTGTGGATGGACACCAATTGTTGAAGTCAACCAAACATCCATTTGTGGCAGTGGAGTTTGACACTCACCAGAATTTTTGGGACCCATATGGCATTCATGTAGGTATAAATCTCAACTCTATGAGATCTAACATAACTGCTCCATGGTCCATTAATATTTGGCAAATGGATGTTTATCATTGTGTAATTGAGTATAATGCAAGCACTCATAATTTGAACGTTTCTTTCACTGGAAACAAAATCAATGGCAAGCCAATAGAGAGTTATATCTCATACAATGTTGATTTGAGAGATTACCTACCAGAGTGGGTTATTTTGGGCTTCTCAGCTGCTACAGGATTTATGTTTGAGTTGAACACACTGCTGTCATGGTCCTTCCATTCAAGTTTACAAATTAATGACAATGAGTCAAATCAGATACCTCCAATGGAAGCCTCACCAATCCCAAATCCTATTCTTTCACCAATTCCCACTGCTAATATTAGCCCTGAACAAGAGGGAAAGGGCAATAAAGGTTTATTGAAGGGGCTAGAAGTTGGCATAGGTATAGCTTCAAGTTTCCTTATTTTAGGGCTGGTTTGTATTTTAATGTGGAAGAGGGCTAAAGGGAAAAAAGAAAATTCACTTTTTGATCTGAGCATGGATGTTGAATTCCAAAAGAGCATTGGACCCAGGAGATTTTGCTATAAGCAATTGGCAAGTGCAACAAATAACTTTGCAGAGGCACAAAAGATTGGACAAGGTGGTTTTGGTGGTGTTTACAAAGGGTATTTGAAAGAGTTAAACTCCAATGTTGCTATAAAGAGGATTTCAAGAGAATCTAGGCAAGGAATAAAGGAATATGCAAGTGAAGTTAAGATCATCAGCCAACTGAGGCATAAGAATTTAGTACAACTAATTGGTTGGTGCCACATGAAGAAAGATCTCCACCTTATATACGAGTTCATGCAAAATGGTAGCTTAGATTCCCACCTATATCGTGGAAAAAGCATCTTGACATGGCAGATGAGGTACAACATTGCTATGGACTTGGCTTTGGCAGTTTTATACCTTCATGAAGAATGGGAGCAGTGTGTGCTTCATAGGGACATTAAATCCAGCAACATTATGTTGGACTCAAGTTTCAATGCTAAGCTAGGGGATTTTGGCTTAGCTAGACTGGTTGATCATGAGAAAGGATCACAGACCACAATTCTAGCAGGGACAAGGGGCTACATAGCTCCTGAATATTTCACCACAGGGAAGGCTAGGAAGGAATCTGATATATACAGTTTTGGAGTTGTTTTGTTGGAATTAGCTAGTGGAAGAAAACCAATTGACCTAAATGCAAAGGAAGGTCAAATAACCATATTTGAATGGGTTTGGGAGCTCTATAGATTGGGAAAGTTACAACATGAAGTAGTAGACTCAAAGCTTGGGGGAGCATTTGATGAGGAGCAAGTGGAACATTTAGTGATTGTTGGTCTCTGGTGTGCCAATCCAGATTATACTTCCAGGCCATCTGTAAGGCAGGTGATTCAAGTGCTTAAGTTTGAAGCTCCTTTACCAATTCTCCCACAGAAAATGCCTGAGCCAAATCACCATTCTCCAACAATGAGTGCTATTTTTGCTTCAGTTTCTTCTCCCTCTCTGACTACATACTAGAACCAAATACAATGTGACCAAAAGGGGGAATTTGATGTACATAATTTTATTGGAAAGTTCATGTTTCTTAAGTTTGGTGGTGACATCTCACATTCTAGTACAGCATAGGTTACACACAGACTATAGTCGAGTCATTCATTATCTGACGGAGAACTGATTTTTTTTTTTTTTTCCTTTTTACAGTTGTGTGTAAAGTTCATTTAAACTCTTTGCGTGTGCGTGTATGCACTTGTGTTCTTGTGATAACGTACGTTTGTAAATTTGTGATATAGAAACATAGAAAATGAAAGAAATAAAGAGCAAAAGCAAAAGGCAGTATATTAGTCTCTCTTATTTCAAAATTGTTTTATTCACAAATTACCAAGAAGAAGCAATGAAAATATCTGCAACAGGATTTTTTAATTTTTTTTTTCTTGGCATGTGAGTGTTTACTTTGAAAAGAAAGGATAGTTGAACCATTCTTATTAATAATATTAGTGGTAGAGTTCCAAATCTTCTTCTATCGCTTTAAAATAATTTCATAAATTCTCGAAGAGCCTTGTAAAATGTTTTATTTGTGACAAAAATAAATACTAACTTAACAAATGTGATACATTTGATCAATTACTGCATTTTAAAACATGCAAAAAATCATAGTATGATCTTATCTTGTCTTGATACGGTCGTCATGTGCACATTCCAATTTCCAACAGGAGCTGTAGACCTGGCTGTGTGATTTGCCTAGTTTATAACGCACTTCTTTTTTAAACATTGTTGATACGATTAGGATCTAACCTAAAAAGGATTCATTTTCTCGTGCCTTAATATGGCATGGCACTGAATCTTTTGCCACGTGACCACTCCTTTGATCAGACTGTCGATACTCAAAGGAACACAAATATATAAATGATCATTCTATCCGTAACAATTGGTATTCACAATGTTTATTCGATTGATATTTGACAAATAAGGTTATGATAATGCGTTGGATATAGAAGTATTTATGTGGTTGCACAAAAAAAACAAAGAAGAAATATTTAGGTGGAACATTTCTAGTACATTTATGGGATTAGAGAGTTATACCTTTATACGGTGACTTGATAGCTAAAGAAAAATAGAGTTAGTCCTTCAACTAACTCTTCGATAATAAAAATTAATCTAACAACTAGCATTTACTTATTAAAATAAAATATAACTGTGGTTAATGATGTAATCCATCATAGGGTTATTATACTTCCATCAACTTTAATTCCAAACTTAATTATTGTTTTCAATTTTGATTCAAAATTGTAAGAGCTGTTTCATCTTAAATAAATAATTTTTAAATACTCTTTTAATTCTAAAACATATTTTTTTTTTGTTTTCTATTAGCAAATATTAGTTCTTAATAATGTTAATTTTTGTTAGTTAAAGAAAGTCAAACTCACCATTTTTTCTTCATTTCCTTTATCCTTCACCACTAATTAGTTTTTGTTAGTTAAAAAAGTCAAATTCACCACCTTTTCCTCCTTTCCTTTATCCTTCACCACTAAATAATACAAATTTATAAACAAATTCTAAATATTCTAAAATTAATTATAAAATAAATTAAATTCTTTTACTTTATAGGAAAGAAAATAGACAAAGACAAGTTATTTTGTCATAAAACTATTAATAATCAACAACTTATCAAGTACATTAATTTATTATCAACCACGGGGCATAATTATTTATTTTTTATAGAAAAAAAAAATTAAGATAAAAATTAACCACCACTTAGCGCGTAGAATAATAATAAAAGACTTCATATCTTTTACGTGTTTTAATATATAGATAAAAAAAAAAAAAGACGAAGGCAAGTTAAACCTATCAAGTATATTAATATATTATCAATGTCTGTGCTTAATTATTTATTTTTCATAGAAAAAAAAATGAAGATAAAGATATCATTCTCCAATCTAAATTTGGAAATCTAACAAATTTAAAGAATAAATAACCTTTAAAAAAAATAAAATAACTTAACATTTATTTTACCTTAAGGAGATTAGTGATGCTGGAATATAAAGATATAAACATATTGATATACTAAAAAATAGAAATTTATTTGTATTAACTCATTAGGTAATTTGTCTAGATAACTACTATTTGTTTAAATTTTATTTAATAAGAATTTCAGCACTCTTACCAGTAATAAGTCGTGACTAAAATTTATTATTATTTTTAACCAACGGTCACTCTTTTTTTTTTTTTATATATATATTCGTTTAAACATTTGATTAAATATTGTTAGTGTTGACCAAATGTAATGATTAGAAATATATGGCATTGAAAAATGATTAATATGTGTGTAACGGCATGGAAAAAATGATCTCTGAAATGGTCCGAGTAATGTGATCATAACCGATGCTCGTTGCTCACACATCTATTTCTTCGCCTCTGGATCAGATCCCAGTTTCTTCTTCTTCGAATGCTCCCTCACATTCTCTTTGCGCTTGCAAGAGTAGTGAGTGAAGAAGGTACTTGTTCTTCTACCTCTTGTATCGCCAAAAACCAATGTTCCATTTCCACATGCATACATACATTGTGATTGTGTCTCCATGCTAATCCAATAACACGCCCCCCATTTGTTTTGTTTCGTTCCCCTCACAAGTCACACCCATAATAATAATAATATTTTCATATATTTCCTCTTCTCTTCCCTTAGGATTGGATTGGGTTTGTCTGAGTGCGTGTTTGTGTGTATTGGTATCCCTTTGACGCTAAGATTGGGTGTTGTGTCAAAATCTGTTAACCTCACCCAGACGGTGACCGACGCAGATGCAGACTCTGGGTTTATTGGTCGCTCCCGTTCTCGGCTTCTACCAGAGGTTCCTTCGTTTCTCTCTTCGCTTCTTTCTTCTGATGTTCATGGATTTCGCTTCCACATTCAAGTTCATTACCCAAGCGGGTGAACTCGTTTGCGGTTTCCTCCTCCTCGGTTACGTCTCGCCCTTCTTCAACCTTATCGGCCTCTTCTTGATCTTCTTCGTCTGCCTCAGATTTCTCCGTTCCCATCCTCCTCTTCTCTCTAGAGACGACAAATCGTCGTCCAGAGACGAGGACGAGATTCCGAGAGAGGATGGTGGTTTGGAGGACGAGGTGTTCGACGTAATGTCACTTAGGAGGATGGTCAAGGCCGAGCGCCAGCGCTACAATGCGGCCTACGCCGAGATCGAGGAGGAGCAGGGGGCGGCCGCGTCTGCTGCGGAGGAGGCCATGGCCATGATTTTGCGCCTCCAGAGCGAGAAGAGCGGCGTGGAGATTCAGGCCAAGCAGTTCCGCCGTATGGTGGAGCAGAAGCAGGAGTACGATCTGGAAGTGATTGAGTCGCTCCGGTGGACGGTGGTGCAGGTAGAGTCGCAGAGGAACCTTCTAGAACGTCAGTTAGGTGTATTAAGGGAGAGACTTAGTCAGTTTGTCGATGATCAAGAGATAGAGAAGCTTCAAGAAGAAGAACAAGAAGAACAAGGCACAGCCAGTGATCGTGATGATGATGATGATGATGATGGTAACGAAGAGGAGGATGAAGTTAGCAGTGGATTTTTGAATTTCTCTATTGAATTAGATGATGTAGATGCTTCTTCTTCGCAAAAGCACTCACCCACACACACACCACAGCACTTGTAAGTTTGCATGTTCATCCACATGCACATGGACATGGTTGCTCAATGAAAAATGCCCCCTTTTGCCTTTCAATTGTAAATTCTATTTATTTGTTTCTTTGTTTGTTTTATTCACATATTTAATTGACAATGTTGATGAAAAGCTACACAACATGTGTTAATATGCGCGTCTGTTGTCATGGTGGGGAATAGGTTTAAAGTTGGTTCAGGTTTGCTGCACTAATGAATTTAATGATGCTCACTTGACATTGCAAGTATTTGACCAAGGTTTTAAACTGTGATCTCGGATCTGATAGTTTACGATCTTGATTGTTGATTGTTATCTGGTTTGTTTGTAAACATTTTGTCAAAACATCATAATAAGTAGATAGTTGCATTGAATGAGCGTAGTAGGATTAGGCATGTCATGAATGAGAAAGCAACCTGGTCCTGGAGGTTGAATCAATCATGTGGGGCTTGTCGGGTAATGTAGTGTCTCTGGCGTGGCGGATATAGGAAGCACAAATTTTAACATTGACCTTTCTTCTATACTTTATTATTCAAAATCTTGTAATTTTCTTGTACTAATCTTTGCCTTACAACATCTTCGACTTTTTCTGAATCTATGGAATTTAGCATAATTCCTCAGCTAGCTTACCATCCTGTAGACGTTTCAATCTTCAGGTATTCGACATTAATTGTAACCTTTGAAGTTCAGACTCTTGAGTTGTGACACACACAATGTTTGTTGATGTTGACACCGCATCCTAAATTAATGTGATCACTATAGCGCTGCCTTTCATTTCATTTTTTTTTTTTTTTTAAAGTTTAGAACGAAAAGATTTTTACAAATTTCATGTTCTGAAGATTGTTACAAATTTCAGTAATCAAATTTTACATCTAATGATATTTCTGGGGGAGGACAAAAGACCTACAACACGGGGCAGAGGATTGACCATGTCATCAGGGTGAATTGAGGACACGGGACAGAGGATTGTTACATTGAATATCTACTAACTCTATCTCTATCTATTTTTCTATTTATATTACACAATTCACAGTTGTTTATCTGTATCTCCTATATCCTTTATTGTTTATTCTTCTGCCTGTAGGAAAAAGTTTTTTTTCGTTCTTGCCAGAAGGTAAAGAAACTCACTTGTATATTTGCCTCTCTTATCTCCCATTTTGCAATAGTAGTGACGCTACTGTCTCTTAATCCGCACTGTCCAAGTTATGCGAAGTTTCTGATTAACCAAAAAGATATGTATTTTTTAGAATGAAAATTAATCATTTAGGACTTATTTGATTTCAGTTTTTAAAAATTTTAGTTTTTAGAAATAGTTTTTGTTTTTAAAGATTATAAAACTATAAAACTTATTTGGTTAATCAATTTTTAAAAATTATTTTTTATTTTGTTAATAATTTTATACACAAGTTTTATATTTTTTTTTTTTATCTTTCTTACATAATTCTCGTATCTTTCTTATATACAATTTCACGACTTCAAAATTTGTTTTTTTTGATAATCATTTTTAAATACTAAACGAATTTCTTTTTTTAAAATTGTTCCTAAAAAATAATTTTTAAAAACAAAAACTGAAAAATCTCTTTCAAACAAGTCCTTGCATCACTTTTTCCTATATCTTTTTCCCCACCCATTAACAGTTTCTTGTCTTATCTTATTTGCCAAAAGGTAAGATAACAACACATTTCTATACAAAGCGACTATATGATTCAAAATAGTTAGGTGATTGTTAAGGGTCACATTAAAGATATTGCGAGTGATTGAGGTAACAATGCAACTGTAATCGATCCCCTTAAAACAATAATCAATAGATTTATTAAATCTCTTCCTATTTCTGAATGTATTTCTCATTTCATTTTTTTAAGTGAAATCAAACCTGTTTCTATCATTTAGTTAAGGGTATTTGTCAAATACATATGAATAAAAAAGACGACAGTTAGCAAGAAAGCTATATATATATTGAAACATTTTTTTAATACTTAAAGTAAGTTCTTAAAAACGTCAATAATTTATTTGAGTACAAATATGTGATTGAACGACACAAAAAATAATTAGCAATAGCTCTAATAATTAAGATACGATTTTATTTTAGTTCAAAACAAGTATGAGTAAAGTAAAAAGAAAAATGTTCTATAAAAAAAAAGTTACGGCCGTGGAGAAGTGTACTACTATTGCCTCCGCTCCATAAATTTAAAAATAATTCTCATTATAATTTTTTAATATACTTCTCCATAAAAAGAACCTTTTCTTCATTTATTAGCTCCAGGCCAGCTTTTGTTGGTGATTTGAATTTTGATGGTAAAAAACCATTGAAACCTTGCTCTCTGTGATTTGCAATCGATGTGTGCATTAGGGCGTGAGGTTTTTCTCAATTCTTAAACTTTCTGCGGGCAGAGCTGGAATTCAGTTTTACACACAAATTAAGATGGTTGCTAAACAATGGACTGACTCATTAGATGGAGATGAAGCAACTCTTGAAATGCCTTTTGCTTAGAAGCTCCCAACTATAGTTTGTTGGTTGTCTCTTTCCCACCTCCTTTTTTGGACAGTTGTATATACTTAGACAATGTACAGAATTTCATTCATAATTTTTGGAGTATAGGAGTGCTGTGAGTAAATTTTTGTAGAGAATTCTATCAAGTAAAGAAACTACATGTCAGGTGAATTTTCATTGTTTCTTTCATCAAATCCATGTCTGTCTTTGCAGAAAAGGTGAAGATATATGTTAAGAATAGATATTAACCAGTGTACAATATATTGTTGTCCATAATCATGTAAATAATTTTTCCACTCTTGAATAAAGCTGGCTACATTCCGCTTTGCTAGAAACTCTCATGTCCAGCCTCAATGCGGCTGAACCCATAACATTTCTTTAACCTTTGTAGTTTCATGGCTTCCCTCACTTGTCCTGTATCAAGCCAACGACCATGTTCGGCATAGATCATATTCAGCAACGTGTAATTACCAGCGTTATTTGGTTCTGACCTTATAAGCTGTGGAGCTAGCATTTCTGCTATGTCCAATCTGCCATGAAGCTTACAAGCCGACACGAGAGAGCTCCATATTCTTGCACTTGGTTTCATGGGCATTGTTCTCAGTATTTCCAAAGCATCTTCAAGCTTGCCCGACCTGCCAAGAAGATCCACTAGGCATGCATAATGCTCTATAGTTAATGGAATTTTGCAATCTTCATGTACTTGTTTGAATATCCGTTGCCCCTCAGCTACAAGGCCTGCATGATTACAAGCAGATAAAGCTGCAAGATAGGTGATTGCATCAGGTTTCACTCCTCTCTCGTTCATTTCATAAAAAAGTTGTAAAGCTTGTTCACCACATCCATGAAGGCCATAGGCACTGATCAAACTACTCCAAGTAACAGAGTCTCTGTTTGGCATTTCTAGGAATATCTTACGAGAACCATTCAAACAACCACATTTGGCATACATGTTTATAAGTGAGTTGCCCACAGAGATGCTAAAACTAAATCCAAATTTAAAGATATAGCCATGGAGTCCACATCCATGCTTTAGTGAAGATAAATTTGTGCAGGCAGAGATAACTGCCAACAAAGTTACGTAGTTTGGTTCAGTTACCTCGGTCCTCATTTTATTAAAAAGCTTCAATGCTTTGTAGCTATCCCCTCTTCGAGAAAAGCTCCCAATGATTGAACTCCATAACACGACATCTCTAAGACTAGACCGTTCAAAAATTAGCTCGGCAAGGTGCATTGATTCTCCACATTGACAATACATATTTACAATTGCTGATGAAAAACTAGGACACGACTCAAACCCATGACGAAATGCATAACCGTGAATCTCCTTGCCATGCTTAACAAAGCCTGGCTCGGCACAAGCTGGTAACAGAGCAATTGATGTCACTCTATTTGGGCAAACTCCCTCAGCCCGCATTGCTCGAAAGAATGCAAAAGCCTCATCATTATTTTGATTAGCAATACATCCAGATATCATAGCAGTCCATGAAACCTCATTTTTCACTTCCATCCCATCAAACACGCGCAAAGCCATCAAAGAATCAGCACATCTAAAGTAAAAATCTACAAGAGCTGTTGACAGGAACACTGACTGTCCTATCCTCTCATCAACAACAACAAGAGCATGAATCTGTCTCCCAATCTTTGAACCCATTTTCCTCCCACACATGGATACCACGCTAGCTAGCAACTCAGGCTTGGGAACAAGACCAAGTAAGTACAAATCGTTCAACGCTTCCAAAGCTTGTTCCAAACACCCATTTTGCAGATAACCATTAATCAAGGAGTTCCAGGTGATGGGGTCTCTGTGAGGCATTGTGTCAAACACTTGCCGTGCTGATTCAACGTCTGAAAACTTGGCATACATAGTGATGATAGAATTGGACACAACTGCTTCGGAGTGGGAGCCTGTCTTAAGAGCCAAGCAATGAAGCTGTGTGCCAAAAGCATGAGATTGGGAAGAGGAGCTTGCCTTGATGACTGATGGAAGAACAAAGGAAATGGAAGAGTGAGCAGAGAGATGGAGTTCAGTGAAAAGTTGAAGTGTTTGGTGATTTGAGAGAAAGGTTGTGATCTGGTTTGAAGGTGAAGAACATGTGGGGGCAACAGTGGTCAAAAGGCGTCGGGTGAAGAAGGCCATGCAGATGCAGAGTCGAATATAAAGAGACTAATAAAATTTAGAGTAACTCTCGTGGCGTTTACATTTTGTAGGTCTTGGAACCTTGTCTATACGTGTATTAATAAATTGGAAACATCTTAAGATGAATTTTAAATCAGATTAAATTAATAATTTTAAATTTTTTTAATATATATATATATATATATATATTTATCTATAACTATATTTATTATGCTTATAGTTTTAGATTTTTTTTTTATCTTTTACCATTATAATTCTCTTGTTTCTTTTATAATTTGAATATTTTTAATTAGCAACTCTCTTGAATTTTTGTATTTTATAGGATTTTGTTATCTTATTGAGGTGAACCAATATATTGAAGTCACCTCAAAATTTTATGAATTTTTTTAAAATTATAATTTAATCCTTTATCCTTTATTAATTACTAGTATTAAAATTTTATCCTTTTTTTTTTTCCAAAATATCTTTCTCTACATAAATATCTTAAACCAAAACTTAAACATTTTCCTGCATACTCAAATGTCTTCAATCTGTCAAATGCTTCAACGATGGTATTTTCGTAATATTCAATTGGCAAAGGATCCTCCCCGCTATGATACTCAGCATAGTTTCTCTATGTTGCAAGGCTGTGATTCTTGACTCTAAATATACCCAGGGTTTTAAAAGTTGTAAACCCTTTCTTTTTAATACTTTTTTCATTATTATTTTTAATAGTGAGGGCGTGTACGTGGAGGGGATTGAATGTATATGTGTGTGACAACCATAACTAGATACATAATGGTGGTTGTGACTATCTCAAGAGGGGAAAACAGACCTAAAAAAAATATGCTTAAATGTAAAAAATAAAATAATTAAAAGATTAATTTATAAATTATTAAAATTTAAAAAATAAAAATGACATGAAATTAGTAATTGACGTGAGGATTAGCTATTTGTCCACCTAAACAACAGTTTCAATACTCTTTAGAATGTAAAGGCTCAGAAAAAATTGTTATTTTTAATTTATATTTTTGTTTTTCTTAAGTCTCCTTCTCTCTCTTTTTTAACATTTTTTATATATTAAAAAAATCTTTTATTATTTTATGTTTTATGTTCTTTTTAATGCTTATGTTTTATTTTATTTTATGTTTTAATTTATTATTTTCTTTTATGTTTTTATATAATTTTATTTCTTTTTTATTTATATGAATTTTCCTTTTTATTATTCTTCTTTATTTTTTTTTATGTTTCTTGATTTCTTTTAATATTTTATCTTTCTTTATGTTTAAACTTATATGATGTAAGTAGGGTGCGTGAATATTAAAAATTTCCTATAATATCATATTCAACTTTTATAGATAAAAAAAAAAACTTACATAACTATTAATAACCATATAAAGATTTTTTATAACTTAATATTATTTTTATTTATTTATATTAATGACACATAAATTTATTCATTTATAATAGTATTATAAATACAAGTATTTATAGTTTAATGTTGAAAAATTTATATTATAAAATAATTTAATATAACTAGTTAATAGTATTCTGACCATATACATTTTTTTACTATCTATTTAATAACTTCATATATAATTTTTTATTGATTAATATATATATATATATATATATAAATGTTATTTTTTACTTTTAAAATCGTATAAATTAAATTAGTTAATATATTTATTAGAAAATAATTTGTTGATTCTATGCTTAATAATTTCACATAATGATATTAATTTTTATGAAAATAAGAGAACAAAAAATGCAGTTAAACAAAAAATAAATTACTTCGTAACACAAAAATAAGTAATGCTTAATAATTTCACGTAATGATATTAATTTTTATGAAAATAAGAGAAAAAAAATGCAGTTAAACAAAAAATAAATTACCCATAACACAAAAATAAGTAATATTGTTGAAGTGTATTTATTCATATATGAAGAAATTATATATTATATATAAAAAAATATAATTTTACTGTTAGAAAAATAAATTAAAAATATTTTGTAATAGGAATATAATTAAAATTCATTTTTACTGGTGTAAGTTTTAAGAAAAAAATATTTTGTCAAAAAAAATTGATAGTAAATATTAGGTGAAAAAGATATTTTATTATAAGTGTTTGAATTTAAAAATATTCTTAAAAAATATTTTTTATCGTTGAAGAAGTAACTTAATATTATTTGTAATAGAAATATATCTAATAAATTAGTTTTAATATTTTTATTATGTATTTATGTATTCTTTTTAAAGATGATTGCATAAATATTATGTTTAATTGTAGTTTTGATTTTTTTACTTTCTCAAATCCACAATTTTGATAATACAATGAAATATTTTTTGCTACAGCTAAAATTCAAATTCATACATATTTAATTTTCAAATTTCAGAATAATCACTAAGTTAATGATTTAAAAGATAATGTTTGACCATAATTCATAACATCTTATTCTTATTATTTATTTCTTCTTCCACTTGTTAAACCTACTTATTAGAACATGTTTTGATTTTCATTTGAAAATCCAAAACCGAGTTTGGAGAAGCATCACAACTCTTCCTTTTGCGTTTTATTTGCAGTAGACGGTTAGATGTATTTCGAGATTCGTACAAAATTAAGCATACACTTAGTTGATAGCTAATGAATCAACTCATCAAACACTTGGTATGTATAAAGAAAATCTGCAAGCAAAAATGTCACGTAACCTCAAACTTATCTAAATAAAATAATTAGTGAAAGATACACTCTATCAAACACATTACATACATAATTTAAGGAACATATCTTCTGAATAACATAATCATTACATAAGCATAATAACAACAAACCTTAGATAGAACAGAAGAAGTGCATGTTAGTAGGATCGTGAACGGTGAATGTGGTAACCATGATGACAGCGTGCAGCAGTGAGAGATAGAGGAAGAGTATGTTGGTGAGGATGAGAAACACTAGTGTGGAGAAGACTAGTGAGAGATAGAGGAAGAGTATGTTGATGAGGATGAGAAACGCTAATGTAAAAATGACTTGTCGCAATAAACTAATAGATATTTAATTATAAAATCAAAAACGTCATTAAAAAAACAAAAAGATTAGGAATAAAAAAAAAATTATACTTAATAACAACTTGTAAAATATAAAAATTGGAAAGTAAAAATAAGGTGAATTTATTAAGGAGGTGTCTGATAATTATTTGTTCTAAGTAGAGGATTCTAATACCTTATACCTCATGAAATAGGAGGGCTGAGTAGAATTTCCCTAAAATTTATTTCATTTTATAATAAAAAGTAACACGAGACATCTAATATTTAATGTAGCATAAAAGCAGTTTCAAGTTTCAAGTGACCAGTTCCAGCAAAGTGTTGAAATGTTGTGCTGCCTTCCCTTGTGGTCCAGCTGCATCCAGCACTGTCCTTTTGAGCTGAAGTGCATTTTCCTTCATCCTCTTCCCTTGTTCCTCCACCAGAACCAGCCTCAAGCATTTCACCAACCCATCTTTGGTGAAGACCCCACCTTCCACTCTCACACCAATCTCCCAAACATCCTCAACCATTCTCCCAGTGAACCCATGATCCCCAAAGAAAGGCCTGCATATCATAGGCACCCCATTGGACATGCTCTCAAACACCGAGTTACACCCACAGTGAGTCACAAACACCCCCACAGAACCATGTCCCAGAACCTGAGTCTGTGGTGCCCAACCCACAACTTTCCCACTCTCACTTGTCCTCTCATGAAACCCTCTTGGCAGAAGACCCTTCAGATGCTCCTTCAGAGACCAAAGAAAGGGAAAACCACTTGCTTCCAATGCTTCTGCCACTGCCACTATCTCATGTGGAGCTGGGGTCACCACTGTCCCAAAGCTTACATATGCCACTGACCCACCATTCTGCTTTTCCAACCATGACAAGCACCCTGTTTCATCTGTGTCTGATGAAGGCAAAGGTGGCAGAGGCAGTGAAAGAGTCAGAAAACCAACATAGAGAAAACTCTTCAACTTTGACCTCATGTCATCAACCAACAAGGGTGAATCTAACTCTTCGAAGAAATTCACAACCACAGCCTCAGCTTTAGGCAGCAAACTTCCCAATGAAGACAGTGTCTTTGAGAACAGTGTCTCCTCTTCAGTACTGTTGATCACATCTTCTGGCAAGTCTTCAAGTCGCATCTTAGACAATCCAGGAATGAAATCCAAAGAGGTGTTTGTGTCACTGTTGGCACACTTCTGGCGTATCAAGTGAGTGTGAAGATGTGCAGAGAGTGAAGATGATAAAGGAGTTCAGGTGTTGAGCCACAATGAGAGAAGGCGTGACAAAAGCATCAGAGATGATGCAAGTGACTCTCTCTTTTGTCTCAGCCTCTGCCATGTCTATACCCTTTTGCAAGTTCTGAGGACCAGCCTCAAGAAAAAGATTCACTCTCTCAACTGGGTGGCCACCTGGGACATGACCCACTGGGACTCCATCGCTTACACTATAGAACTTGATGTTGTCTGGGATGTGGGGTTTTGAGAGAAGAGATTTATTGGAGTGTTCAGTGCCTATGAATGACAAATGCAAGTTGGGAGCGGCATGAGCTAGCTTGAGCACCAGGTTTAAGAGTGGGACAGGGTGGCTTCCAAAGGGGAAAACAAACACTGCCGCATGTGATGATGACTCTGTCATAATTTGGTGTGAGAGCAATGGAGTTGGAGTTTCAGACTTCATATCTGTCATTTGTTATGAATCAATGTCTACTTGCCAATTCACACAGAAAAAGAATAATTTATAGACTACGAAATGAAATACCAGAAATGGTAGGTAGTGACTAATAGATCGTGGCAATTAGATTTATCTCACATGATCACCGAGTTTAGACTTTAACGTTCAAAGGAAATATATACAGCACGGAAGGTAACCACTAACCACACTCGTGTTGTAAATAATAAGTATAAACAAATATTATATATATTTAATTAAATCACAAAGAGATAAAAAAAAAAAAAAAAAAAGAGACCATAAGAAAATTATAAATCGGTGCATATATGACTTAAATGATATATAATCTGTCTTGCCAGACGCATACGGCACATCAATAGTCAAAATATATATTGGGATAGAAAACTCTAAAGTGACCCTTATAATAAATTAAGCTTTGAGCAATGAGCATCACTCAATGGGCGCAGTAGTAGTTTGGAACAAATGTATTATAAACTAATTAAAAGACGTGAGTTTATAAAATAAAAATAGGAGATACTCACGTTCAGTCGTTCACTACCGTGACCAGACAATGTTAATCATGTGAAACTCGTTTCTTATTCTCTTGTATAAAATACAAGCACAGATGTAATGAATTGTGAATAAATGGGGCAATTCTATGTAGTTTTTTTACTTACGTGAAGAGTGGAAGTAAAGTCACTAGCCTTAATATACTAGAAATAGTTAATCACTTACTACTGTGGTGTTCATTTGCAGGGATAATTTGAAGATAATGCTACTCTTAACTGAAGTTGAACCTGGTCCTTCCTTTTCTTTAGAGATGCATCTTTGACAATATATTCTATATTATGCTAGCAAGGAGAAATAAATTTGGTGGTTAATAATTTAGTGTTGTAATGTTTGAGTTCTTTGGAAGGTTAGTAACAATATAATGTATAGAGGAAGTACCTTTTGCTGTAATGATGTAAGGCAGCAGATCTTCTTTTACTCTTGTTCTTGGATGAAGTTGTTATTACCCTTCTTTGATATTTTCATTAATGGAGTTCCAATCCGACCACTTGTATCAAAAGTACTTGAAGATGAAAGTGTTGCCTAGCTTGGTGGTGCTTGATATTTTTAAATTAGGTGAAGGACATTTTATTATATTAAATTGAACTCACCTACATTTTGCAGTGACTAGGAGTAGTAGTTGGGGATGGAGTAATTGTAATTGTGGCCACTCATTTAGTGGGTTGCTCTTTTCCTTTTTATATGTTGATATTTAGATGGATATTAGGAATATCATGTTTAGTGGGGGTTTTTTTAAAAGAAAATAACTCCTATTAAATACTTCTAATACCATGTATATTAGGATGGAAATTATTAGTTTCACTTGTATCTCATTTTATATCTACTCATAAGAATATACAATTCAGTAATTTAAAAATATTATTGAAAATATAAGAATAAAAATAATTATTTTTAATGATGTTTCATATTTTTATTAGTTGATGCATGTTTGATGTAGTTCTAAGTCATATAAGTTTGGTTTGGATTCAACTAAACTCTCAAACTATTCACAAATGAGTTATCCTTACAAATGAGGTTTTCCTTAACTATTTATAGAGTCAGGCCTTAGAAGAAGGTTATGTAACTAATCTCCACTTAAACGTAACGTTTTAAGACTTAATTACACAATTAAGAACCCCCTTACACAAATAAATAAGGTTTTCGAAAATTCTTATGTCAGACCTTCTGCTAAGTTTAACGTTGCGTTGAGCAAGATGCTTGATCAAAGTGAATCTCTGTTGAGCTCAATTTTTGCACTGAGCGAGCTGCTTGATCGAAGCGAAACTTCGCTGAGCTCAAGCTTGCGTTGAGTGAGTTATCAGCAAATTTTCAAGTACTCCAATTTAATTCCTTTAGGCTTCTTTCTTCTTGTCCTTTGATGAATAACCTTTCTTTAATCTCTTGGTCATTTTTTCTTGAAAAATCTTGACCTTGGACCTTGTGATTAGTGCATAGGTCCTCATGTTCATTAACTGACTCTTAATTATTGGTAGAATATAAAATAAAAAACAAAAAATGGATAGATCATTTCAATCCATATATTAATGCATATATATTTTGATTTGCCAAAAAAAAAACTAGTAACTTTCTTTCCCTGTTTAAAAAAACAAAAATAAAAAAAATACTAACTTTCTTTCCATATTTCCTTTCAACGGCTCCATTTTCCTGTCTTGGTCACACTTTCCGTATGTTTTTGGGTTGGACAACTTTATTTAAAATTTTCTTATTTTCTCATTTTATTCTTCTCAGCTTCCCTAGCTAATATTTTCAAATTGATTGTGGCGAATAAAGCATCAGGGATTAGGGGGAAAGGAAAGTGGGCCAGCCACTGACCAATTAACACGCTGGAGTAAGTATATATAATAAGATTAAGTATATAATTTAAAATATAATTATAATTATTATTTTTTAAAAAAGTTTTATTAAATTCAAATTAAATTTTATAACAAAATTTATATACTTTTTCTATCGTATTTAATAAAGATAATTTTTATATTTTATTATTAAATTATTTAATCAATATATATTTTTTATTGTTAAATTATTTAATTATTGTTAAATTCTATTTTTAAGTACCAATTTGTCAGTATTATTAATATATAGGATTATTTTATGTTTATTAATAAATTCTACCTATCAAAAGAAAAAAATATTTTTGACGAGAATTATTAAAATATGCTGAAGATTATGATTAATATATAGTATTAACTTGTCCACATTGTTAAAATTTTTGTAATTTATAACTGTCTCAAGAATAATTATCTCTTATAAAATATATTTATGATGTTTATCATAAAAAAAATAATTTAATTTATGATGTCTCAAGAATAATTATCTCTTATAAAATATATTTATGATGTTTATCATAAAAAATAATAATTTAATTTATGATATCATTGATAAAGTCATTTAAAATTATTTGATAATAAAATATATTAAATAAATAAAATTTTAATTTTAAAATTGAGTCAAAATATTATTTCATAATAAGTATATTAGTTAAATAAAATATTTATATTTATACTATTACAAATAAATAAATTCATGTATCATTTAATATAAATAAATAAAATTAATATTTAATTTAAAAAGTGATAATATAATTATTCCACATAAATAGTCATATAAGTTTAATTACAAGAATAAAAATATAAAAAGAAAGGAAAAAATATAAAATTAAAAAAATAACATAAAATGAAAAAATAAATAAATTATATATTAAGAAAAACTAAAAAGGAAAAAACAAGAAAAGTTAAGTAAGATAAATAATAAAAGGGATTTTATTTTCCTATAAAGTAAAATTATTTCAGAAAATTGAAAGAAAAAAATTTAGGATAAAATTATCTCAATTAATTTTAAAATAAAGGAAAATAACGTAAAAAGAAAAGAAAAAAACATTAAAAGAAAAAAACTTAAAAGAAAGAAAGAAAAAAGTCTAAGTATAATAAATAACAAATTAAAAAAAAAGAAGCATAAGAGAAAGAAAAAAAGAAAGAGAGAGAAGCGCAAAATCAATATCATTTCTGAAATTTATCGTTGAGGGACTCGACGTTATTCATCCTTCATGTAGGTGTGATTTCGGGTGATTACGTATAACTATCTTAAAATATTAGTTTCAAGCATACGCTTAGACAAGGAAATAATGCGACAGACATTCTTGCTAAGTCAGGAGTTAAATCCTCCTCCCCGTTTATTTTATTAAATTCTTGTTCAACTTCATCTTCAAATTACTTAGTTACCGATGTCTCAGACATTCTCTTTTGTAGGCCTTCATGCCATTTTTTTAATTTTTTTATTCATTAAAAAATATATATATATCTTTTTGCCGAAGCTTCGAAGACGCGCATCAAAACAGTACTCCTACGCGTAACCAAAGCGACAGGCGATGGATGGCGATGTGAGTAATATATGCACGATACGCCAGCCACAGTGGCTGATTATGTAAGTGGAGGAAACTTATAGGCTATTAAAACTTAAGACATGGTAAAATGAATATTCTTTTTATATATATAATTAATTAGGAGAAAAGAGACACGTAGCTTCCTATATTTTCTTAAAATAATAAAAGTTAGTTGTGAGTCATTTGTTAAGATAGTTGTAATAAATTACTAAAATAGTTATTATAGGAATAAAATAGATAAAAAAAAAAAAAAAAAAGCACATACCCATCTGTATCTCTTGATATAGATAAGGGAGGAGAGGAGGACAGTGTTGTAATAAAAGGGATAAAACATGGGCAGTTAGTTTGGTGGGCAGAAGCCTTTAAAAAGGGCATCCCGGAGTTCGAAAACCCATTGTCTGGAGCGATGGGTGATGAGGTGAAGAGGTATGCGCTGTTGATGTGTGGTGAGGATTCGGAGTATTTGCTGAAGATGCATGGAGGGACTTATGGGATATTCATGAAGTTGTTGTTAGAGTCAGAGGAAGAGGAAAAATGGGACCTCTACAAGGTGGTTCAAGGACACTTCCCAGAACAAGAAGACCTGGCTCTCTATGACGGCTTCGTGATCAGTGGAAGCTGCTACGATGCACATGCCAACGATCAATGGATCCTTCACCTCATCGATCTCGTTAACAAACTCGATTCCATGCACAAGAAGATCCTTGGCATTTGCTTTGGCCACCAGGTACCTTTCTTCTTCTTCTTCTTTTAATTACTTACTTGTTCTGCCTTGCTCAATTGCTCATGCTCATGTTCTTAATCATCAATTATCAACGTTATCTTTCATTTACTTCCAACATATTATTACAGGGGTTTTTAGATTTTCAAATTTTTAGGGAAAAAAGTAATCCTAAAATATACTACTCCAAAAGACAATTCTCTTGCTTGTATTGTTTCGTGATATATAGAGTATATAAAAAAAAATTCAAATATTTTAGACTTAAATTTTAAATTAAATTAAATTTATTTTAGATGATCTATGTACTTGGTAATAGTTAAACAATTTATTTAATTTTGAAATTTATCAAAATAAGTTTAAAAAAAAACTTACTTTTATAAATTATTTTCTTATGAAATATTTATTAAAAACTTGCCATCACTTTTATTTGTATAAATTCGGCCGATTATTTAAATTTATTTGATAAAATAATAATTTATTTTAATAAAATAAATAATTATATATATTTTTAATATATTTATTAACTTGTATTTAAAATAAATTATTTTTTACTTATTTAAATAAACAAATCTTATTTACTTATAAAATAATTAATTATTTTATAATTTCTTATTTTATAAATATTTATTATAATTTTAAACCAACTATTCTTTCTTTCTTGCATCTTCTAGAGGAGAGAATACGTATATATATAACTGTATAAATTCGGAATAGATGTGTGGTCCAGGCAGTTGGCAGAAGCAAGTTGTCAATCAATGATGTATTATTATATTTATGTCCTATTAATCTGGACCATAGATGTTGGAAAGTTTTGGTGGACCTATCAACATGGATTTTGCCTTTTGAGATTATTTTTGGGTTAAATTCGGAGGATCATATACTAATCTATTTATTCTGAGTCCTGTCATCTCCTGCACGTCATTTTAAAATGTTGTGTGGAATTTTGTGTTGAATTATATTGTACGTTAAAATTTCATCTTGTGTGGAAATATTTGTCTATTTGGGTCCTACCAAAACAAAAAGTTTGTGGTTAGCCTGCGTTCTGATAAAGAGGGGGAATAAAGGCAGGATAATGATGTACTAGTAATTTTCTTTTCTAAAAGATTATTAGGATTGTTTTTTCAATTAGTTCTGATAAATAATCTAATTTTGTATATGATTTTATTGTATCCAACGTGGCAATAGATAATTGGGCGTGCATTGGGAGGAAAAGTGGGTCGGTCTCCCAATGGTTGGGACATCGGTGTTAAAGCTATGAACGTGTCATCATCTTTACCATTGCCTTTTTCATCTCTCAACCTCCCATCAAAGATTTCCATTTACAAATGCCACCGGGATGAGGTAACTAATTAATTTCTTAGCATTTTGTTTTTTTTTTACAGAATTATGATATATATATATAGCTGAGTATGTTGAATGAAATGAAATGAAAATAGATCCTAGAGCTGCCTCCAAAAGCTGAGGTGATTGCTTGGTCAGAAATGACTGCAGTTGAAATGTTTAGCTATGGAGACCACATGTTTGGCATCCAAGGCCACCCTGAATTCGCCTATGACATCCTCTTGTTCTTCATTGACCGAATTATTGACCGAAATTTGGTCCAGGAAGCATTTGCTTTGGATGCCAAGGTTAAGGCAGCATCGCAAGAACCAGATAAAGACATTTTGAAAAGATTGTGCGTCGATTTTTTAAAGGGTCGATTGTGATAGACAATCATTCATTAATAAAATAGTATGAATTCAAACAGGGAAACAAGGAGTACTGTACCATATAACTACTATTAACGTGTAAGAGGGTTTTTACTTTTTATTTTCCATTATGATTTATGAACAACGCCGATGGGTGCAGTCAATGCCCCGGTATTCAACATTATCAACAAGTGATGCTAAAGCCCTATTGATTAAGTCCTTTTATTTTGGACTCCACTGTATCCTCCTTTAGTGGATTCCACCCTCACTTATTTTTCTCTTGTTGGATAAATATCCTAAACATGATGTGTATGAAATTGTCTAGTCTTTCATTAGAAATCACTACGCATTAGAGGAAAAAGAAAGCACGTTTTTGGACCAATCGATTAATTCTCAGAAGAAAATATATTGCTTCATAAATTTCAATCGATTAGTCAGTCTTTCCTTTTTGTCGTGAAGACGTAACTTCAAATACAAAAAAACTTTTGAATTGAATGCTCGACAAAAAAAATGATTATTCTTTTGTTATTCTATGTGGTGCCCAAGGCATGTTTACCAGGTAATTTAAGCATTTTAACTTGGTGTCATTAGATCCACAGTAAACCCTAAACCTTACAAAATTTAAGGTTTTATCATAGAAATCCTAAATAGTTTAGAGTTTTATAAATAAGATTATAAGGGTTATTAATGAAATCTTAAAAGATTTAAGATTTCATTTACAAAACCTCAAATGATTAAGGGTTTTAATAAAGAAACCTAAATGATTTAAGATTTCATAAACAAAATCTTAAATGAATATAAGTTTCATAAATAAAGCCTTAACTTATTTAAGGTTTCATAAATAAAACTCTAAATTATTTAGGATTTCATTAATAAAATCCTAAAATATTTAGGATATCATAATATATGAATTTAAGTTTCATTTAGATAAATGAAATCCTAAATTATTTTGGGTTTCATAAATAGGTTTTAGTGTTTCATTATGAAACCCTAATTTATTTAGGGTTTAATTAAGGAATTTTAATTTATTTAGGGTTTCATTAATGAAATCTTAAATGATTCAGGATTTCATGATTTAGAATTTATAATTTCATAAATAAGATTTGGGGTTTCATTTTTTATGAATAAAACCCCAAATGATTTATGATTTCATAAATGCTAATCCTAGATCATTTAGGGTTTTATGAATGCAACATTAAATGATTTTGGATTTTATAGTTTATGATTTAACAAAACCCTAAATGATTAAGGGTTTATGAAAGAAATCTTAAGTGATTTAAGATTTCATGGTTTATGATCTAGGATTTCATAAATAAAACCCAAAATGATTAAGGGTTTCATAAATGAAGCCCTAACTTATTTAAGGTTTCAAAAACAAAACTCTAAATTATAATGAAACCTTAAAATATTTAAGGTATCATGATATATGAATTAGGTTTCATTTAGATAAAGGATTCCTATATTTTTTTGGGGTGTCATAAGCGAAATACTCAATCTTTGAAGGTTTCATAAATAGGATTTAGGATCTCATATATGAAACCTTAAATGATTTAGGTTTTCATTTAGGATATAAAATTTCATAAATGAAATCCTATATAATTTAGGGCATCATAGTTAAGGATTTATGGTTTAATTTAGGATTTAGGGTTTCATAAACGAAACCTAAAAAGATTTGAGTTTCATAAACGAAACCCTGAATGATTTAGGATTTTATAAATAAGATTTAGTGCTTAATTAATGAAATCCCAATTTATTTATGGATTCATTAATGAAATCCTAAATAATTTAGGATTTCATGGTTTAGAATTTAAGGTTTCATAAATAGGATTTAGAGTTTCATTGTTTAAGATTTAGAGTTTCATAAATAAGATTTAGTTTTTAATGAAATCCTAAATGATATAAGGTTTCATGGTAAAGGATTTATTATTTTTATTTAGGATATAGAGTTTCATAGTATATGATTTATTATTTTTTATTTAAGATGTAGGGTTTCATAAATAAAACCCTAAATGATTTGGGATTTCATAAGCGTAAACCTTAAATTGTTAAGGGTTTTATGAGCGAAAATCCTATATGATTTAAGGTTTCATTAATAAAACCCTAAATGATTTTATGTTTCATTGTTTATTATTTAAGGTTTTTTTAGGATTTTTGTGTTTCATAAATGAAATCCCAAATGATTTAGAGTTTCACAAAGAAAAACCCTAAATCATTTTGGATTTGATGAATGAAACCCTAAATAATTTAGGGTTTCAATATCGAAATCTTTAATGGCTTAGAGTTTCATAAATAGGATTGCACGACTTATTAATGAAACCTTAAATGAATAAGGGGTTTATTAAAAAATCTTAAGTGATTTAGGATTTTAAAAATCCTAAATGATTTAGGATTTCATGGTTTAATTAGGGTTTCATTTAGTATTTTATTAACAAAACCCTAAATGAGTAAGGGGTTTATTAAAAAAACTTAAGTGATTTAGGGTTTTAAAAATGAAACCTTAAATAATTTAGAATTTCATGATTTATAATTTAGAGGTTTACAAATAAAATTTTAAATGATTAAGGCTTTCATAAATAGGACCCTTAAAGGATATGAGTTTCATAAACGAAACTCTAAATTATTTGGGGTTTCATAAATAGGTTTTAGTGTTTCATTATGAAACCCTCATTTATTTAAGGTTTAATTAATGATATCCTAATTTATTTAGGGTTCCATTAATGAAATTCTAAATGATTTGTGGTTTCTTGGTTTAGAATTTATGGTTTCATAAATTTGATTTAGGGTTTCCTTAATGAGATTCTAAATCATTTAGGGTTTTATAATTTAGGATTTATTGTTTTTATTTAGGATTTAGGGTTTCATAATTGAAACCTCAAATGATTTAAGATTTCATAAATGTAGATCTTAAATTATTTAGGGTTTTATGCATGAAACACTAATTGATTTAGGGTTTCATAGTTTATGATTTAAGGTTTTTTAGTTAGGATTTAATGTTTCATAAATGAAACCTCAAAAGATTTAGGGTTTTATAAAAGAAAACCTTAAATCATTTTGGGTTTTATGAATAAAATCCTAAATGATATATGGTTTCATTAATAGGATTTAAGGTTTCATTTAAGAAACTCTAAATGATTTGGGATATCATTGTTTATTATTTTGTGTTTTATTTAGGATTTAGGATTTGAGAAATGAAATTTTAAATGATTTAAGGATTTGTAAATGAAACCCTAAATAATTTAGGGTTTCATAATCAAAACCTTTAATGGTTTAAGATTTTATAACCGAAACCTTAAATGGTTTATAGTTTCATAAATAGGATTGCATGACTTATTAATGAAACCTTAAACTATTTGTAGTTTCATGATTTAAGAATTAGGATTTCATTTAGGATTTCATTAACAAAACTTAATGAGATTAAAAGGTTTATGAAAGAAATCTTAAGTGATTTAGGGTTTCAGAATCGAAACCCTACATGATTTAGGGTTTCATAATGAAACCTTAAATGATTTAGAGCTTCATTAATGAAATCCTTAAATAATTTATGGTTTCATGGTTTATGATTTAGGATTTCATAAATAATACCCTAAAGGATTAAGGGCTTCATAAACGAAGCCCTAACTTATTTAGGATTTCAGAAACAAAATTCTAAATTATTTACAGTTTCATTAATGAAATCCTAAAATATTTAGGGTATCATGATATATGAATTAAGGTATTTGAGGTTTCATATGTGAAACCCTTAATCTTTTATGGTTTCATAAATAGAATTTAAAGTTTCATAAATGAAACCTTAAATGATTTATGATTTCATTTAGGATATAAAGTTTCATAAACGAAATCCTAAATAATTAAAGGTATCATGGTTAAGGATTTATGGTTTAATTTAAGATTTAGAGTTTCATAAACAAAATCCTAAAAGATTTGGGTGCCATAAACAAAACCTTAAAAGATTAAGGTGTTATAAACGAAACCCTAAATGATTTAAGGTTTCATAAACAAAATCCTAAATTATTTAGGGTTTTATAAATAGGTTTTAGTGTTTCATTATGTAACCTTAATTTATTTAGGGTTTCACAAACGAAAATTTTTAAATGATTTAAGGATTCTTTTATGAAATCCTAAATAATTTAAGATTTCATAATCAAAACTTTTATTGGTTTAAGGTTTCATAATCGAAACTATAATTGTTTAAAGTTTCATAAAAGGGATTGCAATGGTTATTAATGAAATCCTAAATGATTTACGGTTTCATGGTTTAAGAATTAGGGTTTCATTTAAGATTTCATTAACAAAATCCTAAATGATTAAGGATTTTATTAAAGAAATCTTAAGTGATTTTAGGTTTTTGAAACAAAGCCCTAAATAATTTTGGATCTCATAATTTATAATTTAGGATTTTATAAATAAAACTTTAGATGATTAAGGGTTTCCAAATCAAGACATTAACTTATTTAGGGTTTCATAAAAAAAATTCTAAATTATTTAGTGTTTCATTAGTAAAACCCTAAAATATTTAGGGTATCATGATATATGAATTGGAATGAAACCCCCAATCTTTTATGGTTTCATAAATAGGATTAAGGGTTTTATAAATAAAATCTTAAATGATTTAGGGTTTCATTTAAGATATAAAGTTTCATAAACAAAATCCTAAATAATTTACGGTATCATGGTTAAGGATTTATGGATTAATTTAGGATTTAGGGTTAAATAAAAGAAACCCTTAAAGTTTTGGGTTTCATAAACAAAATCTTAAATGATTAAAGGTTTTATAAACGAAACGCTAAATTATTCAGGACTTTATAAATAGGTTTTAGTATTTTATTATGAAGCCCTAATTTATTTTGGAGGATTTCATTAATTAAACCCTAAATGATTTAAGGTTTCATAGTTTAAAATTTAAGGTTTCATAAATAGGATTTAAGGTTTTATTGTTTAAGATTTAGGGTTTTCTTAATGAAATCCTAAATGATTTATGGTTTCATGGTATATGATTTATTATTTTTATTTGGGATATAAGGTTTTATGAGCTAAAATCTAAGATGATTTAAGATTTCATAAATGTAAACATTAAATCATTTAGGATTTTATGAGCAAAAAACCTAAGATGATTTAAGGTTTCATTAATGAAACCCTAAATAATTTTGAGTTTCATTGTTTAGGATTTAAGGTTTTTTATTTAGGATTTTTGTGTTTCATAAATAAAACCCCTAAATCATTTTGGGTTTGATGAACGAAACCCTAAATGATATATGGATTCATTAAAATGATTTAGGGTTTTATTTATCAAACCTTAAATGATTTAGAGTATCACTGTTTATTATTTAATGTTTTATTTAGGATTTAGGGTTTCATAAATAAAATTTTAAATGATTTAAGGATTCATAAATGAAACCTTACATGATTTAGGGTTTCATAATTGAAATCTTTAATGGTTTATGCTTTCATAATCGAATCCCTAAATGGTTTAAAGTTTCATAAATAGGATTGCACGACTTATTAATGAAATCTTAAATGACTAACGGTTTCATGGTTTAAGAATTAGAGTTTCATTTGGAATTTTATTAACAAAACCTTAAATGAATAAGGGGTTTATTAAAGAAATCTTAAGTGATTTACAATTTTAGAAATGAAACACTAAATGATTTAGGATTTAGGGTTTCATAAATAAAATCATAAATGTTAAGGCTTTCATAAATGAAGCTTTAACTTATTTAATGTTTCATAAACAAAACTCTACATTATTTAAGGTTTCATTAATGAAACCTTAAAATATTTTAGGTATCATGATATATGAATTTTGATTTCATTTAAAGAAATGAAACCCTAAATTATTTGGGGTTTCATAAGCGAAACCCCCTATCTTTTAAGGTTTCATAAATAAGATTTAGGGTTTCATAAATGAAACTTTAAATGATTTAAGGTTTGATTTAGGATATAAAGTTTCATAAATGAAATCCTAAATAATTTAGGATATCATGGTTAAGGAATTATGGTTTAATTTAGGATTTAGGGTTTCACAAACGAAACCAAATTATTTGGGGTTTCATAAATAGGTTTTAGTAGTTCATTATGAAACCCTAATTTATTTAAGGTTTAATTAATGAAATCGTAAATTATTTATGGTTTCATTAATGAAATCGTAAATTATTTATGGTTTCATGGTTTATAATTTATGGTTTTATAAATAAGATTTTGGGTTTCATAGTGTAAGATTTATTATTTTTATTTAGGATTTAGGGTTTCGTAAATGAAATGCCAAATGAGTTAGGATTTCATAAATGTAAATCCTAAATCATTTAGAGTTTTATGAATGAAACACTTCATGATGAAACCCCAAATGATTATGGATTTCATAGTTTATGATTTATGATTTTTTATTTAGGATTTAGGATTTAGTGTTTCATAAATGAAACTCCAAATGGCTTAGGATTCATAAAACCCAAAATCATTATGGGTTTGATGAACAAAACCATAAATGATGTAGGGTTTCATTTATGAAACCTTAAATGATTTATGGTATCACCTTTTATTATTTTTTTTTGTTTCATTTATGATTTAGAGTTTTACAAATGAAATTTTAAATAATTTAAGAATTCGTAAATGAAACCCTAAATGGTTTAGAGTTTTATAAATACAATTATAAAGGTTATTAATAAAACCCTATATTATTTACAGTTTCATAGTTTAAGAATTAGTGTTTCATTGAGGATTTCATTAACAAAACCTTAAACGATTAAGGGTTTTATAAAAGAAACCTTAAGTGATTTAGGGTTTCAAAAAAGAAACCTTAAATGATTTAGAATTTCATAAACTAAACCCTAAGTGCTAATGAAATTCTAAATCATTAACCATGAAATGAAACCTTAAATCTTAAACCAAAAAATCTTAAATCATTAATCATGAAACTGTAAACCCTAAACAATGAAACCATAAACCATACAACACGAAACCCCAAAATTTTAAAGCATGACCCTTAGACCTTAAACATTAAATACTAAAACAATGAAGCCTAAAACTTTAAATCATAAATCTTAAAACCCTAAACTTTAAATTATGAAACCCTAATCCTAAAATCGTAAACCATAAACTATAAAATCATAAATCATAAACCCTAAACACTAATCATTAACCATGAAAAAAAAAACTTTAATAGCTTAAAACAATGAACATGAAACCCTAAACATTAAAATCTTAAAACCTAAATCATAGAAGCATAAACATTGAAACTCGAATTCCTAAAATCATAAATCTCAAACCTTGTACCTTAAAATTATGCATCATAAACCCTAAAACTCTAAACATGCACGATAAATAAATCATAAACCTAAAACCATAAAACTGTAACCTATGAACCTTAAACCATAAACGATGAAACCGTAAACCATACATTTTAAACCATGAACACTAGACCATAAATCATGATCCTAAACCCCAAACCTTAAACCTTAAAATCTTAAACCCTTAATCTCTGAACCATGAAACTGTACATACTAAACCCTAAGGTACAAAACATAAACTATAAACCCTAACCATTAACCATGAACTAAAAATACTAAACCTTAAAACTATGAACATGAAACCCTAAATCTTAAAACCTAAACCCTTAATCATGAACCAAAAATAATAACTCTAAAACCTTAAACCTTAAAACATAACCATGAAACCCTGTAAACTAAATCCTAAAACCATAAATATTGAAATTTGAAACCCTAAACATCAAATCTTAAACCTTAAATGGTGAACATTAAACCATAACATTATGAATCATAACCATACAACTCTAAATTATGCATGATAAACCTTTAACCCAAAATCATGTAGACCTAAAACCTAAACATTAAACACTCAATCATGAACCATAAAAGCATAGCATATAAACCTTAAACTATAAACCGTGAAACCATAAACCATAAACCATAAATCATAAAACCATAAACCATGAACCATAATAAAAAAAAAATGAAAATAAATATGAAAAAACAATAGGAATGTCTTGTAAATTTGAGGGAAAAAAAAAAGAGAAAATTTAAAAAATATGAAAAACAAGAGGAATGTCTTGAAAATTTTGAAAAAAAAAATGAAAATTTAAAAATATGAAATATCTTGAAATTTTTGAAAAAAAAATATAAAAAAAATCAAGAGGAATGTCTCAAAAATTTATTAAAAAGAATGAAAATTTTAAAAATATGAAAAAATAAGAGTAATGTTTTTAAAATTTTGGAAAAAAAATGAAAATTTTAAAATTATGTAAAATCAAGAAAAATGTCTTGAAAATTTTGAAAAAAATATAAAAATTTTAAAATATGAAAAAAAAAAACAAGAAGAATGTCTTAAAAGTTTTGAAAAATATGAATAAAACAAGAGGATTGTGAGGATTGTCTTGAAATTTTTTGAAAAAAAATGAAATTTTTTAAAATAAAGAGGAATGTCTTCAAAAGTTTGAAAAAAAAAATATTGTCTTGAAAATTTTGGATAAAATGAAAATTTGAAGAAATAAGAAAAACAAGAAGAATGTATTCAAAATTTTGGAAAAAAATAAAATAAAATTTAAATTTTAAAAAACAAGAATAATCTCGAAAATTCTGAAAAGTAATAAAATATGAAAAAATAGGAGGATAAAATTGATAATATTTTAAAAAAGATAAAATTAATCATAATATATTTTTTCTGAATTTATGATTGTAGTTGTAACTTGAGTGTGCTAATAAAAATAAATTAATAATTGTAAAATAAGAAATGGAAATAAAAAAATTTCAACAGAATATGATACGTACTATCAGTTTTAGTTAGTAACTATATTTTAGAGAGTATATTAATTGATAATTCATTATTTTAGTTTTATTCTATATAATTGCATTTGTAAATTACTAAAATAAAAACATTATGTAAATAAAGAAAATATTTACAAAGTTTAACCAATAACAATTGAACACCAAGCCCCCATGCCATTCTCATAAGAGTATCTTTAGTAGAGGATCTTAAGAGAAATTTTAAGTTCCAAGATTTCTAAATTTTCAAAATCTTCCACCAAAAAATAAAGTAAGATTTTCACGTGTAAGATCGAAGATCGGGTCTTCCACAAGATCCTTTCAAAATCGATTTTCCATTAACTAACTCATTTTTTTAATAATATAAATAAAAAATAACTAACTATTTTTTTAATAATATAAAATAAAAAATAAATAACCATTTTATTTTATGAAAAGTAATTTATAACAACAAATTCAAGAACAAATTCAGAAATTTTATATTAATTATCAATTTTTTTCAATGTCAATGTTTGTATTTTTTACTTATCTATATTATGTATTAATTATCAATTTAATCTTTAATCATAAATAAATATTTATATTATTTTTGTTTTATTTTTTAATATTAATTATTTCATAATTAAATATTATATTATTAAATAATTAATTTCATTTTAAAATAAAATTTTAGAGCATTAATTATTTCATAACAGAATCTACAAAAATATCATAAAATCTCTATACAAGATCTATCATTAAAAAAAAAAAATATATATAACAGATCTTAATGTACTGACGTGACACTATATAAACCCATAAAAAATATCTTAAAATCTCTTTAATACCTTCTCCACTAAAATGCTCTAACAAACCATGTGTATAAATGCTGGAATATATTCTTTAAGAAAATGAAAAAGTAAAGAAAGGAGTACTTGCCAATAAATGGGTTGCCCGCCAACACGGGTGGTAAAATGGGTTGCTCGCCAACCCAGAAAAAATTAGCATACCGGAAAGTGTTTGCAGAAAATGTTGTTGAACCGTCAATCCGTCTTGGTAATTTATTTAACTCTTAATTTTTTTTATATATTATATTTATAATTATTTAATTAAAAATATCAATGAATAATAAATAAATTATTTAGGTAAGGATTGAAGTTATACATAAATAATAAATCAAATAATAACATGATAAAAAAATCATTTCAAGAAATAAACATATTAATAATCTTTCTTATAAAAAGAAAAATAATTAATTAAAGTAAAGCAAAAGTTCATATAATTCATTAATAAAAAAATTATGTTATATTTATTATTTAATTTCTTTTATTATTGTTATAATAATTTGAAATTGAATAATTGAAAATAAAAAATATATTAATATAAGTATTTTCTTTTTTTTACAAAATCTCAAATTTTTTAAAAAAAAACTTAGAAATTATTGACAAGCCAATCTATTAGATGACGGGACAGATTATCCCTTCAGTCCCGCACAGGTTTTATAGACCGATCAGCCCATCCCACCTCAGTTTTGAAGGATTAATCTGTTTTGCCACATAATTTGACAACGTTCAAGAACATTTTAGTTAGATTAAGTAATTTCATGCAGTCCAGCTCCGGGAGGCAGAATTCTAAATCCAGAAGTTTGTGAATAAAAAATGCCTTGAACCAAGAGAAGTAGAGAAGGAGTTGAAATGAAAGTGGACTTCCACTACAAACCTTTTAATCTTGAGCCCATTTTGGTAATTCTGTTTGCCAAGACCGTTATTTTCCCGCCGAAATGCCGGTTTCCCGAGAAAATTCATTTCCGGCGGTTCGGAATCGGCCTCGGAGCTCTTGCTGCGGCTACGTAGTCGCACTCTTCTCCAACCCCAGAGTGTGCATTGTCGGTTACGTCCTCATGCTCTTCATCTATTGCACGCAACAACACTCTCACCTCCCCGTAAGGTTCCTCCCTCACTCTCACTCACACCCTTTCGTTTCATCCAAGTCTGATTCCGATGCGCAGCGTCGCACATTCCCGTTCTCCTCCGGCGTGTTCCACTCTCCGGAGGAGGCTTTCCGCTTGGACTACGAGAAGATGGAAGAGGAGTTCAAGGTGTTTGTGTATCCCGACGGAGATCCCGAAACCTATTTCCACACGCCGAGGAAACTCACCGGAAAATACGCCAGCGAAGGATATTTCTTCAAGAACATTAGAGAGAGCCGATTCGTAACCGATGATCCGCGTCGAGCTCACCTCTTCTTCCTTCCTATTTCTTGCCACAAAATGCGAGGCAGAGTATGTCCTCCTTGAATTTATTCAACGCCGATTCACGAATTCATTATCTGTTTTTCGAGCGTAAGCTTCGTTACTCAACCATATCGATTGTAGATAATCAATAGCTTAATAAGATCAACTTCACTATTGGATCTGGATTTGTTCTCAAATGAATAAACCACTAATTTTGTCTCCGAAATATTAACCTCTCTGATACTATTTGGCGTTGGTATATGTTTGTGTGTATGCATTCAAGCGTTATATGGTTGTGGTGATAGCTGCCTAGCATAGTTTAGTTTCTGATGTGAATTGTAATGCACATATGAATATGCAGGGTTTGACTAACGAGCGTATGATTGATGAAGTAGAGAAGTATGTGGAGCACCTAAAGTTGAAGTACCCTAATTGGAACAGAACCTTGGGTGCCGATCACTTTTTGGTGACTTGTCACGATATCGGTGTTAAGGCTACTAAAGGAGTTCCACATCTGATGAAAAACTCGATTCGAGTTGTTTGTTCATCAAGTTATGACGATGATGATTATATTCCACATAAGGATGTTACCCTCCCACAAGTGCAACTGCCATTTTTTCACCCTCCAGGAGGAAATGACATCAAGAAGAGGTAGCTTCATTTTTTTTTTCTTCTTCTTCTAAATCAATCCAACAGAATTAGTTTCTGCACAAAAACTGGAATTTTTCACCCACCAGCAGAATTGGAAATTTCAATTAAGATCAATGGAAATATTGCAGGAACACACTTGCTTTCTGGGCTGGTCGTTCTGATTCTAGATTGAAACATGATCTAATAGCTATGTGGGACAATGATACTGAACTTGACATACAGAACAACAGAGTTGACCTTCGAGCGACTGGGCCAGTGGCATACATGGACAAACTTTATAAATCCAAATTTTGTTTGTGCCCTCATGGGCCTGTCGGCAGCAGTCGTATCGCAGACTCAATCCACTTTGGGTGTGTTCCAGGTAGTTGAATACCACAACTTCTTATCTTCTGTTTTGTTCTCTTCTCTTCAAATTTTTCTTTGTGGAAGTTTGACATTCTGGATTTTCGCTTTAGCCATTTCTGCCATTCATAATGGAAAAAGTTATGTAGAACTAGTCTCAGAAGTCAGAAGTGTGTGTGATTTGCTTCTTGTCTGTTTGTCTATTTACGTAGCTTACCTCAGACTTTTGGTTGTATTTCACATATAAGTATGCTGTTCTCTAACGGCAGCTCTTGTCTGTCTTTCTACAGTTATCATGTCAAACTATTATGACTTGCCTTTTAATGATATTCTGGATTGGAGTCAATTTTCCGTTGTACTGAAGGAAACCGACGTTTATCAGCTCAGAGATATTCTCAGAAGCATATCTGAGAAACATTTCATCACATTGAATCAGAACATAGTGAAGGTACTGTCAATAATAAAAGTACTAAAGTTCAGTTTCTCAACTTCTAAAAATCAAACGATTTGATGAGAAATTGTGAGGATAGTACTGATATTACTTATTCTAGTACTCATCTCTTTTTTTTGCAGTCCACAAACTCTTACACCACTCCTCGAACTCCCCCTTTCTCTCCCAAATTTCTAAATCAAAGAAAGGAATGAGGCATTGAGTATTTGTCAACAGAAGATTATAACCTCTTATATCTCGTTTAATTTTCTGCTTTTGTTGTTCAGATCCAAAAGCATTTCAAGTGGAATACACCTCCTGTCAGACTAGATGCATTTCATATGGTCATGTATGAACTCTGGCTGCGCCGCCATCTGATTAGGTACTGATTTTTTCAATGAACTCACGCACCATGGGGGGTTATCGAAAGCAAGGAATTGTTTCTGCACATAAATGTTGATTCACCACTCCTGACCCCACGTTGGAGAATCCCCACAACAATTGTAACATGAATTCAAACTTGTTTTACCACGAGAACTTTTCTGTATGAAATTAGGAAAGTAACAGCCTCTTTTAGCAGAAGAAATGTAAGGTCTCCTTAAAAAACCTTACAAGAAATAAAAGGGATTTTGAGATGAAATGTATTCCTGAGAAAGCAAATGTTGTGATTTTTTTTCATCTAGTGAGAATGTGAGATTGCTTCACAACAACAATTGAATTATTTATTGCTAAATAGGACTGTTTTTTAACATCGTAGTTAAAATTCCAAAAATAAATAAATCGGAATTCAAGTGCCTATGCAATTGAAAGCCAGACCAACCAAGCTCTCAGCTCAGCTCTTTGTGTAATTGACCATCGTAGTTAAAAAAAACCGTCCACAAGTTGGACAGGTGTCACAATTATACTTTTGTGATGAAAAAATCTGCATTTTCTCTTTTTTCCTTTGTATTCTAAAAAAAATTGAAAATTGAAAATATTAGACACTGATCGTGCAAAGCAAGGGTACACTAGCTAGTTTCAATAATAACTACTTCCCTGAGATTTGCAATTGCTCATTATGGACAGTAATATGGGAGATATTCATCGGGAGTTCATTTAAATTATCCAAACTAAAAAGAAACCACGTAAACAACGTTTTTATTTTATTTTTTAATTTAATGAAAAGCTTTCTGTTACTTTGTTATGCACTAAAGAATCAAGTTATTGATTTTAAATAACTACACTTAAGGCACTAACCAGAGATGGGTGTTTGGGAATGAATAATACAAGGCTCGATATATTACATGATTTGAGGTGGAGTGAAAAAACAAGTGTACCGGAGAAGTATATGTGATGTCATGAGCCACTAAGAATAAATGCTTGGAGAAGGCTCTGCGCTGCTTGGGTTTCATCAGGTGTACCGGATATGACAATAATCCTGTTACTTGTTCCAGGACGAGGTTCATGGACAACAACCTTCGCACCCGATATCTAATAACAACCACAATAAATCAAGTTTAGATCACCAAGGAAAATAAAAGACCGCATTTTTCACATGACAAAATAATACTCAGTTTGTGTACCTGTCTCAGGCGAGCCAAATTGCTACCATTTTCCCCATATACACAGTAAATAGTATCATCAGGAACCACAATTTCTACTGTCGTATTAGTCACAATCGCAGATTTACTTCCACTGCAGAACAAAAAAAAGAACAATAATAAGAATTTGACAGTTGACAGTTTTCAGATTCTATTTTATATGTTAAACTGACTATTTCCATCATTCTTTTAGAAACCATGTTTCTTGTTAGCAGCTACAATTTCACACCCCAAAGCAAGGATTTCAAATAAGAGCAAGTGAGCATAAGTATAGCGGTGGGACGGGGTGGGGGCGGGATTAGCCTCCCCAACCCCCGTCCCAGACATCCTAAATCATCCCTGCCCCCACCTTCATTCCCCATCGAGACTTAAAAATTTGACTCACTCGTCTCCGTCGAGGATCGGGTTTCCCAATCTCATCCCGTCCTCCATACACATGACAGTCCCAAATCATAAAATAATTTACATGACAATTTCAAATGTTATACATGACACCCTCGTATAACACACTTCTATTTCTCATAATAAACCAAATTATTTCATTTATTTTATCAATAGAAATATTATTTAACAATTTTTTTATATATAAAGTTATTATACAATGAGTTAAAAATATTATTTTATAATAAATATAATTAAATTAATGTTTAATATAAATTTTTAAACTTATGATTTATGTCATAAATAGATAAATTATTGTAAGGTATTTATATAATTTACTATATTAACAGCAGGAATGAGTGCGGGGCGGAGATCACAATTCCCAACCCCAACTTTTTTAAGCGGGAAAAACCCAAACCCGCATCATTACCCGGTCAACTTGGGTTTTCCCCCGTCAATACTGAGGTAAGAATGGGGATATCCCCACCGGTACGGGTTCAATTGCCATGCCTAAGTGAGCAATGCCAAATCAAATAGTGTATATACCAGTCAAGTATAATGGTTCCTCACTGGAACGATAGAACACCAATAAAATATAATGTTGAATACAGAAATAACACAAACAATACAGCAATACACATGATGTCCTCTGATGCAGAGAGTATTTTCAATCCACAAATAACAATACGAGCCTAATAATACACCCTACTATCAAACATATCCTAATACACAACTTCCATCCGCTATATTCTATGATAACTGTCATCAAGATAATTTCTAATTCTAATACATAATTACTACAGAACAGCTAATGCGGGATAAGTTATTTTCTATTAAATATTCTATAATAGATTACAGTTCTTCACTTCTGCCTAGAACTGCTAGCATGACAGTTATAATTACACTTGCATCTTAGAAATTTTCATAATTATTATCAGTTCCCATCACAAAGAGTAGTAACAATGCAAGGTACAATACCACTAAATATTCTTCAGTTCCAAAAAAAGCAGGCAGCCTCAGTATTACAAAAGAGGTTTAAACACACGGCTTTGATAGGGTAGGCAGAACTCATTGTATGTTCGAAAAAATTATGACACATAAAGCAACTACTCAAGAACATGATTTGAAAATGTGAAGGGAAGTGTATGCCAGGGACATCTACATCCATTACATCACAGCATAAATATCTCTTAATATTATTAAAATCTTAAAATTTGAGATAACAAGAAAACATGGTGTTTGTTTCAGATCAATATATAGATTCGCAATTTGGATTAAAACAAGTTTAATTGTTTTGTAAATCAACAACCTCACAAGTTCTAAGCCGCCTTTTCGAGATGTCAATCCCAAACTAAAATCATTAATGCCTCTTGAATTTATCCCAGCCACTGTCTGCAATCAAATTTTAATCACAAAATAGTTAATAAAAAAGTAATGATCACTTGTCAAGGTAAAATTGACCAGCATAGAGAGAGAGAGAGAGAGAGAGATATACTGGTGGCGTCCATAACCCTGGTGAAGAAGGCCGATCTAAATTTCTAGTCCATAACCCTGGTGAAGAAGGGCGGTCTAAATTTCTAGTCCATAACCCTGGGGAAGAAGGGTGATCTAAATTTCTACTCCATAACCCTGGTGAAGAAGGATGGTCTAAATTTCTAGAAAGAACAAGATGATCAATGCCTTGAGCAAAGGTATGTCTACTCAGACTATGAGAAGTGGCTGCAGGTAGTTGGCTTCCAAGAGGAAGAACATCCGGCTGTCTCCCATAGGGACTGGTATCAACTAGTAGAGAAGAAAGGCTCCTTGTTCCAGCACTATTCTGTGTGCTGACAAAAAGATTATCTCGCAGTCTACCTGTTGCATTATATAATGCATCTTGCACACTTGAAAACTTTCCAGATATCTGAGGGAAAAAAGAGGATATAGATAGTATAACTAATAAACACCTAAACAGTAAACATCACCCCAAGGATTATCATAGAGAACATATATTAGGAGTCTTAGGCAAACATAGAAATGGTCTGGGAAACAAGATTGCTCCCAAGTCAATTCTAATCAGTGCAAGGAAAAACTACAGATAAACAGTTGAACACTTAGGGAGTGTTTAGTAGGGCGATTGTTATAAGTTTCTTAGAAATCTTAGGTTGAGAATGTTAAATTCCTATGTTTGGTATAAATATTTTAAAAATCATTCTAAAAAATCTAACATTCTCAAGAATCATTTTTTAATTAAGTTTTTCACTAAAACTTCCCTATAAAAAGGGAAAAGTTTTTTTTTTTATAATTATGTCTCATTCCCAGGAATATCTTAGACATACCAAACAAATTTATGACATTCCCAGAAAACATGATTCCTAGAAAATATATTTCCCATAAAACATGATTTCCGGGGATGAAAAAGATTCTGTATACCAAACATCCCCTTAAGGATAATAAATATTAGCAGAATGCATGTGGCAACTGGCAAGGGTAGATGCATATAATTAAAAATATTTAAACATCACATAATTAAGATTGAGGAATTTGGCAAAAAAGCCTGGGAATATCACTATAAAATTAGCATGATGAAGGATGAGAAATGTTATTCTAGTTTAAGGGGGAACAATTTATTAGAGTTGCCAGATACACAGAATCACATTCATTGAAAAAATAAAAAGCATACTTCAGCATGTTTTAGTTTTAAAATAAAATAAAACAAAGTATAATCTCCAAACCTGTACAACTTGATCATTATCTGATGCACATTTTGGCACCTGATCAGTCCCAATTATTCTTATGTTGGCCCCAGTCGCCTTTCGTATTTCTGATACTATGGCTCCACCTTTTCCTATCAAACAACCAACTTGGCTTGATGGGACGACAAGACGCACAGTAACAGTTGACCCCTTATTTAATTCAGAGTCTAGCCCCTTCTCAAAACCAACCTCAATGGACCTGGAGATAACAAGCACAGCAGCCTTTTGTGCTGGGGAATATCTTGATTCAGGATTCTGTAGAAAGATGAATCCACAACCAAAGAATAAGTTTATAAAACAGTAATAACAATAATGATATACAAACAACCGCAAGACAAATAAGTAAAAACAGAAATATCATATTTAACAGACCTCTGAAGCAGTAATAGTAATTAAACGATCCTCGCACTCAGCTACCGAAGGACCAATACTAATTGTAGCCCCTGTCTCACTCTGAAGAGCTCTAACAATATTACCCCCCTTTCCAATAACTCCTCCAACTCTATCATTTGAACAAAGTATTCTGAAGCTGACTTCTTGCTGAAGTGCTTTTGGTTCCAAGGATGAGACTCTATTAACTTCTGTTGGTAGTGAATGAACTCTGGTGGCATAGCTGTTAGAGGAACTGGATAAAGAAGACAGTGCAGAGCTCCTCAGCAAAAGATGATCTACAGTCTCATGTCGTACTGCAGTTAAAGTCCGGAGTGGAGCTGCAGTTAAAGTCTCACGAGGAAGTGCAACTAAAGGCTCATACTGAACTACTTCATAAGGTTTGCTTCCCATCATCTTTGTTCTATCAACAGGAGGACAATCTTGAAGCCGTTGGGAGACCGCAACAATTGCCTTCTTTACAGATGACACTCTGCCTTCTATCTACCACAGTCCACAAATCCAAAAGATGTTTCGTCAGCATAAAGAGAGAAATTTTGCACAGGATAACTAATTTGAAGCACATTTACATATTCACGTGTCCTTTAATGGTTAGTTAAGAACGTGTTACCAATTCTAACCCATGAATTTAAATTCTACCTTATATGCATCAAAGGTAAAAGATGAATGTGAGACGCAAGACCTCCCTAGTACCCTCTTGACATTACACTGCTAGCAACCAAGCTCTAACCTTCAGGTTCTAATTATACAATAAAGAATTGGGACTCAATTGTATTAGAAGGAAAAGTCAACTACAAGCTTACTATTAAAAAACCCATCCAATCCATGAACCAAATCCAAATACATTCAGAGAATGAGAAAGCAGAAGGGACATCTTTCAACTTCTTATTTTGGGATTTCTTTGAGAAGAGATCAACTTCTTTCTTTGTAAAACAATGTATCTAACATCCTTTTATGAAGCTCATTATCATAAAAAAAAAAAACTAATCCCACTACCATAAACTAACAAACCATATTTATCAGCTCCACCTGACATTCCTAACCCTAGAAACTTGAATGAACAGTAGACAACAAAGCAAAACAAACAAAACACTATGGTGCTAGCCTAAAAAATGTTGAATGACAAGAGCGAGCGAAAGTGAAGAGCAGGAAGCAGAAATACCTCAATGATTTCATCGGAAGCAGAGGCACAAAGTGGCAAATCATCAGTTAAAACCCTAATTTTACATCCGGTTTCCTTCTTAATCCTCTCCACCACCTTCCCTCCCTTGCCGATAACGGAGCCAGCCTCCGCTGCGTCCGCCACGAGCCGGCAAGACATGATTCTGTCCCCAACGTCGACGCCTTCGGTCTCCGCCGCCACAACGAGGATCCTATCGAACACCTTCAGCAGCGCCTCCTGCGCCCTCGACACCTCAACGACCTCTTCGTTTCTCAGCAGAACCCTGCCGCTGACGGAAGCATCCGCAATAACTACAATGATGCGGTCCGGCGACTCCGGAGGCCCTTCCTCGATTCGGATCTTGGCGCCGGTGGATTGCTGGAGAGTTTTGATGACGGAGCCGGACTTGCCGATTACGCCGCCGACTCGGGAGGCGTTGCAGAGGAGGCGGAAGGCCGCGTGCCCGGGCGGCACGGAGAGCGGCGGATGTGTTTTGGATTGTCTGGAGCGCTTTGAAGCTCCGTTTGGATGAAACGGGTTCGGATCGGGTGCGGAACGCTTGACTGGTGGAGAGAGGAAGGTGCTTCCCATAATTCTCTTCTCTCTCTCTGTGGGAGTTCGGAATTGTGTGAAGCGAAGCTACCCAAGATCAAGAGTTGAAGAAACAGTATTTTAGACGAGCGAGTTCTGAATTCAGAATTCTTATGCTAAATGCGCCGAGGAGAAGGGCCTCGTGCGCTCACTGCACCTAGGGTTACCCAACCCGCCCAAATAGACCGTGCCACTTTTTTTTGACATGGCTTATGGGACCATTTACGACTTGATGACATGGTGTCACTGCCGAAAAGCTGATATAAAAAAATTTGAAATTTACTGGTAATTACATTTCATTATTGTACCATCTATGATATATGCCCACATTTGATTCCGGTCAGTTCGTGCTTTCGCACTAATATTGAAGGGGCTTGTATCATTCATTTTCGTGTGTCAATTGATGATCGATTATAGTATTTTTTGTATTAGATTGATTACTTGAGACGACGGAAGAGCTGGTACCACCATGTCGTATATCGATTACAATGTTTTCTGGGTTTCATACTCGAGGTTGAGTGTCTTATATCCAGAGACGTTCGCAATGCGGTTAAGTTTAATTTTAGACAAAATTAAAGATGTAGTTTGATTTAATTTTAAATTAAATTCGAACCAAACCAATATTCTGCTGTTCACTTTGATTATTTTTTCAATTTATTATTATAATTTAAAATATATTAATTAAACTTACATCATTATTATATTATATTATTTTTAAAATAAATTTTATTTTTTTATTAAATTTTGTCTTATATATTTTAATTAACAAATATTTTTTTTACTTTTATTTAACATTACTATAAATAATATTATCAACTTCTTTTATAAGATAATAATAAATTATCATCATTAACTATTATTTAGTAATATTAATACAATATCTGCATCATAAATTACAAATTTATTAGAGAAAAAAGTATACTATCAAAAAATATATATCCTATAATCATAAAAAAAATTAAAATATAATAAGTTGCATAATACAAGATAATCTAAAATTAAATCAATGTAATTATATCATATGATTTAGTTTAACTTTTATAATAAAATTTAAAAATTGGACCAAATCGTAAATAAATCGATTATATCCATGTGGCATGCCAAACGTTACTACTTCTATTCCCCTCCGACCAATCTATTACCCATGTCATAAGGCCATACATATTTAACTAAGTAATCAATCAAATCATAACGGCTCCATAAAGAAGAATAAATTTATAACGAATAAGTGACGACGGTAGTTATGTCTTCCATGAAAGAAATTATACTATACAAAGAAATGTACCAAGATGATAACCAACAAAACATTGATACATTTGATGCTTCAACACTCGAGGTACGGTCTGATTCGCAAACAATTATATTTTTCATGTTTTATTAAGAATTTATTTACTACCAAAATTTGTATACCAGGGATGATTTACCTAATGGGTCTACTTAGCTGGTTGGTAAGAGGGTGTGAGTTGTTAAAAATTCATGATTCTTTCTTCATTTACGGATAAAAAAAAATTACCATGAAAATTCTTTTATCATTTCTTGACAATGCGTTCATGTACTCTATTTTGTGTCCTTAGAAGTGAAGGTTAACAATATACTTGTATGGATGGAACATTATGACAAGAGTATACTTTTGAGTTTTGGCACTTATCATGGTGTTGGTAGACCAGTTGAGGTGTGAATAATGTGACAATGGATGTGACGAATGGTAAATTTGTTAGGATTTGTGTTGGAATTCCGTTGGATCAAAATGTGATTGGAAAGTCTCTGATTCTGCAATTGTTAGCTTTTTTTGGTGCAACCTTGAATAAACAAATGTGCTGATAAAATGTTGTATCCTTGAGCAGCTCACACTGTTGAGTTTGAACACACAAAGTCAAGAAGATGAATTTTGTGACAGATCATAGATGTGCTAAATGAAATAATAATTCACAATCTTGTTAAAAATGTCAGTTTGTGGACAGTGCAAAACAAAGTGGAAACATAAAAGAATAATATTAGGGTAATGGAATCTTAAATGGGGAGAACCAACTTACCTACAAAACCTGTAGAAAGAATTTACAGGTTGAGATTATGTACAACAGTCAACAAAACAAAACCCTATTGCTGAAGCCTCAGGCGTTTAAAGAGAACAAAAAAGGGATCATCAGGGGCCCAGTAAGCAAATCCAACAATAGGCCCTGCTTTGATGTGCTGCAAATCAATCAATATACGACATGTTTCAATCAGAGCCATTTGCACAACAACAATAAATGATGGCTCCAAACCAGTTTTAAAATTGCAGGATAAAACAATAAGACAAGATTATTAAACAATAACAACCTTTCCATCTAGAATCACAAGTTGACCGTCAACCCATCGAGGATTTTGAAATCTTGGCTCAGCAAGCCTCCCTTGACCTTTATAGCGAGCAATCTGTGATGACAATAACATCATAACATTAAGCAAAACAATTATATCAAAGAGGAAAATGACAGAAAAACAGTGGGAACAATTATTGGGGTACCAAAAGAAAACACACTGCTTACCAATCCAAACTCTTCAGGAAATACTCCCTTAAGAGGTAGCTGATACCTCTTTCCAACTTTTGCTCGAAATGCTACCTAAGGAGATCAAAGAACATGACACATTGACAAGGAAAGAAGCAAAAGTGTTCCCTAAACCATGAATTCAGTTTTTTTTTCTCAATTCACAATTTTATTTCCTTTGTTCACAAATCAGTCTCAAACTTGTCAATTTGCATAATGCAGTGTCCTAGTAATAAGAAGCAAAAAATGTGTTACAATGTATATAAAATATATCAAATAAACTTACAGTATTACCTGGCCAGCTGGTACATAAGGATCCCCAGTCAGTTTCAAAGCTTCAACATACTCACAAAACGCAAGATCAGAAGGCTCCTTAAGCCCACCATCTTCTTGCCAACGGCCATATCTACATCTCAGTTGAATTACTTCAGAGGAGTATAGCCCATGTGCACCTATGTATAAACCTGATGAAAATGAAAATATTTGTTATTCAGTATCCACTCAGATTAAAATCCTAGAGTGAGAAGACAATTTCAGCACCTCAAAATACTTAAATTGACAAGTTCCCTAAAATATCACCATTTAAAGGATCTAAAGAAGTTGGTATTTCAATGCGACTGAACATTGTTGACTCAGACAATCGTTCATGGTTCGGAGCCCGGCTAAGACTAAGACTAAATAATTCTCCCAAATCTTTCAGCACCTAAAAGATTGAAGCAAAACATTATCATATAAGCAACTTTTCAGATAGACTCAACAAAGACACCAAACTTTGCAAACACTACAGTATACAGGTTTCTATTTTACTCAGCATAAGATCATATCAATTATACAAAAATAACAAACTTTGACCAACCTTTGAGGTTACCTTCCCCCTTCTAATTAACTTAGCAAGATTAAACATGGCACGGTCAACACTATGTTGGCGTTGAATTTTTGTTGATTTATCTGATGAATGTTTCCCTTTGCCATGGCCAACCTGTTGATTGACCACTTTTTCTATGGTAAAGGAAAATGAACATTGTCCCGTTGTCTCCAGCTCAGCAGGAACTCGAAGCAAATTTCTAGTAATCAAACTGCTGGAAAGTTTCTGAACAAGACCACCAACAACAACTTTGACTGCAGTTTTATTCTGGACTTCACGTTCAAAAGTTTCCAGACTAGAATTTATTTTAATCTCATCATCAGTTTCAGATTTGATATCTTTCAGTTCTGGACTTTCTGTCTCATTGTCCTTATCAGCATCTTCATCCCCTTCTTCCTCAGTTATCTGCTCAATCACCTTAGATATTATATCGTTGTCAACCTTGTCTGGAGTTGTGACCTTCAAAACCTTCATCTTTACGCCGGGAATTGTATCTTTCAAGACATTCTGAAATCCAGGTATTACCTCAGATGGATCAGAGCTATCATCAACAACCTCGGGATCTTCAGGACTCCCAACAAATAGCTCACTTCTATCTTCAGGTGACCCCACTGGTCCCAATCTCTCACCAGCATCCAACGCTTTAGAGGATGTTGTTGGGGGAGTATGTAAATCCTCTCTCCGCTTTAAGTAGACAACCTGAAAATTATAAGAATTAATAAGATCATAACAATATAATCCCTGATTCTTCTGCCATCATGAATATGATAAAAAAATAACTTTTTTCTCAACAGAATTATTAAAAGAAAACTTGTATAGAAGTCTACAGAAGATCATCCTTAGCACCATCATATTCATATTCAGCTGAAAAAATTTCAATGAGCAACGACAAGTCGACAGTCCATCTTCAGATGAATGCCTGTTTTTTATGTTGCAATGATCCCAGCAAAAAAATAAGAAAAAATAAATTAATGGAACGGTTGAGACCTGTGACTTAAATTCACCATTCTTATTCTTCATAAGAAAAATTTCAAATAGAGGAACACCAGCAGCAGAAGTAGCAAGTTGCCTGAAAAATTACAGTGAAAGGGTTAACAGCAGAAGCCACATGCATTAGAAAGCATGACCACCTAAAATATCTCAAGGCATGTAAATAAATGCCCTAAAAAGCATAATAGAGCTTCTTCTATGATAGAAGAGATAGTTACAAAAAAGTACTGAACTTCTAACATGCATATCTAAGGTAGTAGAACTCTCCTGAATATTTTTTCACAAATTCAGATAATTTATATCTCAATATTACAGGGCTAGAGTGGTAGAACCTCCTTCCCCAAAACCAGTTATCCCTTTCATGAAAGAGCCAAATTTCCTTACACATATTTTATCCATAAGAAATAGAAATTACCTAGGACTATAACTCATTGCTACATATCTTCCGTGCTCTGGAGTTATGCGAATAATTAGACCATGTGGATCATTAATGTCTTTTGACACTCCAGCCCACCAACCCAACTGCAAGAGCCAAAACATATGTGACGTCAAAGTACATTCTTATTGGCAAGCTCTTTAAGTCCCAAGATATTACAGTGTATTATGGTTATTTTTGGACGTTTTGAAGGAAATAAAGTGGAGTGTAGCTCAGGCCATTAAGGAATGTGGGGAGGGTTCAATTCTACAACACCGTATCAATTCAAATATAATCAAAATCAGATGTCCAAATATAAGAGCAATTTATATACTGGTAAGGAAAACAAAGAGTTGACATCAAGACATTAATCAATTTTGCAAAATTCAACTGAACTAGAACAGCTCAAATAATAAGTATAAACTGCAAATAAACTAACATTAAGATCACCTTTTGGTGTTCCATTTCCAAAAAAAAAAAAAGACATTGGTGCAATGAGAACTCACAAGTCCAGTGCCAGCTTGGTCTCTTAAGAAAGCCGCATCACTGTACCGCTCGTCCTCTATGGCCCTCTGAAATATTAGGGAGAAAAATAATACTATAGGTGAGTCGAAAAGAAATGCAAGGAGAAAGCAGAAAAAGGCAAAGGGAGTGGAAATTGGTACATTGAGATTTGATATGACTGTTCCAACGGTGTCATTGGTAGCTACAGTGGCAATGGCCACCTTAAGCGTAGCTGCATCTTCATAATCCTCAAAACACAGAGCATCACCTAAGAGAGACTGTTATGTTGAGAGCACAAAGGCATGCCATAGTCATTTTTTGCAATCAATGTTCAATGTTCAAAGTTCAAAGTTGAAACAAAGAACAATTCACAGCAATGATTCTACCTTGAGAATGTGGAGGAGGCGCTCTTGTTCATCGACCTCGTGGAAATGGTATTGCCATCGTTCCCAATCCCATTCGTTGTCTTCAACAGAGGCAGAATTGATGTAGGAATTGGAAACGACGTAAGATATGGAAGGGAGTGGAAGGGAGGATCTTGAGAATGAGAATGAGAATGGAAAAGAGGAGCAGAGCTTGGAGTTTGGGAAGTTGAACTGTGTTGTTGTTGATGATGATAAGGAAACCATGGATGGATGTGTGAGTGTCATTGTCATGTTGAAGCCACAAATAAAGGTGAAATGAAACACAGAAAACAACAGAAAAATGTGCGTGTGGCTGTGATGATGAGATAATAACAGACAAATGGTGATTGAATTGAAATGGGCTTCAATTCTTTCTAACTAAACAGACAAATTGAGGAATGGGAAGAAGCATGAATAAACAAACATGAGGTTGTGAAGGAAGGTGCCACTGTGAAAACATGGATGCTACATCTACATGGCTGGAAACAATTTGATTCACAGCAACGAAACAAGGGATAAGGACGAAGTTTTGTTACATCATACATGTGTCACCCCACCTTAACTTGGTCAGAGATTATAACGGCCCATACATCCAAAACTAAAGTAACGATCAGTTGGGACTTGGGACCCTTTGAAAATTTGAAATATTCGAGTTTTAAAATTAAGAGAACTTTTATTTATTTATTTAAATCCTTAAAGTTGACTATCTTTTTTCACTCTGGTGCATAGTCCCATGTCTCAAATCATAAGAAACAGTTCAGATCTTTTTTTATTAAATTCATTTTTTTGTATAAAGATTTTTGTTATCAAATTCATACATAGTTGGATTAATTTAATTTTAAATAATTATTTTTTCTAACTTTTGAGAGTTTTGAAAAAAAAAAAGATATTCTTTTCCAAATTAATGTACTAATATGATAAAAAAAAAAAAGTAGTAATGAAATTGATTTTTCTTAAAACAAGAGTCAGAATGAAGAAAAAAGCATTAAATAGAATCATTTGACTTGAGATAGAAATATAATATAATGATAAAATAAATTAAAGTAGCATGCAAATATATTGAAGAAATAGTGATGGGCAGGTGACCGACACGTGTAATTGAATTACTAGAATATGAATAACGGAATGCATGGCTTGAATGGCAGGTGAAGAATCCCTTCCCACCCTGGAAGCAAACTGTGATACACGACACACAAAGAAAAAAAAAACACGAATCAATAAATTCCATGACATGACAAAGAGTTTGTTGTTGTTCTTCTTCTTATGTTCCATTTCCGCAGTTAGTTAATTTGAGTGAGTTGTGAAAAATGCGTAGAGGAGGGGAGGCACCTCAACTAACTTGTTCAAGTTCGGGGGGTACAAGGAGGAGAAGAACGAGAGCAGATCCTTTTCTGTTACTCTGCAGATGCTTCAGCTTCGTTACCATCCTCTCTGCCATTCTCTGCATAGCCGTTAACCTTCTCTCTGCTGTTCGCTCCTTCAAACACCAATCCGATGTATCTCTATCTATTTCTCTTTGTTTAAAAAAAAAAAACTAATTAATTAATTAATGTCATTGTCTTTCTCCTTCAGATTTTCGACGGCATATTTCGTTGTTACGCGGTTTCCCTAGCGTGTTTCGTGGTTCTGGCTGAGACGGAATGGAACTTCATCCTCAAGTTCTGGAAGGTCAATTAGTTAGTTAGTTACTTTTCTTTTTTCTAATTAATAGCCATTCAAATTCAATTCTAGATGTTGAGTTGAGCTAATAATATTGATTTAATGTTGACAGGTTCTCGAGTATTGGGTTGGCAGGGGTATGCTGCAGATTTTGTACGTTTTCCCTTTATCATGCTTCATTTACTAGTGTGCCAATAAATTTTGTAGTTTAGTTTGGTTTCTTACTTCTTGGTCGTGGTTTTTTGTTTCTGTTCTGCAGTGTTGCAGTCATGACTAGGGCCTTCCCTGACTACAGTGGGGAGCGAAAAGAGCTTGTCATTTTTCAGGGCATAGCGTGCTATATGCTTCTTGCTTGTGGCGTAATTTATGTTGTGTCGGTAAGGTTGTTGATTAAAGAGTTAGAGGACAAACTAATTAGTCAAATGACTTTGTTGTGTATGCAAGAATGTTGGTATGGTTTATAGATAGATAATACAAACGATTTGATGACTGGGTTTTATATCATATACTAACCATTTTCTATTAGATTATTCTTCATCCATATTTATTTGATATGTCTGTTTCATTTGAAGGGAATCCTTTGCGTTGGCCACCTTAAACGTTCTCGCCAGAAGCAAGAGATTTCTAGAGAACAAGCAGCAAAGGATCTAGCGGTAATATGGCTTATATTGGGATTGCATTCCATAAGCATATCTGTAGTTTTTGCCTTTCCTTAATAGCAATTAAGGACATAACATAGCACTATGTGCTAACTTAAATGCTGGAACATTTTCCATGGCCTTTTATTGCAACCTTTTTTTTATCCACCTGATTTTTAAGCTCCAAATCGCATTGTTTCAAATCAAGAGATTAACTCCTAGCTTTCTTAATTAGCTAAAAAACAGAGAAAAGAAATCAAGGATTTTGGGGACCATATGATTATTGCTGTTTTTTTTAAAAGGGTTGATCTACAAGACTATACCCTACTTGTTATTTCAATAATTTTCGAATAGAGGTTGGCTTTTCTTTGTCAACTCAACACCATTGTTCTCACTTCTCAGATTGCAATAGTGTATTCTTGGCCCTTTTCTCTATCATCCTTCGTGGAGATTGGGCACAAAGATTCATGGCATGGACTTCTGCTTTTGCTTTTAATAACTGACAGAGTTAATACCATTATCTGATTTATCTCTCAGTAACTTCTTCTATCCATTTAATCCATATCATTTTTTACTGAAAGATCAACCGAAATTTATTTGCTTCTATGGACACTTAACAGGAGTTGGAACGACGAAGAGAAGAACTTGAACAAATGCTTATAACAGAATAGGTTTGAAGCTTTTGAAAGTAGTGCTGAAATTGTCTTATTACGTAGTGAACAAACCTGCACATGCAACAACCTATGAAAAACTGTATATGGTAGTGCTGTTGGTTAGTGGTATATTGTTTGTTCGTTCTATGAAACAAATGAATTACATTTTTTTAAGGGGACAAATTGACCTATTGTGTATATGTATATGTAAAAGTAATATTCGAAACTATCCATGTTTCAACTTCTATTCTTAAGAATGAATTCAATCACACTCTTTACTTTAGAACTTCTTTGAAGAATGACTAGATAGAATAGTTGTCGCAAAAAAAAAAAAGTATATAATTTGATAATTTTAACGATATTAATATGAAATAACCACTACAGTAGAAGGATTCTCGTTGCCATAACCATAAGCATGCGAAATACACCTCAGTAAAGCATGCATCCTGGTTCCCTTATATTTTAGAGATTTAAAAAAAAAATTTGAATCATGTTTGTTTAAATTTAAAAAAAAAAATCATTCTTTTAAAAAGAAATTATACTGAGAAGTTGTTTCAAATATCTTATGATTATAATAAATTTATGATTCTTTTCATCTTTATTATTTTGAAAAGCTGTGACAAACAAATAAAAAACCAAAAAAGTTATTATTATTTATTAAAAAGAAGTGATTATTTGGTGAACTATTTAATAAATAATAAATTGAAAATAACGTCTGCACTATCGTTCGTCCCCACTAACCTTGGAAATTCAAAATTGAAAAAGAGCGCGTCCTTGCCGCCGCAGCCGCTGTTCAAGCGAGTCGCATCGGATTCAGATTTGTGTGCGTTCAACAACACCCAGCGCCGCCAGGTAAACCGAATCTAATCTACTCTTCACTTTTTTTTAACGCCACATCGCGAGTCCTACATAGATTATGTTTCATTTCTCAGATCCGTTACGGTTGCCATTGTTCAATCATCTTTTAATTTCTCAAATCAAATATATTTTATTGTTTTCAGTTTGATTTGTGCTCGACAATATTAATTATTAATTAAGGGGGAGAAAAGAATGGACAATGTGTACGCTGAGTTAGACGATGCCAAAGCAGAAGTGGAGAAGCTCAAGGCTGAATGCCGACTCAAAACACAACTTTTCGACGGTTCGAAGAAAGATCGCGCCGATGAATTTCTCAAATCTCAAGAAACTAAGAAGCTGTCTGAGAAACAGGCATGTGAGCTCCATCTCAAGTCCGAGGAGATCCATGAACTGAAGAAAATTCTACAAGATCTCAAGTCTAGTTTGCACGAAAAGGAAACACACATTGCGCATTTGAGTTCGGAGAATCAAAAGATTCAAGCAAGTTCTGCTGATAGGTTGCTCAAATTGGAGGAAAGTAATAAAGAGCTGGTGTGTGCTTTAGATGAAGTGAGAATAAGAAATGATTCTCTGGAGCAGAATGCCAGTGCCAGCAGTGAAGAAATTTCGAGCCTTAAGGAACTCTTGTTGGCTGCAGAGAAAAAGTGTTCAGAAGCAGAGGAAAAAGCACAGCAAGCTACAATGCTGAAACGGAGATATGACGTGATACTGCAACTGGAGGAAGAGAATATCAGCATGAAAGACAAGATTAAATGGAGGAATGAACAGTTTAAACATCTCGAAGAAGCTCACGAAAAGCTTCAAGTCGATTTCCGATTGAGCAAGGAGGAGTGGGACAAGGAGAGATCTGTGTTGCTTGAGGAAATGTCTTCCTTGCAGGTTAGCCTGGATTCTCAAACAAGAAATGTGGAGGGGCTTCAGTCGCGTTTGGAGATGTGTAACCATGCATTGGCTCATGAAGAGAGCAAGAGGAAACTCCTGGAGGCTGAATTCTCTGAATTCAAGTCTAGCTTTGAGAATGTTTTTAGTCAATGTGAGGAAAAGAAGTCTGAGATACAGCAATTGACAATTCTGAGGAATGATGAGATAGCACAGCTGAGGAACTCACTGGGGGAGAAAGAGATGGTGGTGCGAGAACTGGAGCAGAAGATTGTTCAACTTGAACAAGATAATAAGGAATTGGGGGATTCACTTAAAGAACTCAGGGAGGCTCAGATCAATAATAGTGGACCAAATTCTTTGACATCAAAGCTCCGCAACAAGCTTAGACGGTTGGAGGAGGTGCATAAAAGCTGTGCCTCAAATCTCAAATCTAAAGAATCTCAATGGGGTGATCAAGTGGCAAAGATGGAAGCAGGTATGTTTACTTATAAGTCTACACTGACCAACAAAGAACAAGAAATAAGGGAGCTTCAGATGGAATTGGAAAATTGTTATTATGCCATTGAAGAGAATCGTTTGGGACTCTTGATCTTTAAATCTGAACTTGCTGGGGCTTACTCCAAATCATTCAGGGAAGATCCTGATAAAGCATTTGATATCAAAGAGAGTGAAAATATGGTTCTATTTTCTACAGAGCAATTGAGAGTGAAAGACAATTCTCTAAAAACTATGGCACAAGCCGCAGAACAACATTGTCTGTTGGAGGAAGAGCTTAAACAACAAAAGAAAAAGCTTGAGGAATCATCTGAGGGTCAACTCATCTTGGAAGAGCATCTACTGCAGATGGAATACACCCTACAATATGAAAGAAGTGCTGCGTTTGAGGCTCTAGAAGTGCTGGAACTTGAAATAGCCAGTAAAAATGATGAAATATCTCGATTAGATTGTGAAGTACAGGATTGGAAGTCTACTGCTGAAACCCTTAAAGTTTCCTATGAAGAAATCCAGGGAACTAGTAAAAAGATGGAAACTTCCCTTCTATCACATATTGAGAATGAGCAAGCCCTGAAGCAGGCCAATGAAAACCTTCTCTGTATTGTCAAGGATCAGGAGAGAAAAACCAAAGGCCTTCTACTGCAGATTGGTTTATTGGAAAGGTGCAATGCAGAGAAAATGAAGGAAGCAGAAAAATGTAAGCAAGAGAAAGAGGGTCTTATCCAAATTGTAGAGGAGAGGGAATGTTGCATAAAGGATCTTCAAAAAGATATAGCCATAGCTTGCTTGAAGCAAGAATCCATGGGAAAAGAAATAAAAGAGGCAATTCATGCACAGCTGGATGCAGAGAAGGCCCTCAAGCAGGAGAAAGAAATTCTTTCGAAGATTAAAGACAAGAAAGATCGAACTATAGAGCACTTTCAGGAGCTAGCTACAGCCTCAGAGCAAGATTTGTTAGGTGCGCTGTGTTTTTCTTTCTCAAAACAAGTGGAAAAGTGGGTTGAGGTCACTGTGCTTAGGGAAGCGTTGAAAAATGCAGAATACCTGGCAAAGCTAGAAACTGAAGAAAAGTACACGAGAATAGTGAAGTCAGAAGAATCAATCTTCCAGTTAAAACAAGAGGTAGAGCAGCTTCAAGCATCACTAGAAGCCATGAAGTTTGAAAATGAAAAATTGACGGATAAACAGCAGACCAAGGAATGCTTGATAATTGAGCTCACGTTTGAGAATAGAAATTTGCTCCAAGACATCATGAACCTATCGACAGAAAGGGAAGATATGTTGGCACATTTTGAAGATATCTTTGGCAGAATTGGAGAGTTGTCTACTGGGGATATGCAATTGATGGAGATGCTGGGGAATGTGTTGAAAACTTCTGAAGATGAAAATGAAATAGCAATGGGTTCAGTAGTTTGTGACAAGCCCCACGAGTCTGCTAGAGATAGTGACAATGGTCTTCTTTTTCCTCCCACAATAAAAAAAACTGAAGAAAAAATTGATGGACGATCACCATTGAGAGAGGTTAATAGTTTGCATATGTAAATCAGAAAAGGGATTTGTGATCTTGCCTAAAACGCCAAGAAGGTACAAGTTCAGAAATAATTTCCTCTTCGCATTGGCTTGTTTAGTTGTTTAGGACATTCAATGCACGTGCAGGCAAACTGTCACTCAAAACTATCTTTCTTCGCATTGCAAGGTTATAATATTTTTTACCTGAACCCGTATATTGTTTTTTTTAGCAAAACCCTATTACCCATCGTCTTTTCAATAATAGAAAAAGCCATTTACTATTATGTTATAATAACACTATTGAGGAGTGCACGGGGTGCTATACTGTACCTTTTCATTTAATAAGTCATCTCTGAGAAATTCTGTGGAACATGCAGGTGTTGACCGTTTCACAAGCAAACTGGAGCTTCAAACATTCTCCATCTGCATTTGCAAATGCATATAGAAGGAGCGGAAGATAAAACGGCATATAGATGTGTATTGTGTCTGTATTATGTTGTTACAGTGAAATTCCCACATGTTTCTTTCGGAGAAGTTTGGATTAGATGAGTGGTCAAAACTCAACTATTGAAAAGTGTTGGAAAAATTCTTTCTGATTCTTTAGCCACATGTCCAAGACTCCAAGTCTGTTTATATGATTGAATTCTTTGAGATTTTATGCAGAAGTCGCATCAACTTTTTTTTAGCACACCATAAATTTAATAGTACCAAACATGTAGAGAATATTTTGGTGAATAGAGTCTCTTGCTTTTAAACGAAATGGAAAGGATAAGAAAGAAAGGCACAAATTTAGACTAAAGAAGCCGAATTCTGCATTAGGAAAGACTAACGAATTTTACTATCCAATAACAGCAATGGTCTATAACAGCGTAAAGACAGATAACTGACTACAACACTCACCAAATTCGAAAGGTGTGCTGTGCCTTCAATTTAAGTTCATCAAATAGAATAGTTTCCAATTGAATATAGCTGTTGGAAATACCAGGTTTCCCATGTGCATACGAGTGATACAAAATATTCTGTGGTTTTGAATAAGATCCTTTCGAGAGAATTGATTTTCAATGGGATGTTAAATTTGATGCAGCGGAGTTGGAAGTATCTGACTTGTTGGTATACTTGGAAACCCATTTCTGCTTGTTCTTCTGCGATGCATTCCAGTTTCGAGAGAATTGTGTAAGGCCTTCCCTTAACGACCCAAGATTGACCCCATCTCCAACCAAAATGCTAGTTACTCCCATTTTAGAGACCTATGACAATAATTAAAAATTATATGATGACGATGATCCAATGAATTAAACATAAAATGTGAGTGTGAGTGAGTGTGCAACTATGTATTATTAGTACCGCTTGGATGTTCCTATTCTCGTCATCGAAAAAGAGCATGGAGTTGAAGGGGACAGCGGTTCTGGAATGAATTCTCTGAAAATGATCCGTTTTGTGTGTCCAACTTGAATATATTTCCTGAACAAATAAAATAACCAAGTGAACTCAAACCAATGCTATGCTATGCTATGGAAATGAACTAGTATAAGACTAAGACAGAGACCTGTGCGACGAAGATTGAGGTGAGGTTTAATTTGTTGAGGAAAGCTGAAGCTATGTCTGCAGTTGGCGAGCGAGAGGCGATGGCAACGTCGATGCCTTTCTCTTTCAACGCTAACAATATGCCTTTGGCGTGTGGATACAGAGAAGGCATTTCACGCTTCGATCGACACTCACTGATATTTCAATCAATCACAATTCCTTCATAATTAATTATAATTAAATTAGGTTAAGGCACGAACCAGTAGAAAGGCCAGAGAGTGTAATCGAGATCGAAAACCACGAGCTTAGGCAGAACCTCAAACGCTCCAATTATCTGCACTGCCTCAGACTTCACCTTCTCCGTCTTCTCCTCCATCTCTCTCTCTCCTCAAATTTCGATTTGAAGAACAGCATTCACATTTTTATCTTTCTAAGTCAAGGTTGCAGCCAGTTTCACATAATAATAATCTTATAACTTATAATAATCTTATTTAATAAAATAATTACTTATTTTAATAATATTTTTTTAGATTTGCTTCCATTACACATGTATTTCCTCATTTTTTTATCTTTACACAAAATTTTTTAACTTTTGGTATTTGCACCTCCTCCATTGTTAACAGAGTTAACTCTGTTAATTTTTTTTTTAAGTCATGTAAGTGACACATGATTTTTATAATATTTTTTTTTCTAAAAAATATCTTTTATCTTTTTTTTTTAAAATATAGGAGATGCGTTTGTCATATATTAAAAAGTTCAAGAGATACATGTGATAATTTTAAAAGTCAAGAGGATACACTTAAGATGTATTTAAAAATTAAAGGTACATATGTAATGTGTTTAAAATTTAAAGAAATATATGTGTAATGAGTTTAAAATATCAAGGATACGTAGTCATGAGTTTATAAAAAGTCAAAGATATGTGTATTAGAATGTTAAAAACATCAATATTCTTTCTTCTTTGGAGAAGAAGAATAATTCTCTTCCTTTGAAAGGTAACACATGAAACCAATGAAGAACAATCTTCTTTTCCTTAAAAAAAAAAACAATAGCACGAAAGAGGAAGAGAAACCCTCTCTCCCCTTTAAAAAAGAATTAAAATAGAGGAACAGGAAAAGAAAAAAGAAACTTTCTCTCCCCTTTAAAAAAAAAATATTAATGTAATTTTAATATGTTTGTTTAAAATGTTATTTATAATAAGTTTTTTTTTATTTAAATAAATAAATTTTATTTATTTATAAAATAATTAATTATTTAATAATCACTTATTTTATAAATACTTATTATAATTTTAAATAAACTGACTCATAATCTACATTTATTCACAATGTATGTATTGTAATTTTTTTTATCATTTTGAAATAAGTGGACAAACCAAAACATATATTAATTTATCATAAAAAAAAACATATATTAATTTTTAGAAAAATATTAAATTTTAGAAAAAATAAAGCAACACCTAAAATTTTGTATAATTATAAATACACTTTTTTTTTTAACTATTCCTTTTATCTCCCCTATAATAATATATGATTTGGAGATACGTTAGTATAATGTTTTCAATCAAATAAAAAATATTAGTATAATATTTTAAGGGTTAACTAAATTTCTAGTAACTAAATTTTTCAAAATTTTGAATTTTAATCCTTAAATTAATATTTGAGAAAGTCTATAGTCTTTTACTCCTTATATTTATGCATTTTTTTTGTTAGTCTTCCGTTAACTTCAGTCATATGAACGTATCATGTGTCAAGTAACTGTATGTATGTATGTATATATATAACGTAGCAAATTATTAATTTTAAAAATAATAAAATTATACTGTATTTTTTTTTCTCTTTTTGTTTTATGAATTGTATAGGGATGTTAATTTAAAAAAAAAAATTGTATATACTGTTATGAATGAACGATAAGATAAATTTGAAAGGGCAAAACGATACTTACACATTTAGAATACTGTACACTATATATATATATTAACACAAAAAAGAAGTTCGAGTGGCCTTGTCTAAATTAAAAAAGCCCCACCAAAATTATAACAAAAAAGGTATAACATTTCTATACGTCGTCCTACCGTGGTGAGGCAAGGGGTTTACGCAAAATGCTTCACCATTTAGGGACACATGTTGATACGACCACAACCTTTTTGATCTATTTCTCTCCTACGTCATAGGTTTGCGGTTAATGCTTTTCATATATTAACATTTAATTTGCTTATTAACCACCCTGCTGCTACTAACACTCTATTCACAAGACATTGCGCATGCTTTTTTTATCATGCTTCTAGTGAATCTGCGACTTGGACTTGGACTTGGACTATCTGCATTCATAAGCTTTGGCCTCTTGGCATCTTGTTCATCAGATTCAAATGCTAGTGGCTCGTCCTTGCTAACTAAAGTATTATCTTCAAGACTCGTATTGTGAGTTAAATCAAATATTTGATGGGTTACTGAATTCATATTATTCCGGAATGAGGAACTAGATTTAATACTCACATCAACATCATTTGCGCCTGGGGAATCCGGAACAATGTAGTCTGTAAGCTCCTCACCAGAGCCAGAGTTTGATAAATACTCAAGTACTGTCTTGTCTGGAATGCTGGACTCATCGATTTTCTCAAGAGGCTGGTCTTCATGAATAGCTATATTCAATGGGATGCAGGATACACTAGATGTTCTTGAATGAGAATGGCTCTCAACAGCTTCCACAAAATTTAAAGAGAATCCATGCTGAGGTGTTTCTGATGCTCCATGATCTTTGTTGGCATGTGTTGTGGATGGGAAATCATATATACCAACTTGGGAATCTTCTTCTCTTTCCAATGATAAAGCAGTCTCCTCACCAGACTCTTCAATTTCCTGTATTAGAGCAAGAAAAGTGGAATTCTTCAGTTGCTTTATGATTTTTTTGTCAATTTAACTACTCTAAGATGAATAACAGGGTAACAACCATTTTATTTCTTCACTTCTAGTTCTACTAATTTACATTGTGAAAAAGAGAAAAAAAAAGAGGGGGCATCATGGTCTAGGCAATTGAGAAATATTTATAAATGCCAAACTAATGAATTTTTCTACACATTTCATTTATATTTTACTTTTGTGATTTTGTTTGTTCACAGCCTTTCCAAGCTCACCCCCCTTGTATCAGGGGAAGAAGCTGAACTATGTTGCCCGTATGTCATTCCTTTTAATTCCATCTGGTGTAGAAATGCTTTTAACTTGGACTCAGGTGCCCAAAAAAAAAGTAGTCAGAGCTTCTAATAAACACGTCCATCAATGTTATTAGTTATTACAATTCCAGATAGAAAATTAAAAGGATCTGAATTTTGCAACCCTGGGTTATCTGTCAAGGTAGATAAAGTTAAGTATAAACAACTTGTAGATAAATAACTGTGAAATTAATAATAATCACAGTAATCAATTCAATGATTGAAATTCATTTACCTCTAATGGTGACAGGAAGCCCCTCTGAGGACATGCTGACATCTGCAGACAATCAGAATGTGAAGTTACGACAGCCACTTGTAAGTCCTTGGAAACAAGTCCAGGTCTTGTCAAACATGATGCAACTCTGGGTGAAGCTGTTGGATACTGAATATAAGTAGTCTCCAGTTCAGTAGAGGAATTTGAAGGATTTTTCCCATGCCACAAGGCTGGATAACAGCAATCCCTTGAGGAATCTTCTTCCACTTTGGGATTGACAATAATGGCAGGGTCTTCAAGGGGAAGACCTTTGTCAAGGTAATCAGTAGGAGGTGCTTGCAAAGGCTTATTTTCAAATATATCATAAATTAGGTTCTGTATATGAGATCGTTTCAGAGAAGCCTCTGGTGGAGGGAACCAATTACTGTTTAACTGAAAATGAAAAGAAATTTAACTGTGACTCGACTGTATAAAATAAACAAATGAAACATGTATTTTCTCATACAGACCATTGATGGAATCAGCCACAGCATCATCAGATTACAGTATCATGAATGCAAGATACAACAAACAATAGGAAGTCACTCACAAATTTGGAGAACTTCGTTATCATGAAAGGGCTAAAGTTGTTTGGAGCTTCTTCCAGAAAACATTCCACGTAGTGGAGCAAAAAGAGGCCACAATCATATAAATTTTCCTGCTGAGGCAGCTGAAATAGAAAAGAAAGGAAAAACAGACGTGAATAAAAAGTTGTACTGGATTCCTTATATTTATATGGAGAGAGACTACCTCAAGTGAGATGAATCGCAGATGTAAAAATTTAGAGGAAACATCATCAACCACATTACCATGCCTCTCTTTCCATTCTTCACATAGATAACTGCCATTTCAAAAGATATAAAAGAAAGCATTGTCAGATTCAGTACAGTGAAGTTGGGGGTTGACTGAAATTTGGTGATTATTGATTGACTGATTGGCTATGGTGGCCAAAGTCACCATTCATTGTTAACTGTTGGTAGGGTAAAAATATGGTGAGATTTTGGTGACAAGTGGCAATGGCTTAAGTCAATAAGTCAGCTGCTGGTAATGCAAATGGTGACAGCATTTCAGTGATTGATGACAGTGGCTTAAGTAAGTATTAGAAAGTTTCCTTGTGCATTCTTGAGAATCTTTATTTGCCTCCCTAGATGTCCTTCACAATATTTTACTGGCCGTTGATGTAATTTATTTACACATCCAACGTATATATCCTATCTTGGCTTGCTTTGGCATTTTAATGCATTAAAAATATTTTTAAAAAGAAAATCTCACAAATAGATACCAGAGTATGAAGCACACCAAATCTATTGTATATCAGTTTGGTTTCTTGCAGACACCAAAATCCATTGCCCACCAGCTATACGGGCAGAGGGACAATTCCATGAATCTGTACCATGTTACTTCGACTTTTAACTTATAGAAATAACAAAAATCTATTCAAGCAATTGCATACAGTAGCCCCAACTTCCAGTTATCAAAGCAAAATGCCAATTTTTGTATGGAATGAAATATAGAGAAGAGAGTAATATTTATTGGACTTCCGAATCATCATCATAAACTAGAAAGTAGAAGGTGGGATATATATGACAATCTCAGCTATCAGCAAGCTACCTTTGGAAAACATTCTTAAGACCTTTATGACTTCCTTTTAGGGAATCCATGTGCAAGATGCAAGGTACTTTGGAAGATCCCTTAGTTTCTTCATCTACAAGACAATCAAATAAAATGAAGAATGTCCGAAAAACAAATTGAATAATAACTCAGGAGAAAGATATCTTGCCTTTGAAGCATGTCACTTCACCAGGATGACAAATGACAATCAAACTCCAGTGAAGACTGTCATCAAGACAGATTAATAATTCTTGAGATTCTAATAATTCTTGATGCAACAAAATCCATATGAGCAATCAAGAAATTGTCTTGGACTCCTACCTGTAGTTTATGGGAATGAAGACATAATCCTTTTCAAAAAGGTTCACTTTCCTTGTCCATTTGCGTACACGTTGAAATGCTGCTCTACCATCACAAGCACTTGATGGATCTTTGTCTAAATCAGCAAGCTTACGAAAGAAGAAGCTATTGAAGAAGTGAAACCTGTGCTGTTCATCAGTTGGGAGTTTATTTTTCAAATACCTACAGATATGCCATTTAGCAAATGTCAGTTCATATGCAGCCTCAAAGAGGCATATCTAAAACTTCAAGGAATTATTAAAAGGAAACTGATAACAAAAGGCAAGGTGTTCATGTTTGGGATAGATTTTTTTGCAGGAAATAATCGACTGTTTTTTTTCTTTCAAAAGTTCTCTTAAGTTGGCAAACAAAGGGAAGTTTTATAACAAGATGTTCAAATCAATTTCTATCAAGCTAAAAATCACACATGTGCACGTATATATGAGCGAAAAGGTGGGTGAACACCACTTTCTGAATAATATAAGTCAATTATAGCAACATCCTTGGCTTGAATCCATCAAAAGGTTATCATTTCTGCTACCATGCTTACTTGATATAAAAGTCAATGATAGTATCATTAATGAATGTCTGAGGCTGTAAAAGCTCAATATCTCTCTTACTAATAGAAACAGCATCAGGCTCCCCCTTCGGATAAATAACCTCATCAAAAGCCTCATCAAAACTGCAGAATAAATTATTACATTATCAAATAATTTCTCATCAATAATTATCATACAGCACCAATAGAGATTTCCTCATATGAAAAATAGATTTCCCAAATAAATACTTAAAATTGATTTAACCATCAAAACCAAGCTTTATGGAATGGCATGCAAAAACATGCTAAGGGCTAAGGACACAACCTAAAGTTGTGATGACTAGTCACTCAAGAATAAAGCATCACAAAAGTTCAAGCTATTAAATGCAAGCTCATGAATACTTTTTATTTATGTAACTAAAACACCTAAAAAAAATTACTTCCAGTTTGGATCAATAGTGCAAGCCCCCCCTTGTGCTGAAATTTAATATAATTGGGATTCCGAGCATGGAAAAATTTAATATAATAGGAATAATTAGGGTGGATAGAACTCTTGAATGCTTCACTGAAGATGCTCAAATACTGCCAGGAAAAAACCAGTTAAAACCCGCATAAGCAATTAGGTGCAGTCTCTTGTATGGTTTTCATCCATATTCCATAACACTAAAAGAACATAAAATATACTAAAGAAGCAAAACAAACAATTATAATTTCAATAGATAGGGGGCTCAAGAAATCCTGGCTCATATAACCATTGAAGCAAATAAGACAAGCACTGGTGAATTATTGTAATGAGAAATCAAAATTCTAAAATTTATTATGATATAGCACTCAATGTCACAGATCATATTTCAGAAAACTGAAACAACAAAAGCAAATATGGAGTTACTTGGGAAAATAACGCTTTTGAGAGAAAAAGCAGTCCTGCCCCAATGCAAAAATATTTCTACTGTTATCTGCATCAACACTGCATGGGGGAAATAAAATGTAACACTAGTTAACACCTTATCATATTGCACAACAGACTTTTGAACAATTAAGTATTAAAGCACCAAAAAAGCTGTATTGAACAACAAAATGTGGGCAGTATTTCACAATAAACAGCATTGAAAACTTATCATAAATGAAATCCATCTCATCACAACAGAAACTGAAAACTAAATAGGATGAGATACTAAAACATAATACCAATTGGTATAGAGTATAGACATGTATGAAATCTATCCAAGTTGAAAACGATCATCCTGTTGAGAGAGCACAACATTATACAGATACACCATAAAAATAGTAAAATATATAATTTTTGGGTTGTAAAAGCAAAGATCATGGCAATTACATAATATATTTTACACTCAATTGAATTACTGATAGCATTCTTACTCAAGAATTGTACTCCATATATCCGTGTATCTCATGTCCAATAGTTTGATTGCCTCTTCTGCCTTGTACCAACACGAATCATAGACTGCAAATTTCAACCACTTAAAACCTGTACACAGTGTTCAGAAAATTATTGATAGGTTTTACATGAGGTACATCTGTCTTAAATTATAACAAGAAAATTGTAACCAACAAATAGTATGGTGTTCATCTAAATTATTCCTGAATAAGGGAATTTATGAAATATCAAATCAAATAAAAATAAAAATAAATGAAATGAATATCACCATATACTCACCATCACAATAGCAATTAAGAATTTCAATTTAAAAACATAAGGAGAGAACAAATACACTTTGTATTGATGCACATAAAAAAGATCAATACTGTAATTTTCAAAAATAGTCACACCTGGATTTTGATTTGTATTTCCAGCTTCTGTATAATCTTTCGGTTTAAAGAGAAGGTTGATCAAGGCTGTTTCAATCTACAGACAGAAGACAATCAAATTTATTTATAAGAGATTAATATAAAGAGAAAAGAAAAAAGAAGCAACTTACATTTCCAAACCAACATGATTCAATTTTTATAATATCTTCAGTTGCCCACTCAATTTTAAAAGTTTCCAGACTTCCATTGATTGTTGAGCCTTCAAGTTTCAGGGAGTTGCATGAGAATGTTAACCGAGACCTAGTGGAATATAAATCCTCATATTGAATAAAATCCGGGATGACATCAACCATCTTTTCTATGTCATTCTGCACATGAAGAAACCAGTACAGTTTACTGGAAATATCTAACCAGCACTAAAAATAAGATATCCATACATACATTCAATGTCTCAAAGAACTAGATTAAGCATAAAATATTTCACTTTAAAGCAAATGTTATTAAATAAAAAATAATTCCAATGAAAGACCTACTATTACATGTATCATGTATGCACAATAATAAGCAGGGATTTAGAAACTGTCTTTTAAGACTGAGTTGACCAGATCAGATCACACAATCAGACCAAATGAATTGCAGAGCATCAAAAGGGTTGAAAAAAAACCTATCAACCATTAGGAAACTAATGAGTTTAGAAAAAAAAATCAGGTGCAAAATATCATAACAATATATAGAACGGAAATAAAGAATTCCATTTTATACAACATCCCTTCATAAGGAATCACAATATCAAACCTGCCTTTAGGTCATTAAGTTTTATTATTTTTACATAAACCTTTTCCAATTTCAGATAAATCATTATCTTTCAACATCAACAAGTAATCCACATCAACTCAATTTTAAAACTAAGATTAAAGCACTCCTTAGGTGAAGACATGTGCCTCTATTGTCTTCTACTCACGACAATTCACCTTTAGAAAACATTGACACTTACTGCTTTCATTGTTGCAGCAATTCACCCTTCACGCCAATGATGATTGTGAGAATCCAACCAAGCCTTGTTGATGACACTGACAAAATTCTCCACCGCATTAGCATAGACCCTCTCCTCCTGTCATTGACCACTCTCCAAGGAAGAACCAGAACCACATGAACATTAATTCAGAGGATCATTTCAGAGGATTTTCTGTTTAAGAGGTCTTATTCATTTGGATTCAAGCGGAATCTCACATCGGAGAGGGTGGTGATGGAAGTGAGCATGGCTTCATTGTGGTGATACTGGAGATGAAGTAGCAATTTCTAGAGGAAGAGGCTTTTTTCATTTGGGTCACGCGGGAAGCCAATGGTTGTTTTCACTCTGGTATTACTGGGGGATGAAACCTGCTTTATTTCGGCAAAGGGGTTTCTTCCTTTGTTGAAGTCCAGCGTGAGATGCTGCGATGAGAGTTCATCTGATTGAGCAAGTCAATAGCGAGTCCGATGTTTCCTGAACGTGAATTGTCGTAATTATTTAAGATAATAGAGGCACGTGCCTTCACTTAAGCAGTGTTTTAATCTTAGTAGTTAATTGTTTTTAATTGTAATCTATAGGCTATTATCAATGGTTCTCATTTCTCGGTCTAAGAAGTTTCTCATTGAAACACCCCTATATATATATATATATACACACACATAGACACTTCCACCAGCCTCCATTCTTTCTTTTGCAGTCTCTCCTACTTCCATTGTCATGATACTATTACTTAAAATGTCATAATCTGATTTCTTTCCCCCTAAAGCAAAAGAAATAGGGAACGTACAACAAATTTCATTTTTTTCCAAAATGAAACCGAAGTTTTGATATGTAATCTCCACATATTACAACAATCAGGAAACAGAATCAAGCAAATAATTATAATAACATTACAAGTACACTTACAATTTCAAATGCAGCAGAATCATGCTCCACTAGCTGGTCTCCAAAGATAACTAAAAAAACAAGAATAAAAACTGACAATTAATAAAGGAAAAACAAGTGCAAAATAAGTGACGGTCAGTACTGATTAGCAAAACAGGAATACCACAAATATATCCAGATAAAAATTCTTAGAGCAAGGAAAAAGAATACCTTCCTCTTCTGAGGGATTTGAAGTCGAAGTCGAAGAAGAACTCATTTGATTAGTGTCGTCGTCATCATAAACCACATTATGTGACTGATTCTGAAACAAAATTAAATTAACAGTCACCAAAAACATCCACGACTTTGTTTCGCCCTAAGCAAGGAAAAGCATGACATGTAAAAGAGAATGATTAATTACTTTCGACTCAAAACCGCTTTCAACGAAATCAGTGCAGCCTGGAACCTCTTTATCAGCGGAGTGTACCGGGGATGTGTCTATTGAACACGGATTATCACATTTTCCTTGATCATCAACAACCTCTAACGGTTTGTCGACAACTTCCTCCGGTGAGCACTGCTTTGTTTCTTCTTCTTCTTCTGATTCACACGAAACATGAGAAAAAGCACATAAACAATAATCAGGCACAGGAAGAAGGACTTAACAGTTCGTGCAAGAATGATCCATACCTGGTTCGGTATCGAGGTCAATAGGATCGGCGGTAACGTCATTGGAGAGAGGTTTGGAATTGAAACCACTGGCAACTGCTGAGAAGAATGATGAGGAATGAACGAGAAATTGAAAGAGTTGAGTGAGTGAGTGAGTGACTTACAGGCTTGGAGGAATTCGTATTTGGAGACGGGGGAAGAGCGAGAGCTGGTAGTGCTAGGGTTTGCGAACTTGCGAAGAATCCTCCGAGAGGCTTTCTCGACGTTCTCGTCTTCACCATTGAACTCGAAAACTTCGAATTTCCTGGTTGAAGAAGAAGAAGATGATGATGATCGCGTGCGCCGAGTCATGGAGCGAGTGAGGGATGGATAATAAAATCGAAGAAAATTACAAAGTCAGGTTGATCAAGTGTTATAGTAGTATATGATCGGTTTTTCTTTTGTTTTTCTTTCCCCCTTTATTTCAGTTTCAACTAAATGGACTACTCCTGTAGCTTCGTCTCGCTCCAGTCAGCTTAGCTTCCTTCCACCATAATCTTCTACACTTAAATCCATTTTGACCGTCAATTTGATTTTTTTTTAAATATATATTACTGAAAAAGATTTTATACTTTTAGTACTTAACTAAAAACTATTTTTTATATAACTTTCATGGTGATTATTATCAAAGTAAATTAAAAAATTAATATAATTTTAGGTTAATAATGATATATTAATAATATAAAATATATTTAAACTGCAATTCAATCATAAATAACTTTTAACATGACTTTTAGCAATAATTTTACATAAGTGAATAAACTTATCATACATAATTATCTGTAATTATACCATCTACACATGATAATTTTATTTTTTTTTAAATATAGTCATTGCATAGATTTTTTTCTTCTACAATAAAAGTAAAATAAAATAAGTTTAATACATATATAATATTTTATAGAATGATCAAAAATATATTATTTTATAAAAATATAGTCAATGAAAAAGTGTTTTTAAAAACATATTTGTCTTCGAGAATGTTTTAATAAAAAAAAAAAAGAACATTTTTAGGATTTATTATTATTTTCATTGAATAGCATATCCTATTTTAATATCATAAGTTAAGCATTTAATATTAATTTTAATTTATACTTCTTTTATATACTTTTAATATCATTAGTCAATTGGCAATTGTAGATTTTAAATTTTATATATAAGCATTTAATATACTTTTTTTTAAAAACATTTAATATCATAAGTCATTGTAGATTTAAAAATTTTAATTTAATTTATATATTGGTCAAGGAGTCAATTATAGAGCTTTAATAATGTATATGATCATCATCATTTTAATATCCTCATAAATAAATTATAGTTAAACCTTATTCATTACCGTCCTATTAAGAATTAACAAACACGAATTACTAGTTACTAAAAAAAAGAAAAATCCAAATGGTAGAGAGAATATCTGAGAGATGACCACCATATAATGCATGAACCATTTTTTTTTTCCTTGGTGAATCACTCTTCCTTTTCTCACAGACTAAAAGGCAGTATTGTAGTCCCTCACTGCTCAGAAACTCTATTTTGAACCAGCATGAAAAGGTAGCCTGCAAGGCATAACAAAATAACTACTCATTTAGAAGGAGCCAGCCATGCATGCATGAAAATAATTAAAACATTCGAATTTTGATTTCCTATTCCTCAAAATATTCAGTCGCATGTTTCCAGGAAATTAAATTACTTACGCCAACGTGAGGGAGGTGTCCAAGGACTGGCTTTGTTCATGCTCATGTCTCTGGACCGAACATATTTCATTCCTCAGTTTTATCCTCTACAATGACAAAGAAGACCAGGAATGACTTAAGAACATTATTTAACAAAAAAGTTCTCAACCTAGCTAGCTAGCAACACTGTTACTAAACTCCATGAGAAATAGATTAGCTAAATGGAAAGGAAAAACATTTTTTTTTGTTATTGGTTGAATTATTCTTGTAAGTTCATTATACCAAGTACCCAAAGAGAGTTCTTAACGTGCTCTTGAAGAGATTCAATTAGTGTCTCCTTGGAAAATGGAAATGGAGACTCGTGGTTGATAAGAATGTCATTTGGTATAACCATTTTGTTTGAAAAATGTTCTTTCCTACAGACCAAGGGAAGTCACATTATGACCTTAATTACCTCGAGTGATGATTAATCCTTGGAATCTATATTCAGGTGCAGTAGTTGACAGTTATGTGCCATGAAAAATCCTTTGGCGCAAGAAGAAAGTGAGAATTTATGGAATGAACAGTAAACAAACCGAAGGAAGGGACATTGAATTCAGTTAAATCCATGCATGCTTGTGTCATAGACACGGCCTGGTGACATCAAATTTGCACTTTACAATATCTTGTATGCAGAATGCATGAGATCTATGGGAAGACATAAAGTGAAAGATTCTCGATCGGTTGCAAATTAATGGTGTCAAAACACACCAATTAATGAAGGTAAGGATGACTGTACATGTGCAGCTGGAAGGCTAGCTACAGTTGAGGAACTGTAATTAGTTAAGGTACCTAATCAATTAATGTTAACAAGGTACTATTATACGTTTGGATATTATAATCTGTAAAATTAATCTACATTAATTAATAGTTTAAATTTAGTGTAAGTCTTTGGACTTATTATACCTATATGCAAGTATGCAACTGATTTATCTTTTTTATTTTCTTCTGGTAATGGAATAATATATAGAAAGGCTTGATTTAGTGAAAACCCATTACCTGTTTTATCAGCCTGTTATCTTCCACGAGTTTGTTTCCCTGCATTGAGAAATGACAGGATTATACTGTACACCTTGTACAGATTTTTTGGGTAAATCCCCATTAACATATAGTAATATATATCCTATTATTTGCCTTAAAAAATCGGAAGGAATTTTATCAATGCAAATTTAAGTGTGTTACGAGTTTGATATACTTGAAGGGATAATGTACAATTGATTTTGTTATTCATTATAACAGGAGAAAAATAAATGCATAACACTAACAACAGCATAAGATTATTTTGACGATGAAGAATAACTCTACCTTATGCTTAAGAATACCGATCTCTCTTAAAAAAAATTCAACCTGAAATTAAGACATATATATATTCCACGAGTTAAAGAGTATGAATAAAAATATGTATAAATTTGTCCAATATCCAGTAAAAAAAAGTGATATATAAGAGGAGGGAATCATAAACCTTGGCTTTAGAAACACGGATCAAGGATGAGTCAAGTCGTTCTTCTAATTTCTGTAGTTCCCTTAGGGTCAATCCTTGCAATTCTTCTCCATTCAGTTGTCTATATATGATTAAATGCATCATAAAATAAATACCTTAATTTGTGATAAATCATAAAATGATCATCAACCGATTCAGACTATTAGAAAATAATACCTCATTTCACGGGTCCTGTCTCCAAAATCCTTGTTCAAATTAGCATAACTACATCTAACCTGTGCAATCACCAAACAATGTCACATATACATACTAAAAATGATCATAAACATATATAGCCTTAAATTGAAGTTTCTCCTCCTCCTAAGTCGAAAACGATGGATAGTTGTGCAAGGGAAATATCTGGAGAGTTCTTATATATCCTCGAACTTACATGCATCCTAATTTCTGAAAGCAAAAGATTTTATTCCCTATACATCAAAAGCTCCAACTAATCTTTTAGTGCAAGCTTCTCTTCCAAACAATTAATCTTCTTCTGTTCTAGTCTTTCAATTCATCAAAAAACTCTTGAACGAAGACTGGCCAATTAAGTATGCATGCATGCATGCATACATCTTTTATTAAATATAGGGTAGGGACGAAACGAAACCTCGTCTAGCTACGTACAAAGACCTCTCCCCACCCTTCAATTAATATGTAACCATCTTGTACCAAACCTGCTCACCTAGCGATCGAAGAAGACCCAGGTTGAACCTATGCAAGAAAAAAGGAACAAGAAAGGAAAAAATAAAAGGTTTGATCTTCTTACTTTTTAAGGGTCAACTTGAATCTTGTAGCTAGATTTTTTTGTCCTACCACAACTATCTTACACGGCTAAATTGACTAATCTCACTCACTGTCAGCTACTAGCTGTCTAGATTTCCATCAAGACAATTAATTACGATTGTTCTCATTCAATTTTTTTCCCAACACTATTACTTTCATGAAAGATAATCTTATTTAAGGCATAATAATAAATATAAAGATATTTTCACAAGAATTTAAATCATAATTTACTAAGTTAGTACAAATGAACTCTCTATACTAACTCCACAACTCCTCTGAGGACATCTCGAAGGGGAAATGTTAAATAAGTTACTTAACTCTAATCAACATTGCTTAATTATTTTTTATTATTGAAACAAATGACATGAAGGTGCTTATTTAAGTATCATTGTTTAAAAATTATTATCATAAATAATATTTTTTCAAATATTATAAAACTCGTGAAATTAAATTAAATAATTTTCTAAGTAATTATACCATTTGAGTGAATTCTTGAATAGAAAAATTAAATAACAACCGTACATAGTAGATTGCTCTTAGTTAATAATCATTCTAATTCAAATAAATACTTAGGTTAATTAATTTGAAATTTATGTCCCAAACACGAGTAACATATATACATCATTTCTTTCTCATAGTCATAAAATCCAATTTACAAGAACGCTTTTTGTCATTCAAATGATCAAATCCTTGAACACACAATGTCTTTTTTTTTTTTTTTTACTGCGAACACAATTAAACATCACTTGTGAAATTAAAAAAAAAAAAAAGTACCTGTTCCTTAGGACATGCCTGGTCTAGTTTGTCAAGGTTCACCTCTGACCGTAAAATATGCCTTTCAATTACATTCTGGATACTTCAAACAACAACAAAAACTGCATATTAGTCTCTTTTGTGAAAAAACTTTGATTAAATTATTTGTATAGTTATCATCATGTTTTCTATTTAAATAATGAAATTTGAATGTTGCACAATTAGTAATGATAATGAAGTGTGGGGTAAAGTAGTGATATGAAAACTTTCTACTAGTGGCATCTATTAAAAAATTTGTAAATAAATGTGAAATATATGTGTAGAAGTATATATGTTGTGAGGCTAATCAGGTAATAAATATGTTTGTTAAATTTAGAGTCTCACTAAGTGGTGAATGTGAAATTTTTTATATAATTCTTAATTTTCTTGTTACATATTGTTCAAGCTAATGTGTCTAATTTTTTTTGTTTCAGTTGAACAATAAATTTTTTCTTAGACTCTTTTTTCAAAATAAATAAATTAATAATGACATTTGTAATTTAAAAAATTAGACTCCATCTTTCTCATTCAATTTGTTAATATTTAATGATTGCATTGAGTTATTAATTTTAACTATTAAGTCTTAAAAAATTATTCACCCTTATCGGAAAACTTGATAATATATATGTGTGTAAATAGCTTAGTATAAGTTTTAGAATGCACTAATGGTGTTTTCTTTTCTATTGTTACTCATAAGTAAACTAATATATATAGTGAGTCTATTTACTTTTATAATAATTCATTTAAAAATTATATTCAATATAATTTTTTATTGGTTGATAATTTTTTCTTTGACATTAATAATGAATAAAAATTGTGTCTTTCCTTTTAAATTCGTTACACTTAATACATGATTTTGTAGTAAAATTCTCTACATCCTTTTTGTAAGATTTGATATTGAAAATGTTGAAAAAAGTGAGGTATATTAGTTAGTTACCTTGAAGTAGCATAGTCGAAGAGCTTGCCAGCAGGTGAAAAGACCAAGAGTGCTATTTCGGCATCACAGAGAAGAGAGAGTTCGCGTGCCTTCTTGAAAAGACCAGTCTTCCTCTTTGAGAATGTTACCTGCCTCGCTGTTACATCGTCGATCTTCTTTATCGGTATCTTCCTTCTCACCATTTGACTGTGTGTGGATCGTGAGAGAAATTCCAGAAAGAGATCGACGATCGAGAACACTAAAGAAGAAAGAAAGAAATTCAAATTGAAAGATGAAACTTATACCTAACAAAAAGAAAGAATTCGCCCAATCTCCTTTTTCTTATCTTCGCATTTATCATCGTACTGACACATCCCGGACCCTCATCCAACACATTCTTAATAAATTATAACCTTTTTCCCCCACATGTCCACAACTAACGAACTAGCTCTTTTTCTTTTTCTTTTTTACTATTTTGAAGGAAGACCTTAATTAATTACTTTTTTTAATACTTAATTATTGATTTTTATAGAATTAAAAAAACTACACATTTCAAAATAAATGTTTTTAAATTTATGTTTAAGATGATATCTAATTAATTGTCAGTTTAAAACAATTTGTTTAAATAATTTCAAGTTTTAATTTATTTAATTAAACAAATAAAATTGGTTAAACATGTAACAACTCAAGTATAAAAAAAGTTACAAATAATGTGCTAGTGGGGCATAATTACTTACATTTAATGGTTGATTTGTTAGAAAAATGCATTATTTTGATAAGAGTCAAGGTTGAGTTTGATTTTTTTCCAACTTGTACGTTAGACCAGAGTTCGAATCGGAAATATACTAGAGTTAATATTTTATTTCTATACATCTATTTTTTTTTTATAGCTATTAAGTATATATTTTAATTATTTTGAAACTTATATAATTTTCATAATAATAATAATTGAACAAGAAAGTTAATTAAAATTATACATTTATCTGAAATATGACTTAATTCTGATTTTTATGTTTTTTTTAATGTATTCTGAAAAAAGTAAAGTAAAGGGTAGAGCACATGTTCTAAAATTTAATATTTTGCATGTGCATTGAGGATTTGAGGCTTGCTTTTCCGTACGAATAGCTTGATGCAATGCATTAATGTGAGACCGCATGGTCAGGTGACTTGTAGGTCTCAGGATTAAATGAAAACTCAGGCACGTGGCTCTCGTTTCAATTGTCGTTAATAGTTTTATTGGAAGATGCGAATATTATTATCATACATTTTACTTTTAATTTTTATACATACATTTAAAACTTTAAAAAAATTAATTTTGTTGTTGTTCATTTTTATATGGTCTGATACTCTGATAATCCTTTCTAATCTTCTCTTATGGTGAACCTGTTTGGATGGATGGAAGAGGAGATTAATGGTGAAATTTATAATTCTTCTTTTATTTGAGTTGTCCGAAAAAAATGAAGGATGAAAGCATTTTAGATAAAATCCAAGTTAAAAGGCATTCGACATATCCAAACTTGAACGGAAAATAGAATAAGTACACATGTGTAAACATTTTACAAATGGTATTATTCATTATTTGTGAGAAAAGCAATTGAAAGATAATAATAAGAAAATCTACAAAAGAAAAAAAAATAGAAATACACGTAACAAAATATTTCTAAATACATCCATAATATCAAATAAATCTTTTTCATCAATTTTGACATAACATTATTTTATTTTAATTTTTGATCTTCAGTTTGAATTTTGATTATGTAATGACTTAAAAAAAATTATTGAGTCATATAATTTAATGTGCAACTTATTTTTTTTTTTCAAATATCAATACTTGAAGTAACTATAATGGATTAGGACAAATCTTCGTTTTCGTCATGTTCTATTTATGAGAAAAGTGATGAAACATAAAGAAAATATTTTTAATAAATAAAATGGTACTCAATAATCACCTGAACTCTCCACATTAATTTAGACGTTGATTTGTAATTTATATTTTTTAGTTGTTATAGTTTTCTATAATTATAAACAACTTATATATATTAATTAGTTTTAAGAATTATGAAAAAATAAAAAATAAAATACTACACCGCAATGTTCTAAGAGTAATATTTATTAGGTTTTTCAATCTCTCAACTTTAATTTTAAAAAAAAAACACAAAACAAACACTGGGTTATCACATCTGTCATAATGACAACTACGCAATGTTCTGGTTAGGTTAGCAAGTAATGTTCTCACCAGCAAATTGTTAAATACGAAAAACAACATTGTTCTTGGTTGAGACAGACAGAAATGGAAGCAAATGCGTTCAGTACTTCTGAACCAGCGTAACATTTTTGTTTCATTCAAATAAAGGCAACCTGCATAAACATGGAAATTAAGATAAACAAAAATTAATCAGAAGAATTAAGCTTCCGAAGTAACACCAGATTTATTAAACATGCATGTTGAGATCGATGGTTAATTACAATATATTCTGGATGACTGATTAAGCTTGTAATTAATAAAATGTTCTGACTATTATATATATATATATATATATATATATAGGATAAAGTGTAAACTAACCCCAGCTTCAGAGATGTATCAGAACTACCATAGTCTGGAGGAAATTCAGATGAACTGCAGGTAAATGACTCGTATGATCGCCTTTGTTCTCGTACCAAGCTCTGTACATAAAAAATTCTATAATTACATTAATTATTATCTTTAACATCAATTATACGTAAGTCCTAAAGATTAATCTAGGTTTTGAAAAAGGCCTATCACCTGCTTCAATTTCTGGTTCTCTTCTATAAGTTCGGCTTGCTTCAATTGCCAAACGTCATTGCAGAAAAAAGGTTGTGTTGTGTGAATAAAGATATATATCATCACGTGAATCAAAAAATATACGTACTCATTTTTAATTAACAATTTTTTTCCACATATAGTGTGAAGTTGTTATAGACCTCACATTTATAAATTACTTTGCTTTCTAACTGTTTAATCCTAGTTTAGGTCGACAATATATGATGCGCTGTCCTCAAAACTAAATTAATTCCTCATTCATCACAAAGGATGAAATTTATTTGAGCAAAACTACGAATAATTAATAACTCAAAAATATGGGATTTGATATGTATCTGAGAGTAGTTCTTTTTACCTTTGTTTTAAGGTTGTTGATCTCTCGTATAATTTTTTCATCCTGAAATTAACACGTTGTGTCAAAATCATGCACACAGTAACACATATAAGCACAAGGTTGAATTAATTTGTAGGTATAATCAAGTTCTAGCAGCTAGATTTCATCCCATAAGGGAAATCAACTAATGAACTGAGTGTACATGCAAATAATAATTTGGGAGAAATTAACCTTAATTTTTGAAATAGCGGTACAACGTCTTTGAAGAAGTTCCTCCAGTTTCTGCAATTCTTGTATTGTCAATCCTTGCAACTCTTCCCCATTCAACCGACTACATATTTATTGAAACCATGTCTCTCAATTAATTAATGATGTATATTTTTATATATGGCGCATGCATGCATCGTATGTATATAAGTCTAATTAAAACTCTAGTTAAATTAAAGGAGTTGCAGTGCATACCTCAGTTCAGTAGTCTTATCTTCTAATTCCCTGCGCAGCGTGCCAAAGGACTCACTTCCAAGCTATATATATATATATATATATTAGAGTTTCAAAAAATAAAAACAAAAACTGCCTCTCATGATTTTCCAATTGTGCGTGTCAAAGACAACTTTATGATCCAATTCATTTTTATTTTTTTCTTTGTTCCAATGTTCCTATCGAGGTAAGGATGCATGCTGTAGAAATATTGTGTATCATCCACTAGTTTCAAAGCAGTTACAAGAGCAGATTCACTATAGATATACGCGCGACTGAATCAATATATTAGATAAGAAAATTGAAAAATAAGAAGTGACGTGAAGTCCATAGAATCATGAGACAATAATTGTTTCAAATGTCCACGAGAGATGCTTAGCCTGTACTGTAACATGTAACAACAATACTTATTCCACGAATCAAATCAATGACATTAGACCCTTAAAAAAAATTATATATTAAAGTCATCCGAGAAAGCAAGACGCCAATAAAACAAAGAAAAGAAAAGCAAACAACATGAGTACTCTGTTGAACTTGCTTTCTCATTGTATTATAAAATATTCAATCCTCGTTCAGAAACAGAGCCACTTGATAAAAAGGTGCATAATTAATTATTAATTCATCATTCAAGGAATGAATATTGGAAAGTATAGTACGTAATTATACCTGTTGCCCAATAGATGGATTATCTGATCCTTGAATCCCTGAATGCCGATTGCGCCTTTCAAGTATTTGCTGCATGCTGAGAATAACAAGGGAATTCAAATTAAATTCAAAACTCCCTCTTCATATTTCCATTGAACGAACGCAAAAGGCTCATGAAATGATCAAGAACTTTATATTATCATTGTACGTATATATGATTATCATTTAGTATCGATCTAATTGTATTACATCAAGCAGTTAATTAAAATCAAATTTGAGGAACAACCAAAGTATATAAATTCATATTAATAGGTATGCATTAAGCTCATAATCTTAGTATAGGGTGCATTTACACACGAGCTATTGCCTCAATGCATCCCCACTGCACTGATATGGTTGAGAAAATTGAGTATTCTAAAGCCAAGTTGTAGCTTTGGAATCAAATGGCTCTTTTATGTATGGACAAGACCAATATAGGTTAAAGAAAAGTGAATCAAATAAATGGAAAGTGTTCCAATTTAAAAAAATCAAAATACCGCGAATATAACTTTTTAAGAGAAACCACTAAAAAGAGACTCTGGCAGGAAATTCTCACAGGCAAAACTACAAGATTAACCCTTAGGTCAAAAATGACGGTTATGGTTCCAGGATTCAAACCTTGACATTGTTAGATAAAGTCTTCCTAGAATATATAATTCCATTGTGATTAATTATTATAATTGGGACAGTAAAACCCATACTGTCATGTGGGTTTATTAAAATTTTGTTTTTAATATAGTTTAACTGTTTCATTTGATTTCTTTATCGGACTTTACTAAGGTTATTATGAGTTCTTTTATCTCTTCAACATGAGCCGGTACCGATAAGCTGTTATTCTTGCATAGAATTTTTTTTTGAAGTGTTAAAAAATTATATATACTAAATGTTCTGGCAGAGGCATGCATATATATTATTGCTTGCATGACCGCGTACTAAATGTATTTAGAGAATAAAACAAACTCATTAGGATATATTCATAGGAAGATATTATCAACGGGTTGAGATGGTTCAAGATATGATCAACAATGGAGATAGAAGAAATTAGTTGGAGGCCGGTTTAGTATACTAGATGGTTAGCGGTTAAGTCTGTTATGTAAATAGTTACTAATTAGTTTCTCTTACTAATAGTTGTTCATGCATGTGTATATACATTTTGTACTCATATATAGTTTACCCAAGTTATAAACTCTCTCCGAGCATAATATATATCTCTTTTTTCCTTTCATCCCTTATTTGTTAATTTCATCATAGGATCAGAGCTCATGTTGCGTCATATTCTTTCATTCTTAGTTGGTAAATTTTGTTTCACCTTTGATCTCTCCAAGCAGGATTTAAAAGAACTTTTTTCACAAAGTGTTCATTGAGTTACAGCAAGAAATGTTGTTTCCTTTCAAACAACAATCGCATACTGTAAGTAGATTTCTTCACAGACCTCAAAAGATTGTGCGAAGAGTTAGATAGCTACAGATAGGTTTCCCAGTGCACATGCACGTGTGAAGTCATGAAGATTGAGGAAACCAAGACAAAATTTAGAAGTTCAATATTCTACGTACAGCTTGTCGAGAACAAATTTAATGCCTCCGTCAATAATGGCCGGGGGAGGTTTAATTTGAAAGGAAGCATCAACATATATTGCAAGTATAGCTAGTGTTTTTTTTTGTTTCAATATAACTTTGCATTGCCTGCATAATTTTGGGTCTATGCAGTTGATGTATTGTGTTTTGCATCATATTTAGCAAGTTGTTTTACACATCTAATGAGCTTATATGTATTTTCGATTCAGGCATAATCCTATATATTCGTAATTCTTTTAATATCTCTTTTTAGGGCTTGTTAAGGCCTCTTGTACGTGTGTTTAATTGGTTTTAATCCAGCATTGTTTGGGGAATACTTTGTTTGAGAGGTTAAGGCTTAAGCATAGAAATATCAGAAGCCAATTAGGAGGAAGATTGTTGGAAGTTAATTGAAGGTCATTCATTACATAAACACTACAAGAAATTAAAGTAACAGTGACGATAATGAGAATTATTTTATATAATATAGTAAAAACACATATTTTGTTTAAGTAGAAAACTATTAACTAGTATTGAAAATCTAAGAATGATAAAAAAAAAAAAAATTAATAAAACACGTGTAAAATGCTTAACTCACAGTGCATTAATGCTTATCTCTGATAATATGATAAATCAAATTTGTAGTGCCATCAACATAGAAATCAATTTAAAAATAACTTTTAAAATAGTTATTATAAAAATATATTATTATATTTTAACAATATAAAGTATTTTAGACTATAACTTAATTAATAAATTATTGAGTGTGTATTTATATAAGAAAAAAAGGTTTATACTATAAAATTATTTTTTATGGTAAGAGAGTTTACCTTTATAAAATCATTTCAAAACTCATTGCAATTATAATAATAAGTTATGATTAATGATGAGTTGTAAAATTTTACATTGACATGATGTAAAATGATACTCATGATATATAAGCATTTTCCTCGTTGAATAAACATTCCATTACATTGAACGAGTGTTTTTTTTTTAAAACTCAGTTGAACCGTTCAATACAAACACACTCTATATATAAGTTAAATTGATCAAGAGAGTTTTTACTATCATATATCTATTTTTTCTTCTATCTCTCTATCCCATCTTCTTCTTTTTTCTTATTTTCCATGCTTATTTGGTTTTTCTCTCTCTATCTTTCTTTCTTTTTACTGATACATATAATTTTTGTGTCCAAGATTTTAAATCACAGTTGCAGTTGTAGTTTTGTCCTGTGAAAAATTAAAGACAAATAAAGCAGAAAGAACATCAATTATAGTCACGTTGTGGTTCTGGACAACTCTCAAAAACCGCAATTGCATACCGTTCTTAAAAATCTTGGTATTTTTTATTGTTCAAACTTACCATCAAATCTTTATCTATCTATAAATGGGACATAGAGCATACAGGAGTATAAAAATAGATAAGATATGGATGACAAAGGACATAATTGTACGGTTGTGATGGAGTAATTTTCCTGGTACATGCACATATATAAATAGAAATAGAAAATGACAAAGAAAAAGGGTACGTACGGAAATATATATATGCATACCTTGAAGTTGAAGTAGCGTACTCGAAGAGCTTGCTAGTGGCGGAAAAGACTATAAGAGCAATCTCAGCATCACAAAGAGTTGAAAGCTCCTGAGCCTTCTTGAACAGACCTTTTCTCCTCTTTGAAAATGTTACCTGCCTCGCGTTTATGTTGTCGATCTTCTTTATCGCTATCTTCTTTCGAGCCATATATATATATATATATATATCTGTCAAAATTAATTCAAGACAAACATTTTCCACGAACAACAGATCGATCAAGCTAAGAGGAAAATATATAACTATGCATGTACGGTATATATATATATGGGTTTTTTTTTCCACAGAAAACCATATAGCATGATAGATCTTCCAAGAATAAACAACAGATTAACACTGTGGAGATCCTTACCGGTTGCAAATTTTACAGATTAAAAAAAGGTGTTCCAATATATATATATATGAACAGTAAAGTGGAGCAAATGCAGAAATGAACCCTTACCTGCTGCTGCTATGCTTGGTTATATTACCAGAAATGGATGATTCCTAATTAATGGGTGACTCCGAGAAATAACTATCTATAATCAGCAGTATCTATCTTTTTCCAATCTCTGGCTGCTATTGCTCAGTTTGGAATTTTTAGATAGAAGAAGGAAAGACCCACCCCTTTTATATTGTTTAGTGTTTACCAAATAAAGTATTTTATTTCTTTATTATTAGTTTTTCCATTTCGAAGGTCTTTTTTTTTTTTTTTTCTTAGTCTTTTACGCATTTCCGTACAGATAGCTACTGGTATCAATCGCCAGCTGGCAGCTATATTGACAACTGATGTGATGTGATGTCTAGCCATTTGTAGTCATCTCTTTACTGTGTGAGGATTTTCGCAAACACTATTTCTTTTTTAATTCATTTTAAGTTATTAAAAACATTTTATCACGTTAAAACTATATAAATATGACAAAAAAGACTAGGTTATTCAGTCATAAATTATTATGTATAATAAAAAAAATTATTCTGAAAATTATTTAAAAAATTATATGAACAGTAATTTATAATTAAACAACAATGTCAAAATATTTTAGCTTGTCAACCATATATCATATTGAACTCTATAATTATAATAAATGTTTATGGGTTTAAAAGTTATGAGCTATAGTATAAAATAATTCATGTGTGTGTTATCTTTATAACGTTTTAGAGCATTAGTGTGTGTTATATATTTTTATGCCAACCTTCTTAGGGATAAAATAAAAATAAAAATGATAATAAAAAAATATAATTCAAGGTGTCAAAATGGATTAAGTTTGATAGTTTTTTTTTATGAAAGAGAAAAAAAATTAAAGTTTGGGTTATTTTGGTTTATTTTAATCCAACATTTTATCAATTCAAATTCGGTTAAGCCAGTCCGTTGACTCGATGTATTTATTTTTTACTTTTTTGTCAACTCATCATGCATGTTTTAATCAACTCGATTAACCAGTAGACTGAAATTTTGCTAGTATAACTCAGTTCTTAATAGTTAACGAGTCAAACAAATTGATCAATCATTTTTCTAAAATTATAAAAAATAACTTCTATATAACAAGTTACTTTACTTTAATCATTATAAACTAAAACAGAAAAGGATAGTAACGACCATTACTCTGCTTAGTCGGTTTCATTTAGGTGCGGTCCCACCTCGCTAGGAACAAGTAACCCCAATGCCAATGGTTTGTATTGCCACTAGTTCTAGCGTGTGCGTGTTGTCTTTTTCTAAGACGTTTCTGTGGGACCTATTTGATTAATTTTTTTCATCTAATAGCAGAGAACTATTTATTATGACCACAATACTAAACATGACATTGGACATTGGTGATACACCCTCCACTTGAGAAAGCAAAGTTGAGTGCATCAAACAATGCTTTGAAGTTCGGTTTTACAAGAATATTATTTTTTAATTTCAAGGCCACTGTAATTAGCTTTGGTTTGAAACCTGAATTATGTTCAGAAACTTTGGTTTGAAACTCCATCACAACCACAAATACACGTGTTATTAACATCTCACCACGTTTTGCAAACGCGCCAAAGTTAATTCAATTGAACCAATAACCAATTTTAAACTTATACGTACAATGCACGGATAATATATTAACTATTTTGAAAAGAAATAGTCGGGGTAGGAAAATGTTGTCAGAGTCAGAGCACTGTTTTTTTAAAAGCAATGGATTAAATTTTTAGATTATAATCTTTACTATTTTTTTTTATCAAAGGAAATAACTTTTCCAACAATTTTTATGGTTTATAATTTAAAATTAATAATTTATCTGTTGATTTTTAGTTTTTATGTTGTCCTTAGAAAATGATTATTTTAAATATAAATATAAATTAATTATTACAAATAATCTTATACACTTTTACAATTTTATTAAAAAATATATTTTATACAATTTAAATCGTGAGTTTAATTTTGATATGTTGTTAGTATATAAATTTGTCTATTGTCAACCAATCAGTAATAACCCTAAATTTGATTTTTAAGTAATAATTACAAAAAATAATAATATGACAACCTATGATTCAATGTTTTTTCTTACATTGTTAACAAATTTCAATTAAATTATTTGAATTATATAGATAGTTCTAAAATAAATGTTCAGCTAATATATTAAAATATAAAAATTCTTTTCTATTAATGAGTTATAGCAATAATTGATTGTAATTGCAAAAATATATGATGATATAAATAAAAGTTAAGTAGCAATTCCGGAGGTTGTAGGTAGCCGCAATCTCTATGACGTTTTAATACACATGGAGTAATTGAAGATAGGTTTTTTTAAGTAATTTCTCGAATTCAAATTTTTTTATAAAAAAAAAAATGAAAGACTTGATTATAAGTGGTTAGGCTAAGTTTTTTTTTAGTAGAGATTAGTCATTATTAATCACCAAATGGTAGATACACTCTTCATAAAAATAAAAATAAAACACACTAATATTATGAATATATAAAAAAAAAAAAAAAAAAAAACTATACTATTGTGCAGTTCAGGGATTATCATTGTTAGACTTAGATCTATAAGTATGTATAACGAGCTCACATTCTTCTCTGCCTGCAATTAAAGGACGTTCATTTTGAAAGCTTCAGCCTTGTAAGTTGTATCTGAGACTTTATGGAAAATGTTTGCATTTATTGTCTTCCAGTTGTATGTAAGATCTGTGTATTCAGTATTCGTATAGTAAAAAGAAATACGGAGGATGCGGTCCCAATCTGGCTTTAGCTAGAAATTAAAACATGTTTTTATTATTATTATTATTATTATTATTATTAGATTTCAAACGGATTGAAGAAAGTGTTTAAGCTAGAGTGTGTTTTTGTAGCATGAAACATTAAAAAATGCTAGCTTTGCAATATTGGCTAATTCCCCTCTATCGATCTGAAGAAGAGTCAGTCATGTTTGTTAATTTTACTCCAGATAGTATGGAGATTGTACGTACCTTTCGACTTCCAGCTGCCCGCGCGTTTATTCGTGAAGTTTATGATATATCATTCATGAAGACGTGCAATTCTTTTTATATTGAAGAGTTAGTTACTATGAAGAGAACATAAGCTTATATGATTATTAAATGATAAAAGCTATGAGATTAAAAAATTGTTGCAACTGAAGTGATTACTTTCTTTATTTAATATGCCTTCTCAAGATAAAGTCATTGTTTGTGACTTTTATCTTGATGGTTAATTCTTAAAAGTGGCCAGCTGCTAACAATTTGATTAGGAGATCCGTTAGTTGATCTTTTGTTGACACATGAGATATTGGTAACTTGTCAGATTGGACTTACTCACGGACAAAGTGATAGTCTTAGGAGATGTGTTTCATCCTAGAGTGTAGCACTAAATTGGAGCAAAGATAGGTTGTGCTAACATTGTTGCACAACAAAAGTGGGTGACAACATGTTTGTATCTTCAGTTCCATTAGAAGATTTTTTCAACCACATGAGCTTTGTTGTGGCTATGGCAACAACCCTATATTCTACTTCAGTAAAGGATCGTGAGCTGATATGGAGGTTCTGTTATTAAAGTCCCCCCCCAATTAGCATCCATGTAAACTAGTAGGTTGAGAGAGGATGGTTTGCAAAGAGCAATGTCATGGTTTATTGTATTTTTTATGTAGTGTAGCAAACGCTTGAGATGTTGGAAGTGAAGTGTTGTAGGCTTGTGCATGAATTGAGAAAGTTTGTTGATTGCAAAGGACAAATATGGGCGAGTTAGTGTGAGATACTGAATAGCCCCAGTGATTTTGCGAAAGTGTGTTACATCATTAATGGTAGTGTCATCGTGCAACTGCAAGGTAGCTGATGGAGAGAGGAGTGTAGGTGCTGATTTTGCCCCTTCCATCTCAAACTTTTCCAAGAGCTCACGACTATACTTATGCTGAGATAGGAAGATGCCAGACTTGGTTGGGATAAATTCAACTCCCAAGAAGTAGTGAGGGTTCCCTATGTTCTTCAAAGCAAACCGTTGGGATAAAGATGTGATGAAGGCATTAAGGAAGTTGTTGTTATTGCCGGTCAATAGGAGATCATCAATATATACTAGAAAATAAGCAGTGATGGTGCGGTGGAGAAGATGAACAATGAGGGGTCACTTTTACTGGTGACAAAGCCATAGGCCATGATGAATGATTTTAGGGAATCATGCCATGCACGGGGTGCTTGTTGCAAGCCATATATGGCTTTTTTGTAACTTACAGACATAATCTAGATGTTGCCTATCTTTGAGGCCTGGTGGTTGAACCATGTAAACTTCGTCAAAGAGATCTCCTTAAAGGAAGGCATTGTTCACATCCAGTTGATGCATTTGCCATTGGTACGTTAGGGCTAACGTGAGGATAACTTTGATTGTTTGTGGACATACCACCGGAGTAAAAGTCTCTTGAAAATCCACACCTTCACATTGAGTGTACCATTTTGCAACAAGTCAAGCTTTGTACTTGTCGATTGAGTCATCAAGGCAACACTTGATTCGAAAGATCCATTTACAACCGACTATGTTTTTGTTTTTAGGTGGTGGTATTAATGTTCATGTGCTGTTGCGGATAAGTGCATCAAATTCAGTTGATATGGCTTGTCTCCAATTATCATGTTTCATGGCCTTTCTTATTATGGAAGGTTCAAATTTTCATGAAGTGGATGTTTGGATGCATTGAAGACTCTTTTCGGTTTATGGATGTTCTTTGATCTAGTGACCATAGAGTGTTTATTCTTAACCATGGAGTTCTTATGTTGATTATTAGTAGATGTAGAAATAATGGTAAAGGAGAGAGAAGGAAATGACATATTACCTGGTGATGGAGAAGAAGTTGACAATGCCTCTTTTTGTGTGACCACGGCAAGGTTTTTGTTTACGAGAGGTTTAAATGGGCAAGGAATTTTGTGTATTGGTATAGTGGAAGGTGTGTGTGTTGGGAGATTGGTTATGGTTTCTTTTGTGGGGGTTAGATAAGGAAAGTGATTGTCATGAAGCGAAACATGACAAGATGTGTATAATCTATGGGTTATTAAGTCAAGGCAGTAATAAGCATATTAGGAGGGTGAATATCCAACAAATATACATGGTTTTAACCTAGGTTGAAGTTTATTTGTGGTGTAAGGACATAACCACGAAAAGTAAAGACAACCAAAAGAGTGTAAATGTAATGGGTTTGGTGTAATTTTGTGGAGTATTTCATGTGGGGATTTCATGTTTAGGTTTGGAGTTAGGAGACGATTTATAAGATAAGTGGTTGTGGTGAATGCATAAGATCAATATGTTGCTGGTAGTTGTAAATGTTATAATAAGGCTCAATCAATTTCAACAATGTGTCTATGGCGCCATTCAGCTGTTGCATTTAGTTTGGGTGTGTGTGGTGGGGTGGTAAAGTGTGAAATGTCATGTTGAGTGAAGTATTTTTTGAGTTTAACAAATTCTTCACCATTATTAAAGTAGATCTATATCAAAGGTGTATGAAAATATTTTTCAACTAAATTTTTGAATTGTGAAAATATTATAGAAACATTAGACTTTAATTTAAGTGAATATAACCAAACATACTTGGAAAAATGATCAATAAAAACAAGGTAATAAAGAAAATCATTTAAGGACTTAACAGGAGTAGGGCTCCAAACATCAGTATAAACAAGTTTCAAGGATTTTTTTATTGTAGATACTTGATGTAGAGAAGGGCAGTTTGTGACTCTTTGATGTGTTAGATGGAATGCACGGGGCACTAACTCTTGCTTTTATTTTATGCAACGAAATCAAATGTTTGAAAATGCATTCCAAGAGGTAGCCAAGGATGTGGCGCCATGGGGAATAGGTGGAAGAGGCGGAATGAAGTGCGGTTGGTGGAATGATGGTTGATGGTACATAGTATAGACCATGTTTATGTAATCCTTTGAGAAGAAGCACCCTTGTCTTTTGATCCTTCATCAGAAAATAGTTAGGAAAAAATTCAATAGAGATATGGTTAGTTTTGCATAAGGCTGAAACAGATAACAATTTTTGTATAATGATAGGTACATGCAAAATTTTTTGTAATTTTAGTGATTGTGTTAGTGTGTGTAAAGTGGTATCACCAGTGTGAGTAATAGGAATAGTATTACCATTACCAACAATAAGTTGGTCTTGACCGTGGTAGGGGTTAATGAGATGAAGGTTATCTAGATCATTGGTAACGTGATGGGTTGCATTAGAGTCCATGATCCAATCTGTGGGTACATGTTGTGTCATAGTATGAGCATGATGTGCAGATGGCTCATTGTTCCTCTTTGGATAGCCTTTGATTTTAAAATAGACCTTAACCATGTAGCCAAGCTTGCCACAATATTGGCAAAAAACTTTTCTAGATGTGCCAGTAATGGGTGGTTTGTAGGAGTTTGAGGAGTATGATGTTTTGTTATATGATTGCTTTCCTTTGTTTGCGGCATGTGCGTGGCTACTAGTGATAGATCATTGGTGTGCTCATCTCTCTTGAGATAGCCCTCAAAATCAGAAAGTATGTCATGTAATTCATCAAATTCAATAGGATTTTCACACGTGCAGAGAACAACTGAAATTTTCTTGTAGTCGACACCCGATCCATTAAGGGTATGGATGACAAGATCAACCTTATTAAGAGAAGAGTTGATAATGGCTAATTCATCAGCCATGGAGGTACTTAGGCATGGATTTAAAGTCCTTCATGGTGCATGTGAGATGCTCTTTTAAGTGCATAATTCTTGACATGGGTCTTGCTGGCATACCATTTGTTGAGGGTATTCCATACCTGCTTGGACGTAAAGAAACCGACGATGAATGTTTCTAATGTATTTGTTTATAAAGGTAATAAAATTATAAAGTAATCAATAAAAATTGAATACATTAAATATTCAATGGTACATTGCATTAATTGTTTTGATAAATATTTTTAGTACATTTATTAATAAGATCTTAAAAGTAATTTATGAATGCTAGTTACAATTACGTAGCTTAAAAACTTTGGATAAACACCTGTAAATATGGTACATGAGGTGGCGAATACGCGGTTTCTAAATTCTAATTGACCATTGAACAGTAATAATGTTTGTTATCATCCTTTCTCAAATAGGTTAGGACAAGATTTATTTTGACTAAGGTCAATTCTTTCACGGCCTTTGGGCCCTTAATGAATAGAAAAAAAAATCTTTCAATTCAAAATTGATTTTAAACCTTTTCTAAGATGATTTTAAACTTAATAGTGCATGAATTTAAGTAAAACCAACTTTAAATAAAACATAAAATATGGGTTAATAAAAAAAGGACTCAAAACCAAGTCATTAAACGAGATATTACTATAATAGTAGTAATAATTTTTGTCTTAAAATACAGGTAAAATCCAAGTTAAAAACACTAACATGTATGACAAAATAGGAAATCTGAAGGAGAATGAACAAATTTGTAGTATTGCAGTAGTAAATATTAATAAGACCCTTTTTACACCAAAAAAAAAATTGAATAAGACCTGTTCATAAAGCATGTCTTTCTTATGGATCAAAGAGTTATGGTTCAAAAATATCAAGTGCATAAGAATGTGTATCTTGTTTAGAATTTATCATTTACTTTTATAGATCTCCTTTCATAAGTGTTAATTGATCGTGTTTTAATTGTTTGTTATTGTATATTCATTATAGATACATTGTTATTTAATGAGCCGTTATTCTTAAAAAATTGGTTATGATTGTCCATTATTAAGTTGTTACATCGTGTATAATTCGTTATAAAATGATTATTTTTTAATGACCTGTTACGTTTAAAATATACGTCGCTTGCAATAATAATGTTGGACATTACAAATATAATAGTTTATCCAATCGATTTTAACATGACTCGAAAAACGAATAGACATCAAGGTGATCGACGAACGATTGAGGTAGTACACTTACCTTCTGACCTCAAATACACGTAAGCACACAAAGGCTTAGAGATGAGGGTATTTGGTAAACGATGGAGGCAAACCCAACAAGAAAAATAAGGAAAAGTAAATAAAATTAAATGAGACACCAATGATGTTGAAAAACTGGTTTGGTAAAAAAAACCCAAATCAAATCGATTTCAAATTGGTTCGATCTAATAATCCCTTGTGTGAGTCAATTCAAAAATTAGTTTGATCTGATTTAAAACTGAACAATTTTAAATTGGTTCTAACTGGTTTTTAATGTCTAAATCAATTTTGATTTGGTTTTTGAACTGAAACGATTTAAAAAAAAAATCCATTTTTTTTCAAACTAATTCATGTAAAACCAACTAATTTTGAATTGATTTTTGAAACTAACCGATTTTTTTTTTAAAATCCATATTTGTTTCCAAACCAATTCGTATAAAATAAGTAATGTTCCGAACCGGTTTTTTTGAAGCACATGCGGGACACGAGCTGCAGTTCGCTCCATGGGAAGTAAATGTAAAATGTGGGAGAGTGGATCCCACCTTGAAACTTTAATTTGTCTTTCTTTGTTTGTTTCTGCTGAGGCTGAAGGGTGTACATATAATATGAGAATGAGACAAAGTCATGAAAGAAAAGGCATTACATCTACATTTACAACAAGGTGTAACTAAGCAAAGCAAAGGCGTTTTACCTTTTGGTTCATGTGTTATGTCAAGAATCACTCCACCGCCATGTGATACTCGTTTTTTCTATCTTAATTACCAAAACACCCCTCTCAGTAAGTAAGTAAGTAGTAACAGTAAGCAGCAAAGGGAGTGGGTTTTGGGTTTTGGGTTTTGAAATGGATGGTCACGGTCATGGTCACGGAGGAGGAGGGAACAAAGGAGAAGCGGAGCGATGGCTTTACACAGCGAACAAGGTATTAAGCGCACGTGACCTGCACGGGGCCCGGTCATTTGCGATCCGGGCCCGAGAGTCGAACCCGAGATACGAGGCCACGGAGCTCCTTTTAACGGTGATTGATACCCTTATGGCCGGGGAGGCCCGGATCAACGACCACCTGGACTGGTACGCCATCTTGCAAGTACTCCGTTACACACAGAACATCGACTACATCGCCGCACAGTACCGCCGCCTCGCCACCCAACTCAACCCTCACCACAATCCCTTCGCCTTCGCCGCTCACGCCTTCACTCTCGTCAACGACGCCTGGACCGTCCTCTCCAACCCCACCAAAAAGGCTTTCTACGACAACCAACTCAGACTCCTCACTCAACCACCACCTCCTCCTCCGGCCCCGGTTGCCTTCTTTCCGATTCAGCCGCCGCAACCCAACCTAAATCCGAACCCCATCCCGACCCCGCTCCCTCCGGAGCCAAGCCCTAGGCTTAGGGTAGAGGTTGAGCCCCCGCCCCCGCCCCCGCCTCCGCCTCCGACGTCGTCGAGTCAGGAGGACAATGCGAGCGAGTTGACTCGAGTGAGTGAGAGCGAGACCCAAGGGGTGAGCTTCTGGACCGCGTGCCCTTACTGTTACGTTATGTACGAGTATCCGAAGCTGTACGAGGATTGTACTTTGCGGTGCCAGAGTTGTCGGAGGGGGTTTCATGCCGTGGTTGTGCGCTCGCCGCCCAAAGATGCCACTTTTGGTTCGTTTTGCAGTTGGGGTTTCTTCCCTCTGGGGTTTTCTGGGGATTTTAAGGACATTAACGGCTCTTCTTCCTCTTCCAAATGGAACCCTTTTTCCCCTTTGTTTCCTTGCGCTTTCAAGGGTGGCGAGGACAATGCCAGCTACCAGAAGGAGCCTTGGGTCTTTTACGATGATGACGTGTCTGCGGAGTTCGTGGAGGCTGGTTCCGACACCACGGAGGATGATTCCGATGACGATGACTGGCATGGCGAGAATCAGAAGGGGACATCCAAGAGAAGGAAAAGAAGGAAGAGGAGAAGCAATGTTGGTGGTGATGTTAGAAGGGTACCTCCGATTGAGAGGCCTAGAAGAGGGGTTCAGAATAGTGATGGTAATGACAATGACAATGTGGGGGATAGCGAGGCTGATGGTGCTGCTATTGCTATTGCGGCGTTGCCGGAATCTAGGAGGAGGAGTGAGAGGAACTTGGGGAAGTTGGATTTGAATGTGGAGTTTAGCAATGAGGTGGAGGAGCCTGTGCATGGAGTGGGTGAAAGGAATGGGAATGGGAATGGGAATGCTGAGGATAATATGGAAGGAATTGGGTTTTTTGAGGGACTGGATGAGTTCCTTAATAGCTTGCCTATTCTCAATGTTGTTGCTGATGATAAGGTTAAGACTTAAGGGCCATTAGTATTTAGTAGTCACTCATGTAGGTAGGCCAGGCCCCTTCTTTTTTGTTGTGCTAGATCATCATAGATGTTACTTTCTTTGTCTTTTAATAATTTGAGTTGCGGCAATACTCTGGGGAGGATTTCTTTTCATTGTCTCATGTTCTGTTCAGGAATGAAGGAGAAGGATTATATTACTCATTCAAGTTTTATTAAGTCTCTCAATTTCTCTTTCTCTCTCTCTCTCTCTCACACTAATAAGTAATAACTATGAGAGCTCGGTTTGGAGTTTTACCTGGCCCTTAACTACAGACTCTGTGACAGTCATCTCTGCTCATGTTGTTCGTGTGTAGGTAATATTTGTTGGATGACTAACCATCTTGTTAGCAATACCCTATATGCAAAACATTCCCCTCAAGCATATAGGTGTTTGGTTTGGTGTTCTTTTTTGTTGATTTACTTAGAGTAGATGATGATCCTAATGATATCTTAAGGCTTTTCTCTTTTTACGAACAATTTTCGAAACCAGAAAAGTTATCGCTTTCTAATTGTTTCCCTTTATTCAATTTGTTCTAATGTTGTGAATTGGAAAGTTGGAATTTTCCCGAAAAGCTTTTATCTTGGAGTATTGGTTGTACCCTCACTCATTACCTTGTTCTACCTATGTTTAGTCCTTTTTTTTCTTCTTTCATTCAACCAAAGTATTGTTTTTTAAAATGCAATGCCTGGACGTGGCAATAACTTCAGGTCTTTGGTACTGTTAAATGCTCGTGATTTAAGGACCCAAGCATGTCTGTTAGAGATAGCTTATGGACTATGATTTGTCTACTTGACCAAGCTTTTAAAAGTGCCAACTAACTGGCATTTGCCTACAAGTCCAATGTGCTATGTAACTAGTAAACACTCTACATCATACTATTTTATTAAGTTCCAACACACTACTTACTATATTTGTTGAAATTGTTTGGGATTCATGAAATGATATGGGTTCCACATCATATCTTATACATCTTATTCGTAATTTTGTGTGCTATGTAACTAGCATTTTCACTATTTTTATATTTACCAATGAACTGTTGAATTTTATACCTGGTGGTGCTTGTCCTTTTCAAATTGTTGGTCCTGTGCTTGTGCTTATATAAGTTTATTCCTTTTCAGAAATAGACTAATGTATAGTTAAAATTTCCTTTATAAATTCTAGTGGTGGGTAATGATTGTTAAATCTTACACTAGGTTCAGATGTGGTATTTTCCTATGTGCTTGAAGCATTCTGCATTTAGTCCTCAACTTGATTTATCAGAACAAGTGTTAGTCCTCTACTTTCTTTCAGCATACCAGTCATGGGAAAGTACAACGAAAACAAGTTAGGGGTAATTTTGTCAAAAACATGTTTATGAAAAAGTGGGGGTGTAAATTGTCACCAGGATGTGCCAATATCAATGTCCAGTCAGACTAAGACTAAGTAGGATTAAGTGATTAACCCAAAAAAAAAGGTGTGGCCAATTCAAACATCCTAATTTAAATAGGCCTACATTTTTAGATTGTTGAAAGTTGAAACTAGTAATTGGAAATGTAAATACAAGATAGTAAAAGTACTAAAATTGTCTAACTTATAGATTCCATTTACAAAAGTTAAAGATTAACCATTACTCACTTTAACCGTACGCAATCCTAATCATAGTGAGCTACAAACCTGGCCGTTCCTCTCTTTGAATATCTGGCTCAATCTGTGTTACACGTGTTTTGGCTAAATTCACGGCCTCTTTTGCATCACTTGATTTGAGTTACACGTGTGTTGGCTAAATTGAGAGCTACGACAACAAAGACAAAGATTCTCAATGCACTAGGCTTTGTAGTTTCTTATGTTTTTTTCTCGTCGTCTTTTGCTCTGTTTAGATGAAGAATAAAATAAAGAAGAAAGGAATAAAAGAAAAACAAAAAGAAGAAGGATGGATTTGAGGTGTATTGATCCAAATAAATAGATAACTAAAATGTAAACTCCTTTATTTCTTTGTTTATTTGGATTAGTGTAAAAAAGAATAGAAAAGGAAAAATTTTAAACAAAATTTATACAAATAAAAAATTATATTTAACCCTAAAAAAATTGAACCTTTTACAATTTTACTCACTTATATTAGACATAAAATCGTTTTTTTTTTTTTTTTACTTTTATGTTATAAAAAATATTTTTATAACTTCAAAAGTAAGGAACCATTTCTCCTTATTTCAAAAATACGGAAGCAGGCACCAAGTGTTAAAGGTAAGACTAATCATATTTTATTTCACTTTTCTTACTTTTTTGACACATTCAAAGAAGAGAAATACCTCGTTTCTCTTTTTGTCCTCTTTGATTCCATTCGTATATTTTTATCATTGAAACATGCGGAAAAAAGTTCAATAATCAATTCATATATATCATTACCGTATAATATATCATCCAACATGGATGGACATGAACTTGCTGGATATAAACTCTAGAGAACTTCTAAAGTTCAAATTCCTGTTTAGTCAAATTTGCCTTTCGAAAAGAATCTCAATTCTACACCATCCATGAATAGTGCTTATATTGGACGACAAGACAAATATTTTTTATTCATTATAATTAGAGTTCTTCATTCAACTTTAGTCTTTTAATTATTTTTTCGTTGATTTTGATGTTCAAAAAATTTCATTTTGTAATTAATTGTTGTATAACTTATTAGTAATTTTTGATATAAATAAATAAAATTTGTGACAATTAAAATTAACACATTAAAAAATATATTTACCAGTAGCAACTAGCAATAGGGTGTATTATCGATCTGATATGATCAGAGGCTTATATAATTTATGCCTTGATCAGAAGCTCAGCATTTTTCCTTTGTGAATTGAACCGTACATATGTTATATTCCAGACAGTACTTTCCCAAAATTTACTTGGTCTGGCTAAAACGGAATTGTGATTTGTGTGAAGTCAAAAAGCACAGTTTGACAGTATCATGTCATGGGCATGGGTGATGGGTGGTGGAGGTGCAAATGAATAACCTTTTTTTGTTGCCACTTTTACTTTTATAATTTGTTATTTAAGCACCTTGGTTTCTCCGTCTTTCTTGGAGACACACCACTCTCTCTCTCTCATGTCTGTAACCAACTTACCCACCAACAGCTACTCTTTTAAAAACAATGCCTCTTTTTTTCACTTCCCAATTTTCATTTCAGTTTGAGTTCTCCAATGGCAGCTCCTGCGCCATTCTCTCTTTCTTCTGATCCATTTGCTTCCAAATCAACGGTATTTATTGTCTCTTTGTTATTGTTGTATTTGTGAATGAGAATGAGCTAATTATTACATTGAAACAGATCTTTGTCCCTGCCGCGCCTAAAAAAGGGAACTTTGAGCAGACCTATTTCGGATATTTCGCGGCATTAAGGTTGGTGCCCATCTCTCTCTCTGCTTCAATCGTGTCGGATTCTCTTACTTTACAGTCTTATGTTAATTTTCATGTCTGGGTTGGCTGTTCGTTCGTAGCTAGTGTAATTATCTGTAAACTTCCAAATTCCAATCTTTACTTCTTCTTTTTTTCTATGATTTGTAAAACTTGATCTACTAACGATAAGTAAATTTGGTTATAAACATTGAATCTCCCCTGAACATTGGTTTAATGGGGGAAACTGAGTGTTCTGATCTCTAGCTGATTTGGGTTGCAGAATTGCAGATTCCTTATGCTTAATTTCGAATTGATATTGCAATATTTTCTTGTTTGATAACTCCAAATCTTTTAAAACCTATTCTATAAATGAGTCTGTACCTATAATCTTCTTTCTCTGTATCTATAGTTTTTAATCCCTGATTCGAATATTTGTCTGATTAGATTACAGTTTCTGCAGCTATTTCTTTAAAGTCAGAACTAATTATTTGAATTATTTCTGATTGTGATGACATCTATTGGAGTTTTTTTTTTCTTTTCCCACAAGGCTTCTATAACTTGCTCCAATGTTTGCAGGAGAAATCAAGGTTTCACTTTAAAGGCTTCCATGGGGCCTCCAGGATTTACAGAGAAACTTAATAATAACAAGCTAAAGACTTTAGCTGATGCTGAAGATGGGTGTGATATATTTAATGATCTGAAAGATAGGTTTTTAAGTTTTAAAAAGAATAAATACTTGTAAGTATTAGAAAAGCCCTTGTAATAATTGTTCATTTCTGATGCCTAATTTAGGGAAGCTTATTTAATGCTGACTTTGTTCTATGGCAGGAAAAATATTGAACAGTTTGAAAATCTTGCAAAAGTTCAAACACCAAAGGTAATTGTTCTATATCTTCCTCTCTGTTACCTACCATCCTTTTGGCCAAGCCCTTTGTTGTTTATTAGTTTATCATTTATGGTTTGTTTCTTATTCGTTTCAGTTCATTTCTTCGAGTTGTCGACTGAAGCTTTAGCAAATAAGTATTCTTTACTAACAATTCCCAGAACAGTTCATGGTTATTGCCTGTGCAGATTCTCGGGTATGCCCCTCTAATATTTTGGGATTTCAACCAGGAGACGCATTCATGATTCGCAATATTGCTAATTTGGTTCCTACCTTTGAGGTATAAGTCTCACTGCTTTTGATTTGGTTGCCTGTGTTTATCAGATAGTTATCATTGTTTAAATGTGAAAGAAAGAGATACCTTGCTTGCTTCTTCTAATTCCTTTTTTCCTGATACAGAGTGGACCCACAGAAACGAATGCTGCTCTAGAATTTGCTGTGAACTCCCTTCTGGTAAGCATTGTTTTTTACTTAAGAAGGACAAGACAGGATTTGGGTGATTCTGTTGTTATATTTTGAAGTACAAAATGATTTTGGTTAAAATAATGACTGATCTTATGGTAACTACAACTTCTATGGAAAGTTGAATTGGAAGAGTTGGATATTGGAAATGAAGTAGGGGGAATATGAGTTTTTTTTAAAAAAATAAATAAATTATAGCAGCATTGTTAGGTTGATTACAAAACACTTATTGAGCTTGGGCACAAGTGAGGCCAACTCATAACATATCATTATGAGACATACCTTCTAATGCATAGGGCTTGCAAGAAATATCTGTAGTATACTTGAGTGCACTTTCTAAATTATTGGTCCAAAAATTTGTAAGATTTGTACTTACTTTTAAGGAGAGACAAAATTGTTTTCATTGCAGGTTGAGAACATCTTAGTCATTGGTCACAGTTGCTGTGGTGGTATACGTGCCCTGATGGGTATGGAAGATGATGATGTTGAAAAAAGGTGATTAATTCTAGATGTTGGTTGTTGTTTTGCTTTTTTGATTAATTAAAATCTGGCATACATTACTAACTTGAGAAAATATATATTTTTTCCTAGTAGTTTTATAAAAAGTTGGGTCATTGGTGGGAAGAATGCAAGAAAAAAAGCCAAGGCCGCTGCTTCCAACCTCAGCTTTGATGAGCAGTGCAAGCATTGTGAGAAGGTAATATATTTTTGTTCTTAGATTTGAATGTGATTTGGCTATTGAAATTTCAAAAAATTTATACACTGTCCCCAAATAGTGCAAGATGGCTTATGGTATTTGGCAGCCCCCAGATTGTTTTTAGGGAAATGAGGTGGGGGTGGGAAGGGTAACCACTACTTGTATTTTGACAGAAATAATCTTCAAGACTTATCTGTAGTTTCTCCTAATGTGATTTTGGTGAATGTTTTTTTATCATTCAGAAAAATAATAACAAACTTAAATCTAAGCCTACTTACACCCATAGCATCAGTTAGAAGAAGAGGGTGTTTACAGGGGTGGGACATATATCCCAAGTAAAGGACGTGATTCTGAACCAGCTACACACTTTGCTAGCCAATCTGCACAACCAGATTTTGATGAATAGAAAACTTTTTTTAATGTTTTCTATTGCTTTTGCATTTTCTTAATCCTTCTCCTCTGTTTTGGATTTTTGTAGCTAAAAAAAATACTTGGAGGCGTATGTTGACTCCTATATTAGGTTCCAAAGCTTTGTAGGAATAAAATCAATCAGTCCAGATTATAGTGCCTTGATGAATCTCATAACTTTGTTGAAACAAACTCTCCCCTATTTTCTGATAGTTCTAACTCCTTATCCTGGGCTCATGTTGAGAATTCAAACACATCCTATTTTGCCCATGTGAAAATAGGATCTGCATCCCTTGAAACAAAACGTGTATATCTTTTTGATTTCTGTCTCAGTGGTTTTCATTGAATGTCTCCATTGCTATCATTTTCTGCTTCTCATTAATTGATGCGATCCAACTAGTCATTCAAATTTTAATCCATAAAAAGTTTGAATATGTTGAATACTTTTAAGTTCTAATGCTTCAAGTGTTTTCTGTACAGGAATCAATTAACCATTCCTTGTTAAACCTACTTACTTACCCCTGGATAGAAGAAAAGGTGGCAAATGGAGATCTCTCTATTCATGGTGGTTACTACGACTTTACTGACTGTTCATTTGAGAAGTGGACATTGGATTACCGAGGAACCAAATTGGAGGAAAATGGCAGAATTGCTGCCAAAAACAAAATATTTTGGTGTTGAAGTTTGTACTTGTATTTTCCTGTGTAATGTATCGTATTGCATTTTCAAAATTTGATAGGACTTTGAAAGCATAGGCTGAGTTATGTATTTTTGTAGAATTTATAAGATGTTTAAATCGATTGGTTTGAATAACTTTAAAAGCAAAGTTTGGATATTTTTCACGTGTCTGTTGTATTATTGCTTTCTTAAAAAAAAAACGTTAAGGTAATGATGTACTCTGGGCTTGATGAATTTTTATCATTTGTATACTGCTGATGCTAGCAGGAAGGATTTCCCTCCTCCTTTTTGGTGGAAATGGAGCTATTTATGTCTTTTATGATTTCCTCTCAAATATTGTCTTTTTCGCCACATAATCAACACGACTTTTTCCCACCAATTCACCATTTCTCATTTGAAGGAATGGCGCGGTCACTAACAGTTAAGAATTACCTAAAAATTCTTATCTCCCAAATGAGGGTTCCTCCTCTAAGTCTCTGCATAATTCATTGCCAAATGAATGTGAAAGCTACAGACAGAAACCAAAGTCATAAATCATAAGCCTTGAAGAATTTACCTAGTTTCAGTTTCTTCTAACAAATATCCAAACCAAGTAACAATCACATAACATGAGTACTCTCTATTTTATACCTTTTGGTACGAAACGCCTTTTTTTTTTTTTTTATTTGGGTTATATGCTTAAGTACAATGAAGACCTTGGGCGTGAAGCTAAACCTACCATGCATTGGGTTCATTGCTCGTTTGTGCAAGCCTTTTTAGATAGTACTAGTTGAAATAGTCACACCAGTCACTGTTTATGATTTGTGTAAGGTGCTGTAATTTCTTATTTTTAACTGGGGAAGCCTTTGAGAAACTTGTTGGGTGGTTTGTTGTGTAAAAACGATGGCGATGACCCCAAATTCCTATGCAGGTGCTGCATCGTGCATGCAATTAGTAGTTTTTACGAAAACTATGGTGAATGGATATCGGCTAGGAGTTATCTTATTCTGTAGTATGACAGAAAAAATGATGTTACGTGCAATGCCATTGTGACATGAAGCTTCTCAATTTAAGAAGTTAATTTATTCCATTTCTTTTTCATTCTTAGCTTTGTGTTTATTCTGACAAGGTGAGTTCTATAGTTTTATGTTTCACACATCTTGAGCCATAAAAAAAATGTCACATCTTATTGATTGAATTTCAGGGATATAGCTGTTTTATCCCATTGCCTGTCATATGATTCTTTAATAATTCTGTTTCATTGTAGGCTTATAGAACATGCATATGTCTACTCTACTGTCTGCATATCAGCACATGAGCATGTTTGGTATTGGATATGACATGCATGTCGGACACAGTGGTACAATCAAATTATTCAGATTTGTTCACTTTTCTGGTTGTAATTATGTAACAAATTCGTTTCGTAATTTATGTGATGAATATGTGATACGTCATGTGTTTCAATGGGATGACGGATGAAGAAATTGTAAGGTGTTAGAGTGATGAAAATGAATTGCAAAGACAATTGCCGCTACATGACATTTTTATGACTGTTAATTGATTATATGTATGCTAATTGACATTTGTTAAAACTACAAACTCTCTTAAAAAGGTAATTTTGCACTGTATCACTGGTGTTATATGGTGTTTCATATTGGCTTTGTTGAAAATATTTGTAATCACTAACCGGCAAGTAGTATATATATATATATATAAATACTATTTTATAGAGAATAAAAGCTTATTTGAATGTGCAACAAAAGTAATTATACCATTGCAGATAGCCAAGCGTTGTGGATTCGTTCATTATCTATGCACCACACAGAACATGAATCTAAGCATACATTAGCATGTACTGCATTTCTCTACATTATGTAAAACTAAAGATAAGTTGAAGTTCTAAATGTAGGACATTGTATTGTATGCATTTTAGTCGAGGTTTTGTAGTGATGGCAGACAGTAATCTGCAATGGTATTACTAATAGGAATAGCATTTATATGAATCAATTTTACACCTGTTTCACTAGTTTCGTAAAATTTCAAGGAAAAAATGAAATTTGTTGAAATAATTAACATATTAATAATGCAATAAGTAATTAAAAATAAATATATCCAGCTAAGGAATCTAGCTGTGTATAGCAGAGAAAAACCTGATAGGCTGATGTGCATGTGGCTCTATCCGAGTATCATGATAACTTGTACAAAAGCCACAAGTTATCCATAATGGGACAACTTACTCTACCATGTTCTTTTGGTTTATTACATGTGCCAGCTTCAATTCGTTTCGTTCTGTATCAATATGACAAAATGTTTCATTTTATCGTCTGGTAAAAGAAAAACTAGAGCCATCGAGTTCTTATCTCAATATTCATGGCTAGCTACTGCCCCAAATTCTTTAGGCTCAAGTTTGTTGTTGTCCATGCTCCACTCAACTATGCCCACACTTCCAATGTAAAACATTATTTTTATTTTCTTTTAAATAATTATTTGGTCTCCACGTGCTTCAATCACGTGAGTGGAATCCAAAGTATGAAATGGGTATGTATGGTTACTTTAAACATCATTGAGGCACTGCATGCTATCGCCATATTGTGTGCGGAATGTGCTAAAGGAGAGGAAAGAAATTAGATTAAATATAAAAATACTATTTACATATACAGAGTGTTCACATGTCATATAAATCAACGATTTTTCTTTTGGTAAACCAATCATAGAAGATAAACTAAATTATCAACATAGAAGCATAATTGATTATGGATATTTGATGGATTGATTATCTGTTGCATTCATATAATTGATTATCAACATAGTTGAAGCATAGCTGTCAAAAAAACAGACACTAGAAGCATATATGATTGGTTATGGGATTACATTTAAACATATTATATCAACTTTGGAAACAGGCATCGAAATCCAAATACTGAAATACACACATGCATGCCAAAGCCGTAACTTATCCTCGACACCTATCCATGTATGACTACTAGTACTAACTCGTCTATAAAAGGCCACATACAATACAATACAATACAACATCTACCAAAGCCATCTAGCACATAATTAATTTCCAACAATGGGTTCTAGCAGATTATCATTGATTTTAGCACTTGTGCTTGTAACATTTTCATCCATGATCATTGACTCAAATGTTGCAGAGGCACGTATCCTGCAAAAATCAACTTTACCATTGCTTTCAGATTCCAAAGTTGACATACCTACGCTTCCTACTCTGCCACTAACACCACTGCCAAAATTGCCTTTGCCTACGCTGCCAAAGGAAGAGTTGCCTGTTCAAGTCCCTGAGTTACCAATTCCTAAAGTACCTAAACTACCAATTCCTGAAGTACCTAAATTACCAAATCCTGAAGTACCTAAACTGCCAATTCCTCAAGTACCTAGTGTAGCAATTCCTGGACTACCTAATGTACCAATTCCCAAGCTAACAGCTAACAACGTCAAAATAATCCCATGAAGTACCTACACTTCCTGAAATCTATGATATCTTTCCAGTCACTATTACTTCTTTTGCTCTGGTCACTTCCACTGTCACTTGTTAAAATGTACTCTTTATAATTATTTGTTGTTGCCATCCCAGGGTGGTTCTGTTGGGGTCTAATTAATTAATTTGTACTTTATGTGTCATTCAATTACATGTTATGTTCAGTTTATATGTTTTTTCAGTCAGTTTTACTTGAGCATATTATTTATTGTGATCTGTAATGTATCAACTTATCTTCTAGTTCAATAAATTCTTGAATTTCTGAATACTGTGATCTAATTAAGCTCTTGCATGGCATATACTTTTCTCTTTAGTAGGATTCATTCATCATCTACAGACCATGCAGGAATTATCAAATCAAATACTACTATCAATTGTCATCATGGCTTATAGCCAGGCATAAGATGTAGCTGTCATTACTCTTTCCAAATTCCAACTAAAAAATTCTTGTAACTAGGCAAAGGTGGAACATGCTAAATGATCCATTATATTTCACTGAAATTTCTTAGAATTTAACAGATCTTTCTGGTTACCGAATGTCGCTGTCTGTGTTGCAGAGCATTTGAGGTTAAAATCATGATAACTTTTGTTACAGCAACATTCATACACACGTGGTCCACGGAGAAGCCGTAAGTCTTACTCTTGTCCACAAACAAAGCGAAAACTTTACCATAGTTTATTCTTGTGAGTTGTCACTGACTGAACATGCCGTGAGGATTTGAACCTCCAATACGACCAATGTTTCATCCTCTCTCAACTAGTTAAACAGAGTTGTGTTTTTTTCGACACCCTAAAATTGTAAATAATTTTAAAAATAGTTTCACGTTATTTAAAAATTAAAAATAGGAGACTTAAACACACACACACACACAACCAATTACAAGATGATTCCATGTCCTCTTCTTCATGGCTCTAGATCAAGAGGGACAATCATCTGGCTGTTTTATATTTGTTTTTGTGCAACTCTAAGTGTTTTTATTGGTTTATGTTTAGTTTAGTTTAAATTTTTTAAACATTTTTAATGAAGAATGAGAATTAATTAATTTATGTAAAATCATTGCAGAAACTTAATTAATTTAATATAATAAAATCATGAAAGTTTTAAGAACAAAAAGTACTCATTTAGACATTAATAATATAAACTCATATTCAGTCAATAAACAAATTCCAAATTTCTTTTCTATACTCAACGTTGGAATACCAAACACAAGTAAAAAAGAAACCTTTTCCGGTGGCTTATTATAAAGAAAAAAAAGTTGGATGTTCCCAAGCCCAAGATTATAGTAGCCAACAACCACTAACGTATTGAGCAGTCTAAGTTAGGTTAGCAACTGAAGCCACAAAGGGTTGCAGTTATTTGGTATAAAATGCCCGGCACTAGCATCATCTGGAATATGCATACACATAATTACAATCTATCAGTGATCACAATAATTAAATAAAATCATTAAACATAACTATTTGATTTGATTTGTTATCAATTTCCACAAGAGTATCTATTTTTGGGTTAGTTTGTGTTAAATTGTTTCAGACATATCATATTATATTGATCCAAGTCTAGTACTTCTTGCTCTCCAGTATTCCAGAATATTTTGAGGACTCATGCTAATATTAAACAATACCTCAAATTTACAAGTAGTACAACCTCAATTTTATCATGTATATATGCACACTTTCATTAGCTGTCACAATTGCATGTGGATAATAAAATTATGAATATCTCCACTTCTTTCACATTCAGTCCTTTGATGCCCCTAATGATGTAATTTTGAGGTTTTGGGAGGGTAAAAAGTTATCATGCCCACATTAATTATCATTGATTTTGGAAGCATTGGCGCCCTACGGAGTCGAAGATTTTTGGAAACTAGTTTAACTCTTGCATTGAGTGATGAGTGAGTCCATTGGTTTTGCACTAGATACTCTTTTTGGGCCTTCATGATGCTGTTAGGGAGTGTTATTCTCACTCCTAAAATTGTTATTCACAGTAGTAAAAATAAAAGAGGTGTAAAAAGTAATTAAAAATTTAACGAAAATAATCTCCTATTATATGACAGTAAAAGCTTGAAATGATAATAACGGATGACGTGTGGCAGTTGAGAGGAACTCAGTTAGATGAACCAACTGATCTCTTTTTTTTTTATATATACAAAACATGAGCTGAGTTGGTCATCCTACTTTTGAATATTGGAACTGAAACCAATCAAAGTCTCTCTAGCTAGCTCTATATAAGACAAAGCACTGTCCTTCATCCTCTCATACAATCTCAAAGCAGCAAATACATATACATAGCATTTTCATATTTGGCAATTCATCTTCTTCATTGATCATTAAGCTATGGCCTCAAGCAAATCATTGATCGCAGCTTTCCTTCTTGCTCTCACCTTGTCAAGCATGAGCATGTGCCTAGCAGCTCGCCATCTTCTGCAAACAACTGCACCAAATTTTCCAGGCATTCCCAGTTTACCTAAACCAACATTGCCACCATTGCCTTCACTTCCAACACTGCCTCAGGGCAATGCTCCACCTTTGCCTACAATCCCAACACTGCCACAACCAACTACTCTACCATCTATTCCTCCACTTCCCAGCAGCATCCCTACCATTCCAACAGTTCCACAGCTCAGCATTCCCTCAATCCCCACATTCAATATTCCAACCACTATGCCCTCCATCCCTTTCCCATTCCCTTTCCTATCTCCACCACCTTCCACCTCAACCCCTTAAAATACCTTTCATTTCTTCATCCGGATCCTGACCTAGCTACCTACCCTCTCTGCCAAGTTGCATGCATGCAATAGATATGGCTTGATTCCTTTCGCGTTTGTCAAAGCATTCTACAGTGTTTAATTCAATTTCCTTGCGTCTTTCTTGTTTGGTGTGAAAAACAGTGTATTTTGTTTTCAGTTTATGAGTGTTTTGCTATTGTTTCTACTTTCTCTTATATTATAGATTCTGGACTATTATTACACAGTTATACAATTATGATATCCGCTCAAGCTCTTCCAAAGTCAATCATTATTCATTTAAGATTTATGGAATGGCGTAACATTTCGTATAAATTACACCAATATCATGTTATTTAATTTATCCCCTTCAAAAAGTTAAAGATATTAAAAATGTTATCGAATATAACTAACTTTTGAAAATGTTTTAAACAGTATAATGTTGTTCAACGTTGTAAAACCATAATTTTAGTTTATAATTTCTGACCTAAGTCAAAATTGCTCTAAAAGTTGTTGATTTTTTTTTTTAATTTCCTATCTGTTTTTTTTCTATGTAAAACTCCATTTTTAAGTGTTTTTCTTTTTCTTAACAGTAACAAATATGAATTTTACAAAATAATGTTAGATGATAAATTTTCGATATTAGTACTGGGGACGTTTGTTTCACATAATTTTTTTTCATTCGTGTGAATTTTATTTATAGAAATACAACATGAGAATATCACTAGGTATTTTTAAAAAAATACGTTTGATTACATTTTAATATTACTGAGAATATCTTTTAAAATTTGAAATAATTTAAATAAAAAGTACATAAGAAAGGAAATTAATTGTATTTTAATAAATATTTTTTCTTATTTCCATAGAAATATCACATTCTGATTATTCATAGTGAGAATGAAAATATATAAAAATATGATAAAAATGAAAATTATAGCATTCATGGAGTCAACAATACTTAAAAAAAAAATTTAAAAATTTGTAACATACATGAAAAAATGTGAAAAAAATGTTGGAAGGCAAAAATACATCGTAGCCACAGCTAGGAAGCAGAATTCATTCGTATTGTCCTGAGCTAATAACAGAGTTAACAAGTTTTTCCGATACAAACGGATTAAAAGCTAAATCTAAGTTTATTTCACTTAAATTGAATTTGGGTGGCCTAGCTAGTAACATCAAATACACTTACTTACTAAGGATAAATAATTTTATGCACTGTATCTGTGTTTACTTCAGTACTGTGATAGTAAGCCATTTGCTGTAATTAAAAAGCCAACACACACTTAATCGGACCTGTCTGTCTCTGGAGATATAAACCTCAATACAAAAAGAAATTACATCTTCTCCTTTTGTAAATCTCAGAACAACCTAATTATGCGCACTTTAATCTCTCAACAATACCACTTGATTTCAATGCTTATTATATGTCAATCATAACTCATGTTTATTTATGTGATCAGAAACTACGACGACTTAAGTCACTTTAGATAAATTTTTCAACAAGTATTTATATAAATTAAAATTATTTTATTAACTTTAATTTTTGGAGATGTTAAAGGAATCAATACATATGAAATAAAATAAAACTGTGCAGATAAGACTTTGGGACTGAAGAACGGTTAATTTTTATTTTTTTGGAAAAATAAAGAAATTAAGATGAGGTAATAGATCACACTGACTATAGTTTCATTGATTAAGTAAACTAAAACCCTCTGGATTCTGGAATTTAGGAACCGGTGAAATCAAGCCTCCTGTTAATATTAAACAAGAAACAACAATGGTTTAACTGCAAGGATAGATAGAATTGAACGGCGCCATTAAAATGAACTGGTTCACTTTTGCATCTATAGCATGTATATGACAATAAAGCACTAAAGAGTCTGAGAGCTAGTAATGGAGTATCAGTATTTGATGCCATTTAAAACCGACGTGCTGTAACGATCAACATATGAAACACCGTTCTTTAGGTGAAGTCCTCTTCTATAAAAACTTAAGGGCAGGTCCTCGAAATTACACTATTCAAATCAAATGGCCTCCTTCCGTGTGCTTCTCTTATCTTTCTTCTTCATCGCTTTGTCCATTGGCAATCATGTCCAAGCAAGTAGGAAACTTTTGGCACCAATGACATTGCCCAATATGGGGAATTCACCTCCTCGCGTGATATTTCCTCCATTCCCACCAGTAACGGATTGGCCAGAGTACAGGTTGCCTTCACCCTTCTCACCACCTCCCATAACCACCAATCCTTGACTTCAGTATGTGCTGTCAAATTAAGCTTTCCTATCTGTGTTTTTACTTCTTGTTTTCTATCTTTTCTTTGATTGTGTGAGAATGGAGATATTCCATGTAATGGAGAATCATATATATGTCTCCTTTAGCTTTTGTGTAAGGTTAAAGGATAATCTTTTTTCTGTATCAGTATAAGAGGATGTAATATGTCTTTCTTTTTTATGTGAGGATGTAAGTTGAAAAGCTCTTTATCAGTATTCTGTGACTGTGGTAAAAATGAAAAATAATGGAAATGATTATTAAAAAAATTACGAAAATGAAGTCCTATTATATGTTGGATGATCCAAGTCGAATAGACTTTTGTGGGTAATTTAGTCAAAGTCTCAAATGGTAGTAACTCTTGTATGCCTAAACTGTGAAAGGGTGACTGACGTGTGGCAGCCGAGGTGAACTCAGTTAGATGAACCAACTCTTGTATTTCCTCGTTTTCCAACCCAAATTCTCCTCATAAACAAAAACAAGTAAAGATACTATAAACAAATATGCACTATATTATTGAATAATTGTATCCCCTCCTCTCTCTCTCTCTATATATCTTTGTTACTATAAAGTATGAGTTGGCCATCCTACATTTGAATATTGGGGGCTATAACTTAATAATAGTTAGCCAACCACCTTATCAGTCCAACGTAATAAAATGATTTATTCAAATACAGGAAGTTGAACTAACAAAAATATGGGTATTTGATTCTCCAAAACAAAGTTGAACTGAAACCAACAAAAGTCACGATCTCCAGCTCTATATAAGACCAAGCACTATCCTTCAGCCTCTCATACAATCTCAAAGCAGCAAATACATATACATAGCATTTTCATATTTGGCAATTCACCTTCTTCATTGATCATTAAACCATGGCCTCAAGCAAATCATTGATCGCAGCTTTCCTTCTTGCTCTCACCTTGTCAAGCATGAGCATGAGCCTAGCAGCTCGCCATCTTCTGCAAACAACTGCACCAAATTTTCCAGGCATTCCCAGTTTGCCTAAACCAACATTGCCACCATTGCCTTCACTTCCAACACTGCCTCAGGGCAATGTTCCACCTTTGCCTACAATCCCAACACTGCGACAACCAACTACTCTACCATCTATTCCTCCACTTCCCAGCAGCATCCCTACCATTCCAACAGTCCCACAGCTCAACATTCCCTCAATCCCCACATTCAATATTCCAACCACTATGCCCTCTATCCCTTTCCCATTCCCTTTCCTATCTCCACCACCTTCCACCTCAACCCCTTAAAATACCTTTCATTTCTTCATCCAGATCCTGGCCTAGCTACCTACCCTCTCTGCCAAGTTGCATGCATGCAATAGATATGGCTTGATTCCTTTCGCGTTTGTCAAAGCATTCTACAGTGTTTAATTCAATTTCCTTGTGTCTTTGTTGTTTGGTGTGAAAAACAGTGTATTCTGTTTTCAGTTTATGAGTGTTTTGCTATTGTTTCTACTTTCTCTTATATTATAGATTGTAAACTATGATTACACAGTTATACAATTATGATATCTGTTTAAGCTCTTCCAACATCCTCCTAATCACTAATTACCCCTCTAATTAATTATATCTACATCACTAAGATTATTTCACTTGTCAACATTTAGGTTACAAATTACACAGCTCAAGCAGATGATAGCACAGTAAAAAGCAAAGAAAGAAGTAAACATGGCTAGCAAAACAAGGCACTTCCAAAAAAACATTAGTCTATTATTCAGTAGTTTAATTGTGCTTCGTTTTGGCATCCAAGGAAAATGAAAAGCGGTCAATCAATAATTCATATTCTTAGTTAATCTGAACAATTCCATGCGCATTGTGCAATTAGGCATCCATAGTTAACTAAATATACCAAAACACCAACAAGGTTAACATACGCCTCGAAAATATTGAAGATATAGCCTGCATAAGCCTCAATGAATTTATCGTTTCATCAATATTAAGTCATACACCGAAAGAAACTGACCTAACAGATCAATCAACAAAATTGAATCCATCAAATTGTTGTCTTGAATACATCAGAAATAAAATTAAAAACATATATAGATATATCTTAGCTGGGTTCATATTTGGGGTCCGCTATGACCAAGTGATAAGCTATAACCAAAGCAAAAATGAAGATGCCGAGAAAGTTGGCAATGACTCCCAAGTCTTCATCATCAATCATATCTCTTACTTTCTGGACAGAAGGACGACACAAGAAAAAACAAAATGAATGAATTGCTTTACAATAATAATCACTGTAAACGAATTCAAAGAAAGAAATTAAAATAAAAACAACAAGTTATGAATGTGAAATTGACCTTGTGAGTCGCTGAACCTAGTTGTTTGTTGGATCGATCGGGAACACGCAGGGAGCGTTAAGCGTAGCCCCCAACTCTTTAAAAACCAAGAGTGCGTTGACCTGGACTTAAGGCGACATTTTAAACGCCATCGTTTCGTTTCCAAGTTTTTGGAGCGCAAAAAAAAAAAAAATATACTGCATGTGGCTGCTGGGATTCGAGCCCAGGTCTCCACGGCCACAACGTGGAATTCTTACCACTAAACTACAGCCACTTCATATTTGAAAGGGTGAAACGTTTTTATAAATAATTAAATAATAATACTAAGGGAAAGATAAATTTATGTCGGTGGCATAACAATAAGATCACGGTTTGACTGTAGCCGGGGAGGGGACCATTATACAAATTTTTATCTACAAGACTACAAGAATGAAATTGCTGTTTATAATAATTCATATTCGATTTCAAGGTTCACGTTCAGACGTTTCTAGGAAAACCGCCCAATCATTTATCCATAATAGAGACAAGTTTCAAAACTTGACTAGAGACAGTAGACACCATATCACTTTAGATGAGGATTCTCTGCATTAAGACTTAAGAGAGAAAAGGAAATTTCAATCTGAACTTTTAATTTTGTTTTTTAATCTCTACAAAATATTATTAATTATAAGAATAAAAAAAATTAGTCATTAGATCATGATGGTAAGATTAAAGGTGTGAAATGTAACTGCAGGAATACATACAGTAAGATTGAAGATATCTTACTAATATGGATTCGTTCTCTATCCTGCAAAGTTTCACCAAACGTAGGAACCAATCAATGTCCTAAAAAAGAGGGACTTGATTCTCTTATTAAATACTCCATTATGATAAATAATAGTATATGTTATTCATCAATGTTGTAGAAGAATATTATAAAAGTGGTGTCCATTATTATTCACATAAAGCAATCATAGAAGAGGCAAAGAACTAAAGATAACAAGCCTTTTTATTTATAGCGCTATGACTTGATACAGATACATAGCATGGAAAATGAACACAAAAGCATGCACCAGTCATAGGACGTGCAGTTCTCCTAACAGAGAATAAAAGAAAGAAAGCAAACACTGAAAATTAAACACACTAGTAGATAGTAGAAGAAGCGAACCAAGTAGTAACAAACAGTACTGCATATATAGCACATCACAGCAACTTGAATCATGAATAATGAATACAGTTAACCCCACCATTGGTGCACCGCAACTCCTTCATCCCTGACCTTTCCATACAAAGCCAAGCACTCCCAATAAGCTCTTTCATTCTTCTTCATCCTCTTCTCGGCCGTCTTCCACCACTCGTTCTTACACTCTAGGAAGAGTTCATCCACCAAGCCTATTGTCCTCTTCTTTATCATCTCCTCCACCACCTCTGCTTCTGCCTTCATCACTACGTACTCTTCCACCTTCACATTCTTAGACAACCAAGCAGATACATGAAAATGATCTTCCGGCACAACCGCCAGACTGTGAGTCTCAAACTGTGTATTCTTCTTCGGATAGTTCTTCTCGAACCATTCCATCACACCCTTGTTCTCCTCAGGCAATCCCACACCAATGAACACTCTTCTTTTGTATCCTTCGAGAGAATCACCCACCAAGTCAGGCAAATACTTAATCTTGATCCTGTCCAAGTTCTTCCTTGATTTAACCAAAGCCTTTCTCGGAGGCTCCAAGAGAACATCTTCAAGACCCTTCAGTGCCACTCTCTTGGCCTCTGTCTCTATCGCCAAAAGCTTCCTCCTTGTCTTAGGGGAATCAGAATCAGAACCTACCAACCTAATGGCTTGCCCAGTTTTCTTCAAGCCAACAACAACAAACCCATATCGCTTTAGGTAAACAACCTTATAATTATTTTGTTCTTTGAAAGCAGATGTTGACGGTTTAGCCCCCAATGGGAGAGCTACAATGCCATCAATTTTCAGAATGCGATCAATAAACTCAGCATCAATAGCACCAGAGGTGAACACAAAATCATAAGAATCATCAGCAAACAAGCTCTTACTCTCCCAATCAGAATCCATAACAGCAACAATCTTGTCCCTAAAAACATTGGGAACGGGAGAGTTCACAATGAGTGCCTTATCGTTCTCTTTGAGGAGACCCTCTTCAGCCAAATCGTGGAGAATCGAATTCAATAGTCCCACATCGAGAGACCCAGATTCTGCAGTTTCGACATTGTGAACAAAACTCGCTGTGAAAACAGTTCCCAGGAAAGGCAAGGATGCGAGAATCATGGCCAAGAACAATGAGCGAGACAAAATGCGCAAAAAAAGCGCATTGGGAATCCTGATAACGAGAAAACGTTCGGGGATGGGAGCAATTGTTCTTCCATCGTGCAAATGCATCTTCATCTTGTTAAATTCCAAGGAGCGAGATTAGATTAGATCCTTTTGATAATGATAAGCACCACCGAGATAGATCGATCGAGAATGGTAATTTGCTAAATTGAGTAAAGTTGAAAATTAGTCTAGGATAGGAAAGAATTCAGCGACTGCAAAACCTGGCAGCGGTATGGTTTCCACCCATAAGAACGACACGGTTGCTTCGTATTCTGCACCACATGAGCATCAACTGTCTCATCCTTTCAATCTCCATTGTAAGTTTTTGGCAACCCAGATCGGTGGCGGCCTTCACGTTTCACCCAGTGGTTATTGTCATCTGAAAATGAAAAGTGCCACCAGAACGAGGAGATGATGAGTGAGACAGCGATGGATATGGATGAAGATGAAGAAAGTGTGTGACCCTGAGAATGAATCGCTGAGCAGAGAGCGTATGAAAGGTGCTACCTTTTATACAATGGAGGAGGGGGTGTGTGAGGCGCATGAGTTTTACTATGTTTAGCACTTCGATATGCCCAGTGTTACGTTGTCAAGTTTAATTTAGGATTCTTGTCTTCTTGTTTTCTTCTGTTTTATTTTAAGAATTCGTTCATTAATTAACTTTGGTAAATAATGTGTGGTGTGGCCGTAAATGCAATTATTTAGAGGCTGGATACTTTTAGTCTTAGTTATATTTGATGATGTTCGTATTATTCTACATTTTGGGGATTAATATCTGCAAGCATGGTGACAGGTGTGTGGCGTCGCTGCTTTGTTGTGGGCCGTGTCATTCATTTTCAAGATAACATTAATTAACATGTGTTTCTACTTGTACTTTGTTTCCCCGATATAATGTAAGTATTCATACCCCGTAATAAGTAAGAGAGGTAAGGGGGGATAAATTAAAAATGTTCAATTATTTCTATTATTTTAATAAAAGTGTTATTTGTCTGAAAATACTAGTTTTAGAAAGAGAACAGTCAACGATGTTTCAAATGAGGTGTGATTGTCGAAAATATCAATCCCTTATTCCCTACACATCCCCTATTCTTTTTCTTCTTTTTTTTTGTTATTAACCTCATCATCCCTTCCTTTTGTTTGTGGTCACAACTATGATGTTGTTGTGCGTAACATAATTAAACTTTGTGAACATTGAATGATTAAGTTTTTTTTTTTTTATCGGCCAAAAAAAGATATATGTATTAAAGGGCATAAAAAATGTCAAAAGAAAAAAAATAAAACTCATTACAACAAGTTAAACAACCAAGTACTCAACTATACAAGTATATATTTGTAGAATAAAAAAAGACACATTAAAGAAGCAGTTACAATACTACTAATGGTTGTACGTCAAATTAAGGCCTTTACATGTTATGCACATTGAAGATTTCTTAATTTTTAAAGAAATAAATAAGAATTTAGTTCAATCATATAATGATGTAAAAGTCAATTTTAGATTAGCTTGACAGTACTCCCACGAATTCAACTTTATCATTTCGAACACCTTCTATACATCCAAAGGAATATTATTGACTAATCAAGTGTCTAAGTATACTGTGTTGTATGGCAGTATAACATTTTAAATAATAAAATAAATGAAATATAATATATGTGAATGTGAATAGAAAAAAAGATACAAGCATGATTATATGTATAGTTGAAATGCTATTATGACTAATTTATTATTTATGGTAGGAAACACTGCTTGATTTCACTATAAATGATTTTCATTTTTATACATTTTTATGTTAAAATGTACGAGTCCGTAACATCAATGAGGGTGTTTGAACCATAAACCAAAAATAAAAAATGTAGAATCATCCAGAAAGTTTTTCTAAGTTTACTTACATTCTTAATGAGATGGATGGATTTGAGAAGAAAAAAAATATGATCTCAAGAGATGTGGATTATATGGAAATAAGAACCACGGCCATGAAAAATTGTCCTCTTTACATTCAGTGCATATCCATAACAATACATAAAAGATGATACAATTTTTAGTGATTATTTTTTTGTTTCTACTTTTATAAGATATTTTTATCCTTAAAAAAATATTAAAATTCTTTCCTTTTTATTAAAATATAAAATAGAAAAAAAAATACATACAAAAAGTTCAACCACTAACTAACAAGATAATAACTCACTTTCCTAACCATTCACATTTAGTTGATATTATTTTATTTGATATCTTTATTAAAGGATAAAAAAATATACATACAAATTTAAACCACTAACAAACATATAACTATCCACTTTTCTAACCATTCACTTTCCCTACTAACATATAATGTAAGTGTTCTCACTTTTCTATGATCATCACCTATAAACATATATAACTTCTAATAATATGATTGGATTCTCAACTTCAGATTTCATTATTTATATATTTTTTTAAAAACTTTCTTACATATAATGTGTTGCTCTACATGATAGGTTTTTTTTTTTTTTTTTTCTATTACGTTGTTTTACGATTTTTATTTTCTTTTTCTAACCAACCTTGAGTTGTACCATACTAAAATTAATAACAACAAACAAAAGAAATAATAAATTTACACGAAATTAAAATCTAGCATGGACGTTTTTTTCTTTTCCTATTTTATTTGTTTGCATTTTTTATTTTCTTCTTCTTTTCCTTGTCTCCTTGTTACAATGTTGATCCTTTAGTTGAAAATAATTATTATGTTAGTGAAAATGCAATTATAAAATTACATTGAGTTGTAAAATTAATAAATATATCTCAAATCAAATATATTTTTTCAATTTAAATTTATTTTCGTTTAAGTTTTTAAGTTTTGTAAAATTATTTTTTTTACTTTTTATTTTATAAAAAATACATACAGGTGGGCAACAAATTAACAACAGTAGAATTATTTTTTAACACATTAATAACAGTAGAATTATTTTTAACATATTAATTATAACATATAACTTTATGACAATTTTATAAGTTATTTATTACCTATGGTTATTTGTATTGAGTTTTGTTTTAGATTTTATTGTTCTAGTGATTTTATTTTTATTTTCTTATCATTCTTTTTATAAAGAAGATGAATAATATTACTTTTTCTATTTATTATTTTTTATGTATCTAATAAATACTTACACTTTTGAGTGAGTGATTAAAAAAAAAATAAGAATTCTGTTTGATCAAGGGATTTGTTTTTCAGAAGAAAACAAAAGTTGAAAATTAGGCATAAATTATATTGATACATGGATTTGGTATAAATAAATAAATTATTTTGTAAAAGAGGAAAAAGTAAATTTTCTTGGTCAAAGATAAGAATTTTTTTTCTTTTAATTAGTAGTCTAAGTGATCATCCGGTGTTTTACTTTTTTTTTTTTTTTTTCTTTTGCTGGGGTATGTGTTACTTTTTTCGATTAAAAACAATATAATAAAAAAAATAATTATAAAAGTTCAAAGAAAAGAATTTCAAAATAAGAATAACAAGTTTTAAAAAATATATATATTAATCTATTATATAATATATTCTTTGTGTAACCAGAAAAATATATTCTTTAGTGACATTTTAATAACATTGCACATTTATCAACCAATTGTTTTAACATCATTCACTTATATTATTACTTACTCAGAATTTATTTTTCATCCAAAAAAACATATATCTTTTTATTTATTTTTTCATTTTAATTCACAACGATATATTAATTAATAAATGTTAACTAATAAATAATATTGTCATTTAAACTAATGTAAATTTTAATAATTTTAATTTATAGCACACTCAAATTATAAATATCATAAAAAATAAAATTAAAATTAAAAACAAAAAATACATTGTAAAAAATATAAAATATTTTAACTAGACAAACAATAAACAAATAAACAAAAAAGAACAATAAAAAGTAGAACTAAATAATTAATAAGATTAATATACATATCAAACATAATATCATAAGGAGTTTATAATATTTACACATCTTATTTAACCAATCGAGATAAACTCTATTAATAATGAAAATGAAGTATATATATATATATATATTGGTAATATTTCAATCTCTTTTGTTTTAGTATTTTAGATTTAAAATTTCTCATTAATTATTTTTTCCTTACTAGATTATTTTTACCCATTATATTCGACTCTAATGTTCTACAAGTTCTTATCTTATTTTATTTTTTTAGGTATTTTTTTATATTAATACAATTCTCATATATCTTACACATTTAAGAGTTCATATATATTTTTTATATTAAATTATTATAATAAAAATACAATAATAACATAAAAATACAAACACACAATGATTGTGTTTTTGCTAGTTTGTAAAAAATATATTTTTTCATATAGCACAATTGAATTTTTATTTATTTTTACATGAAAAACACATAATTTTAATGTAACTAAAGTATTTTGATTTAAATACGTAGATGATAGGAATATAATAGTAATTTATTTGGTTTAAATTAAAAATATGAATATATTTAAAGTGAAAGCGGAGATTCCGTGAGTATAAAAAGCAAAGGAGGTGTGGAGCTAAAGAACTAAAGAAGGAGCATAGGAGAGGAGAGAAGAAGAAGAAGAAGATGGGAGTGGAGAAGCAGCTGTTGACGCCTGGCACCGGTCCCAAGCCAATTCCCGGTCAAAACGTTACCGTTCACTGCACTGGTTTCGGTGAGGAGTCGTCATTTCTCCCTTTCACTTTCCCTTTCTAAACCCTAAATCTCTTAGAGTTGGTGATTAGATTAGATCTAGCTGTTGTTTGTTTGATGTACTCACTGTATTGTCTGTCGATTTTGTGAGCAGGGAAAAACGGTGACCTTTCTCAGAAATTCTGGAGGTTGTTACCCTCCCTACCCCATTATTTCTCTACTTTCAACTCTTTCATTTTAACTCATCACTTATTTCTCCTTATCTTACACTTTTCAGCACAAAGGATTCTGGCCAGAGCCCTTTCACATTCAAAATCGGCCAAGGTTCTGTTATCAAAGGTACCATTTTTTTCACTTTCTTTCTTTCTTTCTTGTCTTTTGTTTTGTAATTTCACTATCTGTCTGTAGGATGGGATGAAGGTGTGCTTGCCATGCAAGTTGGTGAAGTTGCTCGTCTCCGGGTATCATTTCTATTACTATTAACTACAAATTCACATTCTTTTTTATTTCTTGTTCCCACTTGAAAACTATTAACTATTCATCTTACTTTTCTCATATAAACACTTTAATTATTGTGATTATTATACATCAATCTTGTTTTTCCATTGCTACACAAAATTGTCGCTATATAAGAATATGGTTAAAATATCCTACTGTCTTCTTAGATCTTTGTTATGACTCAGATTGTCTTGTTGGAATGTCCTTTAAGACTATTTTCTCCGCAACATACATATGCCTTCATGTGCATAGTTCAATTTTTTTTTTCTTTCTGAAATTACATCCAACTGAGTGTTGTTGGGAAAGGGAATCCATTTAAGGTTATTGGTTCCAAATTCATTGTATTTCCTTAATTCTTAACTGTTTGTTTGTTACTTATTAAATTGAATAAACCCTGTTGTTGATAAATCTTGCAGTGCTCTCCGGATTATGCTTATGGTGCTGGTGGGTTTCCTGCTTGGGGAATACAGCCCAACTCTATCTTGGAATTTGAAATCGAAGTCTTGAGTGCGCAATGAAAACCTTGGTAGTCTGTCTCTGTCCTAAGAATAAAATCATCCATTTCCATGGAGTTGTATCCCCACATTGCGACTTGTGAGTGATATCTACAGTGCTTGAGTTCTTCAACTGAGATACACTACTAAATCAAATAACTTTTCGAATGATCTCAAACTCTCTGATATTATACTATTTGGTAGCTTTTACCTTTCTTCCTCATATCTAGCAGCAATGCATCATCACCGTAGTTTCTGCTTCCAAGTGAAGGGCTGTAGATGTTTATGTTTGAGTTTATCCTAATGAATCTAGTCCTTAAACCATTTACCTCAAGTCTATAACGTGACCTCACATATCTTAAAAGATTGATATACCAGACATGGCTATTGCTGATAATAATAGCGTTATTGCTACCACGATTTGCTTCTGAGCCCACCGACAACAGCCTCGAACCTGGGTAGTTGGGTCTATGTTTTTTGTTTTTTTTCGGTGGATACTTCTTACTCGAGTTATTCCCCTAGTCTGCTTCAATTTCAATTTCTCAAATACATGAGGCTTATCGCTTCTCCAACTAGAATTCCTAGACCCTTTGAACAAGGATATTTTTCTAGTTCATTAGAATAACTGAAGACTCTAGACAACGTTTCCTAATTCAAATAAAGGTTATATTAAATGAAGAACAAACGTCTCCTAATCCAAATAAAGGTAGTGTTTAGAGAAAGGGATGTTTATCTTGAACAAAAACAGGTAAAGGTTATATTAGAGGATGAAAACGATAAGGGTAATTTAGGGGGGGAAATTAATAAAGAGAAGAAAAGTGGAGTATAATAGTAAATTAGAAGATTTCAAAAAGTAATTGTTTCAAATAATGTCCTTAAGTGGGTGGTCTAAAGGAAATGTAAAATTACATTTTAGATTAGTGACACCTTTCATATTTTAGATATGCCCTTAATCCGAAATATAAAATTGCATTTTGGATTATCCATGAGGCTACTGCGCCAATGTCAATCCCATGATCTTGCAGTAGCAACAATCCTATTCCTATCTATGCAATTGCCTCTTAATAAGCACACCGACTCTCCTATAAACGACAAATGCTACTCGTGTAGAAAAAAAAACTGTTGAATCTACGTATTTTTTTCTTCTTCTTCGGTGGTGTGTACAAAGGGTCAAACATCATATAAATTTGAGTTATACACCAATAACGCAAGAAATTAAAAAAATCCATCAAAAGTTTTTCTTTTAATTTTACAAATAAGCTAAGCAAGGTAAAAAAGTGAAGAGAATTTTATGTGTAACTGTCTAGCAGAAGGAAGTTTAAACAAGCTGACATGTGGTCCTTGACCAAATACTGTATATCTTTAAGTACAATTATGACAGTAATCTTTAAGAGTGATGTCGGTGAAAGTCCTCAAAGTGGTGACCCCAATACTGAAACCATGACATATAAAGTTTACTAGAAATCGCAATTTACTTTCATGGCTGTTTGCTGTTTATCTTTGTTCTGTTGTTCTGTAGTTGGCAGCAACTCTTCACGGCTTGTGATTGTTGTTTTGCCTCCTTTATTTCACCAAAATAAAATAAAATAAGGGAGGATATTTCAAATTGTCAACGCTGCATTCCCATCACTAGACCTTCCAAATTTTAATGGTGAAAAGATGGTAGATCTATGATCTATCAATGCAGTGATGATTAAACTATCATGATCGAATGCTTTTAAACAGTCTAGTTTTGCGTTGTAAATCATTTCCAATATTCCAACCATCAATACTGCTAAAGTTGCGTTCAAGCAGTGCATTTCAAGAACAAAGATCTTAATTTTAACCGCGTTTAAGTTTTTTTAGTTAATAATTTGGCATTTTTCTGCTCACAAAATCTATTTAGTGCGACTGAAAAAACATTTGCAGGGGAAAATGTTGCGGAGCTTAAAGGTATGATTTTTTTTATTTTTTTCTTTTGCCTTTAAAAAGAGATAGCATGCACATATCAGAAAGCAATCAATTTCATGTATGTTCTTTAATGATAAAGTTTAAATGAATCCCTGAATTCTAGCATCCAGTCTCTGAAATCCAACCGCACTTTGGTGTGGCTGTAACCGAAAGGGAAGACCTCATTATGGATTTTTGGTATTAGGTGCTTGTGCCCTCCACTCCAAGCAAAATGGTGTAGCACCATGTATATAATTTACAATATTATACATGAATTATTGGATGGTATTGCTCTTTTTATAAATTTGGAGCCTTTTCTTCTCCTTCTTTTGGCTTTTCATCAAATGCACGGGTGTAATATATTAGATTGGATGATTGTAGTTAGTGGGCTAAAAATGTATGTTGCACTTGATGGATCTACCATTTGCATAATTCTCTTATTTTTATGGTCGTGCTAGCTATTGTATCATTCATTCCAATTCCATGTACCAGCTCGTGCCAATGTCCTCACTTTGGTGGGGGCGATTGGGCCCTCGGGTTTGGTTGCATTTCAATGACTAACTAGCTAACAACAAATTACGATGCTAATGAGTATATTAGGTTATTCATGAGTGAATGGCACATGTTTATGTCTCTGCTCTACTAAACTGTGACTTTCGTTTCGGCAATATGTTACTGTCATCAATCATCATAATTGTTTTAATTATAACCATTCAACCAGATGACAAGTGTGTGCTAATGCTTTTGATAATCGCCAGTTAATTAGGGCCACCTGCATCAATTCATTTCTTAAGCAACTTTCACATTTTGCTTATTATATTTCTCAGGAAGGAATGAGGACTTTGGTCGAAGTTACATGTCACCAAAAGAAAATTATGGTTAAATCTTCAATCATTACATATTAACTGGTAAGATCATATATTTTAGAAATTTCACTTCGTTTAAAGTTTTTTGGAGCAATCTAATAAAAATACACTTCTATTTTTTTGGTAATGTAATAAAAAAATAGCATCTGCGATGAAAAGGTGAAAATAAAACTGAAAAATGAAAGGAAGGGCAAAAGTGAGATTTGATTGTATATATACTAACTATAAGTATATAGTGATGATGCACCAACACAACACAACACAACACTACCTCTTCTCTTTTCCACATTTCCTTCTTCACTGTTCACTCTGTTTCCTTTTCCTCTTTCACTCTAATTTTGAATTTATATGTAAGTCTTTCAAAAGCTGATTCATCTGTTCCTCGCTTCTTTTTGTTTTATGGCGTTTCTTATCTGTTCTTTGGTTAGTGGCTAAAAGAAAAAAACATGTTAAAGCTGATTCATTTGTTCCTCGCTTCTTTTTGTTTCAGAGTAATTGGTGTTGAGGGCATATAACATCTTCCTCAAGCTCTAAGCAATTGTGGAATCTTAAGTCACATAGGAAGAAATCAGCATGCGTTGGTTGGGTCTTTTAGTTGATGTGTATCGTCAAGTTGTACGCTTGAACTTATATTGTAAAGTTATTCTATAGGTCCCCGGTACCATAAATCTTTTTACTTTGTTACTTTTGGAGTTTGGTCCCTTATTATTAACTAGTGCCATGGAAGGCAACCGCTGTTTGATCATTTCTTTAGATGAGTATAGAATTGGCTGAAGGATCATAGGAAGTGAAGATAGAGCCTGGTATTTTGTATCTTCAGTGTTGTCATTGTCTCATATAGTTCTATAGTTCTAGCTGATTTTGATTTTATAATTCGTTTGGTTCCTTAATTATCACATTCCATTGGGGCATATTGTTGGTGTGTGCATTACATTCTAGTGTGGTAGGATCGAAAGAAGTTATGGTGTGCCAAGCAGCAAGCCAAACAAGATTCCGGGCTTTGAAACATGAGAATGGCATTGAAGGTGAACCAACAATTATTGTTAGAGTGATAGCATGCTTTCAACCTTTGCACGATTGTCAGGTTTGTAACCTGTTGCTGATTCTTAGTGTTTTTTAATTGCAGTTCTTTTCTATAACTGTAGTGTAGGCATGATTTTGAAACCATCTGTCTCAAGAAAATTTTCATTTATGCCTGTTTTGTGCATAGAACATATACATCATGATCAATGATCACTAAACCTTATGGTATCAGCTTATGAGCTTATGGGTGATGAGTTCTATCTTCTAACTCTTTTGCAGGCTGAGTACTTCCGTCATTTGCTTAAGCCTGTCACGTAGACTGCTTTGCATTTATTTCTCTTTAAGCTGGACTTTGTAGTTTTCTTTTTCTGTCATTCGTTCCCAAGAGAAGCAGCAATCCCATATCAACATCTACTGGTATGTATTTTCAAACCAAATTTTTCATCTTTACATCTGAAAGGGTTTTAGTTTTTCATCATCATCATCATCACGCAGCATTCAGCACTGATTGACCAGTTCTATTGTTCTTTAGGTCATATCTTTTGTTGAATGGTTAAGGATCATAGGTCTTGGCCTTACCCACTGCCACAGCACGTGGCTTGGCCCAGTTTGCAGGTTCATTCAGCTTATATGAACCGCAGCACATGCATCTTTCCAGGATTCACAGCTCCAGCTATCCCAAACTTGGAGACTAAGCTGACCAATGAAGTGCAAGGATTCCTTCAGTATCCCGATTCCGAACCATGTTTGAGAGAAACACATGCTGGAGCTGGAGTGGCTATGGCAAATGCAAATCATGCATCTTTGCAGAGGAAGTTACTTATTTTTGATCACTCAGGTAGTAAGACAAGGTTGCTTTATAGTCCTGTGTTCCCTCTTGTCCAGAGTCCAATTGTTACTGCTACACAATTTGCTCAAGTTTATGATGATGTAAATGGGGAAGCACAGGCAACTACTAAGCATTTACCCACACACACTTCAGCAGAAGAGTCTGGTAAGGATCATATAGACAATGAAGAAAGTGAAATGCATGAAGACACAGAAGAAATCAATGCATTGCTTGAATCTGATGATGATGAGGTAACAAGTACAGGTCATTCTCCACTACTGGTTACTAAAAGAACTTATGTGATGCAAGAACAGTTTGCGGACATGAAGGAGGAGGTTGCTAGCTCTGATTGGCCAAACAAAAGGCACAAGTTAATTGATGGTGAATACAATAGATTACCACCACTTGTGGTTGTGGACAGTGCTAGTAGTTCTGAAAGGCTAAATGAAACGTGCAAGTATGCCAGCGATGATGCTGAATTGAAGCATTCTAGTTCCAGTAGTGGCAGCAGGGTGTATGCTGCTGATATTGAATTGAAAAAGGATAAAATCCGTGAATTGTTGAGAGTTCTTGAGAACTTAACTCCTGGAGCAAAAGGAAAGCATCCCCTGTTAGTGATTGATGGTACTATTGAGTACTTGAAATCTTTGACGTCCCAAGCTGGTAGTACACTGAAATAATATCACAAAGTGCTCATTGTGTTGTGGTGGTTACAAAGGGCACATGGATGGTATCTGTTGAATGATTAGTTTATTGCATTAGCATCTTGCTTCTTTCATCCTCTTTCTCAAGGTGTATTTATAGTTTAGCAATAAAAGGGCAAAAAGCAGCACTGCAATTGAAGAAAGATGGGGTTTGGGATTTGAAGTTGATGAGCTGTAAATGAGGGAGTGTTGATTGAATGCAATGCATGCGCGTTAGGTAACTGGGGTCCCACTCTCCACCCTCCTGTTTCAACTTTCATCATGACTTGGGCCCCTTTGTTGGCTGGATTTGGATATACTATACACATAGCATAGCATGTTGTGCTAATGGTTACTTTTTTTTACGTCTTGTGTTGAGACTTGAGAGTGGAATCATATTCATAGGTCATTCTATTTTCTACCTTGTAATTGAGAGTTGTGTGGGTTCAGTATTCTAGTTTCTTTTTTCATCATGCTATTATGTACTTATGTATCTGTCGGTTGTCTCATTGTATGAATAATTGGACTGTCAATGTTGTATTCTGGTTTGATTGCTGCTTGGCGTTCATATTTTCTATGTTGATTGTCTTATGTTGAATAATCATTTTAATACGAATTCATGATTCCTCTCTTTCTCTGTGTGCATGTAAATATGCGAGACTGAGAATGAGATACATCAGTTTGGTAAAAGCATAATTTAACTTTAACCAACATTTTTTTTCTCTCCAAATAATTTAAACAAAAATGGAAATGAAGTAATGTTCATGTACGTGGTCATGGACCCTTCAAATTAAAGCTGTGCTGTGCGACACTTCTAGTTGTAGGTTATATTGGTCTAGGCAGTTTAACTAATTATGTTTTCTCAATTTTTATATTTTCATCACTTAATTGACGTGAACAACTCTGGTCTAGGCAGTTTCGGCTTTCTAGCTATATCTTTAATGTCCACACTTTGTTGACATAAAGCAATGGTATGAATATGAACACTAATCTTTCAATCATGCCCATCAGTTCCAAATTTAAGATATTACTAGAAAGCGTGAACAGTAGAAATAATATTTGGACTTCTACTGATGTTAACATCGCATAGCTTCCGAGAAGAGTTCAGATGTGTGAACTTAATGCTGTCATAATCTGTTCAAAATAAAAAGAATATTACTATAAAATACTTAGCATTTTTATCCAGTCAGAATTGCTTAAATGAAGTGTAAGTTACAAAATTTTTAAGGATAATTATTTAAGACAAGTAAATAAGAAGTTTTAAGATACACTTTTCAGTACGGTAAACAACTAAACATGGCGGCTCTTAACCATAATTAAGAACTTGAGAAAATTAAGAACAAAAATTCTGTTTTCATTAATCATTATAAAATTTTCATATTATTTTTACTTTCCCTTTTATTTTCATGAATTTATACATGAAATAACGAAAACATTGGCCAGATTCTCGGTGTTTCAAACATTTTTTTGTTGGAACTTAGCAAAAAAAGAATTTCAATTTGACAGAAATGGATTTTCAATTTGATGAAAGTTATTTAGTTTTTGAATGAAAATTTGGAAGCAGGATTTTATTGATTTTCACATTGTTTCAAGATCATGATATTCAACTTTCGCGATGCCAAGCCATCGAATTGAGTGTATTCATGTATTGCATTGTTCATATTGGGCTGTTTGAAATTGATAATGGTGCTAAATGCTAATACACATCCTATGCATCCAAACCATAGAATAGAACTTGCTAGCACTGCTGTTGTCACTTGTCACTATTTGTTCACCTCTACTCTAGTCTAGAAATGAAAATCTTAAGAGCCTGGCCAATGTAGTAGTGGATTGAATGAGTTTTGAACGATTGTTTTGTTTTCTTGATGAAAAAAAATGGATTTGAGAGCCATCCTTTGGCAACTAAAGTCCTTGTCTTCTTATAAGTCAGCAAAACATGCAATTATGAAGCATTTGAGTTGACATTGAGATTGGCCATAATGCAGTGCAATGACAGCTTCTGGAATCTCATCTCATAACTAATGGCTAATGACTAATAATACATCTAATCAACTGAAGGCCTACAAATCATTAATGGTCACTGTTTGGCACAAATGGTTTTGGACACCGACTTGTTAAACTGGGGGCTATAAATATAATTATGAGTTGGTTGGAAAATCAGTGGTCATATAAACGCTGTCAAATGTCTTTCTCATGCCAAATAAAAAGGATAATAATTAACAGATTAAAAATTTTGCCGTGACAGTCCTTTGGGTGGTAAACTGTAGCTGATGATGATGAATGCATCAAAGGAATCCTTCAAGTTCACGGTGATATATTGAAAGATTTACTTGTTGCCGATTTAGACTCAGGGAAGGAAGCCTTTTTGTCTTGTCAGTTGTCACATGACAACTCTGTCACTATTTTTATGCAGGATGGATGACATTATTTATGTTGGAATATCTAATCATGTTACGTTTTTCTTTCTAGTTCACTGCTTCTTGAAACTTCTTTTCTAAAAACTGTTTCGTTAAAACTTACAGTATAAATTAAAGTAAAATAATACTGTGAGTGATAGTAAAATAAAATAAAATCTCCTTACTGGTTCAAAATCCTATTCACATGCCCTATATCCTCTATTTTCACTTTATCAGTAATCTTTCACCCTTCTTTTCTGTCATGTGAAATCAGACTGAAAGCAATATTGGCATTAGCTAGCTATTTTTATGGCTGCCAACTGTTAAATCCAGAAAATGTTGCAGCGTGGAATATGATTCTCTTATGAAATCATGCATCATATGATTACTTTTTGCGTAGTCCTGTTTGCTTTAATTTGTCTAATATCAGTTGATTATTGTGTATAAATGGAAATCCAATTGTCTGTTTTGTCCGGCTTAACTTAACTAAATATTTTTAAATATGCACACATAACATTTTTTTTCTTTCATGAAAAAAACAGCATAAAAAAGGATTTAGTGGTGATTGGAATGTCAGTAGAATTCACACTTGAGAAACATGACTAGCTTTGGTGAAAAATTACAATTTAGCTAGAATATTGTAGAAACTGCTATAAGATATGAAGAGGGGAGAAGAACAACTTTCAAAGAAATTGAGAATGATCATATTTGATCAGGATATTGAGTTTCTCCACCTTCTAGTAGTCTTTCTGTTTTGCTCTGCTGAATCTGGAATCTTAGGAGAATAATCATGATTTTCTACTCCATGTGCTGTCCTTCCAAGTTTGCTGAGTTTCTTCCAGCCACTGCTCCATGCAGAAGCATGCTTCTGCTTTAGCATCTTATCAAATTGTTTCTGCAAAGTAGCCATATCATTTTGAAGCTCCATGTAGTTGGCTTTCACACCCTCAAGCTCAAACTTGAGTGTGTTGATGTCTTTTTTAGCAGCAGTCCATCCTTCTTGGAATGATTGTGGCGTCCCTTCAAGAAGTGTTTTCCGGTTTGTAACCATTGCATGAGTCTCAGATTCAACATCTTTCACAGAACTGCTGGCTAGTGCATTGCTTATCTTTACCTGTTCTGCGAATAGAACTTGCACAACAACCCTTAGGGGAAGCCTTTCATTTTGAGCAGCATGCAGGCATGCATCAATTGACAGTTTCTGACAATCCATTACACGGCATAGTCGCTTCCTTTCATGCTCAGAAAGTGTTGGGTGTGCCTGTTATTGTTAATTTGTTACACTTACACATATAAGAAACAAATTCACAAGTAGTGATCTTATATCTATGATATAGGCGCACATGTCCTAAATCTAGTTCATGGGAGAATCAGGAAACAGTATTCTCTAGATCAAATGTATTGCCACTAAAAAACAGAACCACCAATCAACTTTTCCCTTTATTGTGATGAGAACAAGAAGCATGCTATGATAGCATGAAATCCATTTTTTAATTTCAAATTTGATCAAAATGTTTTATCAAAAGCTCAAGAATAAGGAGGTGTAACACTAGGTAATTCAAAATTATTAAAAAAAAGGAGGTTAAATAACAGTTTTTGTTTAAATATTCCTAAGAAATTACCTTAAGATAGGAATCAATTGCTCTGTAAAGTCCATCATCGCAGGTCCTAGCAGCCTCAGGCAAAGCCTCTGCAAGTACCTGAAACTTGGTGAGGGAAAGGTTCCTATCTCTGGACACTTCGGTAAGATAACTGTCAACAAGCCTTGCCACTCTTGCCTTGGCATTTAGGATGCATCCCATTCCCATTCCCATATGCTGTTTATCAGAAAAGGACTGTCTGCTTGGACTTGGACTTGAACTTTCAGTCTGTTCCTGAACAATAAAATGCTCTAACAGCCTCTGAACAAGATCCACATCAAACATGGTCTCTCCTTTGTTATAAGAAGGAATTAAAAGATCAGCCAGCGTAGCCTGCTCAAACTGCATTCCCACCCTTTTCTCCAATTCAGTGACCAGTGCAGGTGCAACCTTCAGCATGATTGCCATTCTCAGCAGCCTAAGAAGGAAGCTGCATGAGATACTGTCCTTCTGAGGTGGAATAATGCTGACAAGGCTCTCAATGATCATCCTTTGCTCTTTAGCTTGAAGACTTGAAGTGTCATCTTTTGTTCCAGTCACAACCATATGAAGTCCACCTTTCCAGCTACTGCCACCACTACTACTACTGTTACTCATGCTGCAGTTGCTTGCTTCATCACCTGGGATTGTCGCGTCACTAATTAATCCCGGTAGCCACTTAGTTGCATAATGCATTATTGAAGCACCAACCAATTCAAATCTCATTCCCTTTACCTTAATAGCAGTTATGACTCTAACAAAGTGATCAATCCTAAGGATTGAGGCATCTTCAAACCACCAATCAGGAGGAACCTGCTGGTTCCTACTTGGGCTTGAGTCCTTCATATCATTCCATTTTGGGCTAGAAATTTTTGCTGTTCTTCCAGTGTAGGACCACCTTATCCCTTTGGGATTAGCACAAGCTTTCCAAGCGATGGACTCGCTGCACCTGCGAACAATTTGAAGGTTTTCTGCCCATGGTGACAGCTTCTCACAGCTTTTCAACACTACTATGGAGTCTCTCCATGAAGACAAAACAACATAGCTAAGGAATGCTTCTGCCTTGAATATAAGATTCCCTTCCTCTAAGTCCTCAGTCATTTCAAGGTACTCTGCAGCACATCTTAGGCCTGAGATGTTGGCTGCAGTTAAATCAACAGCAATTCCATAGCAGAATTTGGCCGCAAGCTCAAAAGCATCTGCCCCACCAGGGATATCATCCATAAGTATCTTATTCAAATCTGGGTCGTGGGATTCATATATGATTCTACTCAGCTTTCCACTTCGAGATACCAATGGATACTTTCACACCAAAGGGGAAGAAGAAAAGTAAGCACAGATGAATAGTTTCGAATCTTAGGAAAGAAAAACAGATAGCTAGCTACCTTGTGCAAGTGGAAGTTAGCTTCTCCAATTTGAACAAGAAAATCACTTGGAATATCAGTAGCAACATACCTGCATGAAAAGAGAGTAGAATTGTAAGCATGTACCAAGGTTGTTGAAGACAACTAGTGCAATGAATTAACATACCAAGAGTGGGCTCTTTGCAGAAATCCTTCTGTCTTGACACCATGGTTAGTTGAAGTGAGAAGTCCACCCCCATATTTGTGTCCTGCAGCTGACTCGCTCTCAGATTCCCACATGCTGATTCACAGAAAGAAAAGAATGCAGTGCTGTTTGAGTAGCAGTAGCTTTAGCTTTAATTTAAGTCAGAGTCACAGGCAGCAAGCACAGAATTCAGTGAAAGGAGTAGGGGAGCCACATGGGATGGTTGGAAGCTTGGAATTATTAGTTATGTTAAAATTGTCGGTTTCTTCACAAAATACCTCTTACAGGCTGTGCTGAAATGGGCAATAATCAGTTTTCATCAAAGTTTCTGTTTGTTCCAGCTTTGGATTTTTTGGTATTCTCCGAGTCAATGCTTGAAGACAGTTTCAGTTTCTTTATGCCTCACTCACCAGTGTCTCTTCCCTTTCAGCTCTGTTTCTTTTTATTTTTATGATACTGAATTTCACATCATTCCTTTGACTATGAAAATTGCTCTTCACTAACATGATTTGGGCTTTACGATATGGCCAATTGATCCCACCATTTGGCTTTTCTATGTTTAATCAGAGTCAGAGTAAAAAGAGAAAACCTCTTGGCTAGCATAAACAAATCGTTTCCTATAAATGAGAATAATGGAAAAACAAGTGGCGGTGAATGGAAGGGGCAAAATGACTATGATTTCTGGCATATGTTTTGTCCTAGTGATACCAACATGGACAATTGGGGTTTTCACAACCCTTGAACTTTGTAATAACTGTTTGGTATATTTGGGAATTGCAAATGAATGATTGGGATTGGGGTAAGATAAGTGCACTACAAACTGTACTTGTGCATCCATGTGGATTTTACAAACTGTTTGTAGAAGTTACAGCTTTTGTAAACTTGCAACATTCTCTCCTCTGGATCCTGTCTCATAGTTACAGCAGTTGTTACGTACTGTACACTTGTACGTGTATGAGAAAAAAAGCAAAAAACCAGTTACTAAACGAAACTTCAGAACAGTTATGTTAGGTGAAAATTTTTACAAATTATTTTTTTTCAATCAGCAAATCTCCAGGGAGATATTACAGTATTTGATTATATAAATTAAAATCACATTTTTATATTTTTTCAACAAATCAAATAGAATAACTATAACACTAATAAAACAAGATATTAGTTGAATTTGAAGATAATAAGATACTCATAATAATAAATAATACTATAATTTAACTCTAATTTAAAATAAAATATAATTTAAATGAAAATTTTCGTATAGGAGTATTTTTTTTTTTCTATCTTTGTTTTGTTTCTTTCTTAATTGTATTTTTTCTTATAAAAATATATTATGGGAGTAGATTTCCTCGATGCTGAAGATAATTACAAACCTTAAATTTAAGACATCTCAAGAGAAAAAACACTCACAAAAAACGTATTTTTGTTATATCACTAGATTCGAATATGGTCTTTCCGAAAAAGCAGCATATGAAATCAAGTAAACTTTTGGGTGTGTTTCGTACTAAAATTTTGGAGTTTCAAACTGGGAAGAGACGCACAGTAGTGTCATGTTTGTCTCTTTAGGATGTACTTTACCTAGCTGGTTGTCACCACGGAATAGTATCCCCCAAAATGCATGCATGGTTTCAGTTTTGGGTAATATTATTCATATAACAAAAAAATTATAGTAAAAGAGAGAAAGAGAGATAAAAGTGATTATTATGTACTGAATTTTGTTTTAATATTTTGGTCAGAAAACTGTAGGACATTTGAAAATAAATGAGGCAAAAAACAAATGTGAGGAATTCAGATATAGATAGATGTCATTCTTGAAGTCACATCTGATTTTGTTGGGCCAACCCATATTGAAAACTTCCCCTACTTAATTAGATATGCTTTGCCATTATATGTACATGCTGAATCATGAGTGCTGTAGATTCTTCTTTATGGTTGGTGTTGGTGAAAATACTTGAAAGAGAAAGTGTTTTGTTTTGTGGATTGCAATTTGCAATTGCATGGTGGGTGTTGTGCCGCGTATGTATACTCCAGTTCTTTTGAGTTTTGACCAACCTTCATTTCTCTGAATTCAATTTAACCCTTATCTGATTCTGGGACCTGCAATTTGGATCTGACATCTCTTTGTCGTACATGTTTTATGGATATTTTATAATAACTTTTTTTACCACAAATACAATTATACAATGCTATAATATTGTATATTACAATTATATTTTTGTATTTTTTAAAAATTTAATGCATTTATGCTTGTGTCGTCATATGTTTCTCGCATCATGTTGCAAAAAAAACTAGCACTTTTTGAGCTAGTCCTATTCCTTGTTAGGCCACTGGACAACCAAGCCCATTTATTGTTGGGCCACATATGACCAGATCCAATTGTGGATTCTCTAGCCAAATCCAAGGGCAAGTATTAAGTGAACGACAAATGCAGAAAATTCCACAATTTCTCCGTACACAGAATTCATCGAGAACTGACCAACTGATTTATTTGGAAGGAGGACATTACAGCACCAAATAATTAACCATATATTAAAGGGACAATCAACATATATATATATATATCCTTTATTCTTTATTGTTATTATTTTGGTTTCTACTAGTCTGGGACTGTAACCGACAACATATTATAACTCCCACTCGTTGAAATAAAAAGAACAAATGATAATATTAGTGATCCTTAGGTGCGCGACCATTAAAAGCCGCAAGTTTGCATCCCAACTGAAGCAATTCCTTGCTTGTATCATCTCTGTGTGCAATCACTTCAATGAAGCATAGACAATTCTTTTTGCTATCCATTGCTGTCTCTATTGCCTCTGTTAGCTCCTCCTCACAGTGCACCTTCGCTGTCCAGCACTTTCCTTCATCATTGTCTATTGTTTCCACCAGTCCAGCATAGTTCCAGTTTTTTATTACATTGTAAGGTCCATCATGGATTTCTACCTCTGTAGTGTATCCACCATTGTTGACTAGAAAGATGATGCTATTCTGCCCACACCGTAGCATTGTTGAGACTTCCTGTGCTGTCATCTGGAAGCTACCATCACCAATACAGGCAATCACTCTCTTCTGGCAGGGAGCAGCTGCCTGCGCATAACCAAGAGTTGCTCCAACTGACCAACCTATTGATCCGTACTGCATCTGGCACTCATACCCGCAGCCTTTTGGTAGTTTCAGCTTCTGGCATGTAAACCACGTGTCTCCTGTCTCAGCAATCACAGCGGTGTCATGGGATAACATGTTCTGTATGTGTCTGAATAAGACATTGACCCTTAACGCCTCCTTTGGATTGGGGTGAATGGGAAGTCCATCAGGTACATGTATTCTTTGGTAGTTGTCTAAAGCAGTTGTGTTGCGTTTAAGGCGTTTGGTAAGTGCTTCAAAGAAGTCCTTCATCGAAACACACCCAATGGTAGGTCCATTTGCAATCATTACTCGATTAGGCAGAACTACAATTGCCTTTTCCTTCTTGAAATCCAGTGAGAACCCTAAAGAGACAATATCATTGAATATTGGACCAGCAAAGATGTAGGCATCAGCAGAATCTACAATTTCAGCACAAAAGGGAGTGCTGGCTGGTCCCCAGTAAGTGCCAATGAAGTTGGGGTGATGTTCTTCCACCATCCCTTTTGCTGACGCTAACATTGCAAAGGGATAACCCGAAGCATCTGCCATCTCCATGAAAGCATCACTGGCCCTTGCCATCCTCAACCTTGGCCCACCCACCATCACTGGTTTCACCGCCTTATTTAAAAACTCCGATGTTACTTCCACCGCAATTTCTAAACACTTTTCATTAGTCAACCTGTCCAACAAATCAGGATTAATATTTCACTGACATGAGTTAATTTAATTAATAAGAAAATCACATATTACAAATTAATTATTAATATTACTTGGGAGTCAAATAAAATGGGAAAGGCTGATCGACGAAGGAATGGTGAGGAATGGCAGACAAGTTACATGCTATACTAATATAGACAGGCTTGCTTTCTCTCAGAGCAGTTGCGATGGCACTGTCAATCCGTTCATGTGCATCATCCAAGTTGTTTACTACAACCTGATGGCAAGTTACAGGGTGAAAGCAACGTAGTTCTTGGGTAAAGTCTGGTAAGCCAATGGAGTGATGGAGAATCCTGTTGGTGCCATAGTCATTTGAATTAGGGCCCCCAACAATGCAAATGATTGGAAGATCCTCACTGTAAGCACCTGCAATAGCGTTGAGAATGCTGAGGCCACCAACATTGTAGGTAACTACACATGCAGCAACACCTTTACATCTAGCATAGCCATCAGCAGCATAGCCAGCATTCAACTCATTGCAACAGCCAATGAGGTTAAGCTCAGGTTGGGCTACTAAATGGTCGAGAAGGATAAGGTTGAAATCTCCAGGGACGGTGAATACATCCCTGATACCGATTTCAACTAAACGCCGTGCAACGTGCTGCCCAAGGGTGCCACCCAACAAAGGTGCTGCTTTATTGATACCATTATCAGTTAACGGAAAACCAACGTCGTCCTTGGTCATCATGGATATGGATGGATGAGGCAATGGTGCATTGTCTTCTAGTATTTAAAGACTTTCTGGATATGAGGGTTACGTAACCAAAGAAACAATCACGTTGATAAAATAAAATACACATGTTTCGACGTTCAATTTCTCAAACGATACAAGTCAAATTAGGTGCATTTGTAAAAACAGAAAGCACGTTTGAATGGTCTTAGTCAATTTCTATATTAAAAAAATGCTGAGATCATAATAGCTAGTTTTTCGTTTTCATGCTTCGTTACGTTTACAGTTGAATATTCTGTGAATATCATTTACGTAACGTAAGATCGATGAAACCGGCCATTTATATAAAGTTTTCTATATTCTTGATTGATTTGGTTGTGTTACATACTATATAACAACGTGAATATTGCAATTAAGTTCCGACCCCCAGATACACATACACATTCGCGCGCAGAATCGATTGAATAAAGATGAGTCATGCGACTGCTAGCTAGCGAGCGTGAGGCTCGTGTTCTTAATTAATTATTTGGTTAATCTTTCGCTTTCGCGTATATATTTTAGCTAAGGTGGTCCAGTACAGTAAGATGTAGTTTTTTTACAATAACATTAATTTACGGAGAGCGTGCGTAGTGGAAGTGCATTGGAGGATTAGAACCGTCTGTTTTCTGATCAGATTAACTAACTAAAATTCCATAATTCAACTTTGCCTCCACAAATTTCCAGCAAAGAATGAACTGCATTACTTTTTTGTTTTACATATTCAAAGTTGACAATGCATGGGTATATAGTTTAAATTTTGTTTAACACCAAACTAACTTGCAAAATGAATTGCCGGAACAACGTGTTCGGATCTGTCATTCAAGTCCTCTATTTCCAGCCTAGCCTTCCCCTGCTTTGAATTAGTTCCAATTCAGCTTACATGTCTGCAATTAACAGCTTTATTACAGAATGCAGTAGCCTCCCAAATGGGTGCTTGTGGTTGAAAGACTTGCAAATGACAAGGAGACTAAACTTTAGTATAGCTATTTCTTTAGATGTTTTAAGAGTTGTTTTCCAATTCAAAATAGTGTTTGATCTAAATAACCTATACAATATTTCCAAGCTAAAACTTTATTTGTCATTGAAAATCAGTATCAAAATTTTGTTAAAATAAAAATGTGCTTGGTGTTTCATTACTCCTGTACTTTGAACAATGACAAACGAAAGAAACTTTGGATAATATTACGTTTTTCAACTCTGAAGACTCGCTTTGATTCTTTTAGAATTCTACCATCCGGACTACAAATAAAACACATGGGAAAAAAATAGTTCAGCCAAAAAGATAACAGAAAAAGTTGGAAAATATTCAATTTAACAACTAGTTCTTGAAGAATGAAAATCACAGCAGCATTACGACTACAGAATTAGAAAAAAGGAATAATTGAAGGTTCTCACAACATCAAAGATGCTGCTAGCCAAGGGCACCGTAAAAATGAACACTTTAGAAGCGATGAAATATTGTACATCCACAAAGCATTGAAAGACTTCCATTCACACAGCATATTTATTCATTCGGAATGAATTAGAAAATTGCAAAGGAAATATATTTTCCCTTCCGAAAGTTGCAACATTGATCTCAAATCTCTATAATTCTACATTACATTCATGCTCAGAGAACTCCTAGTTAATCACTTCCCAGACTGAGGTTCTTCTCAATGAGAATCATATTCAATTTTTTGGCTATTTCAGCTAAGCCAATGTCTCTAAAAGCAACCATAATCTTTTTACAGGCAAGCATATCAAAATCTGTGGTCGTTGATTGCTTCCATTGATCAATAACTTCACCCACTTCTTTCGTATGACCAAGCATCAGATAGGAAGAAATGATGCAGATGTAACTCCTGCTAATCATTTTCTGTTTGGTCATTCTCAAGGAATTCCATATCTGATCAAGTTTATCCTTACTTCCCAACCCACTATAAAGAATGATTAAGAAGTCATAAGTTATCCATTGCCTTTGGGTGATCCTTTTCTCAGTCTCAACAAGTGTGTTGGAACTTGCATTATCAAGATGACTGACACTAATATATATATTGGCCAGGTTCAAATATCTTAACCAACTTTCATTAGAACCAGCACCATGACTCATTTCATCAAGAATCCTCCTAACTTCATCAATATTAAGAATAGCGGCACAGGAACTTATCCATAGATTATAAGTAAAGATATCAGGGGAAACCTTTTGTTGTTTCAGTTCTTCAACAACTGATGGGACCTTTTCAAACTGCCCCACTGACATATATAGAGTCATCATTTCATTGTAAGTAAGGGCATCAAAGGAGAGGTTTGAATCCTTTATCCTTTGATAAAGTTCCTCAGCCTTTTCAGTCATTTTTGCTCCTGCGTAAGAATGGAGGAGTGCTGTGTATGTTTCAGTAGTCTTTGTAGCAAGAGGTAGACCCTCAAAGTAGCGCTCTGCAGCATCAATGCCAAAAACTTTGGTCATCAAATCTATGCGGACTGCATAATCAGAGTCTGATAACTTGTATTCCTCATGGCTAACCATCCACTCTGATATCTGCAATTATCAATAGTCACAAATTGCAAAGCTATAGACCCAACAGAAAGAGAGAGCAGTATTCATAAATCACAATAAAGTGTTCCAAGTTGGATGTAATCTTATCACTAGAAAACAAACAAAACTGTGATATAACTGAGGAGCCATTGGAAGTATTTCAAATTGATAGAGATTTGTAGTTTGTTGGAGGAAAAAACTAACAAATAAAACCACACAGAATCAGAAAAGCAGTCAGGAATAAGTAATATCCGAATGATATTATTCAATTATATAGGAAACTTCTGTAGTGTTGTGATGGCCTCATTTGCCAAAGGCCTAACTCAGTACTGAACAACATCAAAGGACCCTCATTCCAACAGTAATAGGCACTACAGAAATAAGTAAACCGAACTACCTTAAGATCTTTCTTCTTCTGAACCTTACAAAAACTAACAATAATAGAACATATTTCACTCACATCCATTGTGATTTCTTTGAAAGTCACACGAAACCTTTACCTTTTTAAGTTTTAACTTTACAAAAAAAACCCTTTACATACAGGAGTAAACAGTGCAATGTGTTTCTGGAGTAACAGGGATATCAATGTAATGTATTTCAAACAATTAAGAGGGGTTATTTTCTGAAAAAAGACAAGGGCATCAATGTGAATTTCGAAGAACTCACAGGGGTGTCTTTATAATTTACTCTTAATAGCAATAGCCAATCAGTGAAGAAATTCAGTAACATGCTCTAATTTGTTAAAACGGAAAATATCCAAAAGCTTGCATTGCACGATATGCTAGGTGACTTCAACACAAACTTTTTCTTCTACTTTATTTTATCCATTTGTGAAAATTAGCTCTAATTCATCATCACAGAACGATAATAAACTCTGCAGAACTCGTGGAGCTAAAAGTTGTTTAAACTCTAATCGCGTGTTATACTCTAATTTAGCAATTCTAATGGAAAGAGAGTAAGAATGAGAAAGGAAAGGGTGAAACCTCTAAAGCGTGTTTGTAAAGTTGAGATCTTCGAAGGTCTTTGGATATATCCCGCAGTTGAGAGAGCGTAATAGGATTCCCTTGGAGGACCCATTTCTGAAGAACGTTGGTGGCGCTTCGCTTAGGGAGCCTAAGCCTGAAGATTCTGCTCCTTAGGTCATCATCACCTTCCACACTCTCTTCCACTAAATCACTGCTCACAGCACCCGAAGACACGAATCTTGTTCTGTTGAGGACACGAGTTAAGCCGCTGTTTCTGCATGATGAAAAAGCTACGATTTTGAGATCAACTACCGATACCCAAAAACTCAAATATGATTGGTTGCAGAGAAAGTGTGAAACTTGGTGATGATCCCAGTGTGGGGGTTATTAAGATGCAGAATCATCAAAATTGGAATTTTGTGTTGCAACCAAACAGGGAATATGAAAGTGAGCTTACCGTATGAGAGAGAGGAAGAGTGATCGATGCGCCATTGTCGGCGTTTCTTACTTGTTCCGTTCACCTTCTTCTTAGTACTCTGTCATTTCACTGATAAAATGCAGCTTTAACCACAATATTTAACCGTTTAACAAGTTGTGTATCTTAAATAATTCCAATTTGTAGAATTTTATTTAAAAAGAAAACTATAAATTCAATTTCTTTCCGTTGAAAATAAAATATAAAATTTGCTTAAATTTATTTTTTCTACTCATAATATACTTTTATTTTAAATTACTACCTAAATTAATTTCTTTTCATATAATTTTTGTTTTAAATTTTTTATTTTATTACTTGTCGTATTTGTCAACTATATTAATGGATAACATTATAAATGAAATGTCACATTATTGATATCATATCATTATCTATAAAACTCTTGTATGAAGTGTAGAAAGCAAAATAGGAAATACATATATCAAATTAATGAATGCTAAAGGCAAAATGTAACATGAGATCTTATTATCTAAAAGTATAAACCTAAAATTCCAAACATTGAACCTTAAAACCATAAAATCATAGATCATAAACTCTAGACACCAATTTTTAACAATGAAAAAACATTCAACCTTCAAAACTTAAAATAATGAACACAAAACATTAAATCTAAACATTAAAATCTTAAAACTTAAATCATAAAATCACAAATACTAAAACCCTTATTCTTAAAACTCTAATCCCAAAACTTGAACCCTAAATTTGAACTATAAACTTTAGATCTCTAAAGCATGTAAAATAAATATACCATAAACTTAAAATCCTAAAATCATAACATATAAACCATAAACTATAAATAATGAAACCTTAAAAACATTAACCAAACAATCTAAAATCCTAAATTTCAAACTATAAACCTAGAAAGCTAAACCCTATATCACTAAAATCTTAACCTTAAATACTAAACTATAAACCTTAAACAATGAATCATACACCATGAAACATAAACCATAAACCATACACTTAAATCATAAATTATAGACCTCAAATATTGAACTATATACTATCAACCATAAATAAAAAACAATAAACCCTAAATCAAAAACACTAAAACACTAAAACCTTAAAACTCTAAAATAATGAACTTTAAACCTTAAATCCTAAACTATAATACCCCAAATCATAAATAAAATCTTAAAGTTGTAGACACTAAATCCTAAGAACATAAATAAAATCTTAAAATTTTTGTAATCTTTGCACCTATATTCATCTGGTTGCTAAAATGATCCAGATGTCATTCCATTTGACTTATCAGAAGCAAAGCAAAAATGATGCACAAGTCATTAATTTATTACCGTACAAATTCTATGTTTTGAAGGCAAACGTGTAAAGACTGGTTAATAGTAGTATGATACTATTGCATTGTATTGTAGTAACTGTAATATCTCGTATAACAGAGAAACAATTGAAGCTGTTAAAGCGCGGTAAAGAGGAACAGAATGAGCAACATTTTTCAATCACTTCTGAGTTATTCCCTTTTTCTTTTATCGTTTTACAGGGCAAGAATATGAAAACTTTAGTTACTAGGCACCAACTCCAAGCTAATCAAGTATAAAACCTTACGGAGAAGGACACGAGCTTTTTGTCATAATTATTCAACATTTTTTTTTGTAAATAAATAAATAAAATAAGCACAGCGTGTATTTTCAATTTACTCAATCACAAATTTAGAAATTGTCACTTTATCGTTGAGGCTCCTTTCCGCTTCTGTTCTCATGCTTCAAAGAGGTAAAACTAAAATTCCCTGAATACAGTGCTTCTTTATCTGCCAATTCAATAAAACTCAAAATTAAAAGAAAAAAAAATGACATAATATTTCCATAAGATCTGTAAGATTTCTGTCATTAACATATCATTCAAAGTTTCATGCATTCTACTAGTAAAACAAATAGCATGCATAGATTATCCGAGTTCAAAATAACTTTTCATGTTTCTTGGGGAAGTCGGAAGGGAAATGCAGAAAGCATTATGTAAATATTTTATGACTCGGTGGAAATTCTATATATTTTCAAACTAGATCACAAGAGACACCGAGAAACAACAGTGCATGTTAAAAGAAGGATTGCAGTCCGTAAGATAGTGGTATAACAGAAAGTTTAGAAATAGAGATAAGTAGCATATCATGGGTATTTATGAATTGATCAAAATATTCTATTGGAATTAAAGCTGAGTTCCTTGCAGATAATACTTCCTTACTATCTATGGCCTCGAAACCCTTTTTCAGGGCAGGTTTTCAAATGAGTCCCTTGCAGTGTGATAGGGAGCTCTTCAGCTCACTTTACCACTAAGTATAAAGCAGCAGGCATTGGCCCATCGTTTTTCATCCAATTCATGATCAATAATATAATATATAATATATTACATATACAAACAGTTCTTACAGACAAGGACAAAGCACACAGTGTTTACCTGTTAAAGTCATGCAACTTACTTCCCGGCGAGCATACCTGGCCATTGCCTGTATAAAAAATTAGTTCAGTATGACTGTGTACTTAATATAAATGAGGAAAATATTGAAGCATTGCGGAAACAACTGAAAGCATCAAGCATTTAATTAAAATATGAAAGGCAAAGGAAACAAGAAATAAAAGATGATGAGCTGGAGTTCAGCATGCTTAAAAAAGTTACTTTGGAAATAATTCTAGACACAGTTGTAAATTGGCAATCAATACAAAGTCAAGAAAGAAAGCTCCTCACTCAGTCATATCTACTTCATGAGAAGTGATCACTATGCTACCCTAGTTTGGCAAAGAGACTCCAATATAACGATAATATGCCAAAAAAAAATTGATGATTGATCAATTATAAAACGATGAATTCTTGAAAAGTCAAGTCATGCCAAAATATTAGCCCAGAGCCGAGGTAACTGGTGAATGACAGCAGGTTAAGAAGTAACTTGACTGGCGAATGGTTAATATTAATAAGTTGTATGACTTGATTTACCAGTTTGGGTTCAACATGTTGGGTTAGCTTGAATTGTCAGGTAATAGTCCCATTCCAAAAGCTTACAATAGAAAAGTTGCAGTGTCGCACAATATATTTTCCACAAATATAATGAAAAATGTTACATCATATAGACATACCTGCACTGATTGAGATGCAGCATTGTCTGGTGTTGAAGAACCATCTTCAGAGAATATATTCCTGAAACCTCAAAAAGGAAAAGAAAAGCATGAGGATAAAGATAAACTATGAATATAAAGGAAGTAGATGGTAGGAGTGAGTCTTCACTGATTCAATATCCAAAACAGAGAGAAGAAGTGTAAGAATTGATCTAAAGCTTCCTGCTTTCAACAGGTGCAGGGTTGAGCTCATATTAGTACCCACCTCCATATAACATTAGAGAAATCACCCGGTTTAGCTTCTGGAAGTATGGCAGTATCATAAGCAACAACGTTCCCGTAAAAAATCTTCTCAAGCTCTTTCATCCACTTAGTCAGTAATAGGTTAACCTGACATTTCAAATTGAATGATCATAAATAATTCACCAATATAGAGACCAGTCCCCAAACCACTTTGGAAAAATTGTAAAAAAGGAATTTATGGTAAAATATTTCCAGTTTAAAAACCACTAATGGACAATGATGTCACAAAACAGATAATTACTTAATTGTTTCTAAAAGGAAATATTGTGGAATTTTTTTTAGAATGTACATGCTTGGTGAAAATATATCTACTCATAAATGACTACTTACTCCAGCTTTGGACACTCGTAGCTCCACATCATGATTGTAAATCTCATAAAGGTACTGCCCAAATTCAACACCCTCATTTCCCTCTTGCTTCAAGCGACGCAAACATAACCACATATGAAGTACAAGTAAAGAGAATGTTGTTTTGAATGTTTTCTCCAAGTTAAACACTGCAAGCAGAAGGAAGAAGTTTAGAATGCTACAAGATCTAACACTAGTTTGACAACACAAATACAAATCAAACTCCTTCTGTGCCATGATTACTTGATTCTAATTGCAAACAGTTAATTTGGGGAAGTGTATATCTAATCACCAGAGATACTGGTATTGACAAAGTGAAACTTTTCCTAACAAGCATTAATGGGAACTTTAAAGGCAGAAAAAAATGTCAACATGAGGAAATGTCATCTTTCTAATCCAACCCAAAAGTGGCCACAAAAATATAGTTTTTAGTTCAACTAAAAATTCTTTCATCAGAAAACATAATCTCTAAAACCCTCAAGAAAATATAGAACAAAAAGTAAAAGAAACATTACTGACCGAAGTAGTACAATCGACAACATAGCTTTTAAATCTCTATATATTCACCAGGGAACCCAAAATAAACATGAGCCAAAGAAATAACAGAGGGAAGTGAAGTGAACAGTTTTGTCCCATAATAACACTTGGAGGATGAATTAAAATAAAAAATTTGAAGAAGTTAAATGAGAGAATTTATAATTTTGTTCTCCTATAAGTGCTTATGAATAAGATTATCCAAACATAGCCTAACACACATATGTCTGATGCTTGATAATGTGCAAAAATGCATGTGAGGTACAATAGAAGCTAAAGGAGAATGGAGGTACCTTCATAAATGGGAGGTTTATCAACTTGTGAAATGATTCTTTGATACACAACATTAGCCCCTCGAATTGACTTGCTCTGCTTACTATAAAACAACATGAGTTTGAGCATGAAACGCTTGATGCCCTGATAATCAGGTTGTTCAACTCTGATGGGCGAGTCACGTGGCAGGGCCAGAGAGCAGGGTTTAGACCAAAACATTCTGTCTAGGTTAACCTGCAGCAAAGTAAAGGTTTTCCGTTAGTCAGCAACATCGAATCAAGAGTACTACTAGTAGTTCCTTTCCATTTTCGTTTTGCGTCGTAGTTCAAATTGCATACCACGGGGGGCTGAGGTTTGTCCTCCATCACTGGTGCGGGTGCAACTCCAGCAGCGTAGCTTTGGCGACTGACGTCCTTCACGAATTTCAAATGACTCTGCGATCCAAATTTGGAGATTGGAGTAACTGCTTTGCTCCATCTTCGCAACATTCTGATTCTAATTCCGAATCACAATCACACCTTAATTTATCATACAGAAGAACACAACGGATACTATTGAATATTGATAGAGGCAGTGAAAGAGAAACCTTACTCTCCCAACAACGCCAGCGGCGAAGAGAAACCAAACTTTTATTTTATGCAAATTTTGTTTTTTAATTATGATTTAGTCCCTTTGTTTTTTTATGGTCCTTGAAAAGTATTTTAAATTTTAGACAAGATTTTTGAAAATCTGTAAAGTGTAAAGGATGTTTAAGTAAGGTTATTAATAAAAAAAAAATATTTATTTATTAAAAAAAATGAAGGTACGTTTAACTTATTTTGGGCCTGTAGTGGGGAAGAATGGGTTTTGGTCGGTTTGGACCATGAGTTGACAGCATGCCCCGAACTAATAACTGTTTTGTGGGGTGCAGGAAGTGATGCAAGAAAGCCCAGCCCAGAGCGGTCGTCCCCTAGTTAAAACCCTTGATAACAATCATCGCCTCCATTTTCCCTCACTCCTAAAACCCTACCTTTAGTGAGAGGCAGCCATGTCTCAGTCTGACAGCAAGAAGAAGAAGCAGCAGCGGCAGCATGAAGAAGAAAGCAAAGACGAAGGAGGGTTGATGATCAAGCCCCAGAGCTTCACTCCACCTATCGACACCTCCCAATGGCCGATCCTCCTAAAAAACTACGACCGCCTCAATGTCCGCACCGGCCACTACACTCCCATCCCCTCCGGCTACTCCCCCTTGAAACGCCCCCTCGTCGAGTATCTCAAATACGGCGTCCTCAACCTCGACAAGCCCGCGAACCCTTCCTCCCACGAGGTCGTCGCCTGGATCAAGCGCCTCCTCCGTGTCGAGAAAACCGGCCACTCCGGTACCCTCGACCCTAAGGTGACCGGCAACCTCATCGTCTGCATCGACCGCGCCACCCGCCTCGTCAAGTCCCAGCAAGGCGCCGGTAAGGAATACGTCTGCATCGCCCGCCTCCACTCCGCCGTTCCCGAGGTCTCGAAGGTCGCCCGCGCCCTCGAAACCCTCACCGGCGCCGTCTTCCAGCGTCCCCCTTTGATCTCCGCTGTTAAGCGCCAGCTCCGTATTCGGACCATCTATGAAAGTAAGCTCCTTGAGTATGACCCTGATAGACATTTGGTTGTTTTCTGGATTTCCTGTGAGGCTGGTACCTATGTTAGGACTATGTGTGTTCACTTAGGGTTGCTTCTTGGTGTGGGTAGCCACATGCAGGAGCTTAGGAGGGTTCGGTCTGGGATCATGGGGGAGAAGGATAACATGGTTAGCATGCATGATGTCATGGATGCTCAGTGGGTTTATGATAATTATAGAGATGAGACTTATTTGAGGAGGGTTGTTATGCCCTTGGAGGTTCTTTTAACTAGCTACAAGAGGCTGGTTGTTAAGGACTCTGCTGTCAATGCTATTTGTTATGGTGCTAAGTTTATGATTCCCGGGTTGCTTAGGTTTGAGAATGATATTGATGTTGGGGAGGAGATTGTGCTTATGACTACTAAGGGTGAGGCTATTGCTCTTGGGATTGCTGAGATGACCACTGCTGTTATGGCCACTTGTGATCATGGTGTTGTGGCTAAGATTAAGAGGGTCGTCATGGATAGGGATACTTATCCCAGGAAGTGGGGTTTGGGACCCAGGGCTTCCATGAAGAAGAGGCTTATTACAGAAGGCAAGCTAGATAAGCATGGCAAGCCCAATGAGAAGACTCCTCAGGAGTGGCTCAGGAATCTGGTTTTGCCAACTGGTGGGGATAGTGTCATTGCTGGCATGGCTGCTGCTCCGGAACCTGAGAATGGAGATGGGGAAGGGAAGAAGAGAAAGAAACATGATGAAAGCACAGATAGCCCGGTTGTGCTTCCTGCTAAGAAGGTGAAAGTCAATGAAGTGGAAGAGGTTGAAAAGCAAGAGAAGGTGAAGGTGAAGAAGGTAGATGAAGAGACTGTGGAGGTTGAAGTTGAGAAGAAAGAGAAGAAGAAGAAGAAAAAGAAGGATGAAGTGGCCTCTTCTGATGAGGAGAAGACTGAGAAGAAGAAGAAGAAGAAGCACAAGGATAAGGTGGAAGATGGATCGCCAGAGTTAGACAAGTCTGAGAAGAAAAAGAAGAAGAAGAAAGACAAAGAAGCTGCCGCTGAAATTAGCAACGGAAAGGAGGATGACAGTAATGCTGATAAGAGTGAAAAGAAGAAGCATAAGAAAAAGAAAAACAAAGATGCCGAGGAAGAATAGAGGAAGCCATATTTTTGTGTTTGGCTAAGTGGACTCGTTATGTAATATCTATTTCATTATCATTTATAATTTTGCATTGTTTACTGCTTTTCTTTTTTTTAAAACATTTTGGTAGTTTTTCTTATGCTTTTTCTCTTAATTTTTCCCCAACAACTATGCTTCCGAAAACGTGTAGTATGAGTAATCTTTTTGGCGTTTAATAGATCTCCTACAATTGCTCCTTAAGCCTTTGACTATTTGACATGTATCCAGCACCTGTATTGGCATTGCTTCATTGACATTACCTATTTGCTTAGACAAATTTGTATGGATGAGCATTTTAGGTTCTTTGGTAAATCCTCTTCTTTGTTCTTTTGTTGCTTAAAAGAGCTTTTAGTTATTGGGGGGCTGCAATTTGTCTACAAATCACTGCCCATATGAATATCTCAAGCTGCAGGTCAAGGCATGAATGTTTTCTCCTAGTTAAATATTGCAAGCAGAGGAAGAAATACAAGATCTGACACTACTTTGAACTTTGACGTCGAGTACTAATACAAATCAAACTCCTTCCACGCCCATATGATTAATCGACTCTAATTGCAAACAATCTAGATCAGGGGTGGATCAGGAAAATAAAATAAAATTTATATAATAAATATATATATATATAATTAATTAGAAATATATTTTTTTATGGTGTGATAATTTTTTATGACTATAACATTTTGTGTTGATATATATTTCTCTCTTCAATAAGAAATGAGAGATTTTGAGAAAAAAAAAAAAATTAAATTAATCAAATATAATATTTAAATAAAATTTATTTAAAAAATAAGATAAAATTACCATTGATATTATAATTTGAAAAATTAGGAAATAAAAATTGATTGAATAATATCTAAAATTAATAAAATATAATATTCATTTAAGATTTCTTTTTAAGAAATTACTATTAATTTTGTAATTTAAAAATTCAAAAATAAAACTGATTACATAGTAACAAAAATTTCATAAATATAATATTTAAATAAGATTCTTAAAAAAATAAGATTGATATTTATTTGATAATTTAGTGAAAAAATAATTAAGAGATAAAAATAGATTATATAATATTAATAATAAAATTTAGTCAAATATAATAAAGATTCTATAAAAAAAAAAAAAGATTCAGAAGATTTCTTTACACAAAAATAATAAAGTTATATCAAATATTCTATAATAAAAAAGAGTATTTAAGAAGATTTCTTTAGAAAAAAATAATAAATATATATAAAGCGAATTAACGGATACAACAATGAGAATCATGAAATTTAAAAAAAGTAAATATTTAAAATTTCATAAACAAAATCATAAATTAAAAACTTAAATGTTTAAGGTTTCAAAAATAAAACCATAAATTAAAATACTAAATATTTGACATTTTTTAAATGAAAACCTACATATTTATTATTTCATAAATGTTATGAAATCTTAAATTAAAATCTGAACTATATATGATTTCATAAATAAAATTATAAATCGAAACTCTAGATATTTAGACATTCATAAATGAAACCTTATGTATTTAAGATTTCATTAATGGAACCCTAAATAAAAGACCAAATCAAAACACTAAATAATTAGGATTTCAATAATAAAACCCTAAATATTTTAAATTTTATTAAAGAAATTTTAATTTTCACCTTAAATATTTATGGTTTAAAAAATAACACTAAATTGAAATACTAAATATTTTGAGTTTCATAATTGAAACATTAAAACCAAACCTTAAATATTTAGGATTTCGTTAATGAAACCTTAAATTGAAAATAAATATTTAAGGTTTCATAAATAAAATACTAAATTGAAACCACAAATATTTATAATTTTATTATGAAGTCTTAAATATTTAAGATTTTCTAAATGAAATCATAACCCTACATAATTATGTTTTCATTTATGAAACCCTAAAATTCACTCTAATATTTATAATTTCATAAATGAAATCCAAATTGAAATCCTAAATCCTTAACCACTGATAAAATTCTAAATTTCACACAAAATTGAAATATTACATATTTAGAATTTCATAAATAAAATCCAAAATTAAAAACCTAATTATTTAGGATTTCATAAATGAAACACTATATTTCATTCTAAATATTTAGGGTTTCATAAATGAAATCTTACATATTTTGGTCATATGAATGAAACCCAAAATTGAAACCTCAATTATTTAGGGTTCAATAATGAAACCCAAAATTTCACACTAAATATTAAGGGTTTCATAAATAAAACTTTAAATTAAAACCTTAAATATTTAGGATTTCAAAAATGAAATCTTATTTATTTAGGGTTTATTTAATGAAACCTTAATTTTAACCCCAAATTATAACCAAAATATTAAAGGTTTAAATAATAAATCTTTAAATATTTAGGATTTCATTAATGAAACCCTAAATTAAACACAGTATATTTTGATTTTCATAAATAAAACTCTAAATATTTGAAGTTTCTTAAATGAAATCCTAAATACTTAGCATTTGATAAATGAAACCATAAATCAAAACCTTAAATAATTATGTTTTCATTTATGAAACCCTAAATTTAAAAGTATTAATGAAACCCTAAATATTTAGGGTTTTATAAATAAAATCATAAACCCAAAATCTAAATATTTAGGATTTCATAACTCCTAAATTTCACCATAAATAATTAGGGTTTTATAAATGAAATCTTAAATATTTAAAGTCTCATAAATGAAACCCTAAATGGAAGACCTAAATATTTAAGGTTTCATAAATAAAACCTTAAATTGAAACCTTAAATATTTAGGATTTCGTAAATAAAACAATAATTCAAAACCCTAAATTTTACCCCAAATATTTAGGGTTTCATATGTCAATTCTTAAATATTTAGAATTATATAAATGAAAGCCTAAATATCACTATAAATATTAAAGGTTCCATAAATAAAACCGGAAATTGAAACCCTAAAAATTTAGAGTTTCATAATTGGAACAATAAATCAAAATCCTAAATGTTTAGGGTTTCATAAATGAAATCAAATTTATTTAGGGTTAATTTAATAAAACCCTAAATTTTACTCCAAATTATAACCAAAATTTTTAAGGTTTCAATAATAAAACTTTAAATATTTAAGATTTCATTAATGGAACCCTAAATTAAATAATGTATATTTTGGCTTTTGTAAATTAAGTTCTAAATATTTGAGGTTTCATAAATGAAACCCTAAATACTTAACATTTGATAAATGAAACTATAAATCAAAACCCTAAATTGATACCATAAATCGAAAAGCATTAATGAAACCTTAAATATTTAAGGTTTCATAAATAAAACTATAAATCCAAATTCTAAATATTTAAAAAAAATTCATAAATGAACCCCTAAATTTCACCATAAATAATTAGGGTTTTATAAATGAAACCTTAAATATTTAGAGTCTAAAAAATGAAACCCCAAATGGAAAACCTGAATATTTTAGGTTTCGTAAATAAAATCTTAAATTGAAAGACTAAATATTTTGGGTTTCATAATTGAAACAATAATTTAAAACCCTAAATATTTAGGGTTCTATAAATAAAATCTTATTTGTTTAAAATTTCATTAATGAAACCTTATATTTCACCATAAATATTTAGGGTTTCATAAGTGAAATCTTAAATATTTAAGGTCATATAAATGGAATCTTAAATTGAAATCCTAATTATTTAGGGTTCAATAATGAAACCCAAAATTTCACACTAAATATTTAGGGTTTCATAATTAAAACATTAAATTGAAATTATAAATATTTAGAGTTTCATAATTGAAACAATAAATCGAAATCATAAATATTTAGGGTTTAATAAATGAAATCTTCTTTATTTAGGGCTTCATTAATTAAACCATATATTTCACCCTAAATTGAAACCTAAATATTTAAGGTTTCAATAATAAAACTTTAAATATTTAGGGTTTCGTTAATAAACCTTAAATATCTAGGGTTTCATAAATACAACCCTAATTTGAAACCCTAAATATTTGTGATTTCATAAATGAAATCATAATTCAAAACCCTAAATAATCATGTTTTTATTTATGAAATTCTAAATTGAAATCTTAAATCATAAACCATTAATTAATCCTTAAAATGAAAATCTAAATTCAAAACCTAAATATTTAAGAATTCATTAATGAAACCCTAAATTTCACCTTAAATATTTACGATTTTATAAATAAAATCATAAATCAAAACTCTAATTAATTATGTTTTAATTTATTAAATCCTAAATTTCATCCAAAATATTTAGAATTTCATAAATAAAATCACAAAATGAAACACTAAATCCTAAACTGTTAATGATACCTAAATTAAAACCCTACATATTAGAGTTTAATAAATAAAACCCTTAATTAAAAACAAGATTATTTAGGATTTTATAAATGAAAACCTAAATTTCATCCTAAATATTTAGAATTTCATAAGTCAAAATCTTAAATATTTCGAGTTATATAAATGAAACCCTAAATATCATCATAAATATTTAGGGTTTTGATAAATAAAACCTTAAATTAAAACCCTAAATATATAAGGTTTCATAATTGAAGCAATAAATTAAAACCTTAAATATTTAGAGTTTTAGAAATGAAATCTTATTTATTTGGGGTTTAATTAATGAAACCTTAAATTTCATCCTAAATTAAAACTTAACTATATAGTGTTTCAATAATAAAACTTTAATTATTTAGGGTTTCAATAATAAAATTTTAATTATTTAAAGTTTCATAAATAAAATCATATATATTTAGGATTTCATAAATAAAATCCTAAATATTTGAGGTTTCTTAAATGAGATCCCCTTTAATTGAGATCAGTTTATCACATTTAATCTGTCTTTTATTTTTCCTAAGTTTAGATGAAAATTATTTTGCATGGTGCGATATCTATTCAACTAATGTATCATAATTGCATTATTAAAAAAAAACTTACATTACATCATTTAAAAAAATTACATTTAAAGTTAATACATTAATTATAAAATATGAGTTTTTTTACCATAAAATAATATATTTTAAAATATTTTTTTCATCATTCTTAATTTAAATCTTTCGATTAATTACTTGCAAATCACACGGATTCATATCTAATTTACATCTAATTTTCGAGAAACGACATTAACAAAGTGAAACTTTTCCCATCGAGCATAAAACTGTTGCCTTTCCTTCAAAGGCTGGAACTTCAAAAGCAATTTGAAAATATTAACAGGAAAAAAATATCATCTTTAATTCTTTATAATGCAATCATAAAGTGGCAACAAAAATATAGTATTAAATTTATTAAAATTTCTTTCATAAAAAAAACCGCACAAGAAAATATATAACAAAAAGAAAGGGTTTAATTGCATTAGCACTGAATTTTTAACTTCTAATTAATTTTACTTGACCAAATTAATTTGAAATATTTTATCTTTAGTTTTTCAAAATTTTACAAATTTTACCTTTTATAATTTTACTTTTCACATAATTACACATTTTATCCCTAATTTTTGTATTTTTTTAACAAATTTTGTTTCAAACTTTTATATTTTTTTGACAAATTTTACTCTATTTTTTTTTCAAAATTTATCCAAACTTTTATGTTCATTAATAGACAAATGATAAAAGAGATAAAATTTGATAGATTTTAAAAAATTAAAAATAAAATATGTCAAATTAATTTATTAAGCTAAAATTCACCAAAAATTAAAAAATTAACAATAAAAATTACAGTTAAGTCAAAAGAAAAAGAAGCATATTTCTTATGTTTTATATTGTGGGAAAATCGTTGATTGTCTAAATATACAACCCCAAATCCCTGGAAGACTGAATTGCTGGGACAGGCTTGCATGTAATCCTTTGTGTGTGCATAATCATAAGTGCAAAAATGCATCTGAGCTACAGCCATAGTTTATAGTACTTATATTACTACAAGGATTGAGGAGTATGAACAATCATAAAATGGGAGTTTTATCAACTTGAGAAATGACCGTTTGGAAAAACCTCTGTTTTTTTGTTACCTAAAAGTTAAAAGAACCTTTAGGAATTGGCTGCTTGCAATTCCAATTTGTCTACAAATCACTGCCCAGATCTGAAGCTGCATGTTAAGGCATCGAGTCGCGAAATAAGTTCAGTTATTAGTTCACTTTTGGCTTTGACCTTGTCAAATTCGTTGGCTGAATCTTCAAAATTTTGAATTTTCTGATGGAAGGATTTGAGTCAGAAGTGACAAGTATCCGTTTTGGTATAATTGATTTGAATCATAAAATGTAATTAGAATGTGAGACCATAAATTTTAAATTAGAACAATGTCATGTCATGCTGTAAGAAACTGATTTTGGTAGTTTCCCAAACAGATTCTAGAATTTGCACCTAAGCTGACACATCTTTTCGTAATGCAACTACTGATTTCGTAAAACTCTGCAAAACCTCGTCATCTATTAATTGTGGAATGCCATTTGCCAGAAATCCATTGTTTTGCTAATTCTTTTATTCTATTTCTCTGCATCATTGTATGACACTCTATCATAAAAAAATCACCACTTTTAGACGAGGAAAGGGCCTACTTTCTGGTTGATTATTGACTCTAGAAAACCACAATCTCATGTAAAGACATAGTATATGGAACTATCTGAGCAAAATTCAACAATATTTATTTGCAACTTATAGATTTACTATTATACACTTGAGCATCATCACATAAGTTGCTTGATGCAGAAATTAAAATTTGAAGGTCTCACTCTCACCTTGTTGAGAGTTAGATATACATTTCTAGTTAGCAGGAAAAAACATAATCAAAAGCTTCTCAGATGAGCATTTGGGTTCTTCTGAGTGCGGGCGTACCAGGATAGAAGGTATTTCCCGTTGTAGGACTGTGACCTTTTCATTGAAGAACTAGGAGCACCCTGCAGATATCTTGTTAAGCTGAAAGAAGAGCTACCTTTGGAACTAGTTGCCAAATCGTTTCCAACCACTCTTTTTGAGTTCTCAGTAGCAAGAGCAAGATTGAAATTTGCAACAGAGAAAGAATCCAGTGAAAAAGATCTTCTAGGACGAATGATTGGCACATCTTGAACTGGGGTTTCAGTTTCACAAACCCTCACTCCATCTTCAACCTCCAATTGGGCTTCTTGTTCCTCTACCTCAGGAGCAGTATTTTCCAAAACTTCCATGTGGGTATTCTCCATGGAATTTGGATCAACAGCTTCAAGGTCAGAAACAATGGGAGCCCGGCACATGGGACAATTGGTATGTGACCTAAGCCAGGTGTCAATACAAGGAAGATGAAAAGCATGATGACATTTGGGCAATAGTCTGAGATTCTCATCCTCTTGAAACTCACACAAGCAAACAGCACAATCCGTTCCTTCAATCAAGCCCTCTCCTTTCTTATACTTGCAAACTGTGATGGCATTGATAATTGATTGCTGAAGGCCGAGGGTGCGGATATACCATATGGGGTGGTCCACCATACGGCCATGCTCTTCATCATCAGGGCGTGTTTGTTGGCGCCTTGATGATAATGATAATTGTAATGATAATGATACCCTCCTCCTTGAGCTAAACCTGGTATAGATGGCACGACAACAAACGACAAAGAAAGCAGCAGTTAGAAGAGCAAGTGCAAGGAAAAGATAGGTGGAGATTTTGTGGTTGTTGTTTGCTTCATCTGCACCATCATCATCTGAATGAAAAGGAGGAAACTGTGGTGGTAGCGTTGGAGGAGAATAATAAGAAGAAGAAGAAGGATATTGGGGATTTGTTAGGCAGATCTTGAAGCAAACTTTGCAATCTGAAGAACAAGGCTCGTTTTTTTTCACATGGCAAATTGACCCACAGATTTCTGGCAATGGCAACAAACCCATTTCAGAGAAGAGAAAAGAAGACCTCAAATCAACATCACAATTCAGAGGAAGAAACTAGATAGATCATAGATGACGATGACTTCAGGTCTCAAACTTTGACTTCCAACATACATCAGAATTCTGTCTTTAAAGATGTTCACATCGTACTGGTGGTAGTGTATAAAATTATCATTTTTTTTAATAAAAATAAAAATAAACTTGTTTTTAAACAGAACCTAATTCATTAATGGGGTTAAAACCGTTTGGTCAAATGGTACCCAAAGTCATGATGTTAGTTAACAAAATTAAATAATCCACATGGAACCAATTAACATTGGTAAACTGTACTTATTAAATCCTATAGCCTAATTTTAATATATTTGTAGTTTTTTTATGCTCATTTAATTTTATAGTAAATAAGTTATTTAATAAAATTGACTACATTAAATATTAGGATGACACTGATGCATATAGTGTTCGAACGCTCACCGCTCGTGGAGTCGTGGGTCGGCAAAATTTTAACTTTTTGCATAGAATCGATTGCTTTATAAATATTAGTAAATGGATATTAGAAGTCAAACTTTAACCTTTTTAGCAAAATATTAAATGTTAAATCCTAGTATGGTTGAACGCAGTCCTTAAAAAAACACAAAAAACAAAAAAACCACTGATTCTAAATACGTAACTACATGATTAAAATCATTTCCAGTAGAAGTAGAAGATCCTGTCTAGTGAATACCAAAAACAAAAACAAAAGCACGGCTCTGCTTCTTTGTATGTATGCTGACTCCGTTTTTCAGTTTTTTTTTTCTTTCTGAAGACAGTTGGATTTCATTTTCATGGATGCTGATTGGTGTCACTTTTCTTGGTTTTCTTTATCTATCTCAATCTAATTTATTAGAACCACTAATTTGGTTACATGCTTAGTAGTTGTTGAAAACAACACTAACTTGGAGTTTAGAACACCAATGGTATAATAAAAAAAAATAATAAATATATAATATATATTATTATTATTATATATATTAGTAATATTTTAAATAATATATTTTGATATATAATCTAATTCAAAAATATATAATATATTAATTAATAGATATGATATCAGATATCTTATAATTTTAATTTCATTAATTATTATTATTATTTAGACTAATTATATTTTGTAAATTATTACATATTTATATATATATATATATATATATATATATATATATTATAATTGTTATAAAATTTATTTAATAAATTTGCTTAATTTTTTTAAGTGTGAAATTATTATTATTAATGTATTTTAGATAAAAATAGTTTAAAATTATAAATACATGTATTTTCTTCTTTTATCATTTGAAATAAAAATAATAATTTTAATTTTATGGTTAAAACTCATAAATAATTTTATAAAATTTATTATTTAATAAATATTTTTTATGAATTATATATTTAAATAATTAAAAAAAATCTATTCCTGATACGTATGAAATAAATTATATTTAAATAATATATATAACTGTTTCATTTTAATTATAAAATTTAGTAATATACTAAATTATTGATGTTATATTACTAATGTATAAAACACTTTTAATTTATATAAAAAAAATATTTGTAAAATTTAATGTAAATAACATCCCCTACCTGATACTATATGGAGTGAATTGTGTAGCACTCTGATCAACATTGTCAAATTAGAGAAATTAAAGTGTCATCATTAATGACAAATCTTTATCGATTGAGTATCACCCTCTAGCCTCCAATCTAATCTAGAAGGACCAGCATAATAAGTTTGTGAATATGTTAATGAACACAGCAAACAGATACTTGTTTTTAGTTGAAGAAAAGAGTATAAATTGATTATGAATTATACCTATGGGTGGATGAATGAAAGATGTTAATTTCTTTTAGTATTGGTTATAAAAAAAATGACTTAATTATGTTTATTTGTGCCTCCTATAGAACATGTAAAGAGGTGAATTTTCTTTGATTGTTTCCTTTTCCTTATTTTCTCCCTATCCATGGCCGTAACAAAACAGTCTTTCCTTCCCTTTTCCCTGTCATGTCATTAAGTTTTTCGGCTGAGAATTCCCTGTTAGTTTCATTTGGACTTTGGAGTATGAATTATTGAATTCCATTTAATGCTGGTCATTTAAGTACAAATAGTGTGTGGTCCAACCATCCAAATACTAGTATTAGACTATTAGTACATAAAATGGGCTATAACGTAAAGAATCTCTTGTGGGTTGATCCAAGTACATCTTCATATTTGAATTTAGCTAGGCCTACTTGATTTATGCTTATCAGAAGCAAGTTCTTGGTTTGAAATAATAGCTGTTGTTTTTTTTAACCGTGCATAATAGTAGTAAAGAAGTCCTTGTGTGTTTTTTTCCCTTTTGGTGATGAAATTTATGGCATTTGTTTGACTGTAATGAGTTACTCAAAAAATCCTTTCCATGAATGAAGGGGTAAGTAAAAAAGGTTAATTGGCTAGTAAAGGAAAAAAGAAAAGAAAAGAAAGTAAAGTGTCTCATGGGATGTTTCATTAAGACATCATATATATATATAGCTATTTAGGTGCTACGAAAAGACTTGTAATGCTGTTTGTTGTTTCACTCCCACTCCTCGAATGGACTGTGTGCGCCTGCTCTGCTGTGGCATTAACGATGGAGCATGACAAAAGGAAATCTTAATATCAAAAGGAAAATTTTAAAATAAAGAAAATACAAAAACATTTAATAATGATGACGAAATTACTTGTCAAAAAACAATAGAATAAGAAAAACTCTCATTCTTTTATCAGTCAAAAGAAAAACTGTCATGAAAGAATGAAAACTTGAATTTATAAATATAAAATTAATTTCATTGATTAAAAAGAGGTAGTACCACCACAAATTAAATATAAATGTGAACCAAGAAAAATTATCTCAATTGGTTGAATAAAATATGACGTCACACCAGAAGTTGGCTAGGCAGAGGGAGGTGCAGGATATTCTCAAGCTGTTGTCAAGTATTTCTAGTTTGGCCTCTGGCAGCAGCAGCAGCTCTGGATGGAGTCTTGTCCAAGCTATTCGTAATGAGGAAACCAATTTTAGCATTTCTCTTTTCTTTTTCTTTTTTTTCTTGCTGATGCTGCTATGGCATTTTTTAATTCTCTTTTTTGGGCTTAGGAGTTAGGCCCATTGAATACCAAAAAATATATATATACTGTACGACTTTTTTTTTTTTTTCTTTAAAAATAGAATTAAAAGTTTTCGTTTGAATTTGTTTAATAAAATATTTTTTTTGTGAATTTGGAATATTTCTAGACGAGAATCAAAGAATATTCATTTGAAATTGAGAAGGTACTAAAGTTAATATCTCTGACGAATAATAATAATAATAATAATAATAATAATAATAATAATAATAATAATAATAATAATAATAATAATAATAATAATAATAATAATAATAAATAATGAAAGATTACACGAAATTATTTTCATTGAACAAGCAGGGAAATGGCAAATACTCTTACGATCGAGTTCAAGGTGAATCGAAGCACCTTATACAGACTCGAAATGCTCCATATATGTAGAACTCCAAATGAAAAAAATAATACTAATAACTATAACAAACTCAAAAATAAGGAGAATATATAAATGAGACAATAAATTTTCTATGCAGCGCTTGACATGATCAGATGAATGCTGCGGCGGCGACGAGAGCGACTACGAGAGATCCGGCGGCGGCGAATCCATTAGAGACAGCGGCATTCTCGGACGGTGCGGGAGCTTCGGAAGGAGGGAAAGAGATCGATGAGGGAGAGATGGAAGGCGCCGCAGAAGGCGGCGGAGTACTAACGACGGAGGAAGGCGAGGGAGCCGCTTTTGGAGTGGCGGCTTTCGGTGGAGGAGCAGCAGCAGCCTCGGGAGACGAGGTCGGAGATTGTGCGACGGCGGAGAAAACAAACAACGCCACGAACAGAAGCACCATTACGAAAGAGGAGGCCATTGGAATTCTCGGGGGTTGAGAGTGAGAGTGAGAGTGCAACGGAAGCAATGAGTATGAGTATGTGTAAGTGAGAAGAATGAGGAGACAGAAACTCAGAATTTATAGAAAGAGTGATGTGGGGATAATGATGAGTCAGTCAGTCCACTATGTGCTTTTGGTTGAATCGATACCGTACACGTGGAACCATCAAGAGAAGTTGTAACGGTCAAGAAATAGGAATTTGTGAAATTTGTGGGGGGATCCACATCCACAACCCGTACTGGTCTGCTCTGGTCTTCAGTGGACCATCTTATTTAAGGAATGTCTTTAACCCTCATTTAATTTTAATATATTTTTTCAAGACTTTAATTATTTTCATTACTTTTTTTATAGAATTAATTATTTTCAGTACTATTATATGAATACTTTAATTATTTTCTTTTTGAGTTAGTAGAAAGAGATTGTTGATTGACGCGTTAATTACGGTACAGCTATGTGAATGTTAACCCGCATTTGTTTTTGTTTTTTATTAAAGAAGGAATTGGATTTGGAGTGTCAAAGCTACATATTTTGGGGGTACATACATTAGACAACTTTCTCTTTTTTACCATTCTTATGTTGGGGTGTTATTATGACTATGATTTTGGAAAATCCAAAAAGGAAGATGGATGAATATGAGAAGATTGAGGAAGATTTGATTCATTTTTCATGGTGGCCCCTTGTGTTCATCAAGAGATCCTGTCCATCTCAGGACAATTACACTTTGACGGTTCTGTTAATCTGTTTATTAGTAGTAGTTCATTGTATATGTTCTATTCTCTGTTTATATATATATATATATATAGTATAGTGTAAGTCATTGTTATCTCTCCCACTGATCCTATCTTTTTCAAACAAAAAAAAAGAAGAAAAAATTCCATTTTTTAACATAAAAGAGGATTGGAAAATAAAGAGGGAAAACATAGAAGAAGAGATAATTAAAAGATCAAGAAACAAAGTAATAAATAAAATACGTGATATTTAAAAGGAGAGAATTAAGAAGAAAATAAGGGATTGTTTATAATTATAATTCTTCATGATACTATATTTTTTTTTTTTTTGGATTTCAACCTTTGTCATGTTTTAAAATTAAAATTCACTTACTTTTGATACTGTATGTAGCTTTAGTATTATTTAGCCGAAAAATCGGTAAATCATGAAAAAATATTGATATCGATGGGGTTTTTATTATTTAAACTATTTAAAATCTTATATATTAAAGTTGTTTAAAGTGATGACCGAAGTTTCTATTTTACTTAGGATACTTTTGGAATAAATGAGTTGTACTAATAATAAAAGTTGCATAAAATTTAGTAATACTCTAGGTTACAACAACACTGCTAACTATGATACACTGCATAGTGCATATGGAACTGGTGCCTGTGCACAAGGAGGGTGCTGGTGAGGTGCAAAACTTTGGACATTCGCTGATGGTGATGAATGTCACAAACAGGACTTAGGAGGAATGAACAAATTGGTGATAGCTAGCCATAAACAACAATCAATTATAGCTGTGTCCGTGTAATACTGGAACAAGTCCAGAGGCAAAATATGGTAAGAATGATAAGATCGAAGCAATATCTCAACCACACTGCCCAGTATACAGATTCATGAGTGATATGTTGTTTTCTGAATGGACTTAATTAGTTAATTATTAAAAAATAAATTGGATAGATTCAGCTTAACCATCTTCGGTCCTATGAGTATCAAAATACTAGCCATTAATCTTAATCAAATAAAGAATAACAAATACATATATATGTTATAGTCACAAAGAATTGATAATTAAATAAAGAGATCATGTGATCATATACACAATAATAAAATAAATGAATCCTCTTGAACAAACTAAAGAATTAATAATGAAAAAGAATAGAAAAAATCCGACAGAATATATTCTATATGAGCATAGCCGCAGCGATAATGAGAAGCACGGCAGATCCGGCAACTCTGTTGAAAACGGCACCGTTAGCAGCTGGGCCTGGTGCTTCAGATGGTGGTTCAGAGATGGTCGAGGGAGGGATGTTTGGAGACTCAGAAGGAGAAGCAGTAGGTGGAGCTGGTGACTCAGACGACGGTGGCACCGCAACAGGAACAGGAGAAGGAGACAACGCTCTCCTCGGTGGAGCGGCCACCGGCGACGAAGCTGGAGATTGAGCCATCGTGGAGCTCAGCAACAATGCTGCAGCAACCATCATGAGAACAAAAGTACGAGCCATTCTGGAGAAGTATAAAATTAAGAGGAAGAAAGAAAGAAGAGGTTTTTTCTTTGCCTTTGTTGTGTTGTGTTGTGTTCTGTGTAATGTGTAAGAGGGTATTTATACAAACAAAAGAAGGGTAACTGGTAAGTAAAGTAAGTAACCGCGTGAAGAGGTTGGGCTAATGGGCCTGGGCCGAGTGGTTTCCACGTTGAAAGGGTAAAGTGATTGTCTTGTCACGCGCTTCGATGTTTCCGAATCTGGTCAACAAAATCAATGTTACCGTTGGATTGGATGTAGGGATTAGGGTAACGGTCGAAAACGGAAACTAATACTCCTTATCCTTAAACGTCGTGTTCTTATTCTTCTTTTACTTGTTTCAGGAAGAACTAGCCGTTCACCTGCTCATGTTCATGTTCCACTGTAACAGGTTCAATAAGCGCGTTTAACCCGCAATTTATGCCAATTAATGCATACACGTAAGTTACTAAGGTTTGGAAATTGGCGAGCAATTGAAGTCGGTTATCTCTTTGACTCGTAATTAAAATAATTGGAGTAGATAGATATCAAAAGTGTTATCTTTTTTCTTAACTATTAAGACTCTCTTTTTAAATATACTATTTTAGTGGTCTTTTATATTGATGATTTTTTAAACAAAATATCATCAATTACTTTACAGTAAATATTATAAATTAATAAGATAATTTTATCCCATCTCTTGTAAAAATTGAAAAAAAAAATACTAATACGCATTAATTAGATAGAAAGTAATTAAACAAAAAGAGAAAAATGAGTCTCAAAATTTTAAGAAAAATTACTAATAAATTTAACTCGTTATGAATAGATTTGTATTATTTTTAACTAATTCACATGTCATTGTAGATTTGTTATTAACTAAATTAATCATTTTTTTAATGTGAATTAGTTAAAAATAGTCTTATAGTTAGGAATAGAGATACTACTGAAATTAACTCATTTGTTTAAAATTCGAAAATAATTTTTAAGTTTTTGAAATAAATAAATAAATTATTTTACTGTTTCTCTTGTATGATAGGATGAATTAATAGTTTTATAAATGAAATGATAAATTAAGAAAACATATTTTAAAGTCAATAATATTTAGTAGGGGTAAAATATTCTTACTTCCTTTATTTTTTTCATATTAGAGGTAGTCAATATTTTTTTAACCGATATTTATTATCAACAAAGTGATTAGTTTTTATTTTCTTTTACTTATAAAAAAAAAAGTGATTAGTTTTTTTTTTTTTTAATGCATGTGAATCAAACACCTTAAGAAGTTTATATTATTTATATATCTTATTTAATTAATTGAATTAGACATTTTTGTCATCATCCAAAATTTGTTTTATATATATATATTATTTTTATTTTTTTAATTATTCATTTTATTTACAATATTTTTTTTTCAACCCTTAAAAATTACTAAAAATGATCATCTCACTCTTTCACTTAATTTCCTTATACTTAATTAATTAGCGTGTAGAAATAATAGTCACTCCTATTATTTATTTATTTTTGCTTCTGCTACTTTTTTCTTCTTCTTCTAAGTCACTCCTACTACTGTTCAAATTCAAAAGAGGGAGAAATAATTTATTACATTTATTTACACAATTTATTGTTTATCGACTAAAAATATTATAAAATTAAGGGTATTAATTAAATATATTATAATTAATGCAATAAACTATTTGAAAGGGGTTTTATATAAAGGGGCAAGCCAATTTCTAAAAAAAAGTTATATATAGAAGGAGAGGCGATATTTAAGATGATTTTATTTAATTAATTAATTGAATAAAGTCGTGCTTTTGAGCTGTATACAACCTTGCATATCCACATACGACTCGTAGCTATTTGATGGGTAAAGCATCTACCTATTACAGACGATTTTTATATTAGCTCAAATTATTGTTCCTTTGAAGAGTTCAATTTTGTTTGCTAGTATAGTAAAGTATTAGGTCTTTTCTCCTTCCGAAGATTGGGTCAATTAAAACTTGTAAGGAAGATAACCATACATAAATGAGAAGAAATAACAGTCCAGCCATCAATATTTATAATACACAGTAGAGCTACAAATCATGACTTTTCTATCATAGAGGCAACTGTGAATCTGTGATACATGAGTTATTGTACCAAAAATAATGAAGAAACTAGTAGGTTTAAATAGGTCAATGACCTCCAGAGTCCAGAAGCAAGGTGACATGATGAACCTCTATAAAAGAAAAATAACAGTGACATTTGAATAGGGCAATGGCCCCTAAGTTTGAAGAATCAAGATGAAGAATGTTTGGTATCATAGACAAATGAATAAGAAAAATCAAATGACAATCTATAAGGCAGTAGCAGCAGCATTAGGGTTTCTCAATCGTCCGTTAAATTCCATGCCATATATGTGACCCATTTTGAGACGTTTGGTCTCTAAATATCTCTTGTTCTCGGAAGTGATAAGAGTTAGCAATGGGATCCTACCCGAAACTGTCAAACCATAACCTTTGAGGCCAATATATTTGGCTGGATTGTTTGTCATGAGCTTCATAGATCGAACACCCAAGTCCCTCAACATCTGTGCGCCAATGCCATACTCCCTGGAGTCAACTGGTAATCCCAATTCCTCATTGGCCTCAACCGTATCTCGTCCATCATCCTGTAGATTATAAGCACGAAGCTTGTGGCCCAATCCAATACCTCTTCCTTCATGTCCACGGAGATATACCAGCACACCCCTACCAGCAGCCTCAATCTGTTCCATTGCAAGTGCAAGCTGATTTCCGCAGTCACATCTCGCAGATCCAAATATGTCTCCTGTCAGACATTCTGAGTGCACTCTCACAACAACATCTTGTCCATCTCCAATCTCACCCTGTTAAATAAATATAAATAAATGAATAATCACACTTTCCAATGCTCACAAGTGTTAAGTGTTGTAACACAAGGACTGCTCACCTTAACCATTGCAATATGCTCAATCCCGTCTAGAAGTGATCTGTAACAGTAAGCTGTGAATGGTCCCCACATTGTAGGTATCCGTGCAGCAGAAGACCGATCCACTAACTTGTCTCTTTTTCTTCTATATCTGCCATAACAATAACTGTTAATCTCCCATTTTCAGTAATCATTGTGTTCAACTCAAACTATCTTCAAAAGACAAAAAGCTTTGTACCTTATTAAGTCAGCAATAGATACAATTTTCAAATTTTCACGGTCTGCAAACTGCCGAAGCTTTGGCAGTCTAGCCATGGAGCCATCATCATCATCTACAATCTCACACAAAACAGCGACTGGATCCAAGCCAGCAAGTACAGCAAGATCAACAGAAGCTTCTGTGTGTCCGGCTCTCTTCAAAACACCACCTTCCCTGTATTTAAGTGGGAAAATATGGCCTGGGCGGTTGAAATCGCCTGGAGTAGAATCTCTAGATGCAAGCCCCAACACTGTTGTTGCCCTATCGTGAGCTGACACCCCAGTGGTTGTACCATGTTTAGCATCCTACACATGCATGCATTTTTTAATTATTGAAATTACAATTATTTCCCTCTTTTTTCTAAGACCCTTGCTTGTCTCTTCTATTTACAGAAGGTATGGTAATAAGTGATTTGCAAATATCAAGACAAATGTTTGATCTTTAACAATCTAGACCTAGAAAGATATTGCACTAACACCACATGTAAAGATGCATGGAAGAAAAGTAGTACATACCACTGTCACAGTGAATGCCGTACGAAGTTTCTCATCATTGTCCTTACTGTTCACCATCAAAGGAAGTTCCAATCTATCCAGATCTTTCTCTTTCATGCTTACACAAACTATACCAGTTCCATGTTTTACAATAAAAGCCATTGCCTCGGGTGTTGCCAACTGTGCTGCCATTATCAAGTCTCCTTCATTTTCTCGATCTTCATCGTCCACAACCACTACCATCTGCATCATTAATGTTAGTATCAGTTAATAGCAGTAGTATATCATGATACTGAAACAAAAGAAGAACTTCAGCACTACACACCTCTGAAATGCTAATTAAAAAACAGGGGAACAAAACAATTTTACTGAGAGAGTAGCTAGCTACCTTTCCCTGGCGAATGTCTTCGATGGCCTCAGGGATGGAAGCAAAACCTGCTGTGGGGCCGTCCAAATCAAATTCATCGTTGTCAACAGAGAAAACATTGCTTGTGTCTGGTGCCAGTGTTCCATTAGGCTGTACCTCAATTCGAACAGGTTCATCTCCAACCAGATTTTTACCTATCACAATGTCATTGCCATTTGGATAGGAAAGTAGATCACCCCCTCCAGAGATCAACGTACCTTTAATCCTGCCAACAGCATTGTCACTTGAGGGAAATTTAGAATTCATTCGGACAAAGGGCACATCATTGAACAATTTGAAATGTTTGCTTGCCCTGCAATGAATATAAGAACAGGACAGAGGTTAGCTTAACAATAGTGACATGACATGACATCCAAAGACAAAAACCGAAGAGGGAGAATAAACTGAATTCCAGAGCAGCTAAAATGTTTCAGCAGAAAACTTAGAATGATATGAAAGATAAAAGCACTTTGATTCAAGAAGGCAGGACAAAATGCAGAAAGTTGTAGTCCAGAATTTGACAGAGAGTGAATTAGAATCAAACAAGAAGAACTCATAAGCAATCCCTAGGAAGCAGTACGATTCCATAAAGGGACTAACCCACGTGTCCCGTATAAAAATAAACACAAAAAGAGGGATCTTGCATCATCAAATTGTGGATCACAAAAACATCGTACAGCCGCCAAAAAGGTTTCTGATGATGGATCCCAGAAAGGGTGGCAAAACTTGTAGAAAATGGATATGGGGTTTAGAAGTTAGAAGGTAAAACTTAAAAGTTGAATGAAAATGAACACACGTGCACAAAAAGAAAAGAAAGAAGAGAAGAGCAACAAAAGGCAGAGGTTAGGATATGGTGAAAGAAGGAAACAGAGTATATAGGAAGCAACAAAACGTGAGTTATTTGAAGAAAAGAGACTGACCGCGGACATGAGAGGGCCGGTGACGGTGAGGAAGAATAAGAAAGATTGAAAGAAGCCATTGTTTGGTCCAACTTGAATGAATGAATGAGTTTCAGCGTCTCGAATTGAATAACTATATTTATATTAATTGAGCAGCGTCGACTCGACTTGGAACTTGGAACTTGGAACCAACGTCGAAGCTGACTCAGAAAACACCCCCTTATGCCTCCTTCCTGCCACCCATCCTTCTCCTATTTTTCTATTTATTTATTTATTGGTATTGTATATATGCCCATACCGTACTCTTCTATTTTTCATAACAGCAATAATAATCTGTAGTTGCTTTATTCTCTAATCATGAATTAATTGAAAGTTCATTCATTTTATTATTGTTTTTTAAACTTCAGAAGTGGAAATTTTGGTGTAAAACTAAAAGCTAATAGGCATGGGGTTTGGGTTGGTGGTGTATTGTTGGTAAGCGATTACGCATGGAAATGCAGTGCACCAAGACACGTACTTATGAAATATGAATGGGAATATTATTATTCATTGAATAAAGACGGCGGTTCTTGCTGGGATTCTAATATGTGGTGGTCTCACTTTGACCCATGACCATTTCTCTGTTTATTCAACTCAACGCCTTCAAATACTTTAGCCCACCTTCGAATTTGGACAACCACGGTTAAGGAGATAAAATAAAATGGATGCAAGACTTTTTAAAATGACTTCCCTGAGATCCAAACAAACACAAATTTTATATACATTAATGATATTTATAAGCTTAATTTTTTGGTTATACAACATTTATTTTTTTGGATATTTCAAATTCTAGACTCATCAAGATACTTGATGGGCCAAGATAGCTCCAAGATCTTAGGCTTTTGAGAGAGTCTCATCCCTCACAAGAGGGACTCCACCTATGGGCACTCAGAGCTAAAGGTTATCCTAAAGCTACTTAGTTTCACCACACCCTGCGGCAACTTCTTTTGGCGTCGTTGCTGTTTCAATGTTGAAAAATCCAAAATCATGAGCATAACCTAGCGCACAGCCTGCACAAATCCTTCTCAGAGGTGAAGAATGTGCTCTCCGTTCCTCTGAGCCAATTGCTAGTGCCTCGCATTAAGGGAGATGTGATTGCCATCAAGATATTGGAAAAAGAGTACATCATCGGTGTCGTTGACTACAAGATGAACCTCCATGGCCTCGTTGTTCTCCTTAAGGCAGCTTCACCTTTGCGCTTGCAAGATGTTCGTAAAAAGCTCTCCAAGCTATGGCAAATTTCCAGTTCTTGGAAAATGGTCCCTTTGGGAAATGGCTTCTTTGAATTTTCCTTCTCCAATTCTGAAGACATGCAAAGAATCCTTGCTACACCTTGGAATCTTTGCCTAGGGATACTACAGATTATTCTCTCGGTCTTAGGATTTCAACCCTTAGCTCGTCTGCCAATCAAATGCACAATGTTATCAGAATCCATGGTTTGCCATTGGAATATTGGAGACCTTTAATCTTAGTTTCCATTGCGAGGGGTGTGGGTGAGCCCATTTCCATTGATGGTTCCATGACATCAAAGACTTTTGACCATTTCACTAGGGTTCTGGTTGATCTTGATTTGAAACAACCATTGGCCGAGCAAATTCTTGTAGAAAGGAAGGGTTTCGTTTTTTTTTGTTGATCTAACCTATGAAAAGCTTCCTGATTATTGTAGTAATTGTAAGATATTGGCCATTTTATATCCAACTGCAAACACTCTAGGGATCAAAATCCTCATAAAAAGGGCAACAAAGCTCGCTACGTGGTGAAATCTAGGGCTCAAGAGGATGCAACTAACAAGGATTTTGCAGAGCCTCAAGCATAAGAGTAGGTGCCTCAGGACCAAGACCCTGACCCTAGGGGTGGCAAAACGGGCTAACCCCTAAAAAACAAGGCGGGGCGGGTCGACTCGCCTATGGCCGACATAAGTGAGAAGGGTCAACCCGTTCCGTTATCAGGCGAGTTGGCTCGCTAACTTTAAGTTTTTTTGTTTTTAATTTTATTTTTTGTAAAAAAAATATTTATATCTACATAATTTTTTATTCTCAATTCTTCAATTCCAAATTATTATAACAACAAGAGAGATTAAATAGTAAATACAAAATAATTTTTTTGTTAAAGGATTAAGTTGCTTTTCGGCTTTTGTTTCATTTTAATTAATTACTTTGTCTTTTTACAAGAAAGATTATTAATATATTTATTTCTTTAAACGATTTTTTACCATGTTATCATTTTGTTCATCATTCATGTATAACTTCAACTCATACGTGATGATTTGTTTATTAACTATTGACACTTTTAATTAAATAATTATTAACATAATATATTAAAAAAAGAATTTTAGGGGTTAGGCAAGTTGGCGGGTTAGGTGGGGTTGGTTAGGCGGGTCAAGGGCACACCCCCACCCCGCTATTTTTTAGCGGGTTGACAGGCCGACCCGCAGGCCGCAATTCGTTTTTCTACCCCTACCTAACCCAGCCCCTTAGGATCAGGATCAAGAGCAAGAAGATAAGTCTTCCAATGATGAGGAGACCCCTGAGTCCCCAAACCCTCTCAAAGGGTTTACTAATGGGAGAGATGACTTTGTCAAGGACATAGGAATTGATAACTTAAAAACAACACATGATAATTCTACAGAGAAACCCTTGAGTCAGGATGCAATAACACATGATAATTCTACTGAGGACTTGAATCAATCTTGAAGCAACAAGTGATAACTTGGAGCAAGGGACATCTTCTCACAGCCCTGGCCTTATTATCTTTAGCACTGTTGACCCTGAACTACAGTAGAGTGGCTTTGTGGTACATTCAACAAAATCTCGAATTGCTGAAAAAGAGAAGGACTTTTCATAGCAAGCCTTACAAGGCCAAAGGTAGGATATTATTAACACAGATAACATACCTCAACAAGCAGCCCAAGATATGCAGCAATTCTCCAAATTTTGGGTCTCTAATCATGATGATAATTCTAATACTAAGTCACAATGATTCAACAAGCTAGGGAATTGGAAAAAGAGTTTCAGGAGGTGGTCTCCAAATCTATGAAGAAAAAACATAAGAAAAAGGAGAGCCATGAGAAGTCTAGAATCCCGAAAAAAGGACAGGAGAGGTATAACTCCAGGTGAGATAAATCATCCTTTCAATAATGAATTTTTTTTTTTGGAATATTAGAGGTCTTGGCATCTTGGCTTCCTGGCATTTTCTCTGTGATTTATGCCAAACACATAAACCTAATGTCATTTTCATCTCTAAACCTAAAATTGATTTTACTACTTTACCTATTAATTTTTTTCCTAATTTGGGTTTGAAACTTGTTTCAACCAATCATAGACAAAATGCTATATCTAATTTGTGGTGTTTTTGTAAGCTATCTTTAAATCCTATTGTTACCATTGTCTCGATTCAGTCATCTACTTTGATTTTTTTATGTGGTGGCCATTCCATTAATGTGGTGGGAGTGTATGGCTCCACCTCATATATATATAAGACGAACCCCTTGGACTCACCTGTTTTAGCTATTATGCAACATGTTAAGCAAGAATTGTAAGCCTAGAATAAGTTCACCTTTGGCAATGTTCATTTGAAAGTTGCCTTGGTCATTTATGAACTTTATGCTATTGACAACAACTATAACTCTAATTCTGCTATCTTTTTGTTATTCATGTCTGGTTTCTGCTGAGGACAATGCTCTACTGACCAAAGAGAAATAAAGATGATGTTTGTCTTATTTTGGGATATTATCACCATGCTATGGCAACTTTGGAAGCTCATGCACTCTTATTCTATATGGGCATAGTTCATGAGAACTAGATATTTAATTAATGGCCAATGATTTACATGCTACCACTCCTCATCAATTTGGGCCTCTATCAAACAACATTGGCACCCTATACAAGTTGGTTTATCAATAAAGGAGACTTTTGGCTATTCAAGCTTTCACCAACTCGACGATGACTCCTTGGACACTCAAGAGAAGTTGGAATAACATGCTTCGTATTGACAAATCTTTTAACTTTCATGTAACACATATAAATAGGGTAGGAAATTCTTGTGTAGATTCTTTGGCCATTTTTGGGCTTAAAGTAGATTTTACTTGGTCCATATCCAAACCTAGTTAGTTAGGAGCTTTATCTTTTCATGACCAGTGTGTGGTCTCCCCATTATAGTTTTAACCAGGGTTTTAAAAATCGAACCAGTGATTGAATCGGTCAGGGTACTAGTTTAATGATTTAATGGTCGAACCAGTGGATCACTGGTCAAATCACATGACCTAGTTTATATTAAAAAAATACAATTTTTATACTTGTATGTTCTACTTAAGATTTAAAAATGTTTTAGAAAATATTTCAAAAAACACCACAATCAACAAACAAACTCAACTAAACTAAACAGATGACACTAACTCATTAAGATTAAGATTAGAACAAAGATACGTTAAACACACACCAAACAGAAGAATAGAGATGAGATAAGAAGGTTGTGGAGTCGTAGAAAAAGTGCGGAGGAGAACTGAGAGTGCGAACGACGGTGACGTGAGTAGGGCTCTGCACGAGCAAGGGTGTGCGTGAGGGCAGCGAGCGGGGTGGCACGAGCGAGGCCGCGCACAGGGGCGGTGTGAGCGAGGCTGTGCGCAGGGGTGACACGAGCGAGGTTGCGCGTGAAGGTGGCACAAGCAGGACGGACGACGAGTGACAAGCGGGTAGGCGACAAACGATAACGGTGAGGAGCTTCGTTTCAAACCGGATCGGTTCAATGGGTCAGTGGTTGAACCGAAAAATCGCCCGATTCACATCGGTTTAATAACATGAACGATCTAATGTTCAAACTGAACCGGACCAACCACCGGTTCCTAGTTGGACTGATCTGACCGGCCGGTCCAGTCCGATTTTTTGCACCCTCATTTAAACTAAGCTTTTTAAATGGGTTTTGGATTGTAACTTGACTATATTTTTTTTTCTTTTTCTGGAATGTCAACCAGATTGAGATGCATATCCCTTTATCTTCCACTAAACTGAGATTTCAGTTAAAAAAAAAAGTCAACTAAGCAAGTACATCCTTGATTTTGTTGAAACTAAGCATCATCGAACACACAGATTGCCCTCTTTGTAATGAAATGGACAGTTTGCCAAATTTCAGCTATGTAAAACGAGGGGAAAAAAGATTAAGAAAGTGATCCCAAACGATTGTGAAAAATAAAATAGCAAAAAAAGCGACATTGTAGAACGACGGGGCACACGAGATGAGACGAGGAAAAGAAGTTAACGAGTGGGAGTGTCCTACGAAACAATTTCTCACCTCACATGAAAGACTACATGGGTCCCTCTCACTCTACATTGTAAATACCGAACTAATAAAATCATCTGTATTCTCTACGCAGCGACAGGAGTCACACAAAGCTGAAACACTCGTTTGGTTTGTTGGTGTGGCAATGGAGAGCTTTGCACTCTCTGCCTCCTTCTCTCGCTTTTCCCAACTCCATCATCGTCCTCAACAACGCCCTATCATCTCCAGATCCCAATTCACCCAATCACTCAGATCACCCATCAGTACTACTATCTCCCAACGTTTTCCCTTCCCTTCCAAACCATCATCCACCTTCAATTTCAATCCTTTTTCAAAACCCCATTACCCAATTCAAGCTTCTTCTCGTCCGCCACCACCACCTCTTCATGGTGCAAAGCCCATCCCTTTAATCATCTCCATATCCATCGGCCTTATTGTTCGCTACTTGGTTCCCAAACCATTAGAAGTGACCCCCGAGGCCTGGCAACTCCTCTCCATCTTCCTTTCAACAATCGCGGGCCTAGTTCTGAGCCCGTTGCCCGTGGGTGCGTGGGCCTTTCTGGGCCTCACGGCCACTGTAGTCACCAAAACTCTCAGCTTTACCGCGGCCTTCAGCGCCTTCACCAACGAGGTCATTTGGCTCATTGTGATTTCCTTCTTCTTTGCTCGCGGATTCGTCAAGACCGGTCTTGGGGACAGGATTGCCACATACTTCGTCAAGTGGATGGGAAAGAGCACTCTTGGGCTCTCTTATGGTCTCACATTCAGTGAAGTTCTCATTGCACCGGCAATGCCTAGCACCACCGCCAGGGCTGGTGGCGTCTTTTTGCCGATCATTAAGTCACTCTCACTCTCTGCTGGCAGTGAACCCGCCAGTCCCACATCTAAGAGGCTCGGGGCTTACCTCATTCAGAACCAATTTCAGGTTTGCTTTTTTTTATTAATTATGTGCATATATTCTGATGGTTGCTATGATGTTATAATAATAAAGTGAGTGACTTGTGCATTGCCTCTGTGACCTGTGACAGTCTGCTGGTAACTCAAGTGCTCTTTTCCTAACTGCTGCAGCTCAAAATCTGCTGTGTCTCAAATTAGCAGAGGAGCTTGGGGTGATAGTTCCAACTCCTTGGGTTACTTGGTTTAAGGCAGCTAGTTTACCTGCTGTTGTTTGTCTGCTTCTTACACCATTGATTTTATACAAGCTCTATCCCCCTGAAATCAAAGACACACCAGAGGCTCCTGCTCTGGCTGCCAAGAAACTCCAAAGTATGGGCCCTGTCACTAAAAATGAATGGATTATGGTTGCCACAATGCTTCTCGCTGTCGCTTTGTGGATCTTTGGGTATGTCATCTGCCTTCTATTATATCTACACCTGTGTTATGTATGTCAGTATGTGTGTGGAGAACTTGGTCCTTGTGGAGATGCTGAAAATATAGAATTTTGAAGGAAGAATGAATGTTTAGTTAATTAATACTTTCTAACTTTTCCACATGCATATGAACTTATGAAAATAATGTGATGCCATTGCCCATTAGTAATAAGTAGTACGTTTAATTTGATGTCTTCCAACAGACCCAAATTATGCTTAGGCAAGTCATTACACCTTCTGTTGATGACTATGAAAGAGTCCACTGGTTATACCTGTCTGTGTAGCAGTGTAGATTGTTGTTTTTCTTACAATTTATCTTGGTTGAATTCTGTACTATCTCTGTGTTTTTGGATCTGCAGAGATACAATTGGCATAGCAAGTGCTGTAGCTGGAATGATTGGTTTATCAATACTCCTTCTATTAGGAGTCCTTGACTGGGATGACTGTTTGAATGAAAAATCAGCATGGGATACCTTAGCTTGGTTTGCCATTCTGGTTGGTATGGCAAGCCAGTTGACAAATCTTGGTATTGTGAACTGGATGTCCGATTGTGTGGCACACAACCTTATGTCATTCTCTTTGAGCTGGCCGGTCTCACTGGCTGTTCTTCAGGCAGCTTATTTCTTCATCCACTACCTTTTTGCAAGTCAGACTGGACACGTTGGGGCTTTATACTCTGCATTTCTTGCCATGCATAGGGCAGCTGGTGTTCCTGGTGTTCTGGCAGCGCTTGCTTTAGGTTATAATACAAATCTTTTTGGTGCAATAACACACTATAGTAGCGGCCAGGCTGCTGTATACTATGGAGGTTTGTCCCTCTCTATAATGTCAATTTGTGTTATTTTTTCTTTCCAGATTGGCTACCTAATTTATTTGGCATGTGTTTGTTTAGTAACTTTATTCAATTCCCTACATTTGCAGTGGATAAATAATACATACCCTTCTCTTAAACTATAGTACATGCCAACTGTATTTGGTTCTTATGGTATATTGGATGAAAATATTTTTTTTGTAATTTTTAAAAATCTTTTGAAGGAAATATTATAGTTGAATATTTTTATTCTTGTTATGCTAGCTAATTCTAGTTGCAATTTGTGATCAAAAGGCTTATTTATTTCTGTTAAGTCAAACCTATTCTTAAGTTATGTTCAAGCTTAGCATTGTGGCTGATATGATTTGGATTATTGTGTTTGAACAGCTGGTTATGTAGAGCTTCCGGATGTCTTCAAAATGGGGTTCATCATGGCTTTTATTAATGCTATCATCTGGGGAGGTGTTGGCTCTGTCTGGTGGAAGTTTTTGGGATTGTATTGACATCTCATTTCCTTGTAAGTAAATAGAGCACATTTCCGGGTTTCAGTAGGCCTTTCTTTTTCCCGGCCGAAAGAAAATGTCCTTCAATTTTGAGGACAGTTGAGCTCAGTCATCATTTTCACATGAAATTTTTCTTTCTGCTTTTGGCTTTGTTAGTTTTAGACTTTTAGCCTTATTGTTACCCTTTCTTTCTTTAGTTTATATACACTACTCATTAATAATATATATTTATAAAGGTTTTTAAGGAAACCTAAAAGATTTTATTGACACTTGCATGATCTTGTTCCGTAGAGGTTTGGTTTAGCATGGTTTTATGACTTTTCAATTTTCTGATCTGCCTTGGTGTGATGATTATGGTCGTAATTGATAGTTAATCTTTAATAGAATAAGACGTTGAACTCGTATTGTGCGCATATCCTTGTTCGTGCTGATGCTGACAAACTACACAGTACTTTTCATATATCGAGAGAGAAGACATAACTACTGTATTATTATTATTCTCCTCAAACAACTCATGAAGAAGATTTTATTCATATTTGATAAATGCTTGAAAAAGTAATATCCGTGGTGGGAAGGAAAAATTATTCATCTTGACCACATTATTTAATATATTACGTTTAAAATAATACAAATGAGTGAATGAAATATCATCAACTTTACAAATTATATATTTCATCTAAGATAGCATGAGAAATGCTAAAATAACTTGAAGCATCTTATTAAAGCTACGTCTCTAACAGCTTTAGACAGTAAGTAATGTACATTACATGAGTGGAAAAGATAACACATCATATCGACTGTCTATTGTAATATACACATGATGCTTTCCAGTAAGTTTACCAAACTGCTGGATCAATATTTACCTCCTTCCCTCCCCTCCTTAAAATGTTGAATTTGACTAAAAGGAAGTCTAGAAACTTTTTAAGTGCTGAATTTGGCTCGCTTCACTGGGGCTTTAAGGGAATTTATATAAAAAGCATCCATTTTGTCAATTCCATCAAACAGATAACTAAAGGGTGGCGTTTTTATATATCTCCCAGTTCCCGGAGCAACCTTCAGTTCATTATTTTCCCAGACAACTCTTCCTCCTGCAATAGTCACTTCAACTTTCCCCTATAAAAAAAAATACTTTGATTATTGACATTACGTGACAATGCTTCAATTATTGAACTATATACAAACAAGGAGAGTTGTGCCGTACTCATGCTATCACTAAGTAGTTAATCAATTTCAATCCTTAGATGGACCAGATTATAGTTAAATCAGTACCTTTCCTCTCCTTCCCTCATAGACATTTGTGTCCAGTCTAGAGTGGTGGGACTTTGCAGTTATCTCAAAGCTTGAATTTGGATTTAGGATGATAATATCTGCATCAGATCCTGGAAGAATAGCTCCTTTCCTTGGATATATATTGAAGATTCTAGCACTAAAATGATTGTGAAATAAATGAATTAAAATATATATATATATATATATATATATATATATATATATATATATACTTTTGACATCTTTACCAAAGAACTTCATCAAGTTAAAAAACAAATAATTAAATACTCTGAATTCTTCTTATTGCCACAAGAACTGGATGATAATTTTTACTAACATAAAATATATACCATTCAGTACTTGTCAACCGGACATAGTCAGTGACAGATATTTGGCCAGATTCCTGTAAGATATATAACAATAAATTCTAGTTAAAATGTTATCCTCTCCACCATCTCATCCTAATCTAAAAAGATTGGAAGGCTAAGCTGATAATTGATTATCTTACCACCATGATATCCCATACCAAATGCATCCTTTCTTCAATACCTACAGATATCAGGTTGCAAAGCACATTAGTAAGGAAATATTTCAAAATCAACTAGAATGCATTTAGGCTAGAAATATGTAGGACCATCCATCATGTGATTACCGTTGACACCATTAGGAATTTTACGGAAGTCATCAATTCCAAGAGCTTTCTGGGTGGAATTAAAGGCACAATGATCAGTTCCTACAAGCTGCAAAGTTGTATAAAGTACCCTTGGTCAAATAACCAGTCTTAGTAAAAAGAATTAATTGAGCACAGGGCATTAGATAATACAGAGTTCAGAAACAATGCAGAGTGCTAGGAATAGGATTGCATTTCATGGCTGAGACTATACTAATTACTTCCTCAAACTCAAACCCTTAATGATTATTGAACCTAAGCCTAAATCATAGTGAAACCTGCAAAACTCCTGTTGAAAGGGCAGCTTGAAGAGCCTTATCATGTCCTCGTTTCCTAATAGGGGGACTCATGACATACCTGAAACATGAGAATGAATACAGCTTATATATTATTAAAACTGAAGACAATAAAAGAATAACAAGAAAAAACAATGAAACAAGTGAAGGCACTTACTTTGCAGCAGTCTCAAAGTCCGGATGCCAAAGCCAAGATTCATCAAGGGCTAATCCAGAGGCAACAGGCTCTCCAATTACCCTTTGCCCTGCAGAATGAAAGCAATTAGTGGAACAAAAATGTCATGGGGAAAAAGTATAAACTAACTGCTTGCTTTGTAGTTTCAGACAAGCAAGGGAGATTACTAAAACTAGTTATCAATAGAAATTAAAATGTCACTGTTCTGAATCCCATATTAAGAATAGAAAACTCAATGTGGTACAATTAGTGCTCTCATTGAGAGTTGGGCTGTGAGAAGGGTTGCCTATAGGCTAGATTAAGGTGAAAGGACTATCACCAGGTCAGACTTGATAGAGTGAAGTTGTTGTGAACATCAACTCTTAAAGGAGGTGACAATGTTATGAATCTCACATTAATAGAAATCTCAATGCTGTGAGGCACCCTCACATAATGGATATTGGACTCTCCTTATGTGCTTAAGAAAAATAGTCACATGACTCACTTGAAACACATCACTCTCCTTATCTGCAAAAGGATTTTTTAATTGTGTTGTAAACTTGTAATTATCTAATTTCTCTTGAATGAATGCATGCACTGTTACTGCAGAACACATTAATGAAAATTATGAACCTGATTTCCGGGCCTTTGCAATTTCTTCCATTGCATCAATGCTCATTACATGAACCACATATAAAGGAGTGTTCACAAAATTAGCTAAGCGAATAGCACGAGCAGTTGCCTCTCCTTCCAACTACATAGGTATACGTAACCAAAGTCAAACAGGGAAATGTCTATAAACCATTATCAGAGACAGATATTTTCAAATTTAGACTTTACAAGAATCACACAATGTAAGAAAACATAACAAGTATTCAATCTGATAACAACCTACTTGATGTGGTTCATAAAAACAGGTGAAAATGAACACAACAAATGCCAAACTAGGGTGGTCACAAGTAAGCAAGTTTTCACAACAGCAGCTAAAAACAGTTCATTTGGCTCAAGTACATGTGCTATGCAGGAAGCCTACTAAGATGAAAAGGGAAATTTTAAATACGAGGAGTGAAAATCACGTTTACATATGCAATAGGTTGGCAAGATAATGAAGAAGATGAAATGAAACCGGAAGTGGCCAATATTTTCATTCCATTATTCAGTAAATTCTTTATAAAAGAACAAATATGAGAATTTACCACTGCAGGCCGTGAAAGGGCATGCCCCTCAGGACCAGTTATTCCAAGTTCTATCATTTTTTTCTGACCTTCGTACACAGCATCTCCATTTTCTGCATGGACCATGGCTAAGGCACCAAGAGACTTGCACTTTTTAAATCCTTCCAGAAGAAGCTCATCATTGATCATAAGAGCTCCTTTGTATGCCATGAAAAACTTAAAAGAGTTGATACCTGCAGTTACAAAACATAGATGAGCCATAAACTCAACCAAAGGGTTATTGCCACAAACAATCAGCTAAATTATGAAGGAAATAAACTATGACCTTTCTCCTTGACCATAAGCTCCATTTCTCTTGATACAGCTTTATCCCATTTGGTAATAGCCATATGGAAACCATAATCCATGCAAGACTTCTTTGCCTTCTTTTCATAGGCTTCAAAACCAGCTATTAAACTTCCTTCAAGTGGTATAACAAAGTCAATGTGCATTGTTGTCCCACCAGCTAATGCTGCAGCCTGACCACTGAAGAAGTCATCTTTAGTTGCCGTATCCATAAACTCAAAATCTAGGTGGGTGTGAGGGTCAATGCCCCCTGCCAAATAACAACAACAATAGTGAATGATCTTATGTCCACAGATCCTTGATTCTAGCAGGTCCTGATTCATTTTCTTGAATTTAGTGTAAGATAAAGGGGTAACCTACCTGGCATGACAAACTTGCCAGTGGCATCTATTACAGTGACCTCATCTCCAACCTGGAAAATGCAATGAATGACAACAGATTAGAAAGTTAAAGAAGGTGGCAGTAGAGGAGAGAGAGAGAGAGAGAGAAGATACCGTAATAGTGGGATTGATGGCAACAATGATACCATCTTCGACATAAACATCGGCAAGCTGTTGGTGGTGAGCATTCACAACTGTGCCTCCCTTGATCAACAGCTTCGATGAAGTTCCAGCGTCACAAAACTGAATCAAATGAAAATCTCGATCGGTTCAGTTCAGTAAGCAAATAATTGAATTTGAATATGTTGGATGAAAGTCAACTGAGAAGAGAGAGAGAGAGAGAGCTGAGCAGACCTGGTTAGATTGTGAAAGTGAAGGGGGAAGGGTACCGATCATGAACAAGGTAAGACTTAGAAAGAGAAACATGGTCATGGCTACGCTATCCCTATGCCGATACTCTGCTTTCAATATATTCATTCACCGCTTCTTCGTTCGACCTCATCTTGTCTTGTTATTATAGTATTACTCAAACAAACAAACTCAACCGCGGCTTAACTAAGCTACGTGGTTAAATTCATCAACGAGATCGACCATAACCTTTTTACAACCACTCAATGCTTTTTTGTTGATCATATTATAGGAAGATGATTTATTTATAATTTTATAATTCTTGTCTTATTATGTGAGCTATCAATGTTAATTATGACATTTTCTGAGTGGCATCAGTGATATCAAATAGCATATTCTTATAATGAAAGTAGTTTGGGAAGAAAACTTATTTTGTAAGTGAGATTAACAAAATAAATAAGATTAACTAACTTTTTAATTAGTTTAAAGTTTGTATTTTTTTCTTCTTATAACTAAGACAGAAAGAAGTATCATTTATTCTCTCTTTGTCCATTACCATCCAAGCTTTGAGTATCGCCTCGCCACTCATTACTTGATTTGTTCATAAATCATAATGCGTTGTTAGTGTCGTTCAGGTTCATTCAACATGTTCTTGTTTGTCGCAAGAGGAAAAGTTACTCAGGGTTGCTCTTGATACTGGAGATATATAAAAATTCCACCCTTTAGTTTTCTGTTTTGATGGAATGGATTAATAAAAAAATAAAAATCTAAATTCCTTTCAAGCCCAAATGAAGAGAGCCAAATCCAGAGAGAGCATGTTATTCTAGTATTTTGTTCAAATAAAGTAAAATATGTACAGTAAAACATCATATATATGTGTATAAACTGTAGACAATAGATATGCTTCATGTTACTTGTTACACTGATGTAACATTGCTTATTATCTAAAGCTCTTATTGAAAAAGAGAAAACAATAAGATACTGTACAATATGTAGCACACTTAGATTAGATTTACTAAAGTTGTTGATCAGGTTTCGTCTATATACATATTTTACAAGTCAGAGAGATCCCACGTGCTTTGATAGCATGGCATGGCATTAACACATCAAGCTCTAATACAACAATGTACGTAGGTTAGGAACTTCCTTTTCCCCTGCATGATAATAATAACAATCAACAAATGAATTAGAAATTGTATTCATGTGTGTGTTATTATATATATAATAGAAAATGGTCTCACCATGGCAGCAGGTTCTTCACGAGAATGAGAATGAAAGTGGTGACGATGATGATGAGGTTTGTCATGTTTGGCATTAGCTGGGTCCCCTTCATTCCCAAGACTTTTATGCTGTTTGATTTCAGTGAGGCTGGTCTTCTGCTGCTTTTTGTTAGCACGAGCTTTGGTGAACACCACCGAATAGTCCGTAGCTCCTGCTGCTTTTTGGTCCCACCCTCCAAACTCAGGCACAGACATCATCGCAGGTCTTTGCTGCATGCACAACATTTTATTTTTAGAGGGAGAATATATTACAACTTTCATCCCCAACTTAATTATATTCTTTGAATTCTCAACTTGAAAAAATGTTGGTTTAGTTAACAAATACAATTACAATTTTGTTTAATTTCTTATTCCATATATATAAAGGTTAGGAAGATCTTTTCAAACTTTTAATTACCTGCTGTTGTTCCATGGCAGAATGGAGAAGCGATGGACCTTGGGAATTGAGCTACGACTACGATATAAATTAAGGTGTTTTTTATTACTACCTTTTCAAGATATAATCAGAATATATGGAGGGGTACTTTAATTATAAGAAATTATGATAAAATTAGACATTCTGTTATGATTAGATATGAAATCTTGTGATTAGAGTAAAAGTAGGACAAAAAAATGTGCTTGTCCATCTACTGCTTTCCTTCTGTTATGAGCTTGTGCAAATTAAAACACGATCATGTCCAAGTTTAGGAGAAATATATGATATAGGATGATTATTCTATATATGCCAGATCAAAATATTTACACAGTTTTTCGCCACAAAAATAAAATGCAAAGTAACTAACATGAATGTCAATCCAATGCAAAATAAAATGCAAAGTAACTAACACGAATGTCAATCTATTTACACACTTTTTAGGTATGTCAATATTTTTCTCTCTTTGCTTTCTACATAATGGACGTTCATATATACCAAGTTTCTATTTACAAAAAATTCTATCTTGTTTACTTTAAAAAAAATTGTTTATATATTTATTTTTATTTTAAAACATTTTGTCCCACTGTCCCATAATTAACCTCCCCAGACACAAATTTCCTTCTTCTCCCCAACTCCAAGTGCAGTGCAGCATGTGCACGTACGGTATAAGGTATTTGTGTATGCCTATGCTTCCTTTTCTGTGTATGGAAATATCCTTGTTTCATATTTGGTTAAAATAATATATTTTAATCTGTTGCAAGTTGCGACTTAATTGTGAAATATTCTGTGTCACTGCAAGATAGTTACCATGTCAAATCTTCTCCTCATCATACATAATAGTAGTTTCAATTTGTCTAAAGGGAGGAAATTTCTCTTCACTTGAAAAAAACAAAATTGCAATAAGATGTGTGTAAAGGAAATTAAGAATGGTTTTGTTTGAATTTTTTGCAATGCTTGTCTGTCTGACTATCATGCTCATGCCACTGGTTACTTGTTGTTACTATCAGTATACTGTATTTCTCTGTATTTGAAAATATTTTTTTTAGATTTTTTATTTCTTCAAATTAAAATAACTGTCTTCTTGCTTCAAGTTACGGATATTTTTATTGCTGATGGTGACTGACAATTAAAATCACAAATTGTTAATGCTTCTTCAAGAAATCAGAGCAGCACTGCCATATACAATTAATAAAAAAAGAAGAGGGAAACAAAAATACATTACAAATCAAAGTCTCATCCCATCCCATGGGTTACAATTTGCATGGAGTTACTTGAATTTGTTTTAATGTTCAAATACAAAACAAAACATACCCTAAACTGCAACAGGGCAAAGCCCTCGAGCTTGGAAGCTTTGCCTTTTCACTCATTATTTAGCTATTCACAGAAGTCGAACCACGTTTTGGATGGAGCCGGCATTGTTTGTAGATAACCCAAGTATTGAAGATTCACCCTCGAAGAAAGAGTTTCAACAAAGTGATAATCTTTATTTTATGTTTGCATGGCTTGTTGGAATTCTCAGTAAGGTTCCTTTGCAGCAGCAAATATGCCAAAAAGAATTTTGCATGAACTTCCCCGTAGATGTCTTCTAATATTCGAGGATTCAGCACTTCAGCTTGCAGAACTGATAGATGACAGATACTTGATGGACAAAGTTCAAAAGTTCTCTCTAATTAGTTTGTTTAATTTAGCAATGCAGATGTCAAAGCTCTTTGTTGTCTTCAAAGAACATTTTCCACTTTGAGGAATCCGTACTTGAAGCAGCTAAAAAGCTAGAGTTAGTTAAACAACAGATAATGAAAAATGAAAAACCAACTGCAATGGATTGTAACACTCACAGTCACAGATATGGACTTTGTCAAAGTCATGAATAAACAGAATCAAGTATCGGAAAAGATAGAGAATTGGAAATTGATAATTCAAGTATTAAGAACACGAGGGAGACCAAAAGGATTTGGTGAATTAAACAAAGAATTGGCAATGCATGCAGGGGGAGAAAGGATGTCTCATCTCATGTCATGGAAGGTGAAGAGCTACTACTACTACTAGCCATCGAATCTTCCTTCTGTAAGAATTTTAGTTTAATTTATAGTTGCTACATAGTTCTCGTCAAGATTTAATTCATGATATATTTGAAGGTATGGTACCTATAACTATAAGTATAAGATACAGATGGCATGGCAGGCCTGAAAATATGCAATTCCATAAACATATGTAATTACCTGAATTAATTATTTTGGCTTAGCTTGCTCCATTTGAAAGCGGTAGAGAAAAGTTCAACAGGGGCGACCTGAGAACACATGAGCTGAGTATCATTCATATAAGAAGAAACAAGACAAGAAGCTAGCATATATGGCTGCTTGCTTGCATTATCATTCTTTTAGTATATAATTCTTTTAGTGCAAGTAACTGAGATTTTTTTAAAATCAAAGAAAAAAAAATTGAGAATTTAAAAAAAAATTATAGAAAGTGGTAAGCAATGATGATCTCCAAGTACTAAACCACAAAAGACTATTACAAATGCCATAGGCCTGTTCCTGTCATATACGGATCATAAACTAATAGAGGCAAGTACCGTAAACCATATATAGATTCAATAACATCACTTACTTATGTCTATACTCGCTGTAGTAGTATGTACTACCATAGAAAGCTAACTTTCCACCCAAATGAAATGAAATGAAAACATAGGCATCGGTTACTGGTGACGGTGAATGTTGCGAACCGGAACAAGACTCTCAACATAGGTGAAGGGAACATAACAAAAGTCATCTGTATGAGCTGGCAGTTTCTTCAGTTCATTACTGAAGGGATTGAAGAGCGATAGAACAGTTTCCACTCCCCCCCTGTAACCATTGCCATCAATATCATGCTTAGACAACTCTTCCCGGCACACTATTTCATCTCTCCAAATACTTAATGGATACAAAATCCTCGAAAATGGCCCCACACTATACATCTTAATCCAACTCTCCCCATTTGTATGATTATCAACATCTTCCAACACCCACAAATCAAAGGAACAAGACTCAAAGTTCCCAACAATGTAGTGCCGAAACATGGCAAGTTTATCATTACACACCGCAAGCACGTTGCTATAGGAATGAGTGGGTGAGGGTGCAGGTGAAGGTGGAAGCGGAGGGCCATTCAAGAGCGTAAACAATTCCCTTCCAATGTCAAACGAAACCACAAATTCAGAGTCAGTGTCGGAGTCAGAGGTGATGGTGGCAAGCCAAAATATAGTTCCAGTGGTAGCGACGGAACTAGAGACGAGACAGAAAGGTCGCAAATTGGTGGCATCAATTTGCCTCCAAGAGCCGGTGGTTAACGAATACACTTCGGCTCGATCAACCCTAACGTTGTCGAGAACCACGACCTGGTCAAAGACGCACATGGAGATTCTGACGATCTTGTAATCATTGGCGAGGGGACTGAAACCGAATCCAACGTAGTGGAGACCAACTAGGGATGTGGCGGGGATTTGATTGATTTGTCTGGTGGCGGGGTTGAAGAGGGAGAGCGCGGTCTTGTCTCGGAGGCACAAGAGGCCGTTGCAGGAGGCGACAATCTTGGCGGCGGTGAATTGAGGAGGGTGCTGAACGAGGACAACAACGTTGTTGTGGTTGATGTTGTCGGGTCCGATGAGACAAGTAGAGAAGAAGGGGAGAGGAGGAGGTTGGCGAGGGATTCTTTGGAGGAGAAGAAAGGAGTTGTTGTTGTTGGAGATGGAGTGGTTAAGGTGTTGTTTGATGAAATAATTAGAATTAGAATTAGGATCCAAGAGCTTCAACCAATCTTTGGAGACGCATTTGAATCGGATGAGGGATTTAACAGGAACTCTTTTCAGAATGTTGATAACAACGTCGTAGGGCAAGAACTCTCTCTCCTTGCTCATTCCAATCGCCATTTCTAATCAGACTCTGCACTCTAACGGGGCTTCTCTCCCCAATTCTCTCTTATTTTCTGGAATTTGCTGCGCATTGCTTTTTTTTTTTTTTTGCCGCATACTGCGCATTGCTATAATCAATGTGTAAATAGATTTAAATATGGTTAAAATACATTTTTTATATAATAAAATTGCAAATTTTTGTACTAATTCTTTTTTTAAAATTATATTTGAAATAATTTCTATAGAATTAATAATATATAAAACCTTTACAATATATTAAAATTAAACTCTTTATTATCCATATAAAAAATTTACATTGTTATCCAATTAAAGATTATCCTGTTTAATAAATTTATTAATTTTATAATAACTATTTTAGAAGTCATTCAAAAATAAATAAAATCTGATTGATTGATAACATCAAAATAAATTAAATTGAAAATGCATGAAAATCAATCTCTTGCAATATTAAATGTCATTTTTAACACAACAATTAATAAAAAAAAAATAGTTTTTCAGTATTTAAAGTCTTATTTTCACGGACAATATAGAAAGTATATAAAAAAAAAAAAAAAAAGTGTTGCATTGAACTAACCAAGGCTTTGAAAAAGTAATCAGAAGGAAGATCAATACGGTCATCCACGAACCAGATTTTTTGCGAAAAAAATAAAGGCTTCAAATTAAAGCATTTAATTTTCTATTACCAAAAAGTGTAAATTGATAATTCATTCTTTTTGAAAGAGAATATACATGAGCAAACCAGTTAATTTATTTCACTTGTAAACTTTTCAAATACAGTAAAGCAGCATTTTGATTTACGCCGTTGTATTTTTTTTTTTTGTTTAGCTGAATATTTACGCCGTTGTAGGTACTACTTTTTTTAATTAAATTATAAAAAAAATTGAAAAAATGATATAATTGTTATTCTGATAATATTTGTGCGTAGTAGAAAACGCTCGGCCCACTGTAAACATTTAGTACAAAAATGAATGAGTCGGATTAAACCAAAAATATGGGCATACATCAATAAATTTTATTCATAATCATAGGAAATACACAAACACAACATAACATAGCATTGGAATCATTAACTTGTACAATAGCAAGTAGTGCAGTCAAACAAACAAAGATAACAACTAGCCTGACCCATATAGATACGAGACTAGTGATGGAAGCGAGTTCTGTTCATCATCGTGATGAACTCCTCTGCACTAACCTCTCGATCATCTGCACATTTTAAGGCCAAAAAACAGACATCAAATCTCTCTCACAATCATGGGAACCAGTGCTGCTTAGTAGCCTTTTATAATTGAACTATCATCCCACTGTTAATGATTAAACATCTATTCTAGCAAGCATTAAACTGCATTCCGCAAGCCTTTTTGTTTTATAACGTTGACAAGGAAATGATTGGAATAACTTACTATCTTGGTCTGCTTCATTAACCATCTCCTGAATATCGCTGTCGGTGAAATTTTGACCTAGCTCTTTTGCAATGCGCTTGATGTCTAATGCAGATATCTTTCCCTGAATAGACCACAAGTAATGAGAATCAACAAGTATAAATGATGTATATCAGTAGCACTGAAGAACTTTACATTTTTATCATGATCAATAATTTGGAAAGCTTTCATGAGCTCCTCTTTAGTGTCCCTTTCTCCTATTTTGGCTGTCATCATGTACTCAAATTCATCATAATCAATTGCTCCACTTCCATCCTTGTCCACATCTGCTATCATTTTATTAATTTGCTGAAATGACACAGCAGGTTATCTTCAAAAATGCAAACAGAAATCTAAAATAACACATTGCATCAGGAAATCGCAAATGATGTACATAAACCACTGTATCGCTAAATTTTGGATTTCATTACAAGCAATTGACTCCCTAACACTGAATGATGTTAAAGAAAAGAGTTTGGTTGGGACTGGGAAACGTTAGCTTCAGCTATCATGGACATTGTAAGTTGCAAAATTGAATTCAATCAGAAGCATGTAGTGGTATATGGATATTGGATAATACCTCTTCTGTCATCTCAAATCCAAGGGCCCTGCCGAGATAAGATGGCTGTCAAAAAAACAACACAACCAAATAATATGACAAAGATTTTAAGACTATGAACAGTAACAATACCTCATGGCAACGTTCAGCTCCTTGGCATCAATAGTACCTACAAATCAGTATTGTAATAACATTAATAAAAATAGAAAAGTATTCGAGCATAGTGTTGTTTTGATGCTAAAGTGTATGTAGAAAACCTGAGCCATCAGTATCAAATAACTCAAAGGCTTCTCTGATCTCCTGCTTCTTCTGCGTAGTCAAATTATGACGTCCTCTTGGTTTATTGTTGTACCTCCTGGATTCCCCTCTATATACAGATGACTGATATGGGAATTGCACAAGTTAATGCTTTATTCATCATAATAACTCTTTCATTTTTTTGTTTTGTTCTAAACCCTAGATTTGATACATCAAGAGAATGCACTCACTTAGACACATTGATTATATATCTGAAAAGAACAAGTAAAATATAGTTGCAAACAAAACGATCTATCTATATTGTGTGAGTAAAGAGGTGCATCGTACCATCGTCGTCTGAGATAGGACACGACCACAATTGAAACAACGTCAACGTTCCAGAATCGAATGGAATCCAATCCAATCTCCCTTTCCCCCGCTTTTTTATAGTAATTCAATGTCTGCTGAGTTTGGGGATTTTAATGACACGCGGTTAGGGTCAGAAATTTCTTTCGGTGTTGTTTGTTTTCTGCAAAATGGAATGGACTAGGTTTTGGACTTTTAGTGTTCCTCACTTCTCGTTTAACAAACAGTGCACCGAAATTTGTTCTATCATATAATAAAAACCATTTAAAAACGGTCTGGTTATTTTTCATTTGGTGTTCGCTTACAAGCCCCATTCAACAAAAAAATAAATAAATAAATTACACACCCCCAATTTCATGTATGACAAGTAATTCAATATATTGAGAAATTATTTGGGGTTGAACATCTGTAAAATTAATTTTGAAATGGTGGGATTTATATTTAGATGTTTTTATTTTAAAAGTAAGTTAGAAATAAATTTACTTTAAGATCACGTTAGCTAATATTTCAACGTGTTTCTTTCTGAATAATCGAACATGACTCAAATCCAAATGCGCACACGTGTTTAGGTAATTCAAATTGCAGGTGATGAGTGATGACGTATGAATATCTAAAACCAAACCCAGCTTGATTGATCCAAATATAAACGAGTGCTTAACGTGTTGAAAGAAAATGAGTATGCAATTAGTACTTGAAAGGAAAAGGGACTGGCTGGCTGTGTTATAAATTGATTCTTAATCTTAAGTTTGATATGTAACTTTTGGAATATTTCTATATAATTAATTTGTTTTGATTCGTAAAGCTTTCAACACCATTAACATCATCGTATACTTCGCTACTAGGCAGCTTGTGAACAGAATCATCGACTATCAAATATACGTCTCACAAGTGCGCAACCAAAAGCATTTAGAAACAAAAAATAAATATTGCCCCTCTTCAAATAAAAATAACAAAGCCAAGCAAAACGAACCACTTCATGATATGATACAAATACAACATGACTCTTCTTCCATTTTGTTTTCCTTTCTTTGCGTTCACTCCTCCATGTTATTCATCAAATGTCGTCTATTGATTCCAATTTTTCTAGGATCAATCTTTCCTGCTTCGCATCTGTTTTATTGTGTAGTAAAGAAGTTCTTCTTGAAGCAAAATAATAATAATAAAAAAACTGTGAAGAGAGACATAACACAACACAAGAATATCACTTGGCTATGCACAAAATTAAAGGCCATTTACATGCATTATTTGCACTAATACTCGCAATCTCTACCCCCCTTGTTCTCCACTGTAAATAGATCTCTTTTGACCAAGGTGAATGATGTTACTATGTGAAAAGATAACAGGAAATTTCTCTGTAAACTAAAGAACACTATTTATCCATATCACTTATCAGGTTCGAGAAAAAAGTTTAGTCGTTAAAATTAAAATAGCTTTACTACAATTTTGGTTATTCGCAAAAGAGCCCACTCAATGACCCATGTGACTGACCCCATTTAATAGGATAAGGTTAGATTGCCATAGTTACATTAAAGTATGTATGTAAGGCTAATTTGTGCAAAGAAAGAGAGAAAGGATACATTCCTGATCAGGGTTGTCAGTAAAATTGGAATGCAGAGCATTCCCCATGCAATCCACAATAGCTGATGTAGTCATGGAGGATTCTATGCATAAAATAGCCGTGATAGCATCTAGTCGAGTCACCTCATTTCTGAACATCAGCCTTGCATGGGCTGTGACATTTAAAGAGTCAAATCACATAAGAGGGATTAATTGACCACAGAAGTTTCATCCAGTCCTAGTTAGTAGTTACATACCTTGAGCTAGGCGTATCAAACTTTCCAACATGCGGACGGTTGTTCTAGCTGCATTGCAAATTTACAATCAAGGAAAATGAAATGAATTGATCAAGTATTAACTCAATTTACATAACAACAGGTTTCTAGGTCAAACCTGCATTATGAGTTGCAGATTTTCTTTGAAGTTGATAATAGCTGGATATAACTGTTTCAGCCTCTCTTGTTAGGACTGGTCTGAAATGTTCTTTCACATAGTGTATGTACCTGCAGGATTCTTTTCACTATTGTAAGTAACCAAGAGTTTCTTACATAGCCATCAATATTAAACGTAAAAAAAGACATTCAGAAATAAACCAGATCTATCTAATTTTGAACCATATTCCTACAGGCCAAAATGAACTCAATGGAGATTGAACTTTGCACAGAACTAAGGTTGTGACATTCCATTACAGGCCAAGGCCACTGCGCTATAGTGCACTATTATTGACTACTATGCCTAAAATTATGAGCAGTTTAAAAAATGCCAACATAATCATGGAGCAATGTGGCCCAAAATCTAGTTAGAGAAGATAAATTAAATTTAAATTCTAGATTCTTAATTTGCTGTCAGCTTAAAAATGATTAAGAGAAAGGCACCTAAGAGAGTATAACACTGAAGCAAGACAGGCTCAAACATCCTTTCCTTTTCTGAGTTTTTTTATCTGCAAACAGTGTTATTCATGGCCATTAGCCTCATACCTTACCTCTTGAGTGTAGAAAGTGGCCAGCTGTTTACCAGATCTTCATCATTGGTGGTTCTATCCAGTTCTGCCTGGATATAGTTTCAAACAAGTATTATAATCTTACCCACACGAAGCTGTATGCATTGTACAGGGATAAAGATTACCTCAGAAAGAATATGAGATGAAACTACTGCATCCCAGTCAGGATTTTTTGTATCCAAGAGAACAAGGACAATATCAAACCTGCTTAATAAAGGACCAGAGAGTGTTGTATTGATGGACAGAGCTACCTTGGGTTAAGTCTGACAAGTATTGAATTGAAGCAATAGTAATTGAACTGAAGTAATAGTAAACTACTTCAGACATAATCTAGAAGCAAGAGGAAAGAGCTCAATGCCCTTGAAATTGTACACCAAGAGTAACAGGAACTGTAGTTTGACAACAATCTTAAATAGTATTAAACTAATATATATTGACATAAGTGATACGTTGATCAGGATCATACTGTCCTTTGGGATTTGTGGCGCCAAATACAGTTGTTCTAGTGCTTAGTGTTGTTACAAGACCAGCCTGAATAAAGCAAAAATGTAAATCAGTAGCCACACTTTTTACCACAAACCTGCCAGCACAAGTTTTTACTTGTGTTACAAAGAAAGCTGAAGTTCATTCAAATGATGCATAATGTATTGAAAGATTCTACCTTGGCAACACTTATTGTTTGCTGCTCCATGGCTTCATGTATTGTTGCTCTATCATGTTCCCTCATACTGCAAAAGTAGAACCAATCAAATGTAGATCTAGTCCAGGTCTTCCAAGTTACAAATGGAAGAAACTTGGTGGCTTAGTGCAGTTAAAACTTAAAGCTCAGTGCCCATTAAAACAAAATGGTGTCTCTTATTGCAGACTGCTAGTTTTGTTGTGTCATTCAAAAATGATAAAGTAGAAACTACAATTCGCAAAGGCACTGGTGAAATGAAAGCATCTTGGTGCAAAGCCATAGACACAAACATCAAATCTTTAAATATAGTGAATAAAAACCTACAGAAAATGTTTTGTAGTTCTTACCAACACAAGATTTACTGTATAAATATCCAATTTAAACCTCCAAACATGAATATCCTGCCCCTTGTTTTGATATTCAGCTTCAAAATTAGGATAATACTTCACCACATACAATATTTGGTAAAGGAAAATCTACAGAAAAAAATTGAAAACCCAAGCAATTATGCTAGAGCTTACCTATCAAATTCATCTATGCAACACAATCCTCCATCTGCTAAAACAAGAGCCCCAGCTTCTAACATCCATTCCCCTAAAGATTCAACAAATTGGCTTTGCAATTAGTATAACCAATGTACAAGGTATGCAGATCCATGCATGTGGAATTTTGTATTCAAAATTAAAAGAGATATGTATGATTAAAAATTAAAGTACATTTGAAATGCTAGATTATGACTTTAACAATCATCATCATTATTGTTCTGTACAAAATGCAATGAGAGGTAAGTCCAAAAAAAACTGAATGCAAAACAGACGTGTCATAAACAAATACTCCTCTATAGGACATGAACCAACAACAACAGTCAATTATAAAGAAACCAAAACAGTCAAGTATGGATGACAGTAAGAGAATCTGTTGCTGTGAAAATTTTAGCTGTAAGAAACTTACCTCCATCCTTCACAGCAGTAACAGTCAATCCTGCACTTGTGCTTCCCAACCCAGTGGTAATAACAGAACGGTTGCTCAATTTTGCAGCAAATTTAAGAAACTGAGATTTTCCGGTGCCTGTAATAATGACAGAATGTGAGCAATGTTATGAACAGTGGATGGTGGAACATGGCGGAAGGCCCAAATTCTGCCATTGTAAACATGCCATGGCGCAATCATTTAACAGCACTGTATGTGAGGGAAATTTAGAAGTAAAACTTTTTATCTTTTGTTTTTCCCCTTAATTTGATGATAAGAACTAACAGGAAAGTCAACATACAGTTCAAATATATAATTAAGAAAGCTGCATTTGATAGATAGCAACATACTCAAGTCATTAAGTGAATCATCATCCAATTTTTGTGGTAGTTTAAGAGCATACAGAAATTTAATAATATAATATAAATCTTAATAGAGAAATATTTTGATGCCTTTTCTACCATGTGATAAGCATGCAGCAAATTCTTTTTAATTAAATTTACTAAACAAGTAGTGGCGTAACTGAAGCACCACAAAAAAAATTAAGCAATTAGATGCCTTCTAAGCTACACCTCTAACATTGTTGCCACATTATCACAAGAATGGTAAAGGTCACGCTTTTGGTCTAATTTATGTTACTTTTAGGGATGTACAGGATGTTACTTTCACGTTTTTGTAAAGCTATAGGAGTAATTAATAATACTAGTGGTACCAGTGGCGGCAGAAGAAATAGTAATAGTAATAGCAATGGATTGCATACCAGGATCACCAACCAAGAGTAAGTGGGACTCCCCTCTTACCCTAGTTCCAGAAGCATCAACATGTTGCACACCTCCGATAAGTGTTAATGCAACTGATTGAAGAAGCAAAATACATGAGATATTCGCATAGAGGTATGATAATGATTCACAGAAAAAAGAAGAATTTCAGTAAAAGAAGAAAAAGACAGACTGATAGTTTAAAATATAACAAAATTCAAGATGGATTCGTAAATAGTCATAACCTATGAGTGAATGTGTTTACCAGCCAGCTTCACAGTGAAAAGGCCAAATACTTGCGGGCAAATTCCTCGTAGAATAGCATTCCTCCCTGGATCAGTTCAAAAAAGGCTTTAGAGTATTCATTTCAAACAATATACATAAATCATAGCATTCCAGAAAAAATTTACAGTCATTAACCAAATTTGGCATGTGACTGATGTGATTAGTCTGGGCAGAGTTGGATCAAACATTATAGGTGATGAATTATGCTGTGTTGTGCAGTCCATTTTCTTAAAAACAATATAAAATTACAAATATTGGGAAAGACACAAAAGGTTAAAAAAAATGAATTTAAATTATCCAAGCAATACCAAATGTGTTATTAGAATACCACCTTTTAGAGGTGCATCTTTGAAGTGAACCCAAAACTGCTTGAATTTCTTAACAATATCATCAGAAATATCAATTTCTGACTTCAGTTCATTGATTCTCCTGACAACAATGCAAAAATAAGAATTCAGAATAAACTTTTGAAGAATGTGAGTGTCAGGGCTAAGAAACATGGTATGCATGGAAGAATGTTATGACCCAATTATGAGGTAAGGGGTATAGGACTAGAGTTCCAGTATCAGAGGTATGCAATTTTGATGTTGGATTTATATGGCTTTGGGGTCTCTCACCAAAATGGCTAATGTCAAATACTTGGATGTTTTATTTTTTCTTTATAATTTTAAGGTAAGCACAGTGAGAACTTCTTTTGCACCTTATATTGTTTGCAATTAACACCGGATCAAGGTCGCAGCGCACATCCTTCAACTCTGGAGACCATTTTGCTGTTAAGAGACCCGTGACAATCACATCATCTGCAAGTAAAAAAGAATTAAAATTCTCCATAACCAAACATCTAACATCAAATATTGCATTTTTGAATTCATCATGCCCCTCATTCCCTAGACAATATACATGCTATAATGGCCGGGACAAAGGGGTGTGATCCTGCATGGGTGAGCTAATTCCCTAAGCAATATACATCAAATATTTTCGAATGCTGGTGACTAATGTGAGCCAGTATGTGTATTATTTTTTGCTGGATGGGTTGTGTTTTTTGATAACTTGTACTCTTCTGACACTGACTAATAAATTTTCTTTATAAAAAAAAAACAGACCAAGCCTTATGTTAAAATACAATGTGTATGCCATACAATAGTTTTCAAAATTTGAAGTGAATCTAGATACCTCCAGCTTTAACAACATCCACAAGGTCATCCTTTAAGATGACCATAATTGAACGAGGAATTGCCCCAACATCTAGAACCTGTGTACTTTCTTGAATTTTAATCTCCTGATAATCATGGCATATTATAGTATTCTCTTCATACTGGAATTTTGTGCCTCCACAGGGCTTGGACTGCTGCTATTATAATATGAACACCAAATAACCAACATAACCAAATGAAAAAAAGATAGTCTGCCAATTTAAAAAGTATACTAATATCAGATTTACAGAAAAACAAACACATAAACATGGAAACGATAAAAGTTCCAACATAAAATTTTAGGCATTCAGGAATTGTGAGTTAGAAAGTTGACCTACGAATTCCTCAAATTATTGCCAGAAGCTTCACCTAGCACAAGCAAATCCTAAATGTGACTCTGTGCTTATCTTACATTTTAATATATGATTGCATACCACATTATTTATTAATTAATTAATTAATTTATATTTTTTGGGGGTAAAGAAATGGGAGCAAATATCCAAGGATTGTAGGGAAAATGCAGAAGATACCTGAGTTGGGCAAATTGAAGGTAATGATATGGAGTTTCGAGCTTCCACCTCGGGATAAACAAGGAAGCTGCACACATACTTGGTTAACTGATATCAGTGATATGTGTGACAAACTTATTTGGTGAGGTACACGGGCAGAAAACAGATATCATTTTCAAAAAGTATGAAGGAGGAGGAAAAAGGAAAGAAAAGAAGCGGAAAGACCTGTTTTTGCATTTATGGCACATGTACTTCCTCTCCCCTTCATGCATCTTGATTGCTCCAGATCTGATTACTATCCCCTTGAGAGTGAGAAGAAATCCACGGTGCTGCACGCGAACACGCCCTATGCTTGGAAAAGTTTCTAATTACATAAAACAAAAACAAAACAAAACAAAACACACGAATCAATCAACATTTGAATTGAGGGTCCACTGCAACAAACAAGTAGAGAGCATACCGGGGCATTCAAGGGGTGAGCCACAGATGTTAATACGAACATGAATGAATTTTTTCTCAACACCCTTCTTGTCATCCGGCATCTCTGCCAATACGATTTTCTAACACGATCCAGAACACAAATCCAAGTCAAGTTTCGACATTTAACTCTTATAAATCAAAATAGAAAAAATGAAGAGGGAATTACGGACATGGGCCCAAATGGCAGCATCATCGAATAGTCGCAAGTAGGTGTTGGGCTGGGCAAAGAGGAGATGGGCAATTCGAGGATTATTGTCCAGCAACTCTGCGTAACTAAGCAAGAGGAAGAGGAAGAGGGTTTTGAATTTTGCATTGCAGTAAAAGAAAAAGTAGAAATAATGGCATAATATAATACTCATACTCAATGAAAAGAGGGAAGTGAAGGTTGAGATCCGGAGAAGAAGAGATGGAGCGGAGCTGGTCGGGATGGTGGTCTATGAGAAACGTGGCCATTGGCATCTTCCACTTCTCCTTCTCCTTCTCCTTCTCCATGCTTCAAACACTACTCACTACTCACTCCTTTCGGCGGGAAATCAATCAACGCGCCACATTTTTCTTACGTGCTCGCTTCTCTAACTTTATTTTTAGTTTTAGGCTTTAGCTAACTACACCTACACGTACACTTATGGAAATTAAAAAGAAATATTCAAAATGTTCTTTTCATTCTGTTGAGTTGAGACATATAAACACTTTATGAACAAAACAAATGAAAGACTAAATGGAAATCAAATTGCCAAGACTTGTTTCTTTTAGAGGAATACAAAGATTAAATGAAAAAATATGTTTTTTTAGAGACTAAAATTATATTTAAATCTATTTAAAAATTCAAAAACACCCTCGGCCCTTGCTACTGAAGTAAAAACTGTTAATTATCAATCTTACTTCGAAGGAACTTTCAATTAACCAGAATGTCTCACCTTATGTGTTATGCTATTAAGGAGACATCCTGTCGTGTCTACTAAAATTATGACATTTTTCCTAGTCCCCCAGTTTGTTGGGCTATGTATAACGTACTCTAGAAGGGTACAGCATATTTGAACCATGGTTCTATTCACCAACAAAAATAAAATGTTTACATGAATTACGCAATATCGCTTGTTATATGATTCGGCTATCATGTATATATAACCTTAAAAAGGTATGAAGCAGCAAAATCAAGCACTACATGCTAATGCTATTATAAACAATCAGCAATTCAACACTTGAATTTAACTGCATTGAAACGCTCCGTTTCAATTGTTTTTAATATATTATAATAATATAATAAAACCTTAAAATACTTTTTCTTTCTCTCTTCTTTTTGAATCCCACCTTGATCCCTCCTTTTACTCTTCGTCCCTTTTCTTTAACCCATCTCCTTCTCGTCTTTTCTTCTCTTTCACCCTCAAGTCTTTATTTTTTATTCTCTTCAAATTCATTTTTCCCATAATTTAAAACAATATCACCATAAAACATTTAAGCGTAGAACATGTGATTAGAACATGAAAAATCAAAAGTGAGTCATGTTTGTGTATTATGTATAATTACATTTCTAATGAATTTTTAAATGAATAAATATTAATCTTTAAAAATGAATTGTGATTTCTTTTCTTCTTAAGTCATTTAAATTTTTTGGATGAAAAACTCACGCAATGATTTTTTCCTCTTTTCTATTTACTTTGTATTTTATGTTCTCACTAAGTTCTCGTGACTTATCTCGCTTTCTCATTTCTTTTCCCTTCGGACTTACAAGTGTTAGAGTAATAAATTTATTAGGATTTGTTAATCCATCCAAGATTTGTTCATTTTTTTTATAGGCCTCCATTACTGATAATGGAGAATATATTTTTTTGGTAACTCCAATATGATGCAATTGCAATTATAGGAATAGACTTAGGAACAGGAGTAGAATATATTGTGAATCCTTTTTTTTGGAATTGTAAGTGATTCTCATGCATTTTATGTAAATAATACACTTAAAATTTTTTGAGAAACCATGAGTATTATATAAAGGATGTATGTTGTGAAATGAACTATATGTTGAATATGAACTATATGTTAAACTATAAGTATTATATATATGATTTCACATGAGACTTTTATATGTTTTGTCCTATTTATAGAGGAGATTCTGTCAGATTTTTATAGCCCTTTCATATTTATTTTTAAATATGTCTTAGTGAAATTTTATTGTCAGACTAACTAACTAGACTAAGGGGAGTGTAATATGTCATGACCCTAGGGTGGGTCGTGACATGCATAGTTTCTCAAATGTGTTTACATTCAAATTTGATACAAGATCCCATCATTTCTTCTACAAGATGCCTGACAAGTACATTTTGAATCTCTCCAAAATTTCAATTACATTTTTCGCTGTGATTTTTGAAGGAATAGTCACAGAACTCTACATTAGAAATATCAAATATGAATTCTGGGGTAAAAATGGTCAAACTCATTTACGAGTTGGATCATCATGATTGAAACAAGAACTTACAGCATTCTGTTACATGATTCACTATGACAGCAAAATTACAGGAGATAGGCCAAGGAAATATCTGCTTCTGTTGAATGGATGTCGCCAAAATTAAGGTTCACTGAAAAGATACTGAAGTAAGGGAGCAACAACTGCTATGCTTAAGCTGTTCCCTAGCAATGCATACCTGTATAAGAAAGAATATTAACAGTATAATAAAACACAAGCAATAAATGCACGAAAGCATACAACTCAACAATCTGACCAACTAATCATGTATGGCGAGGTATTCAGAATCAACAAGAAGTCAACAACTAAACACCACTAACAAATAAAATCAGGTGTTCCTCTGTAGGCATGCAAAAATATTGTTTAAACCAATAAAATGCCATACCGTTGCTTGAGGCTAATGTGCTCTGGAAACTCAAATTCTTCAGGAAAAGAATGAAGGTTTGCAACCTATGTATACGATGACAAATACCAAATGGATTAGTAATGTGCACTGAAATCAAGACAAGAGAACTTTACAGACACTGAGACACAAATATTCACTTGCAAGCATTCTTGCATACATAACAATGACTCAAGAATTGTTGCAAACATTCATTGTATTTATGACATTCTTGAGAATAAAGAAAATCCACCAACCTCTCTCGGGGTAAAATATCTAAGGCATTGCTCCTTCAGTGATGTTTTGTCCCTCTTCATTGGCTGTGCATTCAAATGTTGAGTTTGGGAGGAAAGTAGAGTGAAATAAACATTAAACAATATGATTGGACGAAATAGAATTCCTACCTGGACAGTTGCCAAAAGGGATCCAGTTCCCTTCACATATCTGTAATAACTTTTTGTAAAACAGCAGCAGCGCTTTGAATCAGGATAGACAACATCTAAGCTCTTTTAAGGAATGGGATGGGTAAAACATAGTGGACACATTATAATATAAACATGGTAATTTGAATATGCTGCAACCAATTACTAAGGCAAGGATACCCATAGCACTTCCCCACCGTTCTATCAAGCTTGGGTGAACGTAATACTGGTCCAAAGATTCATATTCATGACCATTATTTTCCCCCAAAGTTCTAGGGGCATCATTAGATAAATCACTCCTTAAAACTTCAGATTCAACAGCTACATCATTGCTAGGGTTCTTCAATTCAAGAAATTTCTCAATAGGCTGACATGACTGCAACAAGTTTTTCCTGTCCTCTTTTGATGAATCGTCTTCATCGGCCACTGTATCAAAATGCTCAAATAATGGTGGTGGAGATTGAATCAGCTGGTTGTTCAGATACTCATTAACAAAAGATGAAGGTTTTCTCTTAGCCTGAAAAAATTATAGACATACATGTCAAGTCAACAATTACAAAAAAGTTTAAGCTAAAAGTTTACACTTCAAATAGTAAGAATCCTAGCTGAAGATATCAGTATAACTAAATTTGTTTCTGCCCCCACCATCTGTGAAATGTGAAACAAAGCACACATTTGCAAATCAAGTTCTTAACAAGAATTTTCAATGAGGTCGAAGTGCAATAGAAACACCAGCAATGTCATCAGCACTGACAAACTCAATATGATTATACCTTTATTAGAAATCTTACTCCAATAATCTCTTGGAAGGGAAGTATTCAATCCAATTCAAAATCAATGGAAAAACTGTTCTTAACCAATATTTATCTTTAATATTTAATATTCTCAAATGGCTATAAATTAATATGATCTGAATAAACACCCAAATACCAATCTCTATGCAGCCCAAAAAATCTATCAGACTACTTTGTAAACAAGTGTCTTCTTTTTTCAGTTTTTCAAGTTGTCAATCTAAAACAACATACCAACACAGAAAGCATTTTGCTGAGGTAGATTAAATAATTTCAAAATATAATATTGTTTAGTCAGAATAATAGATCTAATATTAGGCTGAGGATCCAATGTAATGAATGTATGATATTTCATTTGAAAAAAAAAATGTTACTGTAATTCAAAAAGTAATTCCATACTCCCAAGTAATTCAAAAAGTTATATTAGTTATTCGGATAACAAACTTAAATACAAAGGTGAACTCAATTTAAGTCAACAAGAAGACTTGCATTAGAAACCCTGCAATAGTTGTGTTAAAGGCCACAACAATGTTTCATTTACTTTTGGATACAGAAGAGGCTATAAAACTTGAATTTCAATTTTGAAAAGTAAACACAGTTGAAAAAGATAAAGATTACAGATATATATATGATCATATCCCAAAGCATATTTGCCTATTGCCAGCTGATTCCTCAATGATATAAAATACAACCAAAAACCTTTTGAAACACCCATTTACATTTCAGATGAAAAGAATACACCAAGGATAAAGAAAACCTACCAGACAAAAATAACGAGGCCTGGAATATGGGATTCCAAACTGTAAAGGGGTCAGAATGAACTCCTGAGTGATAAAATTTGTTTTTTCCAATATTTCAATCAGTTTTGCATGTGTATCAGATGTCTGCAGCCGCGGAAGTAATCAGGAAAAAAAAATGAATAGAAGAAATCATGAATGAAAATAATTTGGAGTATAAAGTCTTAGCCGATGAGATCAATCAAACAAAACAAACCTCAAATCCAACAACATTTTCCACAAATAACATACTTGGAGGCCGCAATAAAAATGGCATAAGCTCAATAATCTGAAGAAAAGAAAATGCTCGCGCATCACCAGTGTCCTTCTGGAGACCTAGCACAAGATTATTGAGTAACTTTTTGCCAAAAAATAAAAAAGGCAATCCATAGGATGAGAAGAAGAAAAACTCACCTTGTCGTGTGTAAGGTTGGCAAGGAGGAGAAAGAAGCCATGCATCGGCACCATACTTGTCCAGATCAGCAGCAGTCAGACATTGAATATTTCCCTGAGTCACCCAACACATGTTAATCAAGATAAGCCTGATTATTTCATACTTTATCTGTATGTCTCAGTAATCTAAAGTCCAAATTCATCCAGTTCGACTTTGACAATGATGGCAAAGCCAAAGTGACAAACTCCAAAAAGAATCTAGACTTCTTTTTCACGTACAATGGTGGAAACAAGGTTTGATCCTAAGACCTTTAGCAAACTACTAAAACCTCTCACCACTAGACCGACCTAAGTGAGTTAAAACAGAACCTAGACCAACAAGAAGATGAAATGAAAAAAGAGCTTGTTTTAGCTTAGCTTATCAACTCCAGGTGCATGAGTAAAGCCAATTTATTCTGAACGGCTTAGAGGAATTTAAACTTTTATAAAATGCATAAAAATGAACATAGTAACTAGAATTTGTACATGTAAATAAGCCAAAAATACTCACCTAATCACAAATTATTAATGCATACAGAAATCTGAACTAATAGGCAAACAGAAGGAAAAGAAACCTGATAAGGACGATGAGCAAAATTGTGTTGGTAAACATCATTTGCTGTGTCATTAATTTCAAAAGCTTCCACCACTTGAGCGTTCACTTGGGCCTTCATCAGCGAGTACCTCTAAACAAAGACACGGCACGCACGAGTAGTATTGATTAAAATATGAAAATTGAAGCAAAAAATACTTCTTGCTTAAATTACATGATGCGCATACCATGCCGCCGATTCCACTGTAAAACTCCAACACTCTCCGGCACCCGCCTGATTCCGACGACGCCTTCGCCTTCGCCATTCCTATTCCTATCAAATTCCTCTTGCCAAAGCTAGGGTTCTTTCAATTTTTTTAAGAGTATAATCTAATGACATACTCACTACCATCAATCCATTAGAAGAAATGATAATTTGACCATATGTTGACTCTAAAATTCATTAAATTATACTGTATACTGTAACTATTTATAGTTTGATAACATTGTAAAATATTTGTATGCTATCGATATATTTCAATTAAATTGTTAAAAATATGATAAGATCACGAATTGTCACATTAATTATGATGATTATTTTACGATAAAGAAATCATAATAAATAAATTTATGCAAATGTACATATTTATTTTTTTGAAAAATATTTATTCTTATAAGAATGATTGAATCAAAGAAAACAATATAGGGAAAATGAATAAATGATACTGAATAATAAAAATGATAGCACACATTAATAAATAAAATATAAATATAATAAAGGGAAATGAGAATAATAAAACGGTTTAGTAGTGAGTGTTGTGAGTATTGGGCCCAAGTAGTAGTTTAACCCAACCCCTCACAGGTTGAAGGGAGGGGCCAGCCGAGAGATAGATTTCAGCTCAGCTCAGGTGCCGCCGGCGTTTATCTTTCACGGAGTCATGGAAAACGACGACGTTGACATGCACGCTTCCGACACCAACGAGGTACTAATGCTTTCTCTCCTTTTTAATTTCAATTCTCTGCATTCGCCTGATTTCCTTGGATCAAACTTGTTTGCTGCTGCCGCCGTTCAATCTCTAACCCTGATTTGTTCCTTCACCAATGTCTAATGAATTGGGTGCAGGAATTGGATGACATGAAGAAGCGCTTGAAGGAGATGGAAGATGAAGCTGCTGCTTTGCGAGAGATGCAGGCCAAGGTCGAGAAGGAAATGGGATCTGTGCAAGGTGCCTCCTTTTTCTTATTCTTTTCTCCAAAATATGTTTTTTTAAAAACCACTTCTTCTTTTTTTGTAATTTGGAAAATTGCCTTCTTTTGGGAAAAAAAAATAATACTACTAGAGTTTGCAGTGAGTTGGCTTGGATTGGACTGGACATCTTCAAAATTGGAATTAGCTCTTTTTTTAGTTTAGGATTCTACATTATGATATGCATCCATCTTTTGTGTTTTACTTTTTGGTTAGAAATGTTTTACGTAATTAGTAAAGTAGTTTTAGATTCTTACCTGGTGGTAATGGGAAAGGCTTTCTATCTTTGTTATAAATCATAGACTATATCCTTGTACTATTTGAGATCAATGTCTTAAATCCCGAATAAGGCTATAGCTGAATATTTGAAATTTATTATATAGTCTTATACTAGGTTAAGAGGACTTTTTTGGAATCAATGCATACCACCAATACGACCGCGCTATTTTGTCTCCTATGACCACTACACTAAACTGATACGGCTGCTATTTGGTCCACTACTACCACTACACTAAACCGCTCCGCTATGGCAGCCCCTGTAGGCTGTAGCAGGCAGGGGCCGCTCCACAACTATAGCGGCTTTTTGTAAACCCTGTTTGAGATGTGCATGTTATGAACTGATTCAAGCTAACTTTGTTAACTGCTATTTGAAAATTCAGAAGTGCTCTTTGCTTTAATGCTTAAGTTACAAATTTTATTTGTTATTTTCTTCCCTTTTGTTTTTCTTTTAGTTGTTCTTTTCCTTGTTCTTCTGCATGGTGTGACCACTGTTTTTGTAATGCCTAACATATACTATTACAATGTATTGTTGGACCCCAATCTCTGTTATTGATTCTTATCTCCAAATAGATCCTGCAAATGCTTCTGCGAGTCAGACCAATAAAGAGGAAGTAGATTCTCGATCAGTCTTTGTAGGCAACGTGAGCTCTCTCTTACCCTGCTTATATAACAATCATTTTGCGTTTGACTGTCTTTTGTTATCATTCATGGTATGGGCTAAGGGTCTGTAGCATCTGATTGGGTTATGAGCCAAAGTGTATTGGACGATAATACATTGGATTTCATTATATTCTATCCTTGAAAGTTAATGAATGTGCTTTCTTCATATTTCCAAGCGGTGACATAATGTTTTGACTGCAATCGCAGGTCATGCTTCCATCTACACGTTTTCTGGTTTTGTAATGCTGTAGTTGAAAGTATATAATATATAGTTGAAGGAGAAAAAATATTAGAAATGTATGAAATTAACAAAAAGGAGTGGAAAAAGATAATATACAACACAAAAAAAACATTGAGGGATGGAGGAGAGGACAAAAGTGTTAAAAGAATTATTTGTTGAAGAAAGTGATGTTCATGGTTTTGTGAATTTGCATATTTTTCTTATGGAAAGTGGAAAGGAAAGAAACAAATAATAAAGAAAAAAAAGAATATGAGGCTGTTTACAATCAAAGGTGAAAATGAAAAGTCTTTAACTAGGACTAGGATTTTTTTTTATTAGTATGCATTCCAAGTTTTTGCAATTGGATGGGATTGACAAGAAATCAATTATGGGTTAGATTGGAGATCAAGAATCTGGACTCCTACTGGTGAGAAGAGGACATGCTTTATGGGTACAATTCTATGCATGAATATCTTTCATTTGATTGAAAATGCAAAGGAAATTTTCTGTGGTGCTTAGTACTCGAGTAATATGTAGGTTTTTTTCTCATGGTGAGGGATCGTTGTCATTCGCTTTTTCTACTTTGGGATTTCTTTTAGAATATTGACTTTTTTGTTTTCTACTCTTCTCTAATATACTTCAAACCACAAAAACTGAAATTAAGTGGTAGAAGCTGGGAATGCAAAGGCATCACCCATGGACCAGCAAAGCTCAGAAACTTTGCACATGCACTAAAATATTACCCACAAATCAGTTGATAATGGAAACAGAGGATAGTTGCAGGTGCAGAAGCCAGCCAGATACCATTCTCTCAGAAACAGAGGCTTCCAAATCATACAAGGCAGCACATCCCAGCACCCATCTAGTTGCTCAAGATTGCAGCAGAGCTTCAAATGGCACAGCAGCAGCAGCAATGATTTGAAGAACCCACTGATTAATATTTGGATTTACAAAATTCCACTTCCTAGATTTTTTTTTTCTTTCTTTTATCTTTTGTCTGCTAGCACTCTATTCTGTGGCCTTCCTTGCACTGTAGAGGATAAATCTTGCAACCCCATGGGCAAAACCTATATTGGCATAGTTGTTTTCATTTTGCAAGAAGGGTGTTGTAGTGCATGTTTGTGTGCTGCATGAGACTGAGTTTGGATGGTATATCCAATATCTGAGAGAGACAGTTTTTTTATCTAAGCAAAAATGAATTGCTTTCAGCCAATGAAGGTTGCAAACATAGAAACAAACAGAGCCTAGTTGTTCTGCCAAAGATAATTGATCTTCATCATTTTGGTTCTGAGTTAGTAGTGATTTGACAGTAGTCATAGAGAAGTTCTATTGCATGTATATATTACTATTATATCTACTTCAGATGCTTTTGTTGACAAGGCTTGTTAAATTTTCATACATGTATTTTTTCTTTATATGTTGCATTGATATTTAGTGACAGTAATTATATCTGGTTGTACTAATAGACTCGAAACTAGTAAGTTTCATCTTTTAACCTCAAAATTTGGTGTTAACAGATGAAATCATAGTACTACTATCATGTGGTGAATGCTTTGGCTTTACTTGTTGCATTGCTCTCATATAATATCATGGATTTGATATTCTCCACAGGTGGACTATTCATGCACTCCTGAAGAAGTGCAACAGCATTTTCAGTCTTGTGGAACAGTAAACAGAGTCACCATTCGAACTGATAAGTTTGGCCAACCCAAGGGTTATGCCTATGTTGAGTTCCTTGAGGTGGAGGCTGTTCAAGAGGCCCTTTCGCTGAATGAATCTGAACTTCATGGGCGCCAATTAAAGGTTAGAGCTAGAGGCTCCTGCTGTTGAAAAATAGTGCGCTTCCTCTTTTTGTAATCATCTCTTCTGCTTATTTGAACATTTTTCAGGTAACGGCTAAAAGGACCAACATACCAGGGATGAAACAGTATCGTCCCCGCCGGTCTAATCCTTACATGGGGGGATTTCGAGGCAGAACCCCATATGCACCTCCCTTTATCTACTCTCCTTATGGATATGGGTACATTACACTCTATTCTTCACTTTCTAATGTGTTTTCTTTTCTATATTTACCCTTTGAAAGAAAAATAATAGGCATTTTTCTGTTAATTGCAGAAAGGTTCCAAGGTTCAGAATGGCAATGCGCTACAGCCCCTACTATTGACTGTCCAATGACGCCTTTCTCATGAGATGAGTTCTGTGAGAGGATTAAGCATTGACTTATCAGCAAACCTTGTAAAATTGTGGTGTTTGCCCCCTGCTTTGCTTTAGTATCGGTCGGTATATTAAGTTAAGTTCTTGTAAAAGTATCCTTCGTAAGTGATGTTAATACATGGGTTTTGGGTTTATCTATTTTTGTTATTCTTGCTCCTTCGTAATTTCCCTCGCTCACTTTATGAACACTGGATAGGGCTGTCTAATTTCTTCCACCTATCAAACCTACCAAGGTATGAATTGGATGCATTAATTCGTGAATTCTTAAAAACTTTCTTTTAGACTTTAACCTTGTAAAATGTTATTCACTTTAATTTTCGTTTAACATAATGATAATAAAAATTTAAACAATTGACCTTTTAGAATTTCCAAAGTTTGTGTCGTTGTCACATGTTACTTCAACATCTCAGTCTCGCATTGACCGTAGCCTGTAATCACAAGTAAATGATGGACTGTAAGTGTGTGGTTTGATGTGATGTAATTTCGTTATAAAAACATAAATTACACGTTTATTACTGATCATGTTCCTGAAGTCTAACCACGAAAATGGAAAAAATCATGGGCAATTTGTTGATTTGCAAATCTATTCGAAACGGACATCAGCAACATTAGAAAGCATAAACAAGAAAACTAGGACTGTCTAACTATTGCATAGAGGATGATAGTTGAGGCGCAAAAGACAATTATTCCAAATGACGAATTCTTTGCAAGCCAATCTGTATAGGAATTGTCTTTCTGTTATTTCTTAATTTTTATAATAGCTATCTTAGTACTTATACTAATGTATGAATTTCTCATTTCTAATCGGTGAATAACACATTTTTTTTATCCACATTTTATTATTTATCATGAATTTAATTAAATTATAAATATTAAATGTGTGTATGGGTCAGCAAAAAAAATTATAGCAGTCGCAGTCGCACGCACAGCTCCTCTTCCTTTCGCGCCGCCACATGCGATTGCGAAGCAACCCGTCTTGTTAATTTCCCCTTTCAACTTCAATTCATCAACCACGACTATGGTAATTCTCTTTCCCTACATCATTTCGTTGCCCTTTAATCATTTGACACGCTGTTTTTCGATTTGACTAGGTTGTTCTACAGCTAGATCCCTTTCTCAATGAGCTCACTGCCATGTTTGAGCGCACCACTGAGAAGGGCTCTGTTTGGGTTACTCTTAAACGATGTGGGTCTTCTTCATCTTCTCTTCTTTCATGTCTTTAATAATATCCTCTGCAAACTGCAAACTCATTCTTCCTTCTTTGCCTCCTCTTTTCAGCATCTTTGAAATCTAAGGTGCAGAGGAATAAATTGGCCACTGCTGGGGAACCAATTGAGTATAGATGCCTTATACGTGCCACTCATGGCAAAAACACTATTTCTACTTCGGTATTCATATCTTTTCAAGTTTATGCTTTGTATTTTACTACTTTACATATATCAGATATTATTCCTAGTCTCTTTCAGCAAAGACATGATACTTGGGTTTAGTCATTTGAATTTTTTCTTCCTCATATTCTTTTGGTGACCTTATTACCGTTAAAGCTTAGATGTAGTATAGTACTTTGGGTGTTTTTTTGTGTTATTCGCCAATCAAAATTGGAGTTACATCTTTTTAACCTGTGCAATAGAAGGTTGATCTTAAAGATCAACATTGGTTATCAAGGTGAAACTCCAATTTTGATCAAAGCGTGATACTAAACTAAGGCACCTAAGATGTTGCACTTGAGTTTTCTCTTACAAGTTACCTTGCCTGATATATAAATCTATGGGACTGTTTTCCAAACTTTAAAAACAGGATAGCTAGGTAAAATTGAGGTGTTTTTAATTGTATGTTTGGTTTTGCTAGTTACGGATATTTGAAAACCCACTTCTTATTCTATTGTATTTAATGTGAACTCAAATGTTTCATCCAAAACTTGGCCTTAAAGTAATCAATGTATCAAAGTATAGAAATATAAATTCCTTATTTCTGTCCTCTATTCTTTGTTTATGTTATTTCTAAAAATTCAAAACAGATTCACCAACATTGGCTAAACATAAACAATATTTGGCTCAAAAACATGTTGTAGACAACATGATTTCATTAAAAACCAATTAATGTATATTATTTTATGAAACTGGTATTAACTTAAATATTGTTTTAGATATGTCAAGCACCTCCTATTAATCTTTCCTGTGTCAGTTCTAAATTCTAGTGAAGGTTACCTGATCTCTTTTATTAACTATTATTGGATTATTGGATTGGGCAATACAGTTGGAGATGTTATTATTTGGGGGTGAGGGATTTTCTCAGTTGTGAAACTTGTTTAATTGATGCGTGGAAAACTTTGCAGTTTGCCCAGGTTGTGAAATGTTGTTACCCTAATTTCTGCAAGATTTCTTACTGTTGAATCTTTAAGTTGTTTGTGCTACATTCTAGTGATCACTTATTCGAGGTACTTGAATGAATCGCCCTGTCTGCCCCAGCTGATTTCCCTCATGGTTTAGGCCAAAATAAAAAATTATTTGACATGTGATTAATGGATTTCATTAATGCAAGTTTTCAGATCAATCCATTAAGAACAAGTGGCTCTGTGAAATAGCAGTGAGTGGCAGCAGAGTATTATTTTTCTTACACTATCAAGAATACTAATTTGTAGTACTTCATTATAGATCAAGGCATGGAATGCAAGTCAATAAAAGGATAACCTACCGACTCTAGTTCATATATCATTTAGCTGTGTCAATGCCTTCTGATATATAGGATGTGGATTAATAATTTAAGATGAAAGTTATGTCTAAATGATGATTTTTTGTTAGTGTAACTTTGTAGATTTTTTTTTAAGTGGATGTCTTTGCTTCCCACTTATTTTCATGTTCATACAATTTATTACCACTTCTAATGTTTTATATTACTGGGTTTTCATTGGAAAGGTTGGACCGAAGGATCACCAGCGCTTTCAAGCTTCTTATGCAACTATATTAAAGGCCCATATGACTGCTCTAAAGAAGAAAGGAAAGACAAGAAGAAGCCTGCAGAGGCAGATAAAAGACTTAAAAAGTCTTTAAATAATCTATCTGCCTTTTGTGCTTCACCTTCTGCTTCTGCGTAAACTTCGTTTCCTTCTGATTCTGTTTTTGTTTCCCCCATATTTTATTTTTTTTCATTAGTAAAGTGAGAAATGAAGGTGAAGGGGAAAGAGAAAGGGAAAAAAGAGAAAGGATAATTGAAGAATTTTTGCATTTTAATGTTTAGATAACTATTCATTGAAGTGGCAATTTGTGAAAATTTCCTCAGTTCCCCACGAGGTTATAAAATGAATCTTTAGAATGTAATTCTTTTCCCCAATTCATTTATTGCAGGTTAAGCTCATTCTCAGTTCATATATTCTGGTTGCAAAATTCTTGCTTAATCATGGGGTTTCTTGCTTCTGGTCTAAAATATAATGGCTACTCTGATTTACATGACTTTTTTTATTAGAATAAAGTTACTTATGCAATCTATTTAAGTTTGTAAAAGCAATCCAAGATTTATTTCTACAAAACTGAGTTTCAGGAAAAATTTTAATTGCAAATGTATTTTTTATAATAAATATTTTAAAAATTGTACTTAAATTTAAATTTAACTGATTGACTATATAAAAAAAATTATATTGATAATACATAACTATAAAATTAAAAATATAATGAAAAAATAGACTATGTATTTGTCGATGAGTGTTTGTTGGCTTTTATGATAATTATTCTTAAAAAGTCATTTTGTGATTGAATACTAATGTAAATCTTTATATGACCATTAAATTCTTAGGTAACATTATACTTTTATTTCAATATTAAGATAAAAGTAATCATTGTTATTAAAAAGAAAATAAATATTACTATCGTTTTATTATTTTTCATGTATAAATATATGAATTAAATTTTAAGATATGGTCCATCAAATAGAAATGATATTAGATATATTTTTATAATAGTAAGAATAATACATAACTATTTATAATTAATAAATAATAATGTGAGGTTATTCTAATTAAATTCTAAATATATATAAAAAAAATTCTAATCTACAAGAAAGATTACTATTTCTCAAAAAAAAAAAAAAAAAAAAAAAGAGAGAGAAAATTACTATTGACTTAATGTGGTGGGCTGTTTTGCCCTTACCTTAAAAAATAAATATTACTATTTTTATCTAAAACGAGTCAAATCAAACATGATGCATATCGCATCATTCCGTGCAGATTCTGTGCAGGACACTGTCACAGAGCTAGAAAGCAAAATATATAAGATTTTTTTTTTCCGTTTTTGGAGAATGAAACAGACAAAATATATATCTGAGTGAGAGTCAGAATCAGATAAGTGTGTTTGTTTGTTTGTTTGTCTGTTGAGAAGAGAGAATGGCTGTGGTGTCTTCATCATCCCTTATCACGTTGAAGGTGAAACCTCGCATTTTCGGGGCTCCTCGGAGATCGGGGGTGGTGGTTCGGAATTGTGCGAAGTCGACGGCGGGGGGCACAATATCGACGAGGAGTTGGAGCGTGGAAAGTTGGAGGGCGAAGAAGGCGCTTCAGCTTCCGGAGTATCCAGATGCGAATGAATTGGATCAAGTTCTGGAAACCCTGTCTTCATTTCCCCCTATCGTGTTCGCCGGCGAGGCGAGGAATCTGGAGGAGAAGCTCGCTCAGGCTTCGATGGGGAACGCTTTTCTCCTTCAGGGCGGTGATTGCGCTGAGAGCTTCAAGGAATTCAATGCCAACAACATCCGTGACACCTTCCGTGTCATCCTTCAAATGGGTGTCGTCCTCATGTTCGGTGGCCAAATGCCCGTTATCAAGGTCCTCCTCAATCTTTTAATTTTCTCATTTCATTCTTTTTTACTTTTTACGGGGAAGGGAATATCGTTTTTTATTCATTTATGTATTTATTGTTATCTCTCTGTCTGATAGATTTTTATATTTTTAGTGATATTTGAGTAAGTGTAAGAGTGAACCCCGGCTTTAGGGAAAAATAATGGACAGTGTTAGATATCTCATGTTAACGAGTGACATGAGATCAACTAGCTTTTGAAGTTTAGTGAGTCTCAAACTCAAATTGTAAGATGGTATCAGAGTCTATCTCGTGATTGTTGTTGGGCTCATTGGACTACCTAGAGATCCTATACTAGCTAATTTTGGTGGCAATCCTCACCCTATGGACTAATTTTCAGAGAATTGAGTGTTGTGGTGGGATTATCAAATTCTTGCTCAGTTATTTGAAGCTTTGGCTTTTGCCTTGTGGATTACCAACTTGGAGGAAGAGGAGGATGTCTTGTATTGTGATTTGTGGTTGATCAAATTCTTCTATTAGATAGTCACACATATTACTGCTTTAAAATTTTATGATGAATGAGGATGACATGCTTTTCAATCATTGGATATGGTGATTCAGGTGGGGAGAATGGCGGGTCAATTTGCAAAGCCGAGATCGGATTCATTTGAGGAGAAGAATGGAGTAAAGCTCCCAAGTTACAGGGGTGACAATGTGAATGGCGATGCATTTGATACAGCATCTAGAGTCCCCGATCCACAGAGGATGATAAGAGCATACTGCCAATCTGTGGCTACTCTAAACCTTTTGCGAGCATTTTCCACAGGAGGTTATGCTGCCATGCAAAGGGTTAACCAATGGAACCTTGATTTCATGCAGAATAGTGAACAGGGAGACAGGCATCATTTCTAAATCTATTTCTGATTTCTGGATTTTGACTCATTAGTGTTTATTAATTCTTATTCTCTTATATTTAAAATGGTGCGAATGGTTGTGTTTGAAAATTGAACTGACTCTTTTCGTATTGCTCAAAAGATAGTAAAGACTAAGGGGTTATAAAAGGGAGAATGGAAATTGTGAATAATTTTAGATATTTTCCCTTGTTTTTTATTCTGCTTCTGTATGGGATATTAGGAAGAAAATCAGAAAAAGAGTGGAAAGATAGGAAATGAAATAGAGTTGAAGGCTTTATTTTGTTTGGCTAGCTAGTTGTGACACTATAATGGGAGCTATTCTCACTGGCTCTGGTCTTGTACTCTTTAAATTAATGAGATTAAGAAAGAATCTGGACGGGATTTTATTTTCAGTATTATGTAGTATTACTTTTCCCCCCCTTAAACAATTTTAAAATTACAATTGCTCCATTCTTTTCGTAGTGTTTCTTTCCAACTTGGTTTAACTCTTTTTTGCTTTCTGCAAAAATTGCAACACCGTTTGTTCTTGTAATTGCTGTCTTAGGAATTCTTCAACTTTTATCACATCAGTTCTTTTTTAATGTGGGCCAACAGGTACCGTGAATTAGCCCATAGGGTGGATGAGGCTCTTGGCTTCATGAATGTTGCTGGGCTCACAGCCGACCATCCCATCATGAGTACGACAGATTTTTGGACTTCCCATGAGTGTTTGCTTCTCCCTTATGAGGAAGCACTTACCAGGGAGGATTCTACTACTGGGCTTCATTATGATTGCTCAGCTCACATGCTATGGGTTGGGGAACGTACCCGCCAACTTGATGGTGCTCATGTTGAATTCTTGAGAGGAGTTGCTAATCCACTTGGCATTAAGGTGCATATATAATGCTCTTTGCCCATTGTCTTTCATATGCATTATTTTATTTATTTTTTACTTTGTATAAATTATAAAATTATTTTTCCTTTGATTGTCAAAATTTTGTCTGCATAAGCTTGGCTCAATTAATTAGTTATAATTATCTCTTTATATGCTGCATAAATACCTAAACTGCAATCCCATCTGAAAGGCCTAGGTCCTTTTGGCAAAACTTTGCACTTCTGACAAAAAACTGTTGTCACTGAAAGGCTATTTGGTTTTCAGGTTAGTGATAAGATGGTTCCAGATGAACTTGTTAAGCTGATAGATATTCTAAACCCCAAAAACAAGCCTGGAAGAATTACAGTCATTGTTAGAATGGGAGCTGAGAATATGCGAGTGAAGCTTCCACATCTTATCAGGGCAGTTCGCAGAGCAGGTCTAATTGTCACTTGGGTTAGTGACCCCATGCATGGGAACACCATTAAAGCTCCATCTGGACTTAAAACCCGCTCTTTTGATGCAATAAGGGTAATTTTCACTTATACTTGTTCCTTTTTCCAACAGATATATTTCTATTTTATATTCAATATTTAGGCTATACACAAGTGGCAAAGAAAATCTGGTCTTTACTAAGTCGTTTTACAATCCTACTGAAGGGTTTGAAGTTCATGTTGCTGCTACAACTTTCCTAAAGCATGTAATTTAACTCATGAATCTTCAACACTCTAAGGAAACATTGGAATCTTTTCTGTGGGTGGGTATTGTTGTGATGTTTCTGTTGCCTCACACTTTCACTAAATACTTATTGCAGAACACCTAGTACTTAAATAGATCACCAAAAAAAAAAAAAAACAAACTAGTACTGAAATAACTCTTGGTGTTTAGCAACTGTTTTCACATGACTTTCCAAGAAAATTTTCCTAACCCTGAAATTCCATCAAATTTACCACCAGTGTTCACTGATATAGGATAAATACAAATTTTGTGATTTTGTTGGTGCATGTGGATAAAGGTGATGGTACAAATTGTTGATCACCTCTGTCTTTCTATTCTTCTAATGCACTTTTAGCCTGGAGGAGTATATGGATCTTGCACATAATAGTTAAGATAATTGTTTGGCAAGTAACGTACTTGAGAACATGTAAGAAAATAGTGCCATATCCAAATGCACAGGAGCTAAGCTTTCAGTGAAGGAATTACTTTCATACTTTGGTTGTTTATCTGTTTTTATGATGTTTGTGCTTTATTATTTTCATTCAAGATCTGGCTCTATTGCAGTTTCAATGGTTGGTTTTTGTTGTATAATTCAAGGTTTATTGCTACTGATGTTTGTGATGATAGGCTGAGTTGAGGGCATTCTTTGATGTGCATGACCAAGAAGGAAGCTACCCAGGAGGGGTTCATTTAGAGATGACAGGGCAGAACGTGACAGAATGTGTTGGAGGCTCAAGGACTATTACTTATGATGACTTGAGCTCACGCTACCACACACATTGTGATCCAAGGCTTAATGCTTCTCAATCTCTCGAGCTTGCATTTAATATTGCAGACAGGTTGCGCAATAGAAGGCTCAATTCACCACAATCACTTACAATTTAGACAGAAGGGGCCTTCCTTTGTTCCTGGATCACAATACTTGTCTCCCATGTCATGTGTTTAATTTTGCTGAAGACAGTGAACAAATACTCTCTCTACTGGGAGCCACTCCACCAAGTTGCATAAGAGAACTTAAATAGTTGGCACATTTAATAGTTGAGCTAGCTATATGAGTGATACAAGCTAAGACAGTTAAAAATACTGCAGGTGTGTCTGTACTTGCAACGTAAGTTTGCACTTTTAAGTTTGATGATAGTATGTGTAGTAAATGAGTAATAAATAAAGTTAGAACTATTTATACACGGGCAAATGAGGAACTTAAGAAAAATCTTAAGAATGCCTGATATACAGAGAACACCAGGTTACAGTCACGTGTTTTTACCATGAGATGTTTAGACTTATGCCACGAGATTTACCATGACCTTATTCCTAGATATTTTCTAGCTGGTAATTATTCAAACTCGTTGTTAACTGTTACGTAAATGAAATTCAAACTCACCATCTTATATTACTACTATTAAATATTTACTCATGCGGTTCTATGTCAATGAATTAATGAGATTATATATTCATACTTTCTCAGTTTTTATTTATAAGCAACAAAAATCACTTTTTTTTTTCTTTTTATAAGTAAAATTTGATTTTTCAAACTATTGACTTATGTTTTGTTTAAAATATCCTCTATTTAACTTTTTAATAAATGTGTTAAGTCACTCCCTACCGTATCTTTAGAGTAATGACGAGTTAATTTTCATAATTTTTTTTTAGTTGCTGGGAAGAAGGATTACATGTTAAGAAGTAATGCAACTTTTCACTTGCATGTATTTCTGTGTTAAATACTTTATGAATACGCAATTGGTTGTACAATAGTTTTACCATTTTCATCTTAAAAAAGGCACAAACCCTATATATATTTATCATATTTAAAAAAAATAATAACCGTATTATATAAGAAACCGTTTCTCTATTTTAATTTATTCTTGCCAATATACATAAAGTGAAGACTTTTACTTCTTCAAATTTAGAAAAGTAAAGTAAAAAGATTTGTATAAATAATGGAGTATTGTATTCCATTATTTATTGTTTCATATTATAGTATATATATTTTAAACAAACATTGACCATACAGAAAAGGAATTTACACGTCTTGCATTGACGAAAGTTGACGTTTAGAGCTGAGTCTTGCATGCGGAGGTCCGCGGGTCCCACATCGCCGGCAAGAGGTACTTCCTCCCGTTTCCGCCGTACGAATTGTAGCTCGCCCCCGTCGTCTTATCCAGCAGAACCCGACCCGGATAGCCAGGATAGGCCCCGGTGCCGAAGATCCCAGTGCAGGCCGAAACAGCCTCCAACGGCGCCGTGGGAGGACCCTGATAGAACCCCTCGTTGAACGGGTTCGTCACGGTTCCCGCCAAAAGCGTTGCAATGTTTATAATCATCCCGTCAAGGCCAACGTCACCGTTAGGCGCAAGTAACGGCGGGGTCTGTGGGCCGTAAGCGGGCTGGTGAAAGGGCCACGCACATTGGCCCGGACACTGGGCCTCGGAGTTCCCTACCCAGACGTAAGGGATACGGGGGGCCTTCCTGCTATTATTAATGGAGCCGTGGGTCCCACAGCGGCTTCTGCAGAAGCCGTCGACCCCGACGTCGATTGATGTGAGAACAACGTTGATGGCATTGAGGTCGTTGAAGCGTGAGGATAGATGCAGTAGGTGTGTTCCGTTGAGGAACTTTCCAAGGGAATATTGTTGTTGCAGAATTTGGTTCCCTACGACGAGCGTAGTGGATCCGGATCCTGATCCTCCCCTAGGACTAGCACTGTACTGCTCCGTGGTCTTCCACCAGGACGCCACGGAGGGAAGTGGGGCCCTGGCCTTCCCAGCGGAGCTTGGGATTAACGAGTTAATGAAGTCAACTATTATGGAGCGCTGGATTGGGGTGAAGCTACCGTACCATAACAGATTCACGGTTATTCGCCCCTTCAGGAGCGCGCCGTTGTGGTACTTTAGCTCCAAGTTCTGCTCCTGCGCCCCTACGCTAGGATTCAGCAGCAGAAGAACACAGAACAATACCATTACCGTGGGAAGATAGTAATTAGAAACCATTTTCATTTGAGAGAATTGTGATGTGAGGGAGAGGGTATTTATAATGAAGAAGAAATGGTGCAGCGAGCGTGGAAATTCTTATTCGCTGTGAACGTTGACACTTGCCAGGCTGTAAGTAAACTGGTCACTTCTCCTGCATCTGCATGGATTCACCACACTCACAAATCACAATTTTGATTCACAATCCCCATAACTTAACTTGTACTCCCTGCCCAAAAATAATTGAATTGGAATGATTTCGTGCTGGACCGCATTAAATTAACTCAAAATAACTGAACTTTTTTTTAATTAAAAACGTGACTGAACGGTTGGTTGTCCAATTCAGTTTCTAAAAATCTAGTAATTAAACTAAGCTTCATAATCATACTAAATGTATTTAAAAAAAGATGAAACGCCAAGAGACAAATTGTGATTGTTACCTTCTCTTCTGCTTTGGTCTCTTACTAAAATTTAGTTAACAAAAAAAATTGTTTTCATAAGGAAAAAAAAAAAAAACAAATGGGAAAACTAATAATTCTTTGAACTTTTATCTTTCAAGACTGCATGTCATTGAAAAACATTTCACGTTTTTTTTTTCTATACATTAGCTTATGAGTGATGGCAAAGAAAAAAAAAACAGAAAATAATTAAAACAAAAATAAGTACTTTAGGAAAGAATTGAAATTAAATAAAAATGAAAAATAATTTTTAAAAAAATTCGAAATAGTTTGAAGCAATTTGGACTAATTTAAATAACAGTTCAATTTGAACTAATTTCAATTTGTAATAAAGCTTGTATCTCTCATGGTGAATGAAGAACAAAATGCAATGAAAGAGGAGCAATGTGCATAGAAGAATGAAACACAAACGGCATAAAAGAGAAAATGATATTGATATTACGTACTTGAGCACATGATTTATACTTGGTTACAAGAATAACTCACTTGGTTAACTAACCTAAGCTAATTAAGATTGAATGTAAATTAACTAAGATTAGTTAATGTTGAATTATGAGAGTTAGTCAACATGCCCCACAAGCTCAAGAATGAATACCAGATATTTTCGGCTCGGAATGGAAAGATTGAAAAGCTAGAGGGTGGAGGGCTTTAGTGAGAGGATGAGACTAGGAGTCGAATGAGCCCAATTTGAACTTTATTTCTAACAACGTGATACTCAATTTCAATATGTTTGGTTCTTTTATGGAAGACTTGATTGACATCATTGTAAAGGGTTGATCTATTATCACATAAAAGTGATGCAGGTTGAATGAAAGGGATGAGAAAGTCTTCAAGAAGATAAGTAAGCCATTGAATTTCACATGTAACATTGGCCAATTCTCTATACTATGTCTCACTAAAGCTTTAAGAGATCGTTGCTGGCTTCTTTGATCATCATGAAATAAAAGAAAATCTAAGGTAAATAGAGAAGCTACTTCCATCAATTTTGTGTTTAATTTTGTAGATCTAGTGGCAGCCAATGACAATCTTGTGAGGAGAAAGATCAGTTATAGTCCATGTGTTGTCCAATTCTAGTGCATAAATTTCATCTCTCATGGCTTTAAGCCAACAATCTTGTTTAGAGACCTCAGCATATAACTTAGGTTCAAAATTGGAACTAGTAGACATGACAGGATTTCTATGTGTAGAAGACAATTTATGATATGAAAGAACATATGAGAGAGGATATTGAATACCTAATGGAAGAAAGGCCGCAATTGATGTGAAGTTAGTATAGAAATCATTGTAACAAGTAGGACATTGTCTTGATCGAGATCAATGAGGTAAAGTAGGTGAAATATGTTGAGGTGATTGTATTGTCAATGATAAATGTTGGATAAGTAGGATTATCATGGAGAATGTCATCAAAGAGAATAGATGGACAAATAAGTTAAGGTTGATTATCAATATTTATTTCGGTAGATAAACAGGGGAAGTGGTCTTCTTAAAAGATTATATTTTGGGATGTTTCAATGACAAGAGTTTGTAAATTGAAAGTTAAGTAATTTTTAGTATTTGATTTAAAACCAAGAAAATGTACAATTTAATGTAGTTCAATTTGAAAGAACATCTCCAATGGGAATGTTAAATGAATTACTTAACTCTAGATAACTTTGCTTAATCAATTTTTACTATTGAAGCACATAATATTGGATTGCTTAAAAATTATTGGTATAAATAACATCTTTTTAATTATTGTAGTATTTACAAAACTAAATTAAGCACTCTCCTTAATAATCTTGTCATTTGAATGAATTTCTAAATAAAATGTTTAAATTTATATAAAATTATAAATTTAGATAAACAATGAAAGAAAAGAACTTAATGGAATCATAAATAATCAAGTGAAATCCAATCCATGAAATCATTTGATTTATGGACAATATCGTTATGGTAAAAATCATAATGTCATAAAAATCATTAGCACAAGATATAAATGGAGAAATCATAAACATTTATACGGTAAAATTGATTTTTGACAAAAAAATAAAATAAAATATATATATATATATGATAAAATCATAATTCATACAATATGACTCTAATAAAAATACATACATTTGTCTCATACACTAAGAGGATAACGAGAGAAAATATATTTTACACCAAAAAAAAACTATAATAATTAGAGATACCATTATTTCTAATATCGAAGTTTATATAAAAATTGGAAATGTCGTAGCCTTTGAGTGCGGTTAGTGCGCTTGTGTATTCAGGGAGAGCTAATTGAGTTTGAGTGGGTCCGGTGTACCATGTTGAATTCTACACGCAATGGTCACCTAGCTCGAAATCCTATCATTGGAATGGCTCACATGATATGATATGACGCCACATAGTTGTAGAGTTGACTCAGAAATTAATTAAACGCAGCAGGCAGCTACCTAGTGCCTTAGGCTTGAGCTAGCTTATTCATAAATATACGTCAGCCTATTCATATTAAAAGGTGCCAAACTCCAAACCAGATGTTGGGCATGCATGTCAATTGTCAATTGCCATGTCCACTGTGCACATTCCCAATTCATTTTTTATCTTATACGTCGATCAAAGATTAACCTATTTTGCTTTAGCCTTCTCTTTTTTCACTTCTCTTTTGTGTGTCCAATTCCAATACTTTAAATTTTTCGAATAACATATTGGGACGGACAGTGCCGACTCTATGAATTGCCTACTAAAATCACATTATTTTGATGGAGCTAGCTACCCGTGAATGTTGCTAAAATTCGAACAGAACAAACCGAAATTCCATTGCATGCATTCATGAGGATTGAGGTACAAATGGAGAGTAGAAAGATGCATTTTGCTCACATATATACGTGATACGTATTATGCTTTCAATTTTCTTGTTAGGAAACATATTTGTTCTCAACCTGCACCTCCATAAGACGGCTTACTCTCCTCACACTTATATTTGATAAACATATTGTACTAACTAAGTGATCATTAACTTTCACTTCATTTTTCTGCTTTATTTCCGGGTCAATACATAACTGTTATACGTATGTTCTCTACTTCTCTTCCCTTATATACTAATCATACCCATCTCCATCACAAGTTGTTGACGCACTTCCAATATTGACACCTGTAAGTTTGATTCTCTACGTTCATGAGAATATATACATACTGCTTTGTGGGCCTTTGATGATGAATTGATTTGCTTAATTTCCAGAATTATTCTGTACATACTTTAAGATGAATTAGAAATAAGAGTAAGTGCGTGTTTAGATTCACGTTTGTAAAACTGATTTGAGATGAAAGTGATTTTATAGACTTAATTTTAAGTAAACTTGATTTTAAACTAACCTGATTTTTGTTTAAATATATATATATTTTAAAAACTTGATTTTCACATTTAATGTTATTTGGAAACTTATTATCAAAATTGATTTTGAGAATATAATTATCAAAATAGGCTTTAGTGGTGGTAGACATCTTTTGTATTATAACATACTAGATTGATATTATTATATAATAAAAATGAATAATTAGATTTGTAAAATAAAAATCATAAAATTAATAATTAAAATATTTGGATCATATAATCAAACATAATAATGTTACTAAAATTAATTTATATAAAATTATATATATTTTTTTAAAAAAAATAGCATATGCAAAAATTAAACAATAGAAGATATTTATTTTAATACATGCATCTTCTTTTTTGTTTTTTATAGGCAACATTTCCTTTTTTTGTTGCTCTTGGTGCAAATTTTTTTTTATCATGCTTTCTTATTCTCACTTCTAAAATAATTGAGGGAAAAAAATTAAGTGGATATTAAATCTAAAATGAATCACTTAATCTCTTTATAATGTCCATGTTTGGAGTTTAATCCCTGTATTCACTTTGTCCGTCCAATAATGAATAGGTAAAAAAGAGATAAAGTTGAAACAAAAAATATATTAATGGAGAATGGATTTTTGAAGGAGCTACTAAGAGTAATTTCAAACCTAACGTGTATATTTTGGACAAAATCACCTATAACAAATTTCTCAAACATCATGATTAACGAGTTAATTTAAATTTGATCAAAATAGACAGGCTGCGGCCGAACACCATTCCAAACATGCACTGAGTTAACATGATGAAAGGCAAGGAAACGGATCATGAAAAGGTCAGGGTTGATAACTCGGAAACATTCATGCATGCACTTCTCTCTCATCATAAAGCTGAAAGCCAAGTTATTGTTACCCCAGTTGAAGTCGTTACATTATTGTTTCCTTTTTCCCACATTTGAATTTTGAACAGTACTCTTCGATCGATCCCTCTAAAGTCAAAGCTAGCTAGACCGGTCCATGTCCGACCATTTATGACCATTGTCTGGATCTGATGCAGTCCACTTTTTACGATTCACGAATCACGCGACACGAGTCTCGCATAGCACTAGCAGTACAGTACTCTATCGATGATGTTCAAACAAATAAAATGCATTATGAGGCTTAAGTTAAAATGAAATGCTGATTTTGATTTAAGAACAACAATTAATGTCATACTTGCAATACTATATCATATCTCTAGGCTATACTTTAATCTCTTAATATCATTTAATATTTAATGAATAAAATCTGAGAGATATTTAATTTTTTCGAGAAATGAAAAAATATTGAATTAATTATTTATTAGAGGGAAGAAATAGAGCTACTATTATACACCAAACATTTCAATGATTGGTAGGACTGTAGGAGGTGGCCCAGGTGGGAACACTAAAGAAACCAAACCCCACTAGGATACAATAGGCACTCACTGTGACAAATTAAAATCTTGTTCAAATACTACTACTAATAGTTAAGAAATTAATAATAATTTTATTAAAAGTTACATTAAGTGGATTATTATACTTCAAAATATATATATATATATATATATATATATATATATAAAGACTTTTTAGTTTTTATGTATTATTAGCTCGAAGGCATTCCATTAATTTGGTTAGCATTTGTCAAAAGAAATAGAGTGAAACGACAAAGTAAAGCTGATTTTAATGCAGTGTAGAATGAGGCATCTACAGGCTACAGCTGTCTTAGAATTTGGTGTACATTTTTTCTTCCCTTTCGGTGGTTATAGAATCACATTTGACCCGTGTTATGAATGCATTGCAAGTTGCAAAACTTGGGTCTTTATGATTGCCACTTCTTTGGAAACCCTGCCTAATGTGTCACTTTCTTCATTTGTCCACTCTTCAAAGTTGTTTGTATGGTAGCACTAGTAGTAGGAGCCCAAAACAGCTTGCAAAATGGTTTTTATGATTTTCAAGACTTGTTTTCCGTTAATTACTAGCTATATTTCCCATTTTGCTTGGTCTCTCTCTATGCTTTTTCTTGAATAAAGATATTTACACATCTTTATGTTAGTATACACTTTGAAAAAGAAAGAAAAAAAGAAATAAATATAAATATAATAAGTGATATAATTTAATAGAAAAAAAGAGATAAAAAAAAAGATGTCTAATAAATGTTTATAATAATAAGATGTAAAAATATCAATTACTCATTTCTTTTTTCTTTCCTCGTAGAATAAATCATTAATCCATTCTTATATTCTTATATTTGTTTGAGGTTTAAATGTGTTTTTGCCTTAAATATACTGTTGTGTAAACTAAGTATCAATTAAGTTGTAATGTACGTTTGACCAAATTTGTTTTTTTAGATTATATGATAACAATCTTCTTTTACTTTTCGATAATTTTAAACTATTTTTTTTCTTCAATACCTATTGCTTACTGTTGCCATAAAAGATAATCTGAACAGTAATACTGTATAATTTATTCCGATTAAATAGTTTTTTGAAACATAACTAATAATGTTTTTTTTTTTTGCTAAAAATATATAATTAGTGTAATTATCAAATTTTTATTTTAAATTCTTTTTTTAACATGTAAAACTGATAACTAATATTTGTAAGTTTAGGTCTTAGAAACTAGTATTATTGTTTTGTGCAAAAATATTTGAGTTTAATGTCAATATACAGTATAAAAAATATATATATATATATAGTGCAAACACGTAAAAAAATAATTTTATAACATTATTAATTATAATTTATTATTTTAATGATTTTTAAAATAATATTATAAAAATTAATTAATTTATTATAAATAAAAAATGGTGTTTAACTGACAATATAAAATAGCGTTTTCTAAAATATTTTTAGTATAATGCTTTCTAACTTGTATGTTTGGCTCCGTCCCTTAATATTTATGACTAAATTCTGAGAATGGGAAAAAAAATGTAAAGGGGATAAACTAAACTAAAGACAGGTGGCCGGGAAAATAAAATACATTAACTTTAAAACCCTTTTGTTGTAATTAAACTAGAAGCAACAAAAATGAAAAACAATTATATTGGTAGCAAATGAGATTGTTATAGTGAAATTAGAAACAAATCACTGGCGGACTTATAATCCTATTTAAATAAAGTAATTAGCTTATAATGATCCTATTTATTCAATAACTAAGATTATGAAGTATGAACCGAACATATTTACATGTACTGGATAAGGGATATGAAAGGTACTTCATATTTCATATTTCATTATTACCTAATTAAATAGTTACATCATAATATATAATTAAATTTTTCTTGGACCCTCAGCGTTTTTGGATAATAAAATTGAGGATTGACATCGAGCCACACATATATGCTATGATTATTTCTCGATTAGTTTATATTCTAAAACATTATTAATCGTGGCTTAAGATATTCTCGAACAATAATGTCTGTCCAAGTTTGTCCGAGTGCATGTATTAGGAGAAAGTCAGCATTTAACACCTAAATTCTGTATATTTTCTTCCAACATGTCTTTCTCAGTGAACCAGTCATTGGTAGTGGCTAGTGAATGTAAAGACATTAAATATATATATATATATATATATATATATATATATGAATCCTCTAGGATTCAAAAATAAACCATACCCGGTGTGATTTTGATTCCGTTGTTATGTTATGTGTACAAATAAAAATAGTGTACAATCTCTATTGATCCATAGGTAATAATAAATTCAAATGGATTCAGGAATTTAAATAGGGAGGGGTTAAATTTTTTTTTATAAAAATTGTAGATAAATTTTTATTTAAAAATTGAATGTAAAATTTATATAAAAAAAGATAAAAAAATGGGTATTAAATTTGTCAATTTTTTAAAAATTGAAAGTAAAATCTGTAATCATGTAATATAAGAGTAAAATAATAAAGTAAAATTTATAAGATTTTAAAAAGTTATAGATAAAAAGTGTCAAATTAATTTATTAAGAATAAAACTTACAAAAAAAAATATAAAAAAAAATATAATGAAACCAAATATTTAGTAGGTATAAAATTAAGATATGATCTACTAATAAAAAAATTTAAATAAATATTAACTTAAAAATCTATTTTTTAATAATTTTTTTATTAATATTTTTTTATTTTTTATTTTTTATATATATATTAAACAAGGGAAGGGGGGGGCTGAAGCCCTGCTTGCCCCCCTAAAATCCGTCTCTGAATTCAACCAACTTTTTGTTGTCTATTTTTGTGATTTGATAATTTGAAATAATTAACCCGGTGTAGTATAGGTTTTGACGGAAAAAGACTAGTTGAGTTTGACTTGCTCAACTTCAATAATTATAGGATGGGTGCATCTTATTCTACTCCCTGAGATGGATGCATCAGTGTCAAACATGAAACACGTCCTAGTTAAGCTGCATAATTGCAAGAATTGAACTGTTATTGAAAGGGGTGAAGCTAGCTAATTAATTAAGCAAATATTGAAATGTTAGTGCAGTACTGTAAACCACCGGTTAGCTTAATCATTAATGCGTTGTAATGTATCCATGAGATTATTTATTAATTAATCTTTATCTTGATAATTAATACTAAAGAAATCATATATTAATTTGATGCATCACCAGCTTTCATTATTATTACGAAGCTCTCAAACATATTTTTTTTATATATATATTTTTTTTATTGATTGATATAATTTTTGATAAATTTTAATCTATCAAAAAAAAATATCCAAAAAAGAATATATTAGAGAATATGTTGTTAACATTTCTCTTTTTATTATAATATAAACTAATCATACACCATCATCACTCTGCATGTTCTGTTTTGATGGTTACTAGAAATTCTGCAGCATGGTCCAAAGCAAACATTAGCAATAATTAATTATACGTTTTAATTAATTATTTATTTATTTTTAATATAAATCATAATGGTCGTTCAAGTTTCAACAGTAGAGATTAATTAGGAGACAATATCCGAAGTAAATCCAGTTAGTAAAAGTAGTAGGTACTTTCTAGGAAGCAGCTTTCAGAATCTGTCCGTAACAAAAAGAAAAAAGAAATTTGAACATTAGAAAATTGAGGATAAGTTCAAACTCAACAGATCAATTATTCATTTGACTTCCAATTTGGCTTCTTCTCGCCACAATTTAAACCAAAGTCTTCAAAAGAAGCCAGACACTTTTATCAGTTTGCAGACTTTTCGTTCCAATTAAGATCATATCTTTCTCAGAAGGACAAGTTAGATCGTGAAGGATTAACATCCAACGTAGACTATGGGTTGTAATATCTCAGTTGCACGCATAACATCAGCAATGTCTGAAATTTAATTAAAGCACCAAAATAATGTACAAATACAAACAAAAGTAGTTTTTTTTTTTTTTCCAATAAGAACTTTTTTATTTTATTTGAGGTAATAAGAACTTAATTATTTAATTGCATGTATAATACTCCGTGATTCATTTACTTCATTGTTCGAACAATATTTTAAGTTTCATGTCAAAATGGATGATGATTTATTTAAAGCATGGCAAGGTGTGATGAGTCTATCCCCGTCTTTTCCTTTAATTTTCTGCTATAGCTACTTCTTCATCTGTGTTTCTTTCCTTCTATAAACTTCAATTCCCTCGTATACATTTACCTTTTCGTTCTTTAATTTCTTTTACTTCTTAACTCATACCTGAAACTATCCTATGAATCAAAAATACCTGAAACTATCCATTAAATGAATGGACTTGAAGTAAATGCTTAATCACTTTTAGCAATTAATATTAACTTACTATTGGTCATTTAAAATGTATTCTGAAAAATGCCTTCAGATTATGAAATGAGCCATTGGCTCAGTTTAGAATAAGACTATAATATGAGTAAGAGAAAATAGTTTGTTTTCTTCATTCGATTTTTAAGAACGCATATTGTTCATGTCATGAAGTCCATTGTTTGGTTAAACGAAAATTTTAAGGGTTGATCCTTCCTTCCGTCGAATTCAAATTTCCAACAGAACTACAAGTTTGTAAGACTGATGAATAGTATTGTCCAAACTTATTAGAGGACTGGGCCAACTTTCCATTGAGAAATTATGGTCCAACCCAAAAAGATAGGATTTTGGCCCAGAGTGAAGATCCATTCCGAATACATGGAAAAATATTCTAAAACTTTTCAATATTCATTTAATTGTGATTTAATATTATTTTGTTTTCTTTTTATTATTTTTCCTTATATTTTTTATTTGCAATAAGCTATAAACTGATTTTAAACATTTTTATATTTTAGTTCTTGGTTGATTTAAATTATTGAAAAAAACAAAAAAATATACGTATGGAAATTTTAGATTTGCTTCCGACAAAAAATTAACACATTTTAATTGTGAAGAGAACGAAAAAAGTACTAAAAGTTTAGCAGAAATAAAAACCTAGAATTCCAATTTTACGAGGCTCTTCCATGATATTAATTGATTTAAGTGCGGTAGGTTTGGTAAAATAAAATAATATAAACAATATAATGTCAAAAAGAGTTCGAGTTCAAGTTCGAGTGCTCAACTATGAATATGATACTTGTGAGTGATGGCTTCTTCTACTTAAAAAGTTAAAAGACAACAAAGTAGACGTGTTCGCTTACGTTTAAGTATACAAAAGGTCCTTCCTAGTTCCTAGCTTGTTCTATTTGTATTGATCAGATCCATTGTTAATTGGTAAAGTCAAAGAAGAAGATGGGTTGGAGAGGGATACTGGGTTTTGAATATGGCGTAGTTCAGGCCCCATTAGGCCCTGATATCTCTGGGCCCCACCTTGTTGCCACAGTTGCCAATGCTGGAGCTCTTGGACTTCTCAGGGCCCCTGACTCGGTATGCTAATGCTTAATGCCTCACTATTTTCGTTCTTCAATTCACTTTCTCCTTACAGGAATCGCCGGATTACTTGAGGGAACTCATAAAGACGACTAGGACCTTAACCGACAAACCCTTTGGGGTTGGCGTCGTTCTAGCCTTTCCCTTTGAGCAGAATTTGAAGGTCATTCTCGAAGAAAAAGTTGCTGTCTTGCAAGTTTATTGGGGTGATTGTACAAGGGATTTGGTCAACAAGGCTCATTCCGCTGGGGTCAAAGTTGTTCCTCAAGTCAGTTTTCTACTTTCAAGCCACCCCACTTATTAATACTAAAAAAAGATTCCAATTTTATCGTTGCTTATGGACGGAGATGTTGATTTCATTTTACTGTCTGTTATCCTCCTATTTCTATTACAGGTCGGGAATATTGAAGGTGCGAAACAGGCGATTGAAGCAGGTGCCGATGGAATCATTGTACAAGGACTTGAAGCCGGTGGTCATGTTATTGGTCAGGTCTGCATCTTGCTGTTGATAAATAATAATACTGTGTAATGTTCAGTTCAAGTGCAAGCATGTTGATCAATTTTATTACTTTTCTGCGCCTCTTGCAGTTTTTAGCCTGAGTAAAGTGGCTAATGCCATACACTCACAATTCACTACAAAAACATTGGTTTCTCAGTGTGTGTCGTACTCATCATATATGTCTTTGATATGCAAATTTCAAGTGGGACGCTTTGTGCTTTTAGATTTAGAGCATTAGAGCCTATGCAGTTGTGGTTGCAGGTTTGAATAAGTAGGCATTATATTGTTTTTTCTTGAGACACTTTCCCTCAAAACCTTCACGATCTGTTTAGACTTTAGCATCCTGCCTCTCAAGTTCAATTTTTTTATATCAGGAAATGCCTTAATTTGAGGAAGTGATGATTAAAAAGCAAAATTTCATCATTTATGCTTTTCTACCAGAAATTATGAGTGTATAATTCCAAATATTTGAGGCTTGTTCGGTCGTTTCAGTATTTACTGCTTCGCCTCCTTGGTTCTTGTCAGGGGAAGATTGTCACTTATATATTTAATGTTCTCAGAACCTTTAAACAAGTTAATCTTTTTATTGTCTATCATTGCTTTGTTATCTTTAGTAATAGTAGCTGATGCCAATGATAGCTAATCTTATTTTTTCAATTGTGTATTACACACTACTTCTTTCCATTTTGCCACTCAGATATTGCTCTCCCTTCATTTAATTGCAGGATGGTCTAATTACATTGGTGCCAAGGGTGGTCGATCTTGTTGGTGACCGAGACATACCAGTTATTGCAGCAGGAGGAATTGTGGATGCTCGGGGTTATGTTGCTGCTCTAGCACTTGGTGCTCAAGCCGTCTGTCTAGGCACTAGGTTTGGCTTTGAAATATTACTTTTTAAGAAAATTGTTCTCATAGTCTTGTAGTAATATCTTAGCTTAACATATGCAATTTTTGTGTTCAACTTAAGAATAGTTGCTGAAATGAAATTTTCTGGGCACTGTTCCATCCTTTTTATGTATGTTTGCAGGTTTTTGGCTACTGAGGAAAGCAATGCTCATCCTACATACAAAAGGAAGTTACTTGAACTTGATGAAACTGCATACACAGATGTATTTGGGAGGGCAAGATGGCCGGGTGCCCCTCATCGTGTCTTGCAGACACCTTTCTATAAGGAATGGAGATCCCTTCCGCCACATGAAAGTGAAGCCAACCAACCTGTCATTGGCCATTCAACAATTAATGGAGTGGTACGGCTTCAGCAACAATGCTAGCATCCTTATATATATATATATATATATATATATGCAAATGTAATGTACTACGACCTTAATTTGTGTTTGACTATACTTTTGGCATGCAACAGGAGAAAGAGATACGGCGTTTTGCGGGTACTGTCCCAAACAAGACAACTACAGGAGATCTTGAGAGCATGGTGATGTATGCTGGCCAAGGTGCTGGTCTTATCAAGGAAATTCTGCCTGCTGGTGAAGTAGTAAAGAGGCTAGTTGAAGGGGCTCAACTTCTAATGCAGCAAAACTTTAAATAGATTGTCAAATCTCAAGTGAGAGAAACCTTACATTCAGTAGAATGCTGGTGGCCTGGAATAACAAGAGAGTGCCAGCTTCAAATCAAAATTCATAATAAAAATTTCGTTCATGCGTGATGATTTTTTATTTCATTAAACGATTTTTTATCATGTTATTATTTAATTTATTATTCATACGTGATGATTTGTTTATTATCTGTTGACACTCTTAATTAAATAATTAAGAATTGTATATACTAAACAAAATAAATAAATTCATAGTCTCATAAACTTATGTTTTAAACTACAATACTAAATTAAAAATTAGTCTTAGAGTAATGATATTTCTACACCGAATTTTTTCTTACACCCCACCAACATCTCTTATTTCTTTCTATTTCTCTCTTCATATCTCATCATATCTCATCATATCACCTATCATATTTATATTTCTCTTTCTTTCACTAGGTGTCAAATAATATTTGGGTGTAAAAATATATTTATTCTTAGTCTTAAATCACAAATACTAAAAAAAAAAATAAAAAAAAAGCAGGTTGGGACATTTCTCTATCCCATCTTTTTGACAGGTTAACGGGTTGACTCGTGGATCGCAATTCGTTTTGTCACCCCTAGCAGAGAATTAATAAACAAGCTTTTGGTATATACTTGACTTAATTTATCACAGTACAACATTAATATAAGAAAATAAAGACCCTTCAATCTAATTAAGCAACACCTCCTTAATTACTTTATCTAAGTTCATGTATGAACCACTACCGGGTCTGGTGGCCTCCTCTGCCTTGTTCTTGAATTCAATGGTCTTTTGTCTCATCTTCTGTCCCTTCTCTCCCACCATCAATTCATTCACCAGCTTCTCCACCCCCTCTCTCTTCGCATTGCTATCAATTTCAATCCCAATGTCCCATTCATTGCAGATGTATCTACAGTTTGTTGGCTGATCTGCAAAAAATGGCCAGCACAACATTGGCACTCCCGCGCAAATACTTTCAGTGGTTGAGTTCCATCCACAGTGAGTCAAGAATCCACCAATTGAAGGATGGTTCAGAACTTCCTCCTGTGGACACCAACTTGCTATCAGGCTTCTATCTTTAGTTTCATTCACAAACTCAGATGACAAAATCACGGAGCCACCAATGACAAGGTCAGGCCTAATGATCCACAAAAAAGGCTTCTTGCTGTTGGCCAAACCCCAAGCAAACTCCAAGAGTTGTTCTGCTGTAATAACTGTGATGCTGCCAAAATTCACATAAACAACCGATCCAGGTTCCTTGGATTCAAGCCATTCAAGACACTTTGGATCTTCCTTCCAAAGATTGGAACCTAAAGATGCCAAATGGTTATGCGGACTTTGATTTAAAAGTAAAGGGAAAGGACCAATGGTATAAAGAGAAGGGAACATAGAGGAGAGAGCATTAATTGCATCTCTCTCAAGTTCATCAAAAGTATTAAAAACAATAGCAGAGGCACTGGGAACTCTAGCAGCTACTTCAATGAAATATTCTAGCATGAAATCATTTGGATCTATTGTCCTTATAAAGCTAGGCAGGTCCTTCAGGCGAAAGTTTTGTAAACCTGGAATACAATCTACTTTGGTGGTGTCCAAATATCCATTTGTGAGATAACTCTCATCTGCATATCATAATCACAAAGGCCAACAGTATACATGAACACATATACCATAAAATACATACATATACTAACTATACTGAATGGAGGAAGAAAATAACTTAAATTGATACCTTTGAGGGGTATGATTCCTGTATCAAACAGAGTACGGAAGTGCATAAAACACAAGAATGCAGATGCACTGATCGGGGAAAGGAGAATGATAGGGACTCCAAGCTCTTTAGCAGCTTGTATAGGAAAACTCATGAAACAATCAGAGATTAAACAAGTAACTGGGGGAATGAAACCAGCACCGGCAGAGTTGTTAAGTCTAGCAAGAAGGTCACGAAATGGTTGGAGGAAGTTTTTTCTAAGAGAGTCACAAAGAGAGGGTATGTCTTGACTAACATCACCATCAGAATCATCATCCAATGGAGGAAGGCCATCTGGGATGGTTTCAAAGCTAAAATCTGGTAAGCCATCAAAATCAAAGGCATTGGGACCCTTTGACTTGAGGAAGCGTCTGTAGTTGTATTCAGTGTGCACAAAGGTTATGTGAAAGCCTTTGAGATGAAGCAACTTTGCTAGTTTGAACAATGGGTTTATATGGCCTTGAAGTGGATATGGAGTGAACACAGCATGCGGCTTTCTCTCTCTCTCTGCAATGTAACTCATCTTCTTTTTTCTTCAAGTGAAGATGAATGGAAGAGACAAAGGATATGCCTCATAGCCTATGCCTCATGTCAATAAAAAATTAAATATAGCACAGCACATGTAATGAAGATTATTTTCTCACAGCACATAGGAGAGGAAGAGAAGTCCATTATTGTATTTGATTAATCTATTTTGAATCTTACAGCTACATTTCTATTTACTACTATTATTCAATCAGGCGTCAGATCCAAAGTTGCCTCATTTGGATAATGGGTCAACCCGATTTTCAAATTTTATATATCTGTACAGTAACTCAATCTCCGATTTTCCTTTTGTGAAGATATTTTGTTTGATTCCTGTGTCTTTTGAGAAGATGAAGGTGAGAGACCAGGGATAAGCTCTGCTTTACCAACATAAATGGATAAAAAATCAGGCAAGACAATTTAAAATGATTTAAAATTATTATGAATGTTAAATCTGTTAATTTTAATAAAAATTATCTTATATAAATAGTTATCTATGATTTATAAGAACATAAATAATTATTTAACATGTAAGGTTTGATGAGTTGTGAATAGAATATGACAGGCACTATCACATTTTTCATAAAAGAAGAGTTCAAGTACAACTATGATACTTGTTGTCGATACTGTAAAAATAATATAACGGGGGTGTTATTGGGTGTAGGTGATTGTGTCTGCTTGTTGTTTTTAACATTAAAAGATTAGTTATTGTTTTCTGATTCTGCGATTGGTAAACAAGACAAGAAAGTAGGACGTGTTCGCTTACGTGAAGTTGATGGGGGACTAGCGAATATGTATACAAAAGGCACGTGTTGTTGTTTAATGTTTATTGAACCACCCCACGCATGCAGTGTCTCATGTCATATATGTCTTGCTTCTGCGTCCTACCTTGTATTGATCACTGAAGATGGGTTGGAGAGGGATACTGGGTTTTGAATATGGTATAGTTCAGGGACCATTAGGCCCTGATATCTCTGGTCCTCAATTTGTTGCTGCAGTTGCCAATGCTGGTGCTCTTGGATTTCTTAGGGCCCCTGACTCGGTATATATGCTAATGCTTCACTATCTTACTTATGATTGCCTTCACTTCGTGCTTCATTATATTAATTCACTTTCTTCTAACAGGAATCGCCGGATTACTTGAGGGAACTCATAAAGACGACTAGGACCTTAACTCATAAAAACCGTTTGGGGTTGGCGTCGTTCTAGCCTTTCCTTTTCAGCAGAATTTGAAGGTCATTCTCGAAGAAAAAGTTGCTGTTTTGCTAGTTTCTTGGGGTGATTGTACACGGGATTTGGTCAATAAGGCTCATTTCGCTGGGGTCAAAGTTGTTCCTCAAGTCAGTTTTCACCCCATTTATTAGAAGTACTAAGTTATACAGACAATGATATTCTAATTTTGGAGTTCCATTTATTTGCTACGTAATGATTTCATTCTCATGTTTGTCAATACCTATTATTAAAACACCTTAATAAAATTACACTTTGTATAATTCTTCTAAAATTCAAAATACATGAAATTTTTTACCAATTAAAACTAACATAATTATCTTTAAAACAATGTATAATTTGTTTAAAAACAATTTCTCTATCATCCTCTATAAATTTCTTAAACATTATCCTCTTTTAGCTCTCTGAAAACAAGGTTTTGTTTAATAAAAAGTTACATTTTAGAATTATCAATTAAACTATGAAAATTTTATTGTAATATATGGTTAGAAATCTTGTTTTCTCTGATTTAAGGAAATACAATCATACTTTTAAAATATTTAACACATAAGTGCAAAAATAAATAAAACTCAACTCTGCGAGTCCTAATTCTCAAAATCAGTTAAATTATAGCTTGCAGATAAACTTTAAAATGAATTTATCTAACAAATTGCCCAATTGAGAAAATGTTACACTTGAAGTATATTTTAATTCAAGATCAATTTCATAAAAAACCAACAGTTAGATATTTTTAAAAATTGATTACGCTATAATAGATTTTTGGAGGTTGAATCTATCAACATGTCCTCTTAAGGTTTGGGCTCGATTTTTACAACTAATTTTCATTAAACAAATCTAGAAAAAATTGGATAGAGTTTCCTTTGTATTTAAAGCACTTTCCATTTTCGAAATCAATTCAAAATCAACATGCAACACAATTTTGGCCCTAAAACAGCCACAATTTCTAGAAATTCAAATACAAATAGCAATTATAATCTAATCCCACATTTGTATGTATGATTTTTAGCATACAAGGGACAATCATGCATACTCATGGTTGAGTCTCCCTCAACTCGACTCAACCATGATTTGAGTCTACAAAAAAGAGTACCTTTACTTTTGATTTTGGAAAAAACAAAAACCCTAGAAGCTTGCTCGTAGGTGTGTGCGTTGGAGCTCTTGGCCTCAAAGAGGATGAAAGAGAATTTGGGCTTTTAATCTACTAGCTTGTATGAAGAGGATGAAGTGAAATGGGGCTGCTTTGGTGCTTGGAGGTGGGTGGGATGGTGGCTGGAGTTGTTGTCGGAAAAGGGAGGAGAAGGGATGAGTGAAGAGAGAAAATTGAGATAAAGAATTGTGTTTTTGTTGTTGTTATTGAAACTGTGGATATTAGAAAAGGAGAAAAGATTTGCAATTGGAATTATGAGGATGAAATCAGGATCATACTCTACATGCAAAATGAGCATTTGGGAAAGACATAAAAATTTGAGAGGGAATGGGTTCATAGGTGTGAGAACAAAGACCTTGAATGTCGTTCACGATGGAGCAAGGTGAGAGCTTGTGTGATGCATATTTGTTGGCTTTGTATCAAGCAGAAAAGAAAAGAGATTAGAGGATTTTTCTTACTACTTCTATTAAAAGTGGAGAGGATGAAAGGAAGAATGGCTTGCATGTTGTTGATGTGTTAGCAGTGGAGAGAAGAAAATTTTAAAGTGTAGAGGAAGGAGGATGAATGTGAATTAGGGAGAAAAAAAGAGTGTATAAAAATTATATTCTCTAAAAATAATTGTATTAATAGGATAATATATTTGATTATATATTGAGGTTCTAAGTAACTAAAATATTACATATTTAGTTATTCATACAATTCTACTTAATCTTTTATTTTTATAAAATTACTAATCACACTATTATATTATTATTATTAAAACACCTCAACTTGAAATATAACTATATTTTTATAGATATCTATCACATAATATATTCACACAAAATTAATCCTAAAAAAATTAATTACTAAACTATATTCAATTTAAATAATATCAGTTAATCTACTAACATTATTATCGTTATTTGCTCTTTTATAAATTTTGGAATGTTACAGCTTATCCTCTGTAAACATCTTATCAACTGTTTTGTTTTGTTTCTGTTACTTGGATCACATCACTTGTGCTTCCTAATATTTAGTCTTCACAAATATTGTGTGATCAAATCTATAACGTACGTCTTACATTAACTAATAAGACCCATATACTTTTTCAGTTGAGCTAGAGGCATCTATAGCTAAAATTATCTTATATCAATCGATACTGTCACTCCCTGTCACTTATCATGATCTAGTCTTCTTTATTTTAACTTTTTATTTACTATATATCATCGTATTACTATATTCAGGAGTAATTTTAAAGTAAATTAAAAAAAAATCAAATAACATAAATTGCAAAAGTCTTTAATACGGAGGCAAGCAAATACCAGTTATTCCATACTGCTAGCACTGTGACGGTACTGACAATTTGTTCAGGCGGTGGAGAATTCTTAATAGACGAGCTTTTGCATTCAACAGTTGGCATACACTTATTTCAGTTACAATGCAATAAATTCTAGAGGAGAAGATCAACGAGTTATCACAGTACAGCATTATAAGAAAGTAAAAAGCCTTCAATCTAATGTTATCTAATTAAGCAACACCTCCTTAATTACTTTGTCCAAGTTGATGTATGAACCACCACTGGGCATGGTGGCCTCCTCCGCCTTGTTCTTCAAGTCCATGGTGTTTTGTCTCATCTTTTTTCCCTTCTCACCCACCATCAATTCATTCACCAGCTTCTCCACCTCCTCCCTCTTCACATTGCTATCAATTTCAATCCCAATGTCCCATTCATTGCAGATGTATCTACAGTTTGTTGGCTGATCTGAAAAAAATGGCCAGCACAACATTGGCACTCCCGCGCAAATACTTTCAGTGGTTGAGTTCCATCCACAGTGAGTCAAGAATCCACCAATTGAAGGATGGTTCAGAACTTCCTCCTGTGGACACCAACTTGCTATCAGGCTTCTATCTTTAGTTTCATTCACAAACTCAGATGACAAAATCACGGAGCCACCAATGACAAGGTCAGGCCTAATGATCCACAAAAAAGGCTTCTTGCTGTTGGCCAAACCCCAAGCAAACTCCAAGAGTTGTTCTGCTGTAATAACTGTGATGCTGCCAAAATTCACATAAACAACCGATCCAGGTTCCTTGGATTCAAGCCATTCAAGACACTTTGGATCTTCCTTCCAAAGATTGGAACCTAAAGATGCCAAATGGTTATGCGGACTTTGATTTAAAAGTAAAGGGAAAGGACCAATGGTATAAAGAGAAGGGAACATAGAGGAGAGAGCATTAATTGCATCTCTCTCAAGTTCATCAAAAGTATTAAAAACAATAGCAGAGGCACTGGGAACTCTAGCAGCTACTTCAATGAAATATTCTAGCATGAAATCATTTGGATCTATTGTGCTTATATAGCTAGGCAGGTCCTTCAGGCGAAAGTTTTGTAAACCTGGAATACAATCTACTTTGGTGGTGTCCAAATATCCATTTGTGAGATCACTCTTATCTGCATATCATAATGACAAAAGCCAATAGTATACATGAACACATATACCACAGAATGAAAGAAGAAAACAACTTAAATTGATACCTTTGAGGGGTATGATTCCAGTATCAAACAGAGTACGGAAGTGTATAAAACACAAGAATACAGCTGCACTGACCGGGGAAAGGAGAATGATAGGGACTGCAAGCTCTCGAGAAGCTTGTATAGGAAAACTCATGAAACAATCGGAGATTAAACAAGTAATTGGGGGGATGAGACCAGCAGTGGCAGAGTTATTAAGTGTAGCAAGAAGGTCACGAAATGGTTGGAGGAAGTTGTTTTTTCTGAGAGAGTCACGAAGAGAGGGTATGTATTGACTAACATCATCTTCCAAGGGAGGAAGGCCATCTGGGATGATTTCAAAGCGAAAATCTGGTAAGCCATCAAAGGCATTGGGACCCCTTGATTTGAGGAAGCGTTTGTGGTTATACTCGGTGTGGACAAAGGTTATGTGAAAGCCTCTCAGGTGTAGCAGCTTTGCTAGTTTTAACAATGTGTTGATATGGCCTTGAAGTGGATATGGAATCAACACAGCGTGTGGCTTTCTCTCTGCAATGTAACTCATCTTCGTTTTGCTTCAAGTCAAAAATTAATGGAAGAGACACACTATAAGCTTCTTAGAGCATTTCAACGGTAGCTAAGTAAAAGGTGATTTATATGTCATTTACATTGTTTAAAATTAAGTTCCTAAAGTGTAAAAATACATGGATCCCCTAATGGATAACGGGGAATGGATATCCTATAAGTGTAAAAACACTTGGATAAGGGAAAGCATATCGTAATCAAAAGAAATGGATAAACAAACATGTAAAACCTGTACTTTTAGTTATTGTCAGCCACTTCAATATTATTGATGGATAATACGGGAAGAGAATGAGATGGATATACCCGTACTCTAGTATCTTATACATATATTTATTAAATTATTTTTATTTATATTATATATTTAATTTAATAATTTATAATTATTTACACTTATTTTATGATTTATTATTTATATTTATTAAATTATTATTTTAGATTATTTTAATTTATTTTTATATGATTTAGATAAAAAAAAATATAATTTTATTAGATAATAGATAATTATATAATTTTTATTAATATAATTTTTATTTTTTATGAATTTTTTTTGTTGTAATATAAAAATGGAACTTTTTGAAAGTTTATTATGAGTTAAAATTATTATTTTTTTATATTTTTTTAAAAATTATTAACAGGTATAGATAAGAGTCGAGTATTCGAAAAAGATTGAAATAAAGATAAAAATTCATAAGAGATGAAAATGAATTTTGGTATGCAAGAATATGAAAACACAGACCCATTCTCGTCCCTACATGTTTACTCAAATCCACTCATTAAAGTGTTAAATTTAATTATTGATTTTTTTAAATATTTTTTTATATTATTAAATTTAATGAATGATGGGAATCCTCTGTAGTGATAAAGTCACGGATGAGGATTCATTTCTTTTTCTAAATTTAATTCATATTGTATCAATATATTTTTGTTTTTATTTTTTATTTTTATTTTTTAAAAATAATTTTTATTTCCAGTGTTATAATATTTAAAATATGTGTTTGTTTTGATTAATTTATAATTTAAAAAATGAAACTGTTATAATTATGTTATTGTATTATTTCAAATGAAAAATTAAACAAAATAACAAGTTGTTTTCAAAATTAGACTTATTTTTGAAAATATTTTCTTAAAAAATATTTTTCAAATTTTTATCATTCATATTTTCACATTTATTATCTATTTTCTTTGAAAATAAAAATAGAAAACACCCCGTTACCTTCTTTTAAGAAAATTGTTCTCATGGCGTTCTAGACTTAGCATATGCAGTTTTCATGATCAATTTAAGAATAGTTGCTGCCTCCATGGAAGTTCCCAACATTATCACCATGTCTAACCTACTAATCACAATTTAAATGACATTTTTCTGGCACTGTTCCATCCTTTTATGTATGTTTTTGATGCCAGGAGTCTTGTTTGCAGGTTTTTGGCGCCCCTCATCGTGTCTTGCAGACACCTAAAGGGAGATTAAAGAGCCTCACATTTTCACCCGGATTCCCAAAAAAATTTTACGAATTTTGTCCCAAAGGAAAAAAAATTGCTACAAAATATCTTAATTGGGGCGTTATTAATCAGAATATCCTCAGAGACGGGAACGAAACACAGTTTGACTTTGAAATGTCAAGAAGATATTACTTATCACTACAAAGAAAAAAACAAATTAGCACCTCTAACCAGTGCATTATTTATATAATGCAACAAATTCTAGAGGAGAAAATCAATTAATTATAACAGCAAAGCAAAGCATTATGAATAGGGATGGCAATATGGACCCAGACCCTACGGGCACCCGCAAAAATACCCATACGCGGGTAGGGTAATTACCCGCATATTGGGGATGGGGATGGGTCTTTACCCGCAAAATCTCATGGGGATGGGTGCGGGTATGGGTACTATAGTACCCACCCCGCCCGGCCCCGCCCCGCACCTTTTATAATTATAATAATTAATTTATATATATATATAAAATTTAAATATCATTTAACCATAAAATATTTAAAAGATCATAACTCTTATAATTATAATAATTAATATATATATATATATATATATATATATATATATATATATACACTTTAAATTTAAATTTAAATATCATTTAATCATAAAATATTTAAAAGATCCTAACCCTTATAATTATAATTATAATAATTAATATATATATATATATATATATATATATATATATATATATATATATATATAGGTGTGACTGTCGTGCATTTTATGTGAAAATGAGAATAAACATTTTTGTTCGTTGGATTAAATTAGACAATAAGAATTAACACAATCTTTTAAAAATTAACATACACCTATTTTATTTGATCTCTCTTCATCCAAAATTTAAAAAAAAAAAAAAAAAAAAAAAAACTTCTCATTTCCCTCTTTAGTGCACCAAAATTAAATAATAATAATAATAAAATTCAAACTCACACCCTCATAAACCTTGTTTCATAGCCTCTCATAATCCTCGTTTCATAAAAAGCATGCATATTGTGTATGCACCTTTAAATCTTTTTAACAAATCATGCATATAACAAAAATACAAAAATAAAGTAATAGGACACTTTTTGAGAATTATAAAGGTTAGGATCTTTTAAATATTTTATATTTAAATGAGATTTGAATTTGAATTTAAAGTGATTTCAAGCTAAAACTAAAGGAACAATGGAATATTCAACTTCACATGCAAATGCTAGTAACTCAAGCTTTGATAGTTTCAATGTTACCAATTTCCTTAGTGATTATGATTCATTTGTGGAATGAAACAATTGAGATACAAAAAGAGACTGAATTGGATCTCTACTTGGAAGAGAGTGTTTTGCCTAGGAGTGCTACTTTTGACATTCTTGGTTGGTGGAAAACAAATGGGATCAAGTATCCAATTATGCGAGAAAATTGCTAAGGATATTTTGGCAATTCCAATTTCAATCTGTTGCATCGAGAATCCGCTTTTAGCACAGGTGGTAGATTGTTGAGTCCTCATCGTTCTAGGCTTCATGAGTTTACTTTGGAGGCACTTATGTGTGCACAAAGTTGGTTGAAACATAAGCAACAAGGTAATATTTTATTATTTTAATTATTCAATTAGAGTTTTAATTATTGTATTATATATGCTAATCTTGGTCTTCTTGTCATGTTGTAGTTTCTATTGGTATTAGTGGACCAAAACAATATATAGACTTAGGAGATACACGTTTGCAAAGATATGGAGAAGTCGATTCGTAAGATGAGGTCAAAATATTATATTTATGTGTTTTATTTTTTTAATTTATAATATATAATTATAAACTAATTAGTTTAAATATATTATTTTTTTACAGGTTTTGGAGAGTACCATACCACTTTAATGTTCAAGTTTAATTAGAATTTTGGAAGTTTAATTCGAGTTTTTATTAAAATTAGAACAATTTGTAATCTTTATGTTGGATAATTATTTTCGTAATGTTATTTATTTATGACTTGTATTTGGATGGATCAATGTTTGTCAATTTTTAATATTATATATGAATGTTTTTAATGATTTTTAATCTTATATATAAGTAAAGTGCGGGTTGCGGGTGCGGGTATGGGTATATAGGTACCCAGAGGGTATGGGGATGGGGATCAAAGTTGCTACCCGCACGGGAATGGGGCTGGAGATGGGTACTTTTTTTAAACGCGGGTATGGGGACGGGTATTATACTACCCTACCCATACCCTACCCATTGCCATCCCTAATTATGAAAAAAAGAAAAAGTGAAAAGCCCTTGAATGTAACGTTGTCTAGTTTTGTTTGAGCAACACCTCCTTAATTAATTTGTCCAAGTTGATGCATGAACCACTACCGGGCCTGGTTACCTCTTCTGCCTTTTTCTTCAAGTCCATGGTGTTTTGTCTCATCTTCTTTCCCTTCTCCCCTGCCATCAACTCATTCACCAGCTTCTCCACCTCCTCTCTCTTCGCATTGCTATCGATTTCCATCCCAATTTCCCACTCACTGCAAATATATCTGCAGTTTGTTGGCTGATCTGCAAAGAATGGCCAACAAAGCATTGGCACTCCAGCACAAATACTTTCAGTGGTTGAGTTCCATCCACAATGAGTTAAGAATACACCAATTGAAGGATGGTTCAGCACTTCCTCCTGTGGACACCAACTTGCTATTAGGCTTCTATCTCTAGTTTCATTCACAAACTCAGACGACAAAATCACGGAGCCACCAATGACAAGGTCAGGCCTAATGATCCACAAAAAGGGTTTCTTGCTGTTGGCCAAACCCCAAGCAAACTCCAAGAGTTGTTTTGCAGACATAACAGTGATGCTGCCAAAATTAACATAAACAACGGATCTGGGTTCCTTGGATTCAAGCCAATCAAGACACTTTGGATCTTCCTTCCAAAGATTGGAACCTAAAGAAGCCTGCACCTGGTTATTATGTGGACTTTGATCTAAAAATAAAGGGAAAAGACCAATGGAATAAAGAGAAGGGAAGATAGAGGGGATAGCATTGAATGCATCTCTCTCAAGCTCATGAAAACTATTAAAAGCAATAGCAGAGGCACCGGGAGCTTTTTCAGCCACTTCCATGAAAAAGTGTAGTAAGAAATCATTTGGATCTGTGGTCCTTATAAAGTCAGGCAGGTCCCTGAGGCGATAATTTTGCAAACCTGGAATACAGTCAACTTTGGTGTCCAAATATCCATTTGTCAGACAACTCTCATCTGCATGTCGTCATAATCATCACAATGTGTCAGACTTGAGATACATATTAATATAAAACAAGTACTGAATATTGATAGTGTACCTTTGAGGGGTATGATTCCTTTATCAACGAGAGTACGATAGTGCATAAACCCCCAGAATGCAGCAGCACTGAGTGGAGAAAGGAGAAGGACAGGGAGTCGAAATTCTTGAGCAGCTTGTATAGGAAAAGACACGAAATAATCAGAGACTAAGCAAGTAACTGGGGGAGTAGTGGCTGCAGATTGGTTAAGTCTAGCAAGAAGGTCGCGAAAGGGTTGGAGGAAGTTCTTTCTCAGAGCGTCACAAAGAGAGGGTATGTCTTGACTGACATCAGCATCCACGGGTGGAAGCCCATCTGGAATGGTTTCAAAGCGAAAATCTGGAAGCTCATCAAGGGCGTTGGGACCCTTTGATTTGAGTAAGCGTCTGTAGTTGTACTCAGTGTGCACAAAAGTTATGTGAAAGCCTTTCAGATGAAGCAGCTTTGCTAGTTTGAACAATGGATTTATATGGCCTTGAAGTGGATATGGAGTGAACACAGCATGCGGCTTTCTCTCTCTCTCAGCAACGTAACTCATCTTCTTTCTTTCTTTCTTACTTTTTCTGTGAATGAATTGCCTCACGTCAATGAAGATTACCTTGCTACTATATACAGTATTTTGTTTGAATATTATTTTAAATCTGTGATCTACATTATTCAATCAGATCAGGCGCTAGATCCAAGTTATTTGTAAATTGGGTCAGCTGGCCTGGAATATTATATATATATATATATTAAAATAATTTATCTCCAACTATATCCTAAGTTGGAACACTCATGATATTCGATCTTTTAAAAAAAAAAAAACTCATCTCCGATTTGTCTTAGGCAAAGATGAAGTTGAGAGACAACTGACAAGGGTTGAGCCTCTGCGTTACCAACGTAAATATACGACACTCAAATCATTGATAGGCTAATCGAGACAGTTCTTGCGGAAGTCATTTCCATAGCCAGCAAACGCATGCAGACATAAGAGCCAGAGATTTACTATTCTATAGGCCAAGATAAAGTTAAAAATATGCAAAAGTCAAACCTAACGTTAGATAAGTGACATTGTAAAAAGGTTATTTTATTGGCTCATGCATCACGAGTATGTTATTTTAAAGAGGTTTAATTAGGCTTTTAAAAATCCGATTGATCTGGCGAGTCTACAGCCTAGCCTGTGCCAGGCTCAAGCAAAAGTATGTTAATTGCTTTGTCATTGGAATAAGGACAATTAGTTGTCATATTTCATAATTTGAATCTTGAAACTAAAACACAAAATCATTACTATTAAGTTAAGTTAGAGTACATTAACTTATATAATTTTAATAAATATAATATTATGCAGTCATGCTATTTAATAATACTTATTTATTCGATTATTAATGTAATTTAATAATGACTTATTTATTTGATTATTAATTTAATATTTTAACTGGTTCGATTATTAAATCAATTTTTAAAATCCTAAATTCAACTATTCATTTAATCTTTATTATTGTTTCATAAATTTTATTATTATTTTAGTTTTTATACTTACTAATAATCTATTTTATTCTTTATACATAATACTATTAATCTATTTTTTTCTTATACATACTACTTTTTCCTATTATCCAAATAGTTATATAGACTAAATAAGTAATTAAACCTTGAATAAAATATGTTTAGAGTTTCGAAAAAATATGAAAAGTATTAGTTCTATTATCATGAATTTACAAATAAAACATATATTTACATTTGATCGCAATAATTCGATTAAACTAGTTTTTGATGTATTAAGAAATATTTAATTATTTGTTTGTCTTTCGAGTTTTAATGGTAATTAAACATTAGTTTTTATATTTCATTTTCATATAACTATCATCAATATAAATAAAAAATCAGCAACTTTCAAAATATTCTTCTTGAAACTATCTAAACACGTATAAAATATGTGTATTGTAACGAAATTAATAAAAAAAATTATGAGAAAGAAATTAATATTTTTCATATATATTCTAAGTAACCCAAACATATTTTACCCATTAAACTTTTAAAAATCATAGAGTATAGCATGATGCCTGATTTTGATTGATATAAAAAGAATTAAAAAATAATTTTTGGACAAACGACACCGTGAGAAGCGACAGAATTAGAATTTAGAAGTAATAGTGTAACAGGCCGTGCATAACAAAAATTAACGAGTCATAATATAATATATAAATATCATATCAATAAAGAAATTTATATTATAATGATTATAAGATAAAATTAATCATATCAATAGTTAATAAACTAATTCATGAATGAATACAGCATATATGAAATATTTTTGTGTGAAATTGATCTTTCACACATTCTAACTCTAATAACAAATCTTCAAATAATAACAAATTTTCAAATGAAAGGAAATCTATTAATTTTTTTTTATCAAATAAAGTGTAAAAATATTAAGATAAGAAAATTTGACAATTCAAATCCTTGAAGATTAAAGATTATTAATTTCATATAAGTTATGTATACTATATAGATATCTTAATCTATTAAATTTGAAATATGTTTGTTCGATATTTTTTTACTTATTTTAATTTTTTTTAAATCAATAAAATTTAATCTTATTTTATTTTTAATTTTTTTATATTTAAAATTCTTAGATTTATATTTAATTAATTATTTAGGTTGAAATGTTTTATTTTTTTGTTTAAATTTAATTAACAGAAATATTATACTTAACTCAAATTAAAAAATGATTTTGTATATTTAATCTAGATGAACAAAACCAAACTAAATAAAAATAATATGAAAAAGTCATTTGTATCATTTTGTATTTAGGTAACTATGTAGAAAACTTTGAATCCATAAAAATTTTGTTATTTTTTAAAATATATATATTTTAAACAACATAATATATAATAAATGAGTATAAAAAGTAGAATAATCAGCTGGTATTAGAAAATATAAGAAAATAAGTAAAACATGATTATTGTAGAAAATATTTATTTTTGTAAATATGTATAATAGTAAATGAGAAAATAAAGTAAATAAAGATAAATACTCAAAAATATTTTATGTAAATATGTATACTATAAATTATAAATTAAAAAAATAAATAGGACAATAAAAAATAAAAATTCACATAAACATTGAACTAATAAGAAATTATCAATAATAAAATAAGCCTCAAATGTTTTTTTTTAAGTGCATAAATATTTTTTCACAAGAAAATAAGTAAAACATACGTTTATGGTTATAGAAAAATATTAAAAAAAAACAAGAAAAAAAAATGAAAGAAAAAGGACGATAAAAAAAGGTGAAGAGTAAAATGTGAGAAAAACTATATGAGAAAAAAAATTATAAATGTGAAATCATAAATATTATATAAAGTAGTTGAATTATCTTATTTTTTCTTAAAAAAAAAAAATACTACATAAGAACTTATAGGTGTTCTGAAAAAAAAAAAAAAAAAAACTAACTTCCAAATATTATTTTCACAGATTATAATTTAAATTTTATTATAAAACTTTAAAGTATTTTTTATTTAGTTTAAATGATGAAACTATGTTAAACATTCAAAGAAAGATATTTATCATTTATATTGGTCATACTTGACTCAAACATAATTGTTTCCCATGAATTATACATATGATTTCTATCATTAAAAATTAAAATTAATTTAATTTATGATATTTATAATAAAATAATTTAAAATAATTTTATAATAAAATATATTAAGTAAATAAATTTAAATATATTTTATTATATATTTATTTTAAAAACAATATTACTATAATAATATTAATCAATAATTTTTACATATATAAATTTATTATACAATGAATTAAAAATATTATTTTATAATAAATATACTAATTATTTATATTTAAATTAGTTTTTAATATAAAAAATTAAACTTGTGCTTTATATCATAAATAAAGAAAATTAAAACTTACTTAATTTATAATACTAATTATGAAATCATTAAAAGCAACTTTGAAATAAAAATATATTTAATAATGAATTCTAATATAAATATTAAAGTACAATATATTAACTAATTAAATTTAAATTAATATTTAGTTAAAAAAATTCAACTTCATAATATAATTATTATTCTCATAAACATAGAAGTGTAGAAAGAAAAATATATAAAAGAAACTCAAAAATAAAAAATATAAAAGACAAAAGAAAAAAATGTAAAAAGAGAAAGAGAAGAAACCTTTAAAAAAAAATAATATATATATATATATATACGCGGAAGAAAAGAAATAAAAAAAAAAGAACAAAGAAAAAAAAAAGAATGGCAGAGAGAGACCGGAGAAAAAAAAAAAGAAAAGGAAAAGGCACAGGCAGAGGCTTGTAAAAAAAATAAAATTGGCAGAGAGAGAGACAGGAGAAAAAACAAAGAAGAAAAAGAAAAAAGGAAAAGGCAGAGCATGTGACTTCCCAAATGCCAGTTGGATTCAGACCCTAGTGGGACAAAATTTACAAATACTAGCCAGGCCCAATATGATAGACAACTATTTAAGGCATCCAATTTTTTGTTTGATACACGGCCGATATAGTTCTAATATTTTGTTCTTATCATTCCTCTTGCAACCACACTGTAAAAAAAAATAAAATTATTCCTCTTGCAACTTGTTGCTTCTCTTTAAAACCTTTATGACCACGCACTCAATCTCCATCCAATCAGCCAGCACCATCACCACAAGTGACAAAAGCACACAGGCCGTAAGATATTTGGTGCGACATAAGATAAAAATATTTTTTTTCTATTTATTTAATTAAATAACAAATATTTTATTAGTATGCATTGATATTTATGATAAAAGCATTAGTACTATTGTAGTATATCGAATAAAGGAAGAAACACTTGTAAGTTGCAACCCATGCAATATAGTAGTATCTCTTTCTTCCTTCACAATGCTACTTCATATCTTCAAGAGAAGAAAATCAACATAACTTGTAGCTGCGTCACAGTATTACAGAAAAGAAAAAAACATTCTAACTTTGTTTGAGCAAGACCTCCTTAATTAATTTGTCCAAGTTGGAGTATGAACCACCACCGGGCCTGATGGTTTCCTCTTCTGCCTTGTTCTTCAAGTCCATTGTCTTCTGTCTCATCTTTTCTCCATTCTCTCCTACCATCAACTCATTCACCAGCTTCTCCACTTCTTCTCTCTTCGCATTGCTATCAATTTCCATCCCAATTTCCCACTCATTGCAAATATATCTGCAGTTTGTTGGCTGATCTGCAAAGAATGGCCAACACAGCATTGGCACTCCAGCACAAACACTTTCAGTGGTTGAGTTCCATCCACAGTGAGTCAAGAATCCACCAATTGAAGGATGGTTCAGCACTTCCTCCTGTGGACACCAACTTGCTATTAGGCTTCTATCTTTAGTTTCATTCACAAACTCAGATGACAAAATCACGGAACCTCCAATGACCAGGTCAGGCCTAATGATCCACAAAAAGGGTTTCTTGCTGTTGGCTAAACCCCAAGCAAACTCCAACATTTGCTCACCTGACATAACCGTGATGCTTCCAAAATTCACATAAACAACAGATCTGAGTTCCTGGGATTCAAGCCACTCAAGACACTTTGGATCTTCCTTCCAAAGATTAGAACCTAAAGATGACAAGTGATTATGTGGACTTTGATTTAAAAGTAAAGGGAAAGGACCAATGGTATATAGAGAAGGGTACATGGAGGATAGAGCATTTAGTACATCACCCTCAAGTCCGTCAAAAGTATTAAAAATTGCTAACTTTGGAATACCAAAGGAGAGAAATTATTAAAGAAAGTATATTCATTATTAAAACCCCAATTACAATGTACAAGTGTAATTAATATATATAGTAAACTAGGGAACTAACTAACTCCTAACTTAGCTAAACTAATTCAGTTACAACTATGATTAACTAAGATTAACTAGAGTTACTATTTACATTACTATTTTCATCATGTAATAGCCCCCCACAAGCTGGACTATGAATATCTAATAGACCAAGCTTGGAAATCAATGAATTGAAGGAGGAAGCAGGCAATGGCTTGGTAAGTACGTCTGCCAATTGTGCAGCAGAAGAAACTGGCAGGAGGTGAATGAGGCCAGTTTGTATTTTTTCACGAATGACATGACAGTCAATGTCAATATGTTTTGTCCTCTCATGAAAAATGGGGTTGTGAGCGAGATAGATTGCACTCTTGTTATCACAATAGACTAAGCTAGGTTGATCAAGAGAAATGTGAAGATCCTTGAACAAATACTGTAACCATTGTAATTCACAAGTTAAGCTAGCCAAAGCTCTATATTCCGCTTCTGAACTAGACCTGGATACTGTGAATTGCTTCTTTGATTTCTATGACAGTAGAGATGTGCCAAGGAAGACACAATAACCAGTCACTGATCTGCGAGTAGCAAGGCAACTTGCCCAATCCGAGTCTGCAAAACCAGAAAGTTTGAGTGTGGAGGAGGAAGAATAAAACAATCCCTTAGCAGGAGCACTTTTGAGATATTTGAGCACTCTAATTGCTGCAGAGTGATGAACTTGTAATGGCTTAGATATAAATTGACTAAGTTCTTTGAACAATGGAAGCAATATCGGGCTCTGGTTGTAGTCAAATATAACAATGGCCAACAAGTCTTTTATAGGTCATTTTCATCTTCATAAGGGGTGAGTCATCAGTCATGAAGTTTCAAGGAGTAATCAAAGGGAGTTGTACTAGGTTTTGCAGCCAATAAACCACTTGTCCTCAAGCAATTCCAATGCATACTTCCTTTGATTGAGAAAGATACCTTGAGTGGATCGTGCAACTTCCAATCCAAGGAAGTATTTAAGCTTGCCAAGATCCTTGATTTTGAATGTGGAATCAAGAAATCGTTTGTGAGAATGTATTTCCTGTAAATCATCACTCGTCAAGACAATATCGATCAACATAGACTAGAAGAGCGGTGAAATGAGAATTATGTAGTTTTGTGAATAGAGAATGGTCAGCAGATGAATGTGAATATCCAAGGGAGATAAGAGCAAAGTGGATAACTTGGAAAACCATTGTCTCGCTAGCTTTGTTTGATCTATATAAGGATTTATGTAATTTGCAGATCGGTATTGGAAGAAGAATTAGGTGGCAAGAACCCAGGAGGTAGATCCATATACACTTCCTCATGCAGATCACCATGAAGGAATGCGTTGTTAACATCAAGTTGTTCTAAATGCCAGTCCTTAATAGCAGCCACAGATAGAAGGGTGCGAATTGTTGTAAGTTTAGCAACTGGTGAGAAGGTATCAAAATAATCCACACCCTTTAGTTGAGTGTATCCCTTTGCCACCAAACGGGCCTTGTATCGTTCAATGGATCCATCAACATGATGCTTGATCTTGTAGACCCATTTGCAACCAATTGGTTGCTTACTTGCAGGCAAATCAATGACAGACCAAGTGTTTGTGGATACAAGAGCATCTAACTCAGATTTCATAGCAAGATTCCAACAATCAAACTTACAGGCTTGTTTATAGGTTTTGGGTTCTGTAAGGGAACTAATGGAAAGACAAAACTGTTTGTGACAAGGACTACATTTGTCATATGACAATACAGAAGAAAGAGGGTAAGGAGAGTTACCTGGATTAGATGCTGGTAGCATTGAGGATAGCAAATTGCAGTGATAGTCAGAGAGATAAGTTGGTGGTTTTGTTAGTCTATCAGATTTTCTGATTGGTACATGAGGGGAAGTAGGAGAGATTATGTCATGTGGTGAAGGAGGTAATTGGTGAAGAGAGGGAGAAGAGATGATGTCATATGTGTCTAAGGTATTAGTATCAGGGTTGATACTGACAGAATTATTTTCAAGTGGAGGTGAGGCAAAAGGAAAGATAGTTTCATGGAAGATTACATTCCTTGAAACATAAAATTCATGGGTGATAGGATCATAAAGAAGGTAGCCTTTGGTGCCTTCCTATATCCAAGAAAGATGGATTTTCTTGCCTTTGGTGCAAATTTTGTTCTATTGTTATGTAAGGTCGAGGAGTATGCAAGACATCCAAAAACTTTTAAATGATTAAGGTTGGGAGGAGTAGAATGAAGTATTTGATAAGGGGTGAGGTTGTTCAAAAGAGGGGTGGGAAGTCTGTTGATAATGTGAATAACTTGTTGTATGGAGAGGTGCCAAAGGTTATGAGGCAGATGAGAGTGAAAAGAAAGAGCACGTGCAACATTCAAAATGTGTTGATGCTTTCTTTCCACGATGCCATTTTGTTGAGGTGTTTCAACACATGACCTATGATGGATGATACCTCTAGAAAGGTAAAAACTAGTCATGAGAAACTCAGGCCCATTGTCACTACGAATACATTTGAGTTTCTTATGGAATTGAGTTTCTATGAAGGAAATGAAATTAACTAAGTGAGTTCGGGTTTCACTTTTACTTTTCATGAAAATTGTCCAAGTAAACCTGCTGTAATCATCTACAAGTGTTAGAAAATACTTATGACCACATATGGAAAGGGTGGAAAGAGGTCCCCATATATCAGCATGAATTAAATCAAAAATGGCAACAGATTTTGTATTACTATGAGCAAAGGGTAAATTTCTTTGTTTAGCCAAATGGCAAGTATTACAAGGTTTATGATTGTCATTGAAAGTGACAAAAGGAAAGTGAGATGAAATACATTTGTGTATATGAGAACTTAAATGTCCTAGTCTAAAATGCCAAATGGTGGCAGGATCAGGCTTAGAAGAATGTAAATGAGTAGAGATGGAGGTGTTGACAGAATCAGGTGTGGGAGAGAGATCCAGAGATGAGGTAGTGTCAAGCACATACAATTTGCCAATCCTCCTAGCTATAAATCCAGTCATCTTGGGATGAAGTAGCTGCACAATTTTACAACAATTAGGGTAGAGTTTCACATCATATAAGGTGGAATCAAATAGAGTAGTAACAAAGATAATGTTGACATGAAAGGAAGGAAAATAGTAAACATTATGAAGAACAAGGGAGTCATATAACAAAACTGAACCAGCTATTGTGGTAGTAATAGTGTCACCATTAGGCATGGTCATAAATTTGGGTGTAATGTGATATGTGGAAAAATAATTGTCAAAGATATGAGTGATGTGATCAGTGGCACCAGTGTTAATAATCCACCATTGACTAGTATTATCACATTGGGGTTTTGAGAGATTCTTACCAGATGAAGGAGAGGGAGAGGTATGAGAGACAGAATTTGTAGCAAAAAGAGAATTAACTGAAGAAGGTGAAGTGGATTGCAAGTTGGATTGTTGGAGTAGCTGTAAAATCTGAGTATATTGCTCTTGAATCGTGGACAAAGAAGCATTTAATCCATTTGTTGATGTGGAAGCAGATGATGATGAGGAAATTTGAGCAGAACTAGCATCTTGAACAGAGTTCACCACAGAGGCATTTCCAGCAGGTGATGAGGAATTTTCCTTACGATGTTGAAAACCAGGAGGATACCCGTGCTTGATGAAACAAGTCTCAATAGTGTGGTTGGTGTGACCATAGTGAGTGCATAGCCGGTTGCCACGGCCACCGGAGGAATATCCACGGCCACGACCACGATCGGAGTTGTGAGAAGAACGAGAAGGCGTTTGAGAAAAGTAATTCACCGACGATTGATTCTCAATTGAAGAATCAGTGGTTGAATGAAGATTGAACTGACGTTCTTGTTGAAGAATCAGATTGAATGCATTGTCTAGGGTTGGAAGTGGAGACATCAGCATAATCTGCGAACGAACATGGGAGTATTGATCACCAAGACCTTTCAAGAACTTGATTACCTTATCTTGCTCCTTGAATTTGCGTAGATCTGTAGCAACACCACAAGAACACGATATAGCACAAGTACAATCACGAATTGGGCGGAAAGTTTCGATTTCTTCCCAAAGCGTCATCAATTTGGTGAAATACGAAGAGATATCAAGAGTTCCTTGTTGAAGACGAGCTACTTCCTCTTGAATATCAGCAATGCGAAAAATATCACCCTGAGAGAACCGATTCTCCAAACTTTTCCATACAAGAGAAGCACGATCACACCAGAGGAGAGATTTCGCAATATCTTCAGAGATGGAACGTTGAAGCCATGAGAGGACGAGGTTGTTACATCGAAGCCAGGGTTCATAGAGAGGATCAGAGATAGGAGGAGGAGAAAGAGTGCCATCAATAAATTTTACCTTGTTCTTGGAGATAAGAGCCACCTTCATCGATCTGCACCAGATTTGATAATTCTTGTTATCAAGCACAGGTTGAACGAGAATAAGAGATGGATTCTCATTCGGATGCATATAATATGGATTGGAGGGGTTGGTAGCAAAATCAGAGTAAGAAATCACCATTGTTGAGGTGATTCAACAAGAAAAGAAATTGTAGAACTCAAAGAAGAAGATGAATGCGCGAAGAATAAACGTGGAAAAAAAAAAGGTTTCAAACTGATACCATGCTAACTTTGGAATACCAAAGGAGAGAAATTATTAAAGAAAGTATATTCATTATTAAAACCCCAATTACAATGTACAAGTGTAATTAATATATATAGTAAACTAGGGAACTAACTAACTCCTAACTTAGCTAAACTAATTCAGTTACAACTATAATTAATTAAGATTAACTAGAATTACTATTTTCATCATGTAATAAAAATAATACTAGAGTTTCTATCAACTCTATCTGCAATTTCAATGCAATACTGTAACATCACATCATTTGGATCTGTTGTTCTTATGAAGTCAGGCAAGTCCTTCAGCCGGAAGTTTTTCATTCCAGGAATACAGTCTACTTTGGAGTCCAAATACCCATTTGTCAAATAGCTCTCATCTGAGTATATAAACAAAAATGAATGTTTGTAGATAAAGTTATTGAAACATGAGGTAATTAAAGTTGACGATGGAGAGATATACGTACGTACGTACCTTTGAGTGGTATGAGACCTCTGTGAAGAAGAGCGGGAAAGTTGATGAAAGACCAGAAGCAAGACGCACTAGCAGGCCAACTGATAACGTTAGGGAGTCCAAAATCATGAGCAGCTTGTATAGTAAAGGGCATGCCACCGTCAGAAACTAAGCAAGTAATAGGGGGTATGACACCTGAAGTGGCAGATTGGTTGAGTCTAGCAAGAAGCTCCTGAAAGGGTTGGAGGAAGTTCTTTCTTACAGAATCACTGAGAGAGGGAATGCGCTGAGTAACATCACCATCATCATCATCATTATCCGAGGGAGGAAGACCATCTGGGATTGTCTCAAAGCGAAAGTCTGGGAAGCCATCAAGGGTCTTAGGACCCCTTGATTTCAGCAAGCGTTTGTAGTTGTACTCAGTGTGGACAAAGGTTATGTGAAAGCCTCTTAGATGAAGCAGCTTCGCTAGTTTTAACAAGGGGTTCACATGGCCCTGAGCTGGATATGGAGTCAACACAGCGTGCGGTTTTCTCTCTTCATTAATATTCATATTCACTGAATGAATCTCACAGCACACACTCACACTCACACGGACATATATACATGCAGTAACAGTAACCAGAAGAAAAATCAAACACCCCCATCCCCATCCCCATCACAAATGAATTAGCCGGCCGGGACTGCAATTGCTATGAAAGAAAGAACAAAGGAATCACGTTAGTTAAATTGACGTTTCCCGGCCCTCACTTAAATTTGTTGCCATGGATGATAGGGGAAGCGACGGAGAGAGGGGACAAATTATTTCACCACTATCTTAAGAATAAATAAGATCATTTGAATTAATTGTGATTTTTTTAAGAGTTTAAAGGTAGTAAATGTGATTGTATCTTTAAACTTAGTCTCTAATTTTGATAATTAACCTCAATTAATGATTTTTTCAAAGAGATGAATTAAAATGAACAGAATATTGTTTAGGGGTGTCAAAGTAGGTTGACTCAACTCGTCCCCTGGTTCTTCAAAAATGGACTGGGTTGGGCTGGCCCACTTATGGCCAGCGTGGGTTAGTAGGCAAGCTGGCCTGCCAAACCTTAAAAAAAAAATTAAAAAAAGAAGGATAGTGCTAGAGTTTGTGGGAGAAGATCGAAAAGGTCGCGTGGCGTGGCGGTGGCGAGGTCGTGATGGTGTGGCCGTAAAGAGCGTGTGCAAGGGAGGAGAACACGAGTGAGGGAGAAGAGGACGTGGCAGTGGCGAGATCGCGGTGGCTTGGTGGTGAGGGCGTGACGACTAAGGTGAAGGAGGAGAACGTGAGCGAGGGAGAAAAGGGCGTGGACTATGAGAGCGAGGAAGAAGAGGTCACGTGACGCGATAGCGAGGTCACAGTGGCAGTGAGGACGCAGTGGCTTGGCGACAAAGGCGTGGTGGCTAAGGCGAGGGAGAAGAGAGCATGGATTGCACGAGCGAGGAAGAAGAGGTCTCATGGTGACAAGGTTGCAATGGTGTAGTGGCAATAAGGTTGTGGTGGCTTGGCGGCGAGGGAGTGGCAGTTAGGGTGAGGGAAAAGGCAGACCAATGAGAAGAGTACTAAAAATTGAAATTTGAAAACCTAATGATCTTCAATTGGACAAGCTGTGGACTGACCCGTGTGGGCCGTGGGTTGATGGTAGGGCAGGGCAGGTAGACTGACGCCCTCACCTTGCCTCGCCCTGCCATTTTTCAAGGCTGACAGGTTAGCTCGATAGACCCAAGTCCGTTTTGACACCCTTAATATTATCGGGACCAAAATGAAAAAAAATATTGAAAAGACTAAATCAAAATGACAAGATCCAAAAATTCAATTTTTATTTTAATACAAACTTAAACTAATTTTTTTTAATTAGAATTCAAAATAAAATTTGTTAATTTTTTGGAAACCTAAAATATATTTAAATCTAAAAATCAAAACACTATTTAATTTATATTATGACATTATAGATTACAAATCATAGTTGTTGGATGCTGACAAATAATACAACATAGGGTGTGTCCAAATGATTAGGTAATCTAGAATTATGTTTTTTATAATACTAATCCTTAATGACATACAATTACATATTATTAATTATTTCTTGTAAATTATACAAATTTAAATATGTATTATATAAATATTGACTGAGAGTGAGAGTACATACAGCTGATCATCACACCACATAACAATTTCTAATTTCTACTACCTGTGACAAATTCATAAACTGGGCTTTGTCTTGCTTTCCATTTCGGTTGCTGTTGTTTCTTTTTTATATTGCACACTGTGGCAACATTTTAAACACTTACCCGGCTTGGTCAGGGCCAATGAACCACGTACGGTTTGAAATGTCAAGACTAAGATATTACATAATACATACCATCTTATGAAAATAAATATATATTACATACCACTACAAAGAAAACACAAATTAGCACCTGTAACCAACCAGTGCATTATTTCTACAATGCAGAAAATTCTAGTGGAGAAGATCAATGAACGACCCCACTAAATTAAAGTATTATAAAAACGAAATGCCAGCCCTTCAGTCTAATTTTGTTTGAGCAGCACCTCCTTAATTAATTTGTCCAAGTTGATGTAAGAACCACCACCGGGCCTGGTGGCCTCCTCTGCCTTGTTCTTGAACTCAATGGCCTTTTGTCTCATCTTCTTTCCCTTCTCTCCCACCAACAATTCCTTCACCAGCTTCTCCACCTCGTCTCTCTTCACATTGGTGTCAATTTCAATCCCAATGTCCCACTCGTTGCAAATATATCTACAGTTTGTTGGCTGATCTGCAAAGAATGGCCAACACAACATTGGCACCCCAGCATAAACACTTTCAGTGGTTGAGTTCCATCCACAATGAGTCAAGAATACACCAATTGAAGGATGGTTCAGCACTTGCTCCTGTGGACACCAGCTTGCTATTAGGCTTCTGTCTCTTGTTTCACTGACAAACTCAGATGACAAAATCACGGAGCCACCAATGACAAGGTCAGGCCTAATGATCCACAAAAAAGGCTTCTTGCTGTTGGCCAAACCCCAAGCAAACTCCAAGAGTTGCTCTGCAGACATAACTGTGATGCTGCCAAAATTCACATAAACAACAGATCCAGTTTCCTTGGATTCAAGCCATTCAAGACACTTGGGATCTTCCTTCCAAAGATTGGAACCTAGAGATGCCAAGTGGCTTTGTGGACTTTGATTTAAAAGTAAAGGCAAAGGACCAATGGTATAAAGTGAAGGGAACATAGAGGAGAGAGCATTCAGAACATCACCCTCAAGTCCGTCAAAAGTGTTAAAAAGAATAGTAGAGTTTCTATCAACTCTGTTTGTAACTTCAATGAAAAATTGCAGCATCACATCATTTAGATCCGTTGTCCTTATGAAGTCAGGTATGTCCTTCAGGCGGAAGTTCTCCATTCCAGGAATCCAGTCCACTTTAGAGTCCAAATACCCATTTGTGAGATAACTCTCATCTGCATAAAGACAAAAGCTGCTAGCTTCAAGCTCCAACTCCAACTCCATGTATGGTAAATTAATACATAAATATATATCTAACATGTCAAAAAGCTGAGCTTACTAGAGAAACTAAATTGATTAAAGTGGATACCTTTGAGTGGTGTGAGGCCTTTCTGAACGAGAGTGGGAAAGTTGATGATAGACAAGAATGCACCGGCACTAGCAGGCCAACTGATAACGTTGGGGAGTCCAAGTTGATGAGCAGCTTGTATAGTAAAAGGCATGCAGCCATCAGAGACCAAACAAGTAACGGGGGGAATGAGACCCTCAGTGGCAGAGTGGTTGAGTCTACGAACAAGGTTGCAAAAGGGTTGAAGGAAGTTATTTCTGATAGAGTCACAGAGAGAGGGTACGTGTTGAGTAACATTATCATCATCTAAGGGAGGAAGACCATCTGGTATTGTCTCAAATCGAAAGTCTGGTAGGCCATCAAGGGCGTTAGAACCCCTTGATTTCAGCAAGCGTTTGTAGTTGTACTCGGTGTGAACAAAGGTTATGTGAAAGCCTCTCAGGTGTAGCAGCTTTGCTAGTTTTAACAACGGGTTCATATGGCCTTGAGCTGGATATGGAGTCAACACAGCGTGCGCCTTTCTCTCTGCAATGTTACTCATCTTCTCTTCTGTCAAGATTAATGGATGCGGATAAGCCTCTGCTTCACCTCTATAAATATAGCTCATTGTGAAGAAGAAACAGAGGGAGGGAAAATAAATAAATAATAGAATTAATTAAGATGAAAACAAAAGTCTCAACTCTCAACACGTGACACGGATATACCAATGCATGGTTGATAGAATGATAGGGCAGGACGCGAATTAAATTGATTCCAGACAAATAAAGCATTGGCCTTTTATAAAATAATAGTGACAAGAAAAACAAAGTCTTTCATCAATCTAAGGCTCAAATAACTTTTAAATGACGATTTGCAGAGGCTTTGAATCAGCTCATTTATTTAAAAAATGCACATTTATTTTTCTAATCTAATCACCACACACACCGGATATTATTTTTAAAATGTTTTCGAAGGTGATGGATGAAAAAAATGTTGAGCATTACGTGTTTCTTTGTTATACAGCCTTATGACTTACTAATGCCAAAAACAAGACACAAATCCTGAGGTTGAGATATGAACAACTAGCGCATCACTCAATTAGTAACGTCTAACGTGACTCCATCCCTCTCTAATGTTTCCACAGACTGAGCTTTAATCCGACACTGACTAATTTGTATGGAAGAATTTTTTACTTAAAAAATTGAAGTCAGATATCAGAGGTACAACTGAGCTATATTCCTTGGTATTTGAATGGGAAAAACCATACTAATTTGCTGGAATAATAGTTGGAGGGAATATTAAAACCGACGGTTCAAGCTTGCTACCTAGCTTCCAGACCTCAGTGTAATAAACTTAATTGAGTATGCATATAATTTGAATCAGTACTCAGTAGGGTAGTTGTTGAGAGCTGAAAATTAAATAACAGTAATACTTGTGCCAGTGTAGTGACGTTGAGTTTCATGTACTGGGCTTTCCATTAATTTCAGTTGTTGCTGTTTTTAATTCATTGCTTGGTTCGGATACTGCACTCAGTTCCATTCCAGCGGTGGCAACATTATTGACGAAACCTCAACCAGCTTTCGGGTAGGTAGGTTGCTAAATGCTAGCTAGTCAAGTCAGTCTTGTTAATTGAATACGTAAGAAATTAATTCAAATAGTGGTGCAATCGGACTTAGCACATGTGGTGAGGTCAAACATGTACACATGTACGTGTGTGATTGGGGACCTTTGTTTCTTCAAGGCTAGCAAGTTCTGTTTTCGTCCTCTAAAAAAAACAAAGTTTTGTTTTTCGTGTTTTTTTTTTTCATGTCTCATGCTGCATCTTTGGCACACCTTGCGCTACAGTTGAAAACATGTTATTTAGTAAAATGTCATAGTTTTTTTTTTTATTATTATTATTATCATAGGAATGAAATCCCTTAGCTTTATAACAAAACAAATATTGATCAAAATTAAGTTAATTTAGGCGTAATTTTTTATATGTTTAAACAGGTACGTAGTTAGGACTTTAGGGGTGGTGCCATTTGACGGTTTTTGCTGCCGAAATTTCCACTCTTTCGGATTTTTTTATGTGTGTAATTTTTTGGATACTTTATTCTCATTTTTAGTTTCTAATAATAGTGTTCCTTTTTTCAATTACATAAATTATTTATTGATGCGTCAAACACGGGGTTTGAATATATACGTAAATATAATAATTTTTTTGTTGTTTTAAATTTAATTAATTAAAAATAATGTAACGAAGTTATTTAAAAAAAAATTTCTTTTAATATTTATGTGTAGAAACTAATGTATGTGATTAATTAATTAGTTATTAATGCAAGAAAGCTAAGCACCAAGTCAATAATAAAATGCATTTATATTTTTGTTGGAGTCAATGGTTTAAAACAGTTGTAATAAAATCTTAAAAGAGAGAAAGGAGAAGGAGTGTCAATGGAAGCAGCGTTGAAGTTGGAGTCCCTTGCTTGCATAGAGTCGAGCAGTCTGTCTCACTCGGAGCTCCTGGCACTCTCTCTCTGCACATTCGACATTGGCGGCACCAATGAGCTGGTCACTCCCAAGATCGACCCCGCCCTCTTCAACGAGAGCACCGGGTCCCGGCGGCAGACCTACTCCCGGCCCCAGTCCTCCCCCACGGGTCGCCGGCGTCGCCTCGCCGGACTCCTCCCAGCCCCGAAGGTTCCTCCCCTCCCCGCTGCCCACGACCCCGAAAACCGGCTGATAATCGACTACCTGAAACAGCTGATCAGAGAGGACCCGAAGTTGGACCAAGTGGAACTCGGTCCCCCTTCCCTTCCCCAACCGGTAAACATAATCAAGAGGAAGCGCGGCAGGAAGCCCAAAGTTAAGCTCCACTTGGATGACTGCTACCGCGGCATCGACATTCTTAACCAAAACGGCGTCGCTGTCGATCTCCATCAACTCGCCAACTCCCAAGACCCCTTCGCCCACGAGCTTAAGAGACGCACCCAGGGTTTGCACAACGAAGACGACCTGTTAGGGTTTCTCAGGGACTTGCCCGGCCAGTGGGGGAGCCGTAGGAAGAAGCGGAGGATCGTCGACGCTGCTGATTTCGGCGACGTCTTGCCCCTTAGTTGGAAGATTCTTCTCGGTTTGAAGAGAAAGGATGGTCGCGCATGGATCTATTGCCGCAGATACATTAGGTTCTCTTCTTCTCTTTTTCAGCTTTTGTTCTTCTTGTTTTTTAGGGCTTATTGTGTGTTTCATATTCCTTTGCCGCCGCAGCCCCAGTGGACAGCATTTTGTGTCTTGCAAAGAGGTTTCTTCGTATCTGCAGTCTCTCTTGTGTCACGCTGATGCACAGTTGCAAATTAGTCGCAGGACTGAAAATGTAGTGCAGGAACACAAACTGGCTACTGAAAATGTAAGTACACGTCTTCTCATTTTGTTAAGGATTTGCCTCTCTATGCAAACTCACAATCGTTTATTAGAAATTTAATGGTTGAGAATTGTGATTGAACTAAATATGTATATTCAAACATCTTAATCGTTGATTTTCTAATTAATGGTTATTACTATTGCACTTTATCCTCTGAACTGTGTTTCCCCGCTTTAGATGAGGCAAATCTGTTTGTTTAATTAGTTATTGTAGAGATTTATGGACTGTGTGTGCTTGTGCTGCAGTCTGCTGGTGTTACCCAGGAGAATCAAGATCAGAGGCAGATTGTTGCCGTGAACTCGGATGTGTCTGCTGCTAATGAACGAGTGAAGGAGGTTTCCTTGTTGGAGATTGAAAATCTTGCGGATGTGCAGATTCATGACCTGTTTGAATGTCGCAAGTGCAACATGAGCTTTGATGAGAAGGATCCCTACTTGCAGCACCTGTTGTCAGTTCACCAGAGGACCACAAGGCGGTACCGCCTTGGTTCATCTGTTGGAGATGGAGTTATAATTAAGGATGGGAAGTTTGAGTGCCAGTTCTGCCATAAGGTGTTTCTGGAAAGGCGTCGCTACAATGGTCATGTGGGGATCCATGTTAGGAATTATGTGAGGAGAGTTGAAGATTCGCCAGGTCAGGCAAATGTCCAGAGGACGGACGACAAATCTCCTGTCAGTGAGGACGTGCCTTTAAGGATATCTAAGATGGATGCCCTCATTGAAATTGCTCAAAACTCTATTATGGAGGATTCTGTCACTGAACCCCATAGTTCAGCTAAACTCAATAGGATTCCTGCTTCAGATATTGCTGTTGGTTACTTAGATCAAGATGGAAACTCTGAGTCTCCTATCAGTGATCAGCAAATGGAAGTGAGCATGACTGGAAAAAATGTGGATCATGATTTGGATGGAAAAGTAGAGGAAATTGATGATGATAACCATGCGATTGATGTAAAGATGGTTACTTTTCTGGATAACATGGATATGTTATCTATAAATAAGCAAGATGTTAATGCACCTGAGATTTCTGAGGTAAAAGATGATGTGCCATTGACTATTGAGGAACTGGATCAGTCTGGGATGGATTTGGATGGCGTTTCTCAAACCTGTTTACTTCCTTTATCTGAACATCACATAATACCAGAATCTGAAATGAGTGAAAATTCTGGATGTGGTAATAATACTAAGGGTCAATTTATACTTGATGGAGACATCAGTAACAAGAGTGAGTTGGAATTTGGTTTAAATGGCTTGAAGGATGTACCTGTTACTGTTAGCACTAGTGTCCAAGAGATGGTAAGGCCAGCTTCTGAAGAAAATGTGGTACACTCTACAGTTTTTAACTCCTCTATATCCATGGAACAATCTTTGGAATGTTTACCTGCATTCAGCTCTGACAAGGTATAAGGCATAACCTATGGATGCCTTTATTTTCAGGGTTCCATATATGTTGAAAAATTGAGGGAATAGTCCTACACCTATTATATCAAGGTCCTCTTAGAAAGTGATTAATTTGAGGTCTTCTGTGTATGCATGGGATGTGGACTACTGTGCTTATTTTCATCTGTGTCCCTGAATGTATTCTGGTTTTATTTTGTATTCAATCATTGGTGTAATTTTTCATTATTTACAAAGCTCTTGGCACACTTTCCTGATGTCAACAACACGTGGTTTTGTAAACCAGTTTTGTTTTCTGAGCATATCTTACATGCCCTGTCAACAGCCCTGCCATGTCTTGTGCTTTTCTTAAATTTGATGTGTGCGGGAGATTTGAGGAGTTCTAATTGCTAGGTGATGACCATGTGCTTGTGCACTTGAAACAACCTTTGTCTAGTACATTTCTTGTTTTTTGCTCTTTCTTTAGTTGAACACGTGCTAAAAGCTAATTATGATTATTGGAATCTAGCATCATTAACTTCAACTTCTCTTATGAGCAATTAGCTACTACCCAGCCATGCGTCTCAACTGGTTGGTAGTGCTGAACTTAACCTTAAAAAATTGTTGTCGTTGCTCATTGACAGGGAGGAAAACAGTTTTGCAGTGTTGACCATGAACATGATAATGTGAAGGGGTTCCAAGAATTGAGATTTGATGAAATAGATAAGTATGATTTTGCAAGGGTTCAAGATTCTCCTTCTCTGCCTGATAACACAGTGGTGGAAGGGGCGCATGCATCCTCAGTTCAGTTTGAATCACAAGAAGCTGTGCTAAATATTGGGGGCAGAGATCAGCTTACAACTATGTGTGTATGGTGTGGAGTAGAGTTTAGCCATGATGCTTTTAATTCCGAAATACAACCAGATTCTGTTGGATTCATGTGTCCAGCTTGTAAGGCAAAAATCTCTGGTCAAATCAATGTCTTGGACTGTGGATCGCCAAATGCTGGCTGTCTATAGACTGGTAATTGCTGATTCTCTGTAGATTAATGGTTTGATTAGAATGGTTTCCGTTATCTTGTCTCCTTATTATGAAATTTTCCCAACTGAAAGATAAGGTATCCATTTAGTTTTTGAGGGGAGAGCATTATTCTAATTTAAAACTTTCTAATGTGATTTTATAAAAAAAAGAAAGAAGTGATTTTGTAGTTACTCAAGAACTAAGTGATGAGCAAAAAAAGCAGTCATACTGCAAAGAACAAAAAACCATTTAAAAATAAAAATAAAAAATGAAGTTACTAGAGAGTAGAGAGGGGAAGGGGGAGGGGAGAGATTCCAATATGATTTACCCTTTTTATAAGAAATCTATTACCAATATGATTTACTCTTGTTACCGTGGTAATTGTCGTAACTGCAGTGGCAGCAACCCCATATCATATTTCGTGTGAAATTCAAACAGAGTTTTTAACTTTGGCAGTTGAATGATATTCCAAAGACAGTAGAAGGAGACGATTTAGAAGAAAAAAAGCCAGGATTTGGGGGGTTGATGGAATGCTCAATTATAGATTGTATTGTGTTTTATTTTATTAATTTCTCCTCGTATGTTGTATTGTCGTACATTTATTCGTATGAGAACCGATATTTAGTGTTGTTTTCTTTTATGCACACTCTGCTGTAATAGTGCATATGGCTTTCAATTTGAACTCAGTACATCTGTACATAACGAATGAATTTATTCCACAATTATGGAAATATGAACATATATAACAATTTAGGCCGATGGGAGATCCTCAGCAGTGAAATTGAACCATATTTCCTGTCGTAAGTAGTTTATTAGCTAGTATAGGGTTTTTATACACCTAACCAAAATATTTTTTTAATACATTTACATGATTTAATTGTTCCCATTTATTTCCTCATTCACTTCTCAATATCTCTTATCCCGCATATACAGGAGTAAAAGTCTGCATATATAGGAGTAAAAGTCTGAAACTCAAACGGATTCTCTTTCTCTTCATCTTCACCTATTTTTGCTACTAGCAGCAACTAGGTAAATCGTCTCAAAGGTAAATCGTCTCAGAATCAACAATCCATTGAGGTGATATGCAGGTTTGAAAGAATTAAAGAACAACTTTGATCTTTTCTGTCACTCCAAGTTTGTGCGTATATTAAAAATTAATATTATAAACATTTAATTACTATTGATTAACTAAGAAATAAAAAATTGTTGTGGCTGTGTTGTTAAAAAACAATAGAAAGACAAAAATAAATGAGTGTATATTGAAAAAAAAAATCTAGTGTGATTCGATGTATAAGAAATGCTGCTTCATTTCAATGTTAAGGATCTACATTCATTTAGGCTTTGTATACAAAGTGTGTGTGTTATTAATGTATATAAATTTAATTCTAATGAAAATTTACGAAGATTGAGAAAATAATTCAAGATTGATAATATAAAAGTATTTTTAAAAATCTACTGTGACGTCGAACCGATAAGTTAAAAAAAATGGAAATTTCATTAAAAATAACAAAAAAATACATCATAAATTAATATAATTTTATTATAAAATTTATTAGTTTAATTTTTATAATTATTTTGTATATGATATTATATATTTTGTTTTATTTAATTAATATTAAACTTCATGGATTAATATAATTAAAATAATAAATATTATTTTTATTTTTAAGTCAAAGAGATATGTTAACGTAAGTACATCTTTTTTAATAAAGATGTTTAATGGCTCTTTTTAACATTTTTACCATTGGAGTGAATGGTTAAGTAAACTGTTTAAACCTATGTGAAACTACATGGCCTAAAAAAAAAGATTAGCATTCTCTTTAATAATTTTACCATAGATGTTTTAAATAAAATATTAAAAAATATAAAAAAAAATTATCTTTGAAATGTGTAAATAAAAAGCTCTTTATTAACGGGTTCATGTTTCGAAACATGTATGTCATTTTTGTTGGTCATTATAATCAATTACACTACCGATCCAATATTCAAATTTACTCATAGAAATTGTTAATACTTTTATTTCATAAAGAATTAAGTTGTACCTTAAAAATTAAAAGAATATAAATAATAATCTTTTATAACATGTAAAAGTAATCTAATATTGAATTAAATGAATGAAACATCATAAATAAGTCAAACACAGCAGCTGTGTGCAATGCAAAATGTGAGTTGATATATAATTGAAAATTTGGCTGGACCTTTTTACCTTTTCTTTCTTCTTTGGGGTGATAGAAAATAATTTTTAGCGGTTGTTACGAATACTACTTGCACGAAACAAAACCTAGAATGCACGTATAAAACGAATATGAAAAGTGGATGCAGATTTGGGTGGGCAGCTAAAGAAACAGTTAGGAGCATCTGGTTCTTGAATCTTGACTATGTACGTATAGGAAGAATAATGGATAATAAAAGCTTATGTTAGACGCAAATTAAAAGAGATGTGCCACTAATAACAGTTAGTTCGAGTGATATTTCATCTATAATACTAACTTTGATCGATGTCTTATCTCGTATCCAATAGAGTTGTCTGTCTATCTTTGATCGATGTCAGCATTTTGCATTTTCAACAGACAGCAAGAATGAATTCTTCATTTAATCTGGCTTCTTCTTTTTATCAATAACAAAAGTATGTGCGTACTGTGTAATGATGGTGCCAAGATTACTAATCGTCAACACAACAAGGGGAAACGCACGAACAAAGGTGAAAACTAGTCTCCTTTATATACCCTTCTTCTTGGTTGCTTGTATGTTTGGCCTACCTATAATTTTCAAACAATGAACCGTAAACATAAATCTGGAACAAGGAGAAAGGGTGCTTCTTTGCTCGCAAATACTTACACAGGTTATACTACAACTCGTTGCCTTGTTTCCCCAAAGAAAAATAATGGGAAAGCAACACTGGCTTGCATAGGTTGCAAACAATACTTTTCAGTACCTCCAAGAGCAACTGCATACCGTTGTGATAATTGTCCTGGTGACAACAATTCAATTTCAGGTTCTCATGAGAAATCAAGGAAAGACAGTGAAGCCTTCAAACATGGTCAACTGAATAATGCTACTAACAACAGTAACACAAATGGAGCTCTATCGAGAATATTTTCTCCTTCAGCAAGTTCTTCCTTATCCTTGTCCATATCAAGTAACAAGCGCGCAGTTATATGTGGAGTTACATACGGGAAAAGGAATTTCAAGCTCGAAGGAAGCATTAATGATGTCAATAACATGCACAATCTACTTCTTCAGAAATTTAAATTCCCAATTGACTGCATACGTGTCCTCACAGGTATCTCCTTCACTTGAGTCCTTTTCTAATTGGTATGTAATGTGAATTTTATATGATTTATTGCAAAAAAAAAAAAAAATTATGTTTCCTGTTTGTTTGATTGCATAGCAAAATAAAATTGAAAGCTCCTTCTGAACAATAATTTAATACTTCTTATGACTAGAATGTATATATATGTATATCTTCAACTATATTTGAAGTCTTAGTATTATGCTATTATTGTCTACGATTTTTGTTGAACCAAGTTTGCAAATAAATCAACAGGTCTCATAGAGTCATAGTCATATGTCCTTTCATGAGATCTTCAACTTTCCCTGTGTAAGAGTGTTAAGCATGCATAGAAAATGCCACTGCCAGCTATAGTAGTGATAATGAAAGATACAGATTAAGTTTTATTTAAAAACTTGTAAATTACAGAAGAAGAGAAGGATCCAAATTTAATTCCAACAAAGAGGAACATACTGGAATCCTTAAAGTGGCTTGTGAAGGACTGCAAGTCAGGGGACTCATTAGTGTTCTACTTCTCTGGACATGGTCTGCAACAACCAGAATATTGCAAAGAAGATGAAATTGATGGGCTCGATGAAACTATTTGTCCTGTTGATTTTATGACAGAAGGAATGATCAATGACAATGATATCAATTCTACCATTGTTAAACCACTCAAGAAAGGTGTCACTCTTCATGCTATTATCGATGCTTGTCATAGTGGAACAACACTTGATCTTATGTATCTTTGCAAAAAAGAAAAGTAAGTACATGTAACCTATTTAATGCATTTTATTTTTTGCTTCTATTCCAAACTAATTGATCTCTTTTGTATGCTTGCAGAGGAAGTTGGAAATGGAAGGATAACAAACCAACCCATAGTAAAAAACCTATGACAAAACAAACAAGTGGTGGGCTTGCAATTTGCCTCAGTGCTTGTGAAGATAGTCAGATGGCCGCTGATACCGCAGTAAGAAATAAGAATCTTGGATATGTATTTTCATCTATCCCCTCCATGTGATGAAATGCAATGCAATAAATTAAAGATACTTTCACATCTTAAATTTTGACTTGTGAGTTGTGACCAACCCTGTGCAGGCTTTTGATGGAAACAAGTTTAACGGTATTATGACCTATCTTTTCTCAAAAATAATCAAAGAACATTCGGATGAAATAACATATGGCACTTTACTAGAAAAGCTACATGAGGAAATCGGAAGGATCCACCAAAGCAAATTCTCTAACAGCATCTTGAAACGTATTTTTCATCGTAAAATTGACCAGGTAGGCTTCCATCTTCTTTAGTTGCTAAGTGTTATCAATCCATGATTTTGTTTAGCGTTAATACAATTAAACTGTCTTCATTATTTTATCTCATGTAAATGAATCTTGTCCGAATTTAGTAGCCTAAAGCTTTTAAGCAGTGTGTAAAATATCTGACATAATCTGCAGAATTCCAATGTATAAGATATATAACATAATAGAAATTTAGTATCTGGTTATCTTGCATCCGTGCATTGTTATCTGCACGCTACAGCAGAGGCATATCAGTATGAAGTATGAACCATAATGATAAAAAAGTTTTAGATTCTCTGAAATCAATGATCTCCCTTTTAAATTTCTAGAGAACATAATCTTACGCTTACGGTTTTTGTTTTATTACCAAAATTACATCGTCTATGATATATAAAAGGAGCTAAATGTTATCTCTATGGAGCAGCATCAAGCATTCACAAACTTTTCTTTGTGTATCCAACTCATTCAAAATGCATTATAAATCACAGTTGCGTAATTCCTGATTGTATTTTTACGGTGAAATTGGATTCATTTCTTTGGTGCATTGCAGGACCCTCTTTTATCATCGTCAGAGAAATTTGATATTGCTAGAGGCATATTTAAATTGTGAGCATGTACGTTGGAAAAGACAATTCCCTCAATTGTTAATTGGTTGGCAAGGTGAGGACAAAATATTATTGGCAATTCATGGTAGCCATCTCACAATGGAAGAAATCAATTATCTATTATAAAAGAAGAATTTGTAGTGTGAAGAAGTTCAACCTCGAGTAGGAATACGTGGTGTTCAAGGATTCATGATTGGTGAATCCGAACTAATCCAAACTAACTTAATCAGTTTGGTTTGGATTTTGTTAGCATTTGAATTAGATCCAATTTAAACTGATCATGATTCATGCACTTATAAGTTGGATAACCAGTTCTTGTTTAGAATGGTTAAGGTTTATAACTAATTAATTATTTATTGGCATGTGTTCGATTTGTCATGTCATTTAATAAAAATTAGATCTTAATTAGATATATTATCTAATCAATTTTGAATTAATTTAAATAAATCTAAAAATATATTATCTAATTAGTTCCCATCTTTAAAAACATTATTATTATTATTATTTAAATTTCAACTATTTAAGTCATTACGTTTATTTTTTCATGTTTTTTAAAACTTCATTTTTTTTTCAAATTTAAGGACATTACTTTTATTTTTCTAATTTTTCATTTTTTCAAAATTTTCAAGAAATTCATCTTGTTTTTTTCTTTCTTTTTTTTTTTTTTCAAAATTTTAAGACATACTACTATTTTTTCATATTTTTAAAATTTTCATTATTTTTAAAATTTTGAAGATATTATTCTTATTTTTCATTTTTTTTTTCCAAATTTTCAAGTCAAAACACATGTTTTTTATCTTTAAAAAATTTCAAGACATTACTCTTGTTTTTATTTTTTTAAAAATTTTCAAAACATTACTTTTGTTTTTTCATATTTTAAAATTTTTCATTTTTAAAAAAAATAAATTTTGTTTTTTTAAATTTTCATGACATACTTTAAAAAAAATCAAATTTTAAAAAAACAAATCATGACATTTCTCTTATTTTTTCATAGTTTAAGATATAGGGTTTCATGTTTAAGATTTACGGTTTATGATTTTGTGATTTAGGATCTAGGGGTTTATTTCATGGTTTTATGATTTATAATTTTATAGTTTAGGATTTAGGGTTTCATGGTTTATGATTTAAGGTTTCATTAAAGATTTAGAGTTTCGTAGTTTAGGATTTGAGGGTTTTATGGTAAAGATTTAGGGTTTTATGGTTAAGATTAATTAAGGTTTATGCCTTTATGGTTTAGGATTTAGGGTTTCATTCCATTGTCTAGGATTTAAGGTTTCATAGTTTAGGATTTAGGATTTCATTTCATGGTTTACGATTTATGCTTTTATTTAGGATTTGGAATTTCATTTATAAAATCATAAATTAGGATTTAGGGTTTCACAAATGAAATCCTAATAATATAGGGTTTCATAAATAAAACCCTAAATGACTTCATAAATGAAATCTTAAATCTTAAACTATGAAAAATCCTAGATTGTAAAACATGAAACAATAACCATGAGTCTTAAATGAAACCCTACATCATAAACCATGAAATGAAACCTTAAACTATGAAATGAAATCCTGAATCCTAAACCACGAAACCTTAAATCTTGTTTTATTTTTTTCTTTCAATTTTTCAAGACATTATTCTTGTTTTTTCATATTTTTAAACTTTTTTTATTCAATTTTTCAAAACTTTATTCTTCTTTATTCAAATTTTTTGAATTTTCATATTTTCAAATTATCCAAACCTTACTCTTGTTGATTCAGGTTTTTTTTTTTTTTCAAATTTTCAAGTCAATACATTTATTTTTAAATTTTCAAGGTATTACTCATGTTTTATTTGTATTTTTTAAAATTTTATTTGTTTTTTTACATTATTCTTAATTTTTTTAAAAAAAATCATATGTTTAAAATTTTGAAGACATAAGTCTTGTTTTTTTGTATTTTTTCTTATTTTCAAGTCATTATACTTGTTTTTTCAATTTTTATTTTAAAATTTTCAAGACATTACTCTTTTATTTCTTATTTTTATTTTTATTTTCAAATTTTCAAGCCATATTACTTTTTTTTTAAAAAAAATCATGGTTTTAAATTTAGGGTTTCATGCTTAATTTAGAGTCTATGGTTTCATGATTTATAATTGAGGATTTATGATTTTATTTTAAGGTTTAGGATTTAGGGTTTCATTTATGAAATCATAAATTAAGATTTAAAGTATCATTTATGAATACTTAAATTAAGTTTTATGGTTTCATTTAGGATTAGGGGTTTCATAATTGAAACCTTAATGATTAAGGATTTCATCATTGAAATCCTAAATCTTAAATAAAACCTTAACTCATTAATTATGTAATGAAACCCTAAATCTTAAATCATGAAACCCTAAATTCTAATGAAAATCTTAAACCACGAAATGAAATCCTAAATCCTAAATCATGAAATTATAATCATATACCTTAAATGAAACCCTAAATCACAAATCATGAAATGAAAGCTTAAATCATAAATCATGAAACCATAAACCTTAAACCATAAAATACAACCCTAAATCTTTTTTTTCTTCAAATTTTCAAGATATTACGCTTATTTTTCATTACTTATTCAAATTTTCAAGACATTAGTTTTATTGATTCATTTTTTTTTTTCGAATTTTCAAATCATTACACTTATTTTATTTTTTTTTATGTTTTTTTTCAAAATTTCCAGGACATTACTCTTATTTTTTTCTTAAGGTTATGATTTAGGGTTGCATGGTTTAAAATTTAGGATTTTGTGATTTAAGATTTAAGATTTCATTTATGAAATTATAAATTAAGATTTATGGTTTCATTTAAGATTCAAGGTTTCACTAAAACCCTAATGATTTAAGGATTTATAAATGAAATCCTAAATCATGAATGAAACCCTAACGACTTGGGGTTTCATAAGTAAAACCTTAAATCCTTAAGGAAACATTGAATCATAATCCATGTAATGAAATCCTAAATCTTAACCCATGAAACCCTAAATCTTAATGAAACTCCAAATCTCAAAACATGAAATGAAACCATAAATTCTAAATCTTGAAACACTAACCATAAATTTTAAATGAAACCTTAAATCATAAATCAGGAAACTATAAACCTTAAATCGTTAAATGAAACTTTAAATGCTAAACCATGAAACCATAAATTATAAATTAGGATTAAGGGTTTCATTATAATTTAAGGTTTAATAAATGAAACCTTAAATCATACATCATGAATTAAAACCAAGTGGTGTTTGGTTTAATTGTTTTCTAATTTAATATAAAATAGAAAATATAGTTGAAAATGCGTTTGTTTTAATTTTTTAAAACACTTTGAGTAAAAATATTTTCTAAAAAAAGTTGAAAATTGAAAACAAAGATATGATGTTTTTCAAATTTTCACTTTTATAAAAATCTTCTTCATCCTTCAACAACTTCGTTTTCAACATTTTCACTTATATACAAAAAGTTTCTAATATTTGAAAATATGAGAATGAAAACTATTTTCAGAAAATGAAAATAGGAAATATCTCTTGCAACCAAATGCCACCTTAAATCCTAAACTATTAAACTTTAAATTTTAAACCTATAAATAAAACTTTAAATTCTAAACCATGAAACCTAACCATAAATCCTATATGAAAACCTTAAATCATAATTCATAAAACCATAAAGCTTAATCCATGAAATGAAATTCTAAATAAAAAACCATGAAACTTTAACGCGTAATGAAACCTTAAATCATAAATCATGAAACCCTTAAGCTTAAACCATGAAACCCTAATTTTTTTTTTCAAATATTCAAGACATTAATCTTCTTTGTTTTTTTTTTAAAAAAAATTTTCAAGACATTACTCTTATAATTTCATATTCTTAAATTTTTGTTTTTCAAAACTTTATTCTTCTTTTTTCATATTTTTCAAATTTTCAACTCATTACACTTATATTTTAAAGTTTTTTTTTCAATTTTTTAATATTTTATTCTTGTTTTTTCATATTTTAAAACTTTTCATCTTTTTGAAATGTTCAAGTCATTAAACTTGTTTTTTCATTTTTTTTTCAAAATTTTCAAGACATTATTTTTGTTTTTTCATATTTTTAAAATTTCAATTTTAAAAAAAAAAATTCAAGACATTCGTCTTGTTTTTTTTAAAACCTTAAAAATTTAGAAATTCATAACTGAAACATTAAATCTAAATACTAAATATTAAATGTTTCATAAATCTAATAATAAATCGAAACCGTAAATATTTATGGTTTCATAAATCAAATAATAAATAAAAACCCTAAATATTTATAGTTTCATTAATGAAACCCTAATAATTTAAAGTTTCATTACTGGAATTGTAAATTAAAACCTTAAATATTTAGGATGTCATAAAGAAACCCTTAAATATTTAGGGTTTTGATAAATGAAACCCTATATTTAAATGATAAACATTTAAGGTTTCTTAAATGAATCCTCAATTATTGAGGGTTTCATATGAACCCTAAATAATTAAAATTTCATTAATAAAACCCTAAATTTAAATCCTAAATATTTAGGATTTCATAAATAAAATAAAAAATTGAAACTCTAATTAATTAGGGTTTCATTAATAACTTGTGTTTCATAAATGAAACACAAAATTGAAACCTTAATTATTTAGGGTTTCATTAATGAAACTCTAAAATTCACTCTACATTAAAACTATGAATATGTAAGATTTTGTAAATAAAATCATAAATATTTAGGATTTTATTGATTAAATCCAAAATTTCATCTTAAATTGAAACCCCTAAAATTTAGGGTTTCATAAATGAAAGATTAAATTAAAACCCTAAATATTTTAGGTTTCATTAATCAAAACCTTAAATATTTAGGGTTTTAATTTATTGTTACATTTATGAAACCTTAAATATTTAGATTCCAATTTAATTTTTCATTTGTGAAACCTTAAATAGTTATGGTTTCATTTTTGAAACCTTAAATATTTAGGGTTTCAATATAGGATGAAATTTAGACTTTAATCAATGAAATCATAAATATTTATTATTTCAATTTAAGGTTTCATTTATGAAACCCTAATTACTTAGGTTGTCATTAATGAAACTTTAATTATTTAGATATTCAATTTAGGATGTCATTAATGAAACCCTAAATAATTGAGATTTGTTTTATGAAACTTTAAATATTTATGGTTGCAATGTAGAGTTTCATTTATCAAAACTTAAAATAGTTAAAGGTTTCTTTTAGAAACCCTAAATATTTTGAGTTTCAATTTATGGTTCCAATAATGAAACCCAAACTATTTGGGGTTTCATTAATGAAATCTTAAATATTTAGGATTTTGATTTAATGTTTCATTTATGAAACTCTAAATATTTAGGGTATTATTTATTAAACCCTAAATTTTTAAGATTTCAATTTATGATGAAATTTAGGATTTAATCAATGAAACCTTAAATATTTAGAATTTTATTTACAAAATCTTAAATATTCAGAGATTCAATGTAGGGTGAGTTTTAAAGTTTCATTATTGAAACCTTAAATAATTAGTGGTTCATTAATGAAACCCTATATAATTAGGGTTTCAATTTAGTGTTTCATTTATGAAACACAAATTATTAATGGTTTCAAATAAGTGTCTTATATATGAAACACGTAATATTTAGGATTTAAATTTAGGGTTTTATTAATGAAACCCTCAATAATTGAGGATTCATTTAAGAAACCCTAAATAATGATGGATTAAATATATGGTTTCATTTATCAAAATCGCAAATATTTAAGGGTTTATTTATGACACCTTAAATATTTAAGGTTTCAATTTACAATTGCATTAATGAAATCCTAAATAATTAGGGCTTCATTAATGAAGCCATAAATATTTAGGGTTTTGATTTAATATTTGATTTATGAGACCCTAAATATTCAAGGTTTCAATTTAGGATGAAGTTTACGGTTGAGTTATTGTAATCTTAAATATTTTTCGTTTCAATTTAGGGTTTCATTTATTAAACACTTAATTATTTTGGGTTTTCATTTAGGGTTCCATTAATGAAATCCTAAATATTTAGGCTTTTTATTTATTGTTATATTTATGAAACGTTAAATATTTAGGATTTCAATTGAGGATGAATTTAGGATTTAATCAATGAAACCCTAAATATATAGGATTTTATTTACGAAATCCTAAATATTTAGAGTTTCAATTTAAGGTGAGTTTTAAAGTTTCATTAATGAAACCTTAAATAATTAGGGTTTCAATTTAGTAATTCATTTACGAAATACAAGTTATTAATGGTTTCAATTAAGTGTTTTATTTACGAAATCCAAAATATTTAGGATTTAAATATAGGGTTTTATTTGGGAAACCCTAAATGGTCGAGGTTTTGTTTATGAAACCTTGAATATTTATGGTTGCAATTTATAGTTTCATTTTCAATACCTTAAATATTTAATATTTTCTTTAACAAACTAGAAATATTTTGGGTTTCAATTTATGGTTCCAATAATTCAACTCTAAAAAAATTCGGGTTTCAATTTAGGATGAAATTTAGGGTTTTGTTATTCTAACCTTTAATGTTTTTTGTTTCATCTTAGAGTTTCATTTATCAAACACTTAAATATTTTGGGTTTTAAGTTAGGATTACATTAATGAAACCTTAAATATATAGGATTTTGATTTATTGTTACATTTATGAAACCTTAAATATTTAAGGTTTCGATTAAATGTTTCATTGATGAAACCTTAAATAGTTAATGCTTCATTTTTCAAACTCTAAATATTTTAGGTTTCACTTTAAGATGAAATTTAAAATTTAATCAATGAAACCATAAGTATTTATGTTTCCAATTTAGAATTTCATTTATGAAATCCTTAATATTTAGGATTTTATTTACGAAATCTTAGACATTTAGGGTTTCAATTTAGGGTATCATTAATGAAACCCTTAATAATTGAGGATTCATTTAAAAATCCTAAATATTTATGTTTTAAATATATGGTTTCATTTATCAAAAGCTTAAATATTTAGGGGTTTATTTATGACACCTTAAATAATTAAGTTTTCAATTTACAATTCCATTAATGAAACCTTAAATAATTAGGGTTTCATTAATGAAATCATAAATATTTAGGGTTTCAATTTATTATTTAATTTATGAAACCCTAAATACATAAGGTTTTGATTTATTGTTACATTCATGAAACCCTAAATATTTAGGGTTTAGATTTTGGTTGTCATTAATGAAACCTTAAATAATTGAGGTTTCGTTTTTGAGACCCTAAATATTTATGGTTGCAAATTACAACTTCATTTATCAAAACCTTAAATATTTAATATTTTCTTTATGAAACCCTAAATACTTTTGGTTTCAATATGGTTTGAATAATGCAACACTAAATAATTAGGGTTTCCTTAATGAAATTCTAAATATTTAGGGTTTCGATTTAATATTTTATTTATGAAACCCTAAATATTTAGGGTTTCAATTTAGGATGAAATTTTTTATTTAATCAATGAAACCCTAAATATTTATGCTTTGAATTTAGGGTTTCATCTTAAATATTTAGAATTTTGATTAGAAAACTTTAAATTTTTAGGGTTTCAATGTAGGGTGAGTTTTAAGGTTTCTTTAATGAAACCCTAAATTTAGGGTTTTATTAAAGAAACCTCAAATAATTAGGGTTTCAATTTAGTGTTTCATTAATGAAATACAAATTATTAGCAATTTCCATTAAGAGTTTTATTTATGAATCCCTAAATATTTAGAGTTTAAATTTAGGGTTTTATTTATGAAACCCTAATTATTTGGTTCAATTTAGGCTATCATTTGTGAAATTTTAATTATTTAGAGTTTCAATTTAGGTTGTCATTAATGAAATCTTAAATAATTGAAGTTTCGTTTATAAAACCCTAAATATTTATAGTTGCAATTTCGAGTTTCATTTATCAAAATCATAAATATTTAGGGATTTTCTTATGAAACCTTAAATATTTAAGGTTTCAATTTAGTGTTTATTATTGTAACCCTAAATATTTTTTGTTTCAATTTAAGATTTCATTTATCCAACCTCTAAATATTTAGGGGTTTTTTTTATGAAACCTTAAATATTTTGGGTTTCCATTAATGAAACCATAAATATTTAGGGTTTTGATTTAGAATAAAATTTAGAATTTAATCAATGAAACCATAAATATTTATGTTTTCAATTTAGGGTTTCATTTATGAAACCCTTAATGTTTAGGATTTTATTTACAAAACCCTAAATTTTTAGGATTTTATTTACGAAACCGTAAATATTCAGGGTTTCAATTTAGGGTGAGTTTTAAGGCTTCGATTAAGGGTTTTATTTATGAAACTCTAATTATTTAGGATTTCATTTATGGAATCTTAAATAATTGAGGTTTCATTTATGAAATCCTAAATATTTATGGTTGCAATGTAGAATTTCATTTATTAAAATCCTAAATATTTAGGGGTTTCTTGATGAAACCCTAAATATTTTGGGTTTCAATGTATGATTCTAATATGTAATCCCAATTATTTAGGGTTTCAATTTAATGTTTCATTTATGAAGCCCTAAATATTTAGGGTTTCAATTTATGATAAAATTTAGGATTTAATCAATGAAACCCTAAATATTTATGTTTTGAATTCTCACTTATTTAATCAATATTTTTTAACATTCTCACATTTAAAAAAAAAAATAAAGACATTACATTTGTTTTTTCATATTTTTAAAATTTTATTTTTTCCAATTTTTAAGACAATCCTCTTGATTTTTAATGTTTTTTTTAAAAAATATTTTTTTTTCAAATTTTCAAGAATTACTCTTGTTTTTTTTTCATATATTTTCAAGACATTTCTATTATTTTTTTAAAAAAAAAAAATTCAATTTTCAAGACATTATTCTTGTTTTTCATATTTTTAAAATTTTTTTAAAATAGTGTATAGGTGGTTAGAGGAGGAATGAGTAAAGTTTATCAACTCCATGCAATCAAAGAAGTTGTAAGGAAGAAAAGAACAAGCTACCAAGAATAAGAGTTAAATTTCTCTCATGGAAGAAGATAAACTTGGAAGAGAAGAAAGGGAATAAAGAGATAATTGAAAAAAATAAGCTTTATGCTCTTAACCATTAAGAGTTTTTTTATTTTCCCCTATACACTATTTAACCATACCCCCTCTTACATAATAATAAAGTTCAAATATCATTGAAATCCACTATACATCTAATAATACACCTACAACATACTTTATTTTATTTATTAGTTCATTAAATAACATAAACTACAATTTAAATCTTCCTGTATCTTAAATTAAACACTTGATCACACATTATAAAAAATCACAATGTTACACTTGGAAACAATTTCTCTCTCATTTGCTAATTTTTCCTGCATAATTGATTCATTTGAGTTTATGTTTTCTATAACATTAAATCAATATACAAAAATAAGTGTTACATAATTGTTCTTCAGAAATGATACACAAAAATGATTTTGTTTTTATATAGCATATTTCCATTCTTGTTTGCAAGCCGCATACTCCCCTTTACAAACATATAATAAAATACTGTATTAGTGCTATAAACATGTGTGTGCACAAAAATGATATGTTACCATTGTATAATCACACACTCTCCCATGATTTACTCTCCCATAATTTCAATAAAGGATTTCTAATTGTAATCTAAGTGTTTATAAAAAATGATGATTCAGAATATACAACATTTGATTTCTTATAAGAACTATACGCTTAGAATAATTCATTATGGAATGTGTAACTAACAATTGTTTTTATTAAAAGTGTCACGACCCATCTTAGGGTCATGACCGGCGTAAAGGCTACACCCCCCTTAACCTGGCTAGCCTGACAACAATACCTCACTAAGACATATTTAAGAATAAACATAAAAGGGTCACTAAAAATTCGGTAGGACCTCTCTTATAAATAGGGAAAATACACAAAAGTCTCACCTGCGAAATCATTACACAACATAGATCCTTAACATAATATTCATAGTTTCTCAAAATATTTTAAGTGCGTCTATGACGTACAATGCAGGACAACCCTTTTACAACTCCCAAAAATGATTCACTATAAACCTATCTATGATCCTAAGTCTATCTCTATAGCTGCAGCTGCATCATACCGGAGTTACCAAAATATACTCTCCATTATAAGTAATGGAGGCCTACTAAAAAGATGTAAAAATTCTGGATGGATCTGCAAATCCCAAGAAATCCGCTACTCTAACACTTGCAAATCTCGAGGAAAAAGAAATAAAAGCGGGGTAAGTCACAAGGACTTAATGAGAGCATAAAATACAAAGTAAACCGAAAGAAGGAAACAACCATTGCACGAGTTTTTCATCTAAAGAATTTAAATGACTTAAAGTAAAAAAGAAAATAAATCAATTCACTTAAGAAACTCATTAGAATTATAATTATGCATCATACATAACTGACATTTATACTAACATTCGATTTACTATATGCGCATAGACCACATTATCTCTTCGTTGTGACAAATAGTAATTATATTACATTATATTTTCGTTGCAATGAAAGAAAATTATATATAACTATGAATATTTAATTCATAAGCTACATTATCTCTTCACTTTAACAAACAGTAACCAATCACAAACTCATAATGAGAACTCACTTCCCATATTTAAATGACATTATCAAAACCACTAAAAATCCTAAATAAATATTATACTTATTCCTCCTTCTCAAATACTCAAATGGGAACTCTTAAATTTTACTTTTTTTCATAAAGCTACTCACAACCAAAGAGAACTCAAATCAACGACTTATAACGCCATCAAAAGAAGCAACCTAGTATTTGCCACATAATCTAAACATGAAAATAAAAGAATCACTTATTAGACAAAATCTTTAAATTAACATACATAAGATTTTGAGGGAACAACATTAACTACAATAATTACATTTCTAACTCTCTTATAAGACCATTACTAATCTCTACCATAACTACATTCATCTATTTCGATGGGTTACGAAAATTTACTTCAAAGAGTACAAATGCGGAAAAATTTAAAAAGATGAGTATTATTCCTTCATGTTCAAATCACGTGCTCCACACTTTCATGGTGACGATAGGGAGTTAACTTTGAAGAGAATGAAGAATAGAGATTTGAAAATGATGGAAGGGGATTATAATATATAATATTATAAAAAAAATATACATATAATAATAATAATAAGTGAAATGGTGTGTTTCAAAAAGTATAACAGTAAACATTGATTGTGATTATAACTTTTTTTTTACATTAAGAGAGTAGAAGAATGAGAGAAAAATATATTAAATAAAAGTAATTTAACATGTGAACAATTATACTGTGACACCTTATAAGAATGAAAAAATAATTAAGATGACATCTTCTAAGGTTATGTCAGTTATTATATTAAAACAATAGTTGAAGCCAAATACACCCATAAAAAATTGATATATAGATACTAATAGAGAGCTCAAGAAGATGCAATTTCCAATAAATTTCAGTAAATAAAAGTGTGCTGATGAGGGCGTGTTGCTTTCTCTTAAAACAATTGACAAGTGGTACGTATCTGGTTCTTGATTATGTATATAGTGAGTGAGAATAATGGATAAAAGCGTACGTTGGACGCGATAGAGATGTGCCACTAATAACAGGTGGAGTTTTATTTTTCTATGATACTATCTATCTATAATTCTTTTTATTCTTTCTCAGTATCTTTCTTCCCTGTATCATGTAACCCAAAGATTTTGGATTTGAAAGGTTTCAGATTTGAGTTTCTATTTTAGAGTGAGGTAAATGTAACATTCTCTCCACTTAAATTTTCTTTTACCAAAAAAATTAAATGAAACACATGAACAAAGGTCAAAGTTGTCAATCCTGCAACCTTGTCTTAATTGCTCAATATACATCCTAGTCTCCTTTATATATCCTTCTGTTGGTTGCATGTTTTACCTGCAGAGAAAACTAACGTTCAAAAAATGGATAAAACCAGAACAACGAGAAAGTATGTTTCTATTCCAAAAACTACAACTCAAGACTTTGTTTCCCCAAATATTGATGCTTTGAACTACTACAACTTGGAAAAGGGTGTTTTTGTTCCCACAAACACAACTAAAACTACAACTCGTTGCCTTGTTTCCCCAGAGAAAAATAATGGGAAAGCAACACCGGCTTGCATAGGTTGCAAACAATACTTTTCAGTACCTCCAAGAGCAACTGCATACCGTTGTGATAATTGTCCTGGTGACAACAATTCAATTTCAGGTTCTCATGAGAAATCAAGGAAAGACAGTGAAGCCTTCAAACATGGTCAACTGAATAATGCTACTAACAACAGTAACACAAATGGAGCTCTATCGAGAATATTTTCTCCTTCAGCAAGTTCTTCCTTATCCTTGTCCATATCAAGTAACAAGCGCGCAGTTATATGTGGAGTTACATACGGGAAAAGGAATTTCAAGCTCGAAGGAAGCATTAATGATGTCAATAACATGCACAATCTACTTCTTCAGAAATTTAAATTCCCAATTGGCTGCATACGTGTCCTCACAGGTATCTCCTTCACTTGAGTCCTTTTCTAATTGGTATGTGATGTGAATTTTATATGATTTATTGCAAAAAAAAAAAAAAATTATGTTTCCTGTTTGTTTGATTGCATAGCAAAATAAAATTGAAAGCTCCTTCTGAACAATAATTTAATACTTCTTATGACTAGAATGTATATATATGTATATCTTCGACTATATTTGAAGTCTTAGTATTATGCTATTATTGTCTACGATTTTTGTTGAACCAAGTTTGCAAATAAATCAACAGGTCTCATAGAGTCATAGTCATATGTCCTTTCATGAGATCTTCAACTTTCCCTGTGTAAGAGTGTTAAGCATGCATAGAAAATGCCACTGCCAGCTATAGTAGTGATAATGAAAGATACAGATTAAGTTTTATTTAAAAACTTGTAAATTACAGAAGAAGAGAAGGATCCAAATTTAATTCCAACAAAGAGGAACATACTGGAATCCTTAAAGTGGCTTGTGAAGGACTGCAAGTCAGAGGACTCATTAGTGTTCTACTTCTCTGGACATGGTCTGCAACAACCAGAATATTGCAAAGGAGATGAAATTGACGGGCTCGATGAAACTATTTGCCCTGTTGATTTTATGACAGAAGGAATGATCACTGACAATGATATCAATTCTACCATTGTTCAACCACTCAAGAAAGGTGTCACACTTCATGCTATTATCGATGCTTGTCATAGTGGAACAACACTTGATCTTATGTATCTTTGCAAAAAAGAAAAGTAAGTACATGTAACCTATTCAATGCATTTTATTTTTTGCTTCTATTCCAAACTAATTGATCTCTTTTGTATGCTTGCAGAGGAAGTTGGAAATGGAAGGATAACAAACCAACCCATAGTAAAAAACCTATGACAAAACAAACAAGTGGTGGACTTGCAATTTGCCTCAGTGCTTGTAAAGATAGTCAGATGGCCGCTGATACCGCAGTAAGAATCTTTGATATATATTTTCATCTGTCTCCTCCCTGTGATTAAATGCAATGCAATGCAATAAATTAAAGATACTTTCACATCTTGAATTGTGACTTGTGACCAACCTGTGCAGGCTTTTGATGGAAACAGGTTTAATGGTATTATGACCTATCTTTTCTCAAAAATAATTAGCGAACATTCTGAGATAACGTATGGTGGTTTACTAGAAAAGTTATATGAGGAAGTTGGAAATATCCATCAAAGCAAATTCTGTAACAGCATCTTGAAACGTATTTTTCATCATAAAACTGACCAGGTAGGCTTACATCTTCTTTAGTTGCTATTGCTTTTAAGTATTATCAATCCAAGATTTTGTTTAGCGGTAATCCAACTGTCTTCACTAGTAGTCAACCTTCATTACTGGGCCATAACATCATTTTACCTCGTATAAAGCACACAATCTTATTTTATCACAGATCATACGTGAAATTACATCATCTATGATATATGAAAGGAGCTAAATGTTATCCCTTCGAAGCAGCATCAAGAATTTGTATATATCAACTTTTATTTGTGTAACCAACTCACCTCAAAATCCATTATAAATCATAATTGGGTAGTTCCTGAATGTATTTTAACGATAAAATTGGATTCTTTTCTTTGGTGCATTGCAGGACCTGTTTCTGTCATCGTCAGAGAAATTTGATATTGCTATAAGAATATTTAAATTGTGAGCATATATGTACGTTGTAAACGACAATTCTCTCATTTGTTAATAGTTTGCTAAGGTCATCAAGACAGAATAGATTACGTTTGATAACGGTTATCAACTAAGAATAAAGTTTGAAACGGAAGATGTTCGGATTCCAATCACAACATGGAGAGAATCCACTTGAAATTATATATCAATATATGCATCCATCCACATTCCAGACTTATTTCATTTTTTTTTTATTCTCTATTGAAATTTTATCATTCATAAGATGCGTTATTGATTGATAGATAGATAGATTCGGCGTCCCATATTAGAAAAAGGCAAATAGAATAGAATGTGATTCCGTACACCTCAATATTGTCATGCTATATGGACACCTAGCTAGATCAAATTCAATAAGGTCATTCCTAATTAACTTACAAAGTCCATCTTCATCTTCATCACATGGCAACTCGAAGAGTAAGATGCATGCAATGCGGAAGGCCCTTGCTAGTGCCAATGGAAGCTGCTGCTAATTATATAATGTGTTATGGATGCCTGCAGCAGGTCCGACCCTTCGTTAATTATCCTCCTGCTCCAGCAGCACCTGGCTATGCATACAGGCCACGGCCTAACCAAATATTCAACTATCCACCACGGCCGCCGCTGCAACTGAGGGCACCACCACCACCTCCTTCTCATGCCTATGGCAACAAGAGGGCTGTCTTAGTTGGCATTAGTTATAGGAATCAGACCAACAACCTTAAAGGCTCTATCAATGACGCTCAGAGCATGAAATACTTTCTCATTAACAACATGGGTTTCCCTGCTGACTCCATTCGCCTCCTCACAGATGATCCAGAGGAGAAAAACCCAATGAGAATTCCTACAAAATATAACATGCGAATGGCAATGAGGTGGCTGGTCGAGGGTTGCCGATCAGGGGACTCGTTGGTGTTTCACTACTCCGGACACGGTTCACGGGAAATAGACACCAACATGGACGAGGTTGATGGATATGATGAAGCAATTTGCCCCGTTGATTATCAGCACGAGGGGAAGATACTTGATGACGAAATCAACGCCACAATTGTTAGGCCTCTCCCTCGTGGCGCCAAACTCCATGCCCTTGTTGATACTTGCTTTAGTGGAACAATTCTTGATTTACCATTTATGTGCAGGATCAACCGGTTAGTTAATTAACTCTTAAAGACTTCAAAATTAATATTTTCTGTTTAGAGAGGGAGTGTTAATAACTACAGTAATTTCTTCTTTTTTCTTTTGAGTTCAACACAGAAAAGGTTATTATGGATGGGAAGATCATAGACACCCGAGAGCTGGTTACAAAGGCACCAGAGGAGGCTTAGCAGTTTGCATTTCAGCTTGTGATGACGATGGAAATGCAGCAGACACATCGGTTAGTTATGCATGCATGCATCCATTTTCCCTCTCTTTCCAATGGTTTCTTTATGTAAAAGACTTTGTTTGGTTCATTAGGCCTTTAGCGGTGAGGAAAGCTCTGGTGCCTTGACTTTCATTTTCATCCAAGCCATGCAAGATGAATCTAATTTGACTTATGGCCACTTGCTTAATTCCATGCGCTCTACAATCCGTGGGGCTAAAGAAAAAACCTTTGGCCAAAACGATCAAGAGTTTTCCATGAACACTCGTCAGCATTATGCTCATGTATTACATCAATTACTCTCTATATACATGGTTCTTTCCTTTCCCTAATATGTTGATGATAACATACCATAGTCTATGTGAAGGTTATTCTAAATGGGTTTTGTTTGCAGGAGCCACAACTGTCGTCTTCTGAGAAGTTTGATATTTATTCAAAGTCGATTGAAATGTGACAGTATATTCAAAAGGGAAAGAAACCAGGAGGAATTAGTGAGGTTATAGTGTTTAGTTACACATTATTGATATGGTTTCTCGTGTTTGTACCGTGTCACAGTTAGTCTTGTGGTCAGAAAATGAATAATGTCAAGTTGGACAAACACAAATAAAGGGATGCTGAAGAGGTTTGGCTTCAAACAGGGCGAGTCCTCTGCTAGTGCTGCTTTACTCATAAAAATAAGAAGAAAAAGAATTCTGATTTTTGGATAACCCATATTAACATACACCTATTAAACATTCTCTAGCTTTCCGCCTTATAATGGAAATGTTAAATGTGGTTACCAGTTATTTTGTTTGATTTAATAAATCAATAACAATGAATATATATATGTGTGCGCAGCAACGTTTGATTTGATGATTTGACCAACACACCTTGACACCATGCCAAAACAACCCAGCCTGACCAATTCCTAACCACAGAGCAAAATAAAGTAATATATGTATATATTGAGATTTCTTGAGTCAATTGTGCATATGTTCTGAAAAACATAAGTAAATTAACAACAGAGAACCTCCTGCTCGTCCAACCGTGATCAAAATTGGAAGAAACCAGCACTTTAACCCTTTGTTTGCATTAAATCAACAAATTTAAAATTAATAATGCCCCCTCCCAAGAAAACGAAAAAAAGAGAGTAATTCAGCCAGAATATATCGAAAATTGAATCTGTAGGAAACTGAAATCAAAGGCAAGGAAGTTTGTTTGTTGTAGGCTTGTAGCCTCTAATTGATGATATGAAGTTAAAAATGGATACTCTCCCCAGAAGAAAGTGGTGAGGTGGGACATGACTTTGAAGTATCCATAAGGAATGCTTTCAAGTGCTTGCCAAACTCTTTGGGCTTTTCTAGGTTCACAGCATGCCCTGCATTCTTGATGACTACCATTTGAGCATTCTCCCCTATATGCCTGCTCCAAAGAGACATCCACACTTACCAGTTTCAGATGATGTTTGAATGCAAGTCATGATTCATGAACAACAAGATGAATTGAAATCTCACCTTTTTAATCTGTGTCCTAACTCCAGAGGGAATACCTGATCTTGATCTCCCCATAAAACTAGAGCGGGCTGCACCAAGTAAACCCAAAATATTGTCAAATATCAAATGACTAAATATTGAAAGAAGGTGAAGCATATAATCTACTTGCTTAGCATTTTTCCTCTGAGAGATAACTAGAAATCAATGCATCTCAAAATTAGATGATGACAAATATTTGGGAAATAGTGGGGTTTGTCTGAGTGTTGAAGATATCCCCTCCCCCTTTCTCTCTTTTATTTGTACAGTGTTGGATGAATTCTAGTACTCTCAAAAACAGATGATAAAAAAAACATTAACAAGCTACAAAACCCTTGTTCATTTTTATTATCAAGGAAAAAAATGTTAAAAACACACACACATTACACTGTAATAAAAATAACAACAATGACAACCAAACCAATACTCACTAGACACTAGGTTCGGAAATCTAAAGGCATAATTTAGAAAGAAATAAAGAATGGTTATATTTTTTGTTACAGTGAGAGAATAAAAATACCTGTTCGATCCTAGGAAGGTCGGAAAGATGCCGACCTTTCAGTATTGTCTCAAGCAATTCTCTCTTCTGTTGAATGTAGTCTGTACACATCACCTGTCCAAAGTAATAAGTAATTGATATGATTGGTGATGTGATTTAATGGCAGAGAGACAGGAGAGAAATGAAAAATGTAAATGAGGTGTTTGCAAACATCTCATTTGATTTGATGATCAATTAATTGATCATATATATAAATACTCATTGAACAGAAAGCAAACATACATGAATGAAATCTTGAAGGAACCAAGTAGGGACACCCCTAGCAGGCCTGACAAAGGACAACCTCATCAATTCCCTGAGCTTCTCGGGAGTTTGTGGGACCAAAATGCTGGCAGCCTCATCGAGATCGGAAACCCTGAACAAGCCATTTTGCATGTCAATCTCCTCTAAGCAAACCCCAGCGCAACACAGAACAATCTTCTCAATCGCATCAGGGAACTGAGCAGCCACACTGTAGCCGACAAAGCCACCGTAGCTGATCCCCACCAAGCTCATTCGGTGCACCCCATGAGCCTCCATCATCTTAATCATGCACTGAGCCTGAAAGGACTCGCTCCTCTCAGGCCGAGACGTGAAGGACTCGCCGAAGAACACAAGGTCCGGCACGTACACGTTGAAGTGCCCCATGAAGTGCCGAATGTGTTCTCCATATTGCCACATGGCGTTCGCGCCAAAACCGTGAACAAGTACCAGACTTGGCTTGCATGGTTTGTGCATTTTGGGTACCCAGCAATGCATGGTGGTTCCTTCACCGAGGTTTGTGGACACCGACCGGAGCCCGAAGGCGGCGAACAAATGACGGTAGAACCAGTCCCGCGAAGCCGTGAAGCTTATGCATTTTGAGAGTTTGGGCAACATGGGATATTGGAATGGGGTGGAAAAAAATGGAACTTGGTGAAGAAAAGCAAGTGGGTGGGTTCGTGTTTTGGGCGTGGTTGATTTGCATAAATCATAGGAAGGGAAGTGAAGATGAGTACGGAGAAAACAAGCCTAACACGACAGGAACTGAAACTGCAATGCAAGAAACGCGGACTGCCATTTCATGTAACACATGCCACTCTTAACTTTTCTATTTTTTGTTAACCGACCGAATCAAAAGAAAAAAAAAATTATAATACGGACACTTTTTTTGTATTTTTAAATTGAATTAACGCTTTCTCCATTGCTTGGATATATTTTCAAGATTAAATTAACAATCTAGAGCAAGTAAATTTCAAAACAAACTCTTTTTGTGATTTTCATTTTTATGAATATTTAAGAATGAAGATAAATATAATATTTATTTTAATATTTTGAACTTGATTCTTTGTGATTATTAATATAATGAATAATATGCATATACTTGGGGTCCAAACTTATATGCATTATTAATATATATTGAATAATATTTTTCACAACAAAATTCCCTAATGAGACCAAAAAACGCAGCATCCCAACCAACACAGATTAGTCTGCCCCTTTTCTTCGACTTACCTTCTTCACATCCAAGGTATAAAATGCAAGAAAGGAGCCAATAACATTCTCCAGGAGGAGAAGGAAGGTCAGTGTTAAAAGAACAGCTTGTATCAGCTCGTCGATTTTCTGAGTCTTTTCTCTGCAAGACTAGCAGTCTTGTTCTGTGGTTCAAGAACGAGAGCATGCTGGAAATCTGCATAGCATGAGAAAATGACAATCCGGAAAAGGGAACAGCATTCAGAATAACAGAGTCTTCCTTGTCAAGAACTCTCCTCCAGCATTCTAAATCGAATTCAAATGACATGCAAGACAATTTTTTAAAAATTGCACACCTTTTAGAGCCTCCTTATAACGAAGTACTAATTCTCTAGCAGTTCCACGCCTCAGATATGCCTTCACATTCTGCAGTAAAATAACAATAACAAATTAACAATACACCACAATCCTGAATAACATCCATATATATGTGCTGTAGATATTTGTACAGACTCAGATGTCAAAACTCAAAATATAAGGACTGCAAGATATAGAGATCTAGCAAACGTACATTACTAATATCAATGATAATTAGCACACTATTAAGCTCCTAGGACGGATACCCATCAGGTAAGATGATGCAACCAGCAATTTGAGGTATTAGAAGATAAGCATTTAGCATAATATTAGGAATACCCTACCTATGGCTTATATAGTTATTAGAGTTCATTAATTATTATTATTATACATGGCAGGTTTAGAATACAAGGTTTTCATGATTTTGTCAGTCACACGCCCATCTTCTCACCTTCTTATCATGTAATATGGCCATATTGCAGTCCTCTTCAGCTTCCTGAAAGCTGCATAATTTCACAGGGTATACACCAATTACACAGAGAAACTGTGAAAGTACCAATTGTAAAAACAGGAGAAACCTCGTACCATCCTAACTCTAGGTAAGCAGCTGCCCGGTTGCTGTAGTAAGTCGCATTTGTCCCATTCAGGTTAATAGCCTCAGTGTAGTAATCAACTGCCTTGTTCCACAGCCTTCCTTTAAAGGCCACATTTCCCTGAAGAAATGCCTTTTAGTGATCCATGACACATACTGAAAACCTACCACCAATCCAACACCTTCTCCCCATATACAACAATTGACCTTTTTGAGAAGCTTTTATACAATCAGATTCAATTATCCACCCAAGATTTTATATAAAACCAGTTCTTAAATTACACTAATGCAAGCACACATGTACTGAATAATAACAAAATAATTTATGGACTCCTCAAGGAAGAATTTTAAAAAATATATATATATTATAAATCCCTTCGTTATTCAAGAAAAAGTTTCATAAATAATAAAATTGATTTCCACATACAAATGACTATAATACCACAAACTTAAAAACCTTTAATCTTATTCTTCACTTAAAAGTTCAAAGTTCAAAAGAAACCTGACCATGAATAAGCAGCAGAAAACTTGCCCTTAATAATATTTTCAAAATACTACACGACAGATTGTATGCATAAAACATCTTGAGACTCAGTAAGGATTGTAATGTATTTTTTAATTTAATCGATGCAAATTATAATTTATAAATGTTTGAAAACTTTTAAATATCAAAATTTACAATTAAAAGTAAATTTGGGTTTAATATGCTTTTAGTTCCTATAAAATCTTATTTTTTTGGTTTCAATCCTTCAAAAAAAAGTTGTTGGTTTTAATCCTTATAAGTTTTAAGAGTTTTGAATATGGTCCCTATATAAGGGCCATTTTGGAAGCAAAACAAATGAGAACCAAAAGAAATGGAATTTTTTTTTAAAGACTGGAACCAAAAGTCATAATTTATAGAACTAAAAACATATTTATTACAATTATAAGTTTGTAGAAATATAACAAAAAGTATATATTTAGTTGAGCAGCCCACATATAAAGTATCATTAAGCTCTAGCTAGGCTTTAATAGTTGTAGAACCCAACATTCAAGTTCACATTCATTATCAATTAAGTGATCAAGTCTAGTAGTGTTTTGCAAGATGACTTTATTTACAGAAGAATTTTATAAGGGATCCTAACAAGTAACAAACAAAATGCTGAAATAGAACTAACCTTCTCCTTCAAAAGCTCAGAAGTTTCCATACTACCATTTGTATCCAGCAGTGGCAAAGCATAAGCAACACTAACTTGCTCCTGAAGAGTTGAATACATATCCAAAACCGTATTAAGAAGAAATTTATCAGCTCCATGTGCTGAGATGAGTGAAACAGAAGCACAACAATTATTGTGACATCCTAATGGAATTGCAACCTGTAAATGATGCATCAGAAAATATAAAAATCAACCAAAGTTTCAGCAAAATAAATAAAAATTGAGAAGAGAGAAAATATATTCATTCTTCAGAGCCCTAAAGATATCAAGTTACCTGACAATTTCCAGAAATACTAGCAATGCTAGATAATGCAAAAGCTCTGTCATGAAACTCAGAAGAAAACCCTTTCTCTGTATTAAGCTTTAATGGATAATCTGCAGCAGTGGGAATAACTAGTATTCCATCATCCTGTGGGAGAATCAAAACAGAGGTGGTAGCTGGTAAGAGCATAACATGGAAAGATACAGCAAGCTTAACAAATTATTTTCACTTCTTCCAAACATTATATGACTTTTCTTTTTTGCATTTTATAATCCTTTTTTTAAATTACAATCTTTCATTTTTACAACTATTTCATTCAAAATGTTTATATTTTAATATTTTTCCATAGTTTTTTGCACAACCCAACTATGATTATTTTCTTATGTAGAACATAATTCCAAAGGATGAAAATGATAATTTCATTATCATACATAATATTCTGATTCATAATTAATATTTTAGTTATTTAATTACTTTTTAATTTATATTTAACATGAATAGTTTTAACAAAAAAAAATAAAGTTTACTTATAAATAAAATAATTTGATGATAAATTAAATCATGGATATTTAAAATCTTTTGTAGTTTTACAGTTTTTTAATGAAAAAAATATTCTTGTTTTTTTTATATGTTTAAATTATACTTAATATGACTCTGCATTGCACAGGTCACCATGCTACATTACACTAGAGCATGACTGACAAAATTACTGCTGCAGATATTACAGTACCTTTAACAAACGTTGAAACGCACCCCGCATTTCAGTTCTTACTTTATACAAAGTTTTTATATTATCATGTGTAGTATTCATGGCTGCATTAACACGCTCAGACACACCACGCCCTAACCTGGGTTTGACAGATTTAACCCATTCTTCATGATTGGTTTTGAATTCATATCTGAAGAGCAGATGCAAAATTGCAATTATGTTATATAAGGCCTTCAACAAAATCTAAAATGCAACATATTTATTAAAAAAGGATGACAAATCATCAACCACATGAAAACATAAAGTATAACATAACATAAATCCAACGATAAAACATAAAAGGATATATTAGAATACCCTTGTAAAGAAAACATAACCGAAGTGAGAGCTTTCAATATAGATACTCCATTTTGCTGGTGTGCTAGTTTCTCACGAAACCCCTTTAGACTGGGCACATTAGAAGCAATATACTGGCAAAGGTTCATATGCTGCGGAGACTGATCTGCAAAACCATTCGGACCGAAAAACTTCATTGTTCATAATACACACAAATTTCCTTTTCCTCTGATCAAGACATTCAGAGTTTTTTCACCCACTGTATTAACAATTAACCTTATAACAATTAACCTTATTCCATACGTATTAACAATCAAGTTAATATACCATAAAAATTATATTAATATATGTATAAACTATAAAGGAATCACAAATTGGTCTTTAAAGGTCCAGAAACTTACAACCAGACAAATTCTCAATAGCTTTGCCAATAATATATACTGTCTTCTGTGAAGGAACTTTAGATAATTGAAAAAGATCATCAGCAAAAATAATACGCCTTGTTCTTTTGAGCTCCACCAAATTCAATGGAAGTAAAACAAGTCCTACACGATGTAGGATAGAAGGATCCCGAGCAAACCATCCTACAAAGCAATTATGCGATAAGGGAATAAACAATGAGAATAAGGATAGTGCTATGGCAGTGTAATAAAGTTTTACACCGTCAGGCAATCACACACCTCTATTTATGATAAGTCAATTGACTCTAATAAAATTATTTCAAAAGTCATATAAATGGAGGGTTGTGATTGTCTGACAATGTAAAACTTTCTTACACTGTCAGTATACTACCCTTGTTCTCATAAACAATTAGAAGAGAATATTAAAATATTTTGCAAACAAAACAAAAAAAGAGCCGCAGTGGAGTCCCAATTCAACACACTGAGCCGTAATTTCTAATTAAGGTAATCTTACATTACACTGTGATGGGAGACCAAGACTTTGAGCATATGTACAAGACATGTCACTGTAGAAACTAGAAAGCACTACCAACCATATTTTGTTATATCATTTATAAATTTATTAACCTATTTACCTATGTATCTAATTTCTCAATTTTCTCCACACAATACTAGTCACATTGAAAAATGATACAGAATTCAATGATTTGGAAGAGATTAAAGGTATATGTGGATAGTTCTATGAAATAAAACCTTATATACATGAAAAAATTAAAAGCATGATCACAAAGTCACATAATTCTGCATCATACCAACAGTGTCCAAGCTTTGCGCATTTGGAAGAACTCCGATGGTGGATATAACCCCATGAGATGGTCGAAAGCCAAGAATACCACAGAATGCTGCTGGAATTCTCACACATCCCATAGTATCAGTACCTACAGAAACAATATTTTTCCACATTCACATACTTGAGAGTGAAAATTCAAGCAAATGATTTTTATGAGCACAATATAATTGTAATCTGTAAGCGTCCATTAACCCTAAGATCAGAAAGAAACAGTCTATGCATGGAAAGCCATGCTGCAATAATACATGAACAAGATCACAATAATAAACTAAGAGCTGCAATCCTGAAATTTATGCATCCAACTATCAAAATATAATGTGTAGATCACCAAAACCATGGAGCTGAATTTTTATTAAGTGTCAGCGAATTAAAACTCATTTTACCCCTGAAGAAGACCAGGAATACATTTGAACACAAGAACAATCTCAATAAGTGATAATAATATACATATCAAGAAAGTAGAGTTTTTGAATGAATGAGAAGTTGATAAGCGAGTAAAGTCACCAATAGCGAAGTCAAGGAGGCGAGCAGCAACTGCAACAGCCGCACCACTGGAAGAACCTCCAGGGATAGAAGATGGCATGCGAGGATTGGTTGGCGTTCCATAAAACTTGTTCTCACCGGAAATCCTGCAATGCCACCCACAAATGAGTTCAGCATCAAAAGGTTAATAATGTCTTAAGCGGTTACACTTATTACTTACCCAAAAGAGAACTCATCCATAACAGTCTTGCCAACACAAGTGGCACCATTGCTGAGAAGGGCAGTGATGACAATCGCAGTCTTCCCAGCCTCACCGTGCGTCTTCTTCCACTGAGGGTTCCCAAACCCCGTCACATACCCTTTCACATCGAATCTGCCGCAAACATTAAACTCATTTAAGATTACTACATTAAAATTTGGAGCCTATGGAAATGAAGGAAGAAACGAACATGTCTTTGATGGCGAAGGTTAGAGCAGAGAGCGTTTGCGTTTGCGTTTGGTTGGGCTGAGGAATGGGGAGAAGTTGGAAACGCTCAACGAATGCACCCATGTCCTCTTTGGGGAGCTTCCGCCGTCTCCGCCGCCGCCGGGTCTCGGCCACAACAACGACCGCGCTGGCGAGTCCTATTCCGAGGAGGAGCCAGAGTTTAGGATTGGAGGCGTTGAGCTTCATCGATTTAGACATGATCGTGAATGTGATGTGATCCAACACAACACAACAGAGGAAAACAAAAGAAAGGGTTTTAGAGGAAGGAGGGAATGCCACTGCTATCATGCGCCGCTCCCTAATGAATTTTCAACTATTTTTTTAAGCACGAGCAAACGTAGATTCGCGCGAATCAAGTCATTACATTTCCACTTGTTTTTCTTTTTCTTTTCCTTTTAAATGGTAAGATTATAATAAATATTATTACAGGAGTACATATTAGTCTGTTAATTTATGAACTTTTATTCATTTCAATAATACAATTTTCAAACTTCATTAGGATGGCCTAGTGGTGCAAGGCTATATAAGAGTAATCTATTTATTGAGATTATGTCACATAATTATTAAAAAATTAAAACATAATAAAAATTTTATAAAGATGTAAAATATATATTTCAAAACTCATTTGACTTAATAATGATTGAATGGTACTATGTTGGAAACTTCACAGACACAATCTCTTCCTTCAACCAAAAATAACTAATTCTTAGGAGCATCTTGAGTCTTGAGGCGTGATTATCAGTAGAGTTTTGATATTCTCATTTTGGGCTAATTAAATGAATTTAATTTAAATACATTGTAAGTAAAAGAAAAAATATCATTGTCCAATTGTAGACTTTGATATAAGATAAGACTGTGATATATGATAAAACTTTGAGTGAAAAGACAAATTAAATAATCTCAAAATGTAGGTTGAATGGAATAAGAAAAATTGCAAGTTTCATCTGTATTTTTTTTTTTCACGGAAAGTTAAATTATGTCATTTTATTTATGATAGTGCGAAAGATACAGTCAAAAATATAATAAAAAAAATATGAAAAATAGTTTATAATCTTAAAATATCTGCTAAATTGTGAACATATGATTTGTTTCTCTCTTTTACAAAACTCACCTTATTGTTTCGAAATATTCACTATATTTGTTCTACATTTATTAATCAAAATATGGTAATTAGAGCATCCAGGAGACCGGTGTTGAATGCTATCCATGACTCTTTTACAATCAACTTCAAATGTGACATTTTGTAGCGAGAGTTGTTTTGTCAAATCTATGGCTTTTTGTAGTGCCCATGCCTCCGCTTCCTTCGGTGTAGGAACATCTTTGAAAGTAGAAGTCATGGCTTTTATGAAAGTGCCACGGTTGTCTCTTAAGCACATGCCAACTCCAAAAGAACGGGTTTCCTCAAAAATAGCTGCGTCCAGGTTGCAGGTTGCATTTTAGACAATCACGAGCTGGCGAGGACCATGATTCTGGATGAGTTGCAGTGTGTTTGCGGCTGTCCGTGCGTGTTTGAGCTATAGCTGCTTCCCATTCTGCTAGATGTTGCATCGACAAGGATAAAGCTACAGGCGGTGTAGTGTCAGTTGCCTCCCAAATCCTGTTATTACGGTTTTTCCATATGCATCAGAGAACTACTTGGATTTTTGCACGTAAGTCCGGAGAGGAGCTGCTCATGAGATTGAAGTTGTCCTCAGTATCCAACTTCTCTTCTATTTGTTACCAAAGGCCAGCAGCTTGCCAAGTGAGTGTTGCGTGGTCACATGTTAGGAAGAGGTGCCAATCATTTTCAAAACTACCTTCGCAGAAAGCGCAATTAGTGGGGCAATTAACACCATTGTCACGTAACCAGTAACCTCATCCTAGTTGGTAAGCAGCCTCTGAGTAATCTCCACGTGAAGTTTTTTATTCTAGGAGGCACTTTTGTATCCCATATTGTGGTCCAATTGCCGTCAGCCTTCTAAGTGGTTAGTATCAAGTAAGTGCTCCATAATATTATGATATGCGCTGCGCACCGTATAGTCACCATTTGAACTTAGTTTCCAAATCAACGAGTCCGATTCCGAGCTATGCATGAGTGGAATTGAGAGGATCCGCTGCACATCGTGATGGTTGAAAGTAGATGTTAATTCAGCAACGTTCCATTCTTGCATGTCGTGGTTGATAAGATCATGGACTTTCATGTGGTCTCTCCCCGGGAGCATGTGTGAAGTGACCTGAGGGTTGTTGCCATGTTGAGCCATGGTTGGGTCCAGATATTTATGGAATCGCCGTTGCAAATTCTCTATTGCATACCTTGTCTCGTTAGTATCCATGAAGCGTGGATACTAAGTCAAACAAAACTCAGATTGTTCCCTACTTGGGAATCCCAGAAATCCACATAAAAAAAAATATTTAGCCTTGAGTACTTGAGCAAATATAGTATATTAGTTGGACATCAATCTCCAATCTTGCTTTCTTAGCATGAGAAGATTAAAGGCATGTAAATGGTAAAAACCTATACAACCGATTTCCTTTTTCATAGTCATCTTCTCCATCCCATAGCCAAGTTAATTACAAACTTCAGTTGTTTGCTAGAATCTCACTAGAAAGAGTTCAATTAAAGACTTGTTTAAACAATATTTGAATTTAAAGGTTTTCTCTATCTTGAAATAAGAGATAATTACTATAAAAAAAAAATTAAGTGGGAAAAATTTTAAGAAGGAAAAATAAACTGAGAAGAAATTTAATTGAGTGAAAGAAAATTTAAAATAATTTAACCAATTTAAAATAAATTTGTAAAAATGTTGACTTGAATATGAAATTTTGAAAGCTTCCAATAGAAGGAAAGTCATATATGGACTTAAAATAGTCTAATTTTTCAAAGAGGTTTTAAATTTAAGACTTTATATACAATCAACCATCATTTATTTCCAAATAGATATTAAATTTACCAACAAGATAGTTGATTCAAGTGACACTAGACTTGGTCAAGGTTTTAAATTTTAGCATTGTGAATAGACAAAAAAGGATAAATACTATACATCAATGTCATGGTGAAAAAAAAAAAAAAAGTCCTTTACATAAAGTTCAAGTACCTAAATGATTTAAAAATGAACAGAAAGCAAATTAAAATAAATTTCAAATATCCACCATCCAAAATAATAATAATAACTCGAACAATTGATGTAGTCACTTGAATTGTAGCATTCGAGCTGGGGGCATTTCAAGTAAATCGTAAATTGTTTTTATAACAAACGAACGCATAATAACTCCCTCGTTCAAATGTAAAAGCTATGTCCATCTTCACACTAGTGCTCGATGATGTAACAAGGCAAATTACAAAGAAAAATGATGGTATTAATCTACACAAAACAAATCATGAGGCACCACCTAATTTGAAGAACTTCAATTTTACAGAGGAATGAGCAAAACCTATGTTGTAGAAAATGGTGGATTTCGCGAAATCTCCAAACAAATGGGAGGGAATATCGATAAAATATACACCGAAGAAAATATAGGGAGTAGTTGTGTTGTGTTGTGTTCCCCTTTTCATCCCTTGAAACGAACTACAATGCACGAAATATCATCCTTACTCTCTCTGTTCAATGATTCAGCAACTAGTTGTTTAGCTGCCTTTTGTGGATCTTTTATCCTTCCTGCAATATCAGCTGCCTCTTGGTTTGCCATTACCTGCAATGGAATGAAATGAATAGTAATACTTTAGAGTCTAATTTTTATGCAATAAACTTGTCATACATGATAGTTTGTAACTAGATGACGGTATAAAATTCTTTACATTGTTGGTGCTAGATTATTTACTCAATATTTTAAGTGCATGCATAAATAATGGTCAGAAAGATATTAGATTGGTGGATAACCTTCCAAAGACCATCACTGGCAAGTATCAAAAGCTCAGCATCTGGGTCAATATCAACATGTCGAATATCAGGATCAGATCGCAAGTGTGATTTTAGATTTTTGTCTCCAAATGCTCGAGAAACTGCAAGCTGCCCATTTACTCTTGCAACGTCTCCTGATATAACCCCCCAAAATTGAGCAAATTAATCCAAATTACACAACTCACAACAAACAAAAAGGACTCATTAATGTTGGAAATAATATACTTCTATGCTAACATGCCAAAACTTGGGTTTGATGTCGGGTCTCTAACAACAATAAACCTTCCTAATCTTTCTTTTTTTCCTTGTTTACAAAAATTTACAGTAGAATGAGACATATATGCTTGTGTAGGTGACAATGCTAGCATGCGATATAGTAATCACTAATTAGGATTCGTGAGGCAACAGATACTTATTGGAGAACAATGTCTATACTCTGTATGAGTGAACCTAAGTTGTTTACTTATTCCACAAAGTGTGCGGATGTCATGAATCATAACGGAACAGAATATTTGTAAAAATGAGTAGCATGTCCCATTGATATAGCATTTAACAAATATGGCACATGGATATCTCACAGACATTAACTCATTAAGGATTATTAAGAACCTGGCATGTTTGAGACAAAGCCGCCTTTGTTCTCGATCATGCCCCTCTCAGTATTGGGCTCATGGTCAACACTCATCTGTTCAGCCACCCCTCTCCTTGACAAAACTGCTCGTGAATCTCCAACATTTGCTACCCATAACTTCTGATTATTAATAAGAATTGCAGTCACTGCAGTCGATCCTCCTCGCCCCAAATCAGAACTGTGAGAAAGAATGGCCTGATCTGTTGTCTCATAGGCTTTAATGATGGAACTGGCTGTATCAGTCCAGAAGTCCTCCTGGAATAATCCATAATATTTAAGTGTACAATTTGTAATTCAAAAATAAAAATATGCCAAGAAGCATTACAAAGATTCAAAAAGGAAATTAGGCCAAACTTCCAGTTTTTCTGATAAGAAAGAGGTTTTACAAATTTCATCAAGACATCAAGTTCAACCAGATTATATTTCACACTGTTAATATTGAACATAAAAAAAGGAGTATGGGAAGCCAGGAGAAAAAGGGGGGAAACTTTGTCCCTTTGTCCGAGGAATAAAATTGAGGTAATAATCAATACATGATACATTTTGGTTTGGTTCAATAACTCACCTCATTCAAGATATTAGAAAAGAGATGCTTTTGTAAATAGGCAGGCACACTGTCTCCCAAGTGTCCATCATATATAGCAAAAAGTCCTAACTCTTGCCCTCCAAACTTGACAATTTTTGCTACATGATAGTCCTCCATTGGGTGGTTTGCTTTCCCTTTAACTAGGCTAAAGCCATACTTAACTGAGCCCTGGTGGCTCTTGCCCTTGCCAGAGCCACATGAAGTGCGTCCTCCAACCGCCTAAAACTATATAAGTTAAAATAGAATAACAAAAGAATCTACCGTTTAACATAACATAAATGCAATGCAAGGAACATGGTTGAAATTATGAAGAAATTATTACAAAGAGAAAGGGACATGGTTGATTATCAAAGGGAACATAGCGTAAATGCAAAGCAAGGAAAAAGGAAGTTGACAAGAAGCACAAAATTCATAAATATAACAGAGAAACACACTCTGTACTAGATAATTCCATCTTGTTAAGAAGTGTCAAACTTAAAATGGCACAACCCCAGAATATTAACTATTCATCAGCACCAACAACCAAAGCAGATAGAAATAAAACATAGTTCATGCTCAAGGTTTTAAAGAATGGTCCACAACTGCAATTTCAGCTTCATCGTCAAGGTTGTTTTTTGCTCTCCATGACCACAATTGTGGCTATAACAGTTGTATTTCTTTGCAATTCTCTACAATATCAAGAATTGTGTGCAACCCCAACCATGACTGTGACCTCAATTTAAAACCTTGCTCATAGGTAAACCAAAAACCACTCATGAAACAACCAAGGGTCAAAAGCAGATTAATTAGACAGCTTTGGTGTTTAAAGCAACCACTTGGAATGAGCCCTATCTCACAAATTAACTTACTTCAAAGTCCAGTGCTGAATATTGAAACTACCTCCAGCATAGTGAAGTACCAAACTCACATTAAGACTCAAGAAACAAGCCAGTATTAGGTTTTTCATTTATATTTTTCAGGTCACAGATCACAGATGAAGTAAAGAATCCCACAGTTGATGATATCAATGAAGCTGCCTTGAAACAGCAAGGTATAACATATGTTCAAATCTTGTTATTATCTAAGCATGCTCATATCCATGTTAGTGATACCCCCTGTCAGTATCTGCTACGATTCTGAGGTTACAGATTGAAAGCACATACAGAAACAATGCTTATGTTTCAGATTTCACTATCAATTAAGCTTAGAAAAAGAAAAATTGAGACGGTCCTGAGCCATTCACTGCCCCAACAAAACTGAATCCTCAGATAGACAAACGATGCATGATTGCACCTAAGGCCCCTCTAAAATACAGTACATGGTAATCTCCTAAAACGTTAAGGAATTGTATATTCACGAAGGTTGATTATTCCAAAGACAAAATTAAAAAAACATTAATAAAGAGGCCAGAAATTCTCACCTGATTGTTGAAGCAACAGAAACAATCCATGTAATAATTCAGCCCCGCGTCACCTTCCCCTTCTATCACTTAACATCAAACTCTTTTGCAAACCGAAAATTTCACAAAAACTTGACGTCAGAGAAACACCAAAGCCCTCCAAGAACTGTGAATTATCAGCAAAACAATACGATCACTCAAGCAAGCAATTTTCTAACAATCCTCCCAGAAAAGGGAAAATTTCCAACACCCAGATGATCAACAGAATAAAAATTTCACAGGCAGTCCAAAAAATTGAACTTTTTGGAGAAAAATGAGAGGAGAGATCGGTATTGGAGGTGTTGAGAAAGTCAAGTCAGGTCAGGTCTGCAAAAGATGGCAAAAGAAAAGGCAGAGGTTGAGGTTGCCCTTATTGACTTTGCAGTTTTGTATTTGTTGTTTAATTGCTATGCTGACTGACACACACTTTGTTTGATTATTACATTTACATACAATACAGCTGTTTTGAGGTTTCATAGCTCTAACCGTTACAGTAGTATAAACTTGTTTGTGAGAGACTTCAAAACTCACCAAAACTTTATAGCCTCATACGATACCATAAATTATTAATTAATAAATTTCCCTAAGGAGAAAGAGCTCGTCCCAAAAAGGATAACAAAAACAATTTTATTTTACAAAAGCAAGCAATACCAAATGAGTAAATAATAGTTTTATTTTTATATAAATTAATTTTGATAAATGTAACTTGAAGATAGTTTTTTTAAATAAAAAAAATCGATAACTTTATTATATTTGATAATTTTGTATTGAATAAAAATATATAAAAAAAAAGTTGTATATTATTAGTATATAGTAGTACTATATCATTTTCTTTTCTTCTAATAGTTATTTTAAAATTATATTACATATGATTTTTTATTAGTTAAAGGTGTAAAATATTTTTTACTGAAAATTAATATACTAGTACATAAAAATTAAATTCATATGAAATAGTATTGTGATTTTATGGTACTTTATTTATTACTCATATTTTCTGTATAAAAATATAATGTACCCATATTGGATCTGCATTAAATAAGTCAACCCGCAGGTTAGATTTTTCAGACAGGACATTAACTTTGAGCCTAGAAACGTACAATGAGCAATCGACGACAAAAAGGGTCATGGGTTTCATCTTAAGATATTTTTCAAACAAGACATTAAATGCCAAATGTAAGAGTGAAGAACTCAGAACAGAAGTTGCTACTTTGAAGGCAAGGAATCTCGTGGTGGCGTGGGGCTCACTCAGGTTAAATTTTAGATGAAGTTAAAATGGTTAGGGATGGATCATGGATGAGGATCAATTCATATATAATAAACAATGGTGACAAATGTCTCAGAAAGTCAGCAATCATCCTGCTCTATTTTTTTTTTGTTTTTTGTTCTAAATTATATTATACTGCTGACTGGTCCACCCGCTAGTAAAAGCTGAATGGTCAAATTACAATAGCAGAGTTGACTTGTTTGGTCTCTCATGTGGCCCTGCAGTACCATGTCCACAATTGTGGGATTTCAGTTTGATTTTAAACTTCAAACCAGAAAAAAAAAAAATTGAAACCATTTCAAGTAAATTGTCTTTTTACTCCCCTTCACCGGTTAATTGATTTACCCAACAACTCATTGGTATAAATTTTGACTTATCCCGTGTTTGTAATAAGATCTTTTTAGTGTATAAAGGTGACACTGAAATTAAATATTTAGGACTTTATACATGTTATCCAAATCTTCTATTAACAAGTTGACATTAGTAGATTATTTTTTTTCTCACAAATATTTTCTTTAAAGAGAAATTTATTTGAGATAAATCGAACATTATTAGTTCATCATGTTATAATAATAAGTTAAAATAGTTTTATGCAATAATACAATAAAGTTCCTTTTTTTAACTTTTTAACCATAAAATTCATATTTTTATAATTTTATATTGGTTGACAATATGAAAAAAAATTATTTATAAAAACTAAACTCCTTGTATTATTTTCTCCTTTTTCACATACTGTAATGTTTGATATTATTTTCTTTTCATTTCATTTAAGTAGTGATAGACTTTGGCTCTTAAGTTAGTAATCAATATTCGAATTGTGATTCTTTTATAATTATTGGATTTCAAGAAATTGAATTGAGAATATGAAGAGTAGTTGTTTTATATTTATTCTTGAATTATAATGAATCATTTCTCTCTCTATATATATGAAGAAAATATTGTTAGAAATAGATAACTCATCTTGAGTACCTTTAAATCTCTCAAAAGAGATTAGTCTCAATAAATGTTGGAAAATATTTGTTGTAATCATATACATGCAAGGACACAATTTCTAGTTTTGTAATAAAGGGTGCCCTCCAACAATATTATAGTACAGTAACAAGCAAGCATGGGACGAAAAAAAAAAAAAAGAATATTCGACATCTCAGCAGACACTGTTATAGAATTGAAAATAGTTGATAAAGAAGAAGAGCTTGAATTGGAAAAGAAAAAGCAAGTAAGATGATAGTGGGATCGATGTGTTACTGGTTAATGGTTATTATTACAAACTTGAAAAGGGTCAACTCCCATTGAAATTTGAATTTGGTAGCACAAAAGAAAAGGAAAAGGAAAAGCTGTTGCCATCATGAGAACCAACATGCCACGCGTGCAAACAAACAGTCACCTAGGTGTACGAGGTGGGGTTTTGCCACGTGTACACCCCTGTTTCTGTTTCTGTTACTCAACAACGGACCAACTTCCCCTGATGGCTGCTGCTGAAAAATGAAAATCTTCTTCCACTTGACATGCATGTTAATTAGAGTGAAGGTTCTACCAAGTTACGATCGATCACCGTTTTTATCGTGATCTTTGATATTATGGTCGTGAAGAGTTTTAAAACCTTCATGTTAAGCCGGTAACACATTTCTTGATTGTTAGTAACCACTCTCATTCTCAATGGACTTTTTTTCGGAATGTCTTCGGTAACACCTACGAATAACAAGTGCTTTTTTTTTTTTTTGTGTGTGTGTGTAGATTGAGATTCTATTTCAACAGAATTTTGATGAGTTGATCCGTCATTGCGTCTTCCCTTTTTTTTTTTTTTTTCTTCTGGGGGTGTCGATAAACTTGATACTAAGATATACTATCACTAATGAAATGAAGCTGACAATAGAGATAATTACAATTGAATCTTGAAGCAATCAGACTAATAATAATATATATATATATATATAAAAGTACAGTAATAAAAAAGATGCAATCAGCGAAATGAATTTATTTGTCGGATCCTATCAGGAAGGAGTCGGGAACAATGTATGTTTGACAAGACTCGATCCAAGTCATTAGATCAAAATTGGACGCTCCGTATTTCGCTGATCAGAAAAACTGCATAATCCAAATTCATCTGTAGTTTTGGTTACTGCTAGACCCCTATTTATAATAAAACTATATTGAATTAGTAGTTTATTTTATAAAATGTTTTTACAGTTTACACCATTTCAAAAACTTATTATTTTTCATAATTATTCGGTTACCAAACAGCAACTAAATGCTAAAATCTAAGCTAGTTATTTTTATTTATTTAATAAATAAAGTATTATTTTTATATTTTAAAATATTAAATATATTCATTTTCCATTTAATGTTTTCTTTATAAAAGATTAATCATCCACTTATATAATATCGCTCTTAGTTAAACTTACAAAAATTATTTCAAGATGGTACCCAGCGTCAAATATAGCAGCATTCATTTGTAAGCTCATGATTAAGTGATCCACTTCTTGACCAACATGCCTAATACAAGCTTTGAAACAAACATGCGTTCATTAAGTCTTTCTAGTTGAAGCTGTGCTATATTCTCCAATTTATGTGATGATCATCACAAACAAAAACCCAGTGCGTTGCAAACGATGTGCAGGGATAAGAGTGAAGGAGATAACCAGAAGCAAACCATACATATCCTCTAGAATGGAAATCCTTTCAATAAAAATGGGGATGCTATAACTAAAAAGACAAGTTGCAGAAGTAGAAATAACTGATCGAAAAGGATTTTAAATGTAAACGGAAAACAAGCTTCATATCATAATCAGCACTTATTATATAGTTTCTCTCACCACAATCGACTTTTGTACAAATTGCAATTTAACATTCCCTGTTACAAAAACTCCATTTTTTCCGTTTACAATCATTTATGTTTTATTTAATGGATAATTCTCAAAATATCCTTGGTTTAATAGAAAAGTTATACTTTGATACCAAATTTCAATGAAAGGTAATTCAGAAAAATATTTACTTTTTTGGTTGAAAATGACACAATTTAGGAAAGATGATCACTTTTCTTAATAAGTGTAAAATCCCATTTTTTATTTCTTATAAATAGTCAGGGAGTACTACTTTAGGAAGTTACATCATTATGTTATAACCCCCAACCATCTATAAACAGTCATGTCATACTAAAGTAATCATAAATAAATCAAACCATGTTTCATTAGACTACAATATCTGAACTGTCAAAGCAGAATGCATTCTAGCTATCATAATCTATTTATATGCAGCCTTGGATCCAAGTAATTTTGATTAGAAATATATACATCAAGACGATGTTAGGACTCCCCAATGCCAAATAAAGCCAAACCGGCCATGTATTTACAGTGGGGACGATGGGTGTAGCCACTGCAGGATCAATCAAATGCTATAGGAATGAACTTATCATCGTCTAAAAGCATATCAATATCAATCAAATCCTCCACACCGTCAACTGTTTCTTCAGAATTGATCAAACCCTTGTTAGATACCTGGCAGATATCAAATGACTGAGCATATCATTAAGCCAAATATTAATGAGTTTAGACACCTGCCAGATGTTAACAAATACCTTGGTTTGACGGAAGTCCTCGACAACATTTAAGAGACGCCGGTATTGAGCACGTGCCTCTGGATACTGAACCATGGACTTCACCCTTGATAGGGCTTTTTGGATCTTTTCTTCCTTTTGTTTCCGTCCCTCCTTGAGATAATCATAATCATCCTCTTTCAGAGAATCATTTTGTTGTTTGGGGACTTTATTAAGGGCATTTGGTCGAAATCCACGTAAACCACTACCCTTGCGCCTCCAACGTAATATGACCTTCTCCAGGATTCCCACAGACCAGAGGATTGGTTTATACTGTTTCCTTACCTGGTGACCTCTTACATGGGCCTTGACACCACAGAATTCAGCAGTCAGTGGAAGCATGTGTCAAGTGCATAGGGACACAAGGAGAAAAGAACAATGAAGAAAACAGGAAAATCTCTTCAGTAATCATGTTTTTTTTTTTTTTTGGGGGGGGGGGGGGGGGGGGGGGGGGTGGGTTGGAGTGCAAAAGCATTGTTTCATTCGTATGCAGAGTTTTTATCAATCAAAATCTCCAATGCAATCAAATTTTCACCTTTAATTTCCAAAACAACAGAATAGTTCATAAGATGATTTGATGAGAAATTAAGAACATCTAACAATATACGGGTTTACTTAAAAAAAAGTCCAGAATATTAAAAATGAAAAATCAAGAAAAAAGAGCAGATCAATGAACCTGGATTTTAACAATTCTTTGCTGAATCATCAAGAATTCTTTTCTCTTCTTCCAACCGCGAAACTTTTTCTGTATCTGTATTGCAGCAGCATTGGCTAAACCATGTCCTTGTCCAGATTTACATGCCCTAGAAGCTAGAAGGGAAAGAGCTAGCTGATCTGACAATCCAAGCTCATCACCTTTATACTGAGTTAATTGCTTCCTCTGAAAAGACTGCATTCTGTATACTTGATGTATACGATCAGCAGCTTGTGTTGCATTAAGGACAGCAGTGCACGAATCCTTGAGGCAGAGGGCATCTGGCATATCACCATCATGCACAGGTGTTGCAGTTCGTTCTGAAACTGTCTGCACCACTTTCATTCCTGAAATTTCTTGCCGACCACCTTTTTTATCATCCATTGTGAGGGTTTCTAGGTGGTCAGTTAATGAAGACTCGGCAAGAAAACCAGCAATTCCTTTGTGCCCATAGTTAGAGGCAAGATCTGCAGCTGTTGCACCTGATCGAAATGCAGGAGATGGATCTGTCCATGCTCCACAATATGCGCCCATGGAGACAAGGACAGCAACTGTCCGCTCTCTGAGAAAAGGAGGACAAAGAATAACATAAGGAAAAAAATTGTTAAGCTGAACATAATATATTTGAGAAAGTCAATGCTGAAGTAGACTGTGATTTGCCTTTTGACTAACCAAAGCAATTGCTCTAGGGATAACTCTAAGTTAGCTAATTTACTATTTAACAAAAATAAAAACTATAGTAACGTTTAGTAGTTGGCACCAAAACAATTTATTTAAATATTAGGGGTGGAAGGGGGGGAACAAGTCCATTCATGCAAAACACTGGAATTCTTACCACCCTTTAAACAAAAAAACTTAATTTTTCTTCATATGCTTGGACAAACCAATTGTGTAAACAAATTCACACTTGATAAAAGTACAAAAATATTAAGAATATCAGTGCAGTAAAAGAAGGTTCAACCAGATTAGCAGATGCAACTTATGCTCATCCAACTGTACTCGATAAAGAGGGAAAAAATCTCATGGAACCTTACCTGCCCCAGTATGCAGCCCAATGAAGAGCTGTCCATCCATTCACATCTCGGAAGTTGATATTAACTCCAGCAGATATAATTGGATTTATGGCCCAATCATAACCAAGAATAGCTGCTAAATGTAGCACACCTTGCCCATCCTCATCTAATACATTTGGCCCTTTACCACTCTCAGTTGCTTTGTGAAGAAGCCATGAGAACAGCTTCTCTTTAACCTGCCTGTGAAACAGTTGCACCTTCACCATGTGTTGGGATATATCCAATTCTGTAGTCAGTTCATCCTTATTTGAATATTCCTCTTCCTCTCTCAGTGAAATGAGCTTAAAAACTAAGTTTCTTTTCTCCATATCACCCTCAAAAGAATGATTTGAAGGGTCCACTGGTTTTAAAGAAAGAAAATCCTCCAGTCGCGAATGACACCGCATTTCAGTTGAATTGTTAAAAAAGTCTGCAAAATCTACATTTCTAGCAAAGCCCTCCCTGAAATCGAATTCCCGCACTTCACTACAAGCTAACCTATTGGAACATGTTACATAGAAAGGGACCCGTCCAACCTTATGACGCGGAGCTTGACAGCACAAAATTCCATCGCCTAAAACCTCAGCAGGAACCTCAACTTCCCCAAACATACAGGACCAGTTACAGGTTGTCACCTCTGGTTGACACTTCAAAAATGATCCAATAATCAACACCTGTATAGTTTTGAACAGGATAAGATGTCAATAAAACTACATCCGGTTCTTCATTTTATCTTGCAACAGAGACTCAATCTCAACTAGAAAAGGGAGCAAAACCAATAATCATATATAACATACAAAAGGGGAGTGGAAAAAGAAGGAAGATTATCAGAGGCGTTATGAAATACAGAAATGTAGAAGAAATACAAAAATAAATACAAAATGGAGAACATTACAAATTAAAAAAAATTAAGAGCAAAAACTGCAAACATCTGACAAGAGTATTTGATATTTGAGCAGAAAAGAATAAGTTCTCATGATCAATGAAAATGACATGTATACATATTAAGTACACATTGATATAATAACTATTAAAGGGTTGGCAGAAAAAAAAAAATTCAATTGTAATGGAATCTGATATTTTTTAACTGTTTTTTTTCCTTTCTTTGGTATGGAGGGAGAACCATCAATTATATAATATGTAGTAATAATATAAATTTTCCACAAGATCAGTACCTCAATTTCTGACTCAGCATAAGCCCATTTAGGTGAAAAATCATTTATACTAAACAGTTGGTCTTGAGAGAGAGATGGGCTCAATGAGGTGTCATCTATCACATGCTGGCATTCATCTGTACTCCATGAAAGACCAGGTGAAGACTGCATATTCAAATTAGCCACCTCTCCAAGTTCTTTAGTAATCCACCGAGAGAAGCTATCAACCTTCTTCAGGCTCTCGTCTTTGTCCAATAATGTGCGCTTCACAGTTAAGCCATAGTTGATAGTTTCTTCATCAGGAACTTCATTTGCAGAATTGGATTTTAGTGCATGTTGAGATTGTCCATCTTCAAGCTCTTGTGGATAGTTTTGCTGCATAGGCTGCTCTTTTGGTTCACCATGAAAACTGTACAGGATCGAAGCAATTTCAGAACTTGCATTACGAGTTTCATTCCCTAGTAAACTGGTACCATAATCAGATCTGAATTGCAGACCGAATGGTTGGGTTTGGGTTAACATTGGCATGTCTCCTGAATTGTCTTCAAAAGGAATCTGCATCAAGCCATCAAATCAAATAACAAAATGAATATAGTTATATTTTTCAGCTAAATCTCATAAGTAGTAGTAGTAGTTTGAAGTTATATATAAGAGAAACCAAAGTTAAAAGTATGAGTTTCAAATTAAGCAATTAAGCAATCCAATGATAAAACTGACACCAAGCATCCAAGCCAACACCCGTCATGGCTACCCAATAAGTTATTTAGGGAGAGTTCAAGCTAATAAATACTCTTCTCAACAAAAGATTGGATATGGATACATATGGAGAAAGTTCAAGTCACTAAAAAAACTGTAATCTGGAATTATAGTTCTTAGAATTTGGATTTAAGACTAACTCAAACCTACAAAACTGACTTAGTGTGTGTTTGGTTTAGCATTAAATAATTGATTTTGAGTCCAAAATTGATTTCAGACAATTTTTGACATGTTTGGTTTCACGTTGAAGAAGAATTTAGAATTGATTCTGGAGTCAGAATTGATTGAGTTGAAACAACTAATAGTAGTTTCTACTTTCTACGTTGGATAAAATAATTTATATTAAATTTTATTTCAAAATCAATTTTAACCAAAATCCTACATAATTCACATCACTTCAAAATCAATTTTACAAAATTAATTCTATTCAGATTCAATTCTGTTGACGCTCATCCAAACACACACTTATAAGGTATGGGTAGAGCTGTCAAATGGGCCAGCCCTAGTCCATTTAGCCTTAACCCACATGGGTAAGGGCCAAAATGGCACATAGGGCCACAAATAGAATGGGCCATAGGGCCAAAAGCCCACAAAATCCCTATGGGCTAGGGCCAGCCCATGGGCCTATTTTTTTTTTTTAAATAAAAATAAAATTATATATATATATATTTTGTTATTAAAAATTCTATAACTACACATTAAAACAAACTAATGATAAGCTGCATGAATTTATCAAAAAAAAAAAATGATAAACTATATGAATAAGTTATTATTTTTAGACTAAGTTAATTTTATGTAAAAAATATGACAAACGTTCAAGGAATTAACTAAGTTGCGTTGTACTAACTTATATAATACATCTTCCAAATTTTCTTAATTAACATATACTTTTTTTTATAATTATACTTAAAATAAAAATACATGTGCTTTAATTATACTGATTAATAGCCTATTCATTTAAAAAAATTTTAAATAAAAAATGAAACTCACGCCATCTCCTTTCCTATCTTCCTCCAATCCTTTCAAATTTGCGCATGCTTCATTACACCAAAATCACTTATTGTAATAATTAAATTTTTAAACTTTTATATTTCATTTCAATTGATCCTTAAACAAAATCACCTATTGTAATAATTAAAATTTTCTGTACGTATTTATAAAAGAATATAAAATTTAGAATGGTTATTTGTTTTTTTTTTTAATATTGGCTCTTTGCTTTTACACGTGAGTGGAGAAATTGATAGTGAAAAATCACTCAAAAACATTAAATTCTCGCTATACTCAATCACACTGTGGTATATGAGGTCGTTGACAACAATACAAGTCGACATTACAAACAACCTCCACAACACAAAAACATTAAATTTATATTGATAGAAAGACTATTTTGAACCTTTTTTAAAACATAAATAACCAAAATGAACTTTTTAAAAGATAAAGGACCAAAAAGGTCATTTGGCCTATTTAAAATTAGTATTTTATATGTTTTCAATTTTAATTATAATATAATGCAAAATACAAAAAATAAATTATATGAAAAAAATATAGAACAAAATTTGACAACATTTTGAATGCAGGAAGTAATGATTAGTCATATACGTATATAGAAATAAAAAAGAAGTCGTGAAGGAATAAAAAAAGTTATTTACATATATATAAAAAAAAAAAAAAACCAAGTAGTTATGTTACTTATGTACCTAGAGTAAAGAAAAAGATAGTCGGTGCAGTGCATGGTTTCTAATTAATGCGACATTTGAAAAGGTTTTGGAAGAAACCACGGAGGATGATATCTTGTGGGTCAACCCCATCCGCCCTATCCCTAGCCCCATTAGCTGAGGGTTTTATGGGTTATGGGCTTTTTTAAGCCCCTTGGTAAGTGAGTCAAGAAAAAGGGTCATTATGGTAGGGCTAAGGGCTAGCCCGTAGGGTTAGGGCTGTCTTGACAGCTCTAGGTATGGGTACTCCCCACTTATACATTCTATCTTGGCACTATTTCTACCGGACTTGGGTTTTTCCCAATAATAGCACTTCTAGAGTTTCAGGAACAATGCAAAACTTTTTAATATGACAAATGTAGCCCAATACCAGATAGTTAATATATTCATCATTAAGTTTAACTAAAATTATTAATGAAAATTGCAGTTCAAGTAGCTCTGGCACAGGCTTTAGTCCCATAAAACTGTCAGATTATATCTTTTCCATCCCAAAAAATAATAGTCGCAGATGTGAGATAATACTACTGATAGATATATTATGCAGTAACAGTATGTACCTGCCAATTTGATTGGAGAGACTGAGAGCTCTCTGCTTCCTCAGTGAGACCTCTTTGGCTCATTAAAAGATCACCAAAAAGGGTATGTTCTTGTTCAAGGACGTCTCCCATTGAACTAGATGGGATGGGAGGAAATGATGCAAGAGAAGGATCATTATGCAATTTGGCAGTGCTTTGCAAGACAGTGCCCCATGGTGCCACGCCATGTGCTTTCTGACCATCAATAGAAGCAGTATAATCTTCTCTAAATTTATCCCCATGAACAACTGGGATATAATCCGATCCAGAAATTGATGACTGGTCATGATCACCTAATATTTTAAGATATATATGGGGGAAACATGTGTCAGAGGTTGCTTAATAGAAGTTATAATATACATGTGACAACAAAAATGAAGAAAAAGGAGGGGAGGTAACCTGAAAAAGGATGCCTAATATATGAACTGTTCGAAGCAGCATCAATCTTTTCCACCAATAGACCATTCCCATTATGTTGTGACTCATGTATTCGGCACAACCCAGAACTTGCTTGGTGGATATCCTCTGGAAAGAATTATGATTAATATTTAAGGGTGTGATCAAATGGGCCAAACTATTACACAAATATTTGTTGTAACAGTACACCAAGATAATTAAAGACATGTTCAGATAAACTTCTCATAAACACTTATTGGAGAAGAAAAAAAAAATGAAATAAGTTTATCCATAAACTTAAATTAGTTTCTACATAAGTTAAAAATTGCCTTTTAAAGAAGCTAATATGAAAAAGGTTTTACAAACTAACTATATATTTTTAAGTAGTGGGTAGTTACAAAAAAAATAGTTACTTAAAGATACCCATAAAAGTAGAGTAAAAATATAAATAATTATTATATATTTATATATTATTGAAGGGCATAAAGGTCTATAAAAAATAGAGACCAAAACAGTTTTTTTAAGAGTATTCCTTTTATATATTGTATAGATTATTATATAATATATTATATTATATGTTATGCATTAAATAGTTCATTACATTTTTATTTATTATTGCTTAGTTTATTATATTTTTAGTACTGTTATTGTTTAATTTATTATATATCATATTATATGTTATGTTTTATTTAGTTTTTATCACTATTGTTTAGTTTATTATATTATATGTGATGCTTTAAATATTATATGTTTTTATTACTACCATTAATGAGTTTATTATATTATATGTTATGCTTTTAAATAGTTTATTATATTTTGATTAGTATTATTATTTAGTTTATTTATTATTTTTTTAGGAGATTATTTATTATATATTATGCATATTTAAAAACAGATAAAAAGATAGTCTAAACGAATAAACTAGACTCAAAATGGCCCAGCAAACTAAAACAAAAAAAAAAAGCAGAAAAAACCGAAATCCTAAAGGCCCAAATGTAACTCTTTACTCTAGCTCCAGCCGTTTCTCATCTCTGAAATTTCGACTGCAAATCTGGAGTGAACAAACTAAGGTTCACTGCGTGCAACAAAGAGTGAGACATCGAGATAGAGAGCAGATGGAAGATGGAAAAGGGAGCAAAAGTTTCAGGGAACGTCATAACACTCATGGGAGCAGTGTAATAGCACCGCAACTACCGCTATTTCAGCTGCAAATGTCTGCTATGGAGGCCCCTGCGGCGAGGGGCCGCCATGGCGCTATAGCAGCACTATTCTATACATAGCTTGGCTTATACATAAAACCTTGTGAAATAAATTTATGCAGAATTACCAGAATCAGCATCTTCACGTAAAGACATCAAACTGGTTGTTGGGCTCACGGAATCTGTACTCAGTGAAGTAACACCGCTATGATGTGTGAGAAGGCTAGATGATGGAGAAGATACTTTTCGGGAATCTGATTGGACCTCATCACCTTCAGTATTTACTACAATATTTTTGTTACCCTGAGAAATAAAAAACCAGAAGAATCCATGATTAAGGCAGGTCAATAAAAAACCAGAAGAATCTATGCACTCAGGTCAATGAAGACCAGAACTACAAAACACAGATTCTTCTATATTGAACAGCTTAAAATTCTTTACGCCTGATCTCAAGAAGAATATGATAGAAATAGATTTCAAGATCTTTAAAAAACAATTGTATGGTATGACCAATGAGATGGGGTCAGGAAAAAAATAGTATACCAGCTGAAGCTGAAAAGCAAATAAAAATAGTATAACAGCAAAAATATAAAGAAATGAGCAAAATACCTTAACTTCCAAGTAATGGACAAATACTATGTGCATCATATCCCTGCAATAAAATAAAATTAACAAGAAAACCAAATTCTGATTAATTGTAAGAAGACATGAAAGATTTAAGTAGATATACATTGATAACTCAAATTAGCTAAGATGCAGCAAAATATTTACATCCCAATAAGATTAAAAATTGTTATCTACGATTTGTTAGATAAAAAGGAAATTATATTACAGAGAAATAGGTGGATTAGTGGGTCACAACTAAGGGTAGGATAAGAAATCCTTCAAAAACATTAAGAACAAAGGAGAACAGGGAAGAATAAGAATGCGGTAAAGCTTCTGAATCAACATGTCTAAGCTACCAACTCCTTTGAAGCATATAAACACCAAAGAAAAGCCAAAAATGTAGCTCTAACGCTCTATCCACTATTGAGTGTAAAGAAACACCCTTAAAAGCTTTTATCTATATATTTGACATGAGATGTGATAGCAAATGCACCAATGCAGTACTTGCTAAGAAACTTACAAAGAATACACATGAAATATGAATATACTTTAATTTCCAAGACATTAAACAAAATCTTGTAAGTAAATTAATTCATACTCACGGTTCAAGCATCCAGTAGCTTCGCCTTTGAAAATTTTCATTTTCTTCTCCATGGGCATAGTAGCAGTGCAACACATCAACACTTCCAACCTAAATTTGCTTAAATGATGTTACAACCCCAGTGAATAATTATATAATGGTATAAAGACTCGCTTTCCAATTGAAATAAAATTCCAATCATCTTATATATATGCTAGTCTTACAAAAATTTGATTGACTACAAACTCAAAACTGAAGCAAATTATAAGCTTACCTTCAACTTTTCATGAGCTTCTTTCACAGTTTTCCCATCTTTTTTCTTTCTCCAATTATGCCCATCCTTTCTAAAGTATCTCAAAACCTTCCGATCAAAAAGAAAAAGTGAACCACCTGAAATCAAGAAATACAAGTCATTAAGTGATGTCTTTGTAAGCATGAAGTAATGATAGGAATAGGATTAGGAGCTAAGAGATGGATTGAAGTTACCAACAAAGCAAGATTTTAGCAAAACTACCAAATACTACTAATAATATCCTAAAAACTACTGAATTGCAAAGATAATTCAATGCGCATATAAGGTGCTTTTTTGCTACCAAACTTCATGAAAAAATATTTACGAATGTGCCTGTATTCCTTGAAATGAAATATATAGGATCCATTGGAACATGAATACCATAAGTTCAGATAAAGTACAATTAAAAGGCTTGATACATCTCTAAATGGAATTAAATTCAGCTAAATGAACCCAAGGAAGGCAATACTTCCATGTTGAAACACATTGTTCAGCACCTTGAAAGATGTTATTAATTCCGGCCACTCAGTTGCAACAAACATGTTGAAAAGGATTTATTGTAATGTGTTGTGTTCTTTACACACAATAGAGAGGTTTATTTATAATAAAGGAATTACATGGAAAGGTTCAGGAATTAATCCTAATAGATAATGTTATATTTGCTCATATCTAAACACATCCCTAAGTCCTAACATATCAATAACACTCTCCCTCAAGCTGAAGCATATATGTCATATGATCAAACTTGTTACAAATGTGTAAACCCAAAAGAAGATGAAGGTGGTAAACCCAAGAGCATCGGTGAAGGAGCGACGCGTGTGGCAGAGTTAGGTGGAGCAGCTGTTGGCGTGGTGGTCGATGGTGAAGGGCGACACTGGCCATTGGGGCAGGTCAGCGAAAGGGCGGCATAGTGGCTGCCAAACAGGCCAACAATGGCATGATATTGTTCACACAGTGGTGAGAGAGGATTGAACCCTAATTACTAGGCTACTGTGGCCTCAGTACTGTTCACACCGCAATGGAAGGGGATAGAACTCAAATCACAAGACTGCACAGTTGTGGGGGATCTAACCCTAATTTGAGGGAGCATCAGATCTCCGATGAGGCGGCTGTCACCACTGCTGTGTACGGCGATGCTAGTGGTAGGGTCATCGAAGAAATTGTTGCCGAACCTCTGGCAGTGGAGGACAGTGGCAGCGGACAGAAAAGTTGTGGGAGGAAGAGAGGATCGCTGGAAAGCGAAAAGAGATCGTTGAAAAAAATCCACCAGAGAAGTCCATCGGGGACAAATTGTCTTGTCCCCAGTGAAGCACTATTTTCATGATCCCCTCAACCTTGCTCTAATACCATGTTGAAAAGGGTTTATTGTAATGTGTTGTGTTCTCTACAAACAGTAGAGAGGTTTATTTATAATAAAGGAATTACATGGAAAGGATCAGGAATTAATCCTAATAGATAGTGTTATATTTTCTCATATCTAAACATATCCCTAACATAACAAAACACATTATTGAAGATCAGTAATGTTGTAACTTGTAAGCATCTTGAGCAATTCATCCAATGCATATATGTAAGAAATAATATAATAGTATAAACAGGTGTCAATTAATTTATCAGTAACATGCAGAAACCATACTCGGTGGTCTGTTATGAGGTTCTGATGTGATATGAAACATCCGATAATTACGAAGAATTTCACAAATTTCTGCAGGTCGCAACCATCGATGCTGGGCTTCAAATTGTAATTGCTGAATATCTGCACATTGATATTAAGGCATTCAGTCAAATATTTGTTTTTTGAATTACATCCCATACACAAATACAATTATTCATGCAAGCTTAAAAAATCAAATCATACAAAAGTCACATGCATCAATAAGAATATGGATCGGCCCAGCCCGGCCCTCCTTTCACACTTGGCCTGGCAGGCTGGGCCGGACTGGACTGTCCATTTTGCAATCTCTAGTAGAGTCTAGTCACCCCATAATACCCAAATCACTACATCCTCTACTCTGATCCAGCTAATGATGGTTTGCAGGTGTGGTTAGAACCCACCAACCATTTTCTATCTAACTCAAAAGAATAATAAGTCAATCATCGGTATTATAAATATGTACCATCTCCAGCAAACACCAACAACTTAAGGGGTAACATCATATCATGACAAGAGGTATTGGCTTGCTTCAAACCTTCAGATTAACTTTCACTTTCGATGGCTATGTGTAAGTTAGAAGTAACCACAAGGCTAGTGGTTCATGAATCATGATAGCAACTCACCATTTAAGAGAGAATAAATGAAAATCCACTCCATCATTACTTTTGTCTGAATCATTGTTGATTCCATCGGGCTCTTCTTTTAGCAATCAGATCTCTTTATTGATAGAATTAATTTGCCGATATGGCCACTATCTATGTTATATTTTGAAGCAATGTATCCTTCATTCAAATTCATTTTTTCTATCCCCAATGAATCTGCATTGAAAGTTTCAAACTTCTCCACACACCATCAAAGGAAGCAAGAACAGTTAAAACTGCCGCCTAACCTTACCATACCAGGGCTCAACATATATTCATGTCAGACATTATCAAATACCACTAGTCTGAATCAAACTTTTTTCTTTTACATTTTTGCACCAATAAGAATAGCATGTCATAAAAACTTGACAAATGATAGCCTTAAATTTTGTCTCCATGAATAAATCTAACTTTTGAAAAATTGATGCTTCTTTCAGTTTTATCTGCAAGGAAAATCCCTCAAATGCATGGTGCTTTGTACATCCAACTAAATCATTTTGAAATAGTTACAAATTTGGCAATACTAAGTTAGTTAATCTGGAGGTGGATTGGAGCTGCATATTAGTTAGCTTCACCACTCAGAATCCGAACAAGAGGAAGACTGATGCAGTGAAGCAGTGCCTATCAATAGTTCATATCGTTCAAACCTAGTGCCAAAGACGCTGTAACACCTACAACTACAAAACCTAATTGGCCCAAAATAGTTATTTCCCAAAATCAATTGGGCACAGTTTTTGTCAACCTCGGCAAGGGGCGAACCTTAGGTCCATTCATTAGCGAAGCCATAACAGTAACTGACACTTAGTACCAACAACAGGAACCCACTCAAAGAAGGAAACAGAATTCAATAGCTGAAGCTCCGTGAGAAGAAATCGCGTCGAAAAAAAAATCACAGGATCGGAGCATTGAATGAGAAATAAAATATTAAAAGAAAAAAGCAAATAGAAAATGACCTAATGGACGACGCAATCCGTAAGAAGCACCATCCGCCATGGCGAAGACTGAATCTGAGATCAACGCGAACGACGAAGGACAGGACGAGAGAGACAGAGACTTTTTTTTTTCTTTTTCTCCTCAACTCTTTCTCAACTGACGCGATGAAGTGAAAAACTAATACTGTGTATATTTAATATTTATATTAAAAAAATATTGAAAAGGATAAAACGTTGTCTCAATTCTTATATTTTTAACAATGTTTTAAATATTAAATGTATTCCTTATTAAAAAAATCCGAAAAGAATTAGCGTTGTGTTATTTGCAAATGAGTAAAGATATTTCAGCATTAAAAAGATTATTATATAAATGGGGTTTGAGTTTGACTTTACGTTTGAGAGTTGAAACCAGTAGTTGAGTGACGCGTTATTAACTTATTATTGATAGGTAAGAGAATAACCGGACCGGATTGCCTGACGCTCTCGATCTGCAAATACATCTTTATTCTTCTCATTAGGGGGCCACTTCACTTACTCATTAATAAATTTCAGAGTTTTAAAACTGGAATATTATTAACTTTTATATAATTACAAATTGATTAATATATATTTTTCATCCTTATAAATATTAAAAAATAATTCAGTTTTAGTTTTATTACTTACAAAACTTTTTGTCAATTTTTTTCACACCGTGCTTATAATGTATTAATTTAAAGTTTGGGTTTAGATAATTAAATCTATATATTTGATATATTTTTCTCTTTCAACATCCTTTATTTTATTTATTACAATTTCATTTTATTCATTATAATTCTCATTTTACTTATTTTATCTTTACATTTTTAATTTTTTTAATTGTATGAATAATCGTTGTTATATAAATATTTTTTTCATGATATATCTTTAATTAAAGTATAAGAATATTAGTAAAATTTATTTTTTTAACATAAAATAATAGATCAAATTAGAATATGTATTATAAGTTTTTTTTTTTTTAGAGAAATTATCAAATATACGAAAGAGAAGCGAATTTCTTTGCATATAAATAATTAAAAATTTTAAAAATAAATGTGAAATAAATAAAAATGAGAGTTGTAATAAGTATAATGAAAATACAATAAATAAAGTAGAATATTAGAAAAATAATATATCAAACACCTGGATTTAACTATTAGAATCAAACCCTAAATAAAAAAGTAATAGGTTATAAAAACCCAAGCAAAAAAAAATTGACGAAAAAATTTGTATAACTTAAACTGAACTTTCTTCAAAAATTATAATAAATAGATAGTAATAGTATTGAATATTAAATGGGGTTTTATTTCAATATCGTAGAGGAAGAGGATAAATAACACAAAAGAGTTGAGTAATTATTGGTCTGGCCTGGTTGTGTTGTGAGGTGCTCCTGCTCCGTGCTAATGTCTTCTTCTCTTTCAATTCCGATTCCAATTCCGATCGCAATGGATTGTGTGACGGTGACGCAGATGGCTTTTTTCAAACCTCTGAAACAGAAGCACCAGCGTCATTTGGTGAGTGTTAGACCACTTCATCGCCGTCTCAACTCCGTTACGCCTTTGCGGTGCTCTTCCGCCGGTGATGACGCCGTCATTACTCTCAGCGTTGGGGTTTGTTTTTCATTTCATTTTCTCAAACGGAATCAAATCAAATTATCAAATAAAGTTATAGAAATTAAAATCCACTTCTCACTCTTTCTAGGGAATGATGTGCGAGGGATGTGCAAACAGCGTCAAAAAAATTCTAGAAAGCCGAGTAAGTAACAGTTATAATTATATGTTGTTTCAATTTCATCCATTACATTACAGTAGTACTATATTTGAATGAACAGCCACAAGTATTATCTGCTCATGTTAATTTGACATCGGAGACCGCAACTGTTTCCCCCTTGCCTGAACAAATAACTGCACCAAATGGCGGCTTGAAGCAATTGGGGGAGGAACTTGCACAGCATTTAACTACCTGTGGTTTCACTTCTACCCTTCGTGGTTAATAGGTGAGTTTCTGCAGCCGCTTAATGGTGAATATTTGAGAGAATTTGCCCATAGGAGAACATTGTAGTTATCAAGAATTTCGCGGACTCAATTCATGTGGAGTTGGGTGGGATTTATTACGTGTATGATTTGTACGACATTTTCTGGGTAATTTCCATTTTCTTGAGAATTAAAATCAGTTTCAGTGCCCTGGATGAATAATGATTGTAACTGCAATTAGCATGTCTGATGATTAATTCGAAAAGTTCGATGCACTTGAATCCTGATTCGTTTTTTGAACTGTAATTATGCGAATCAGGGAAAGCTTCATCAGACCGACCAGTTAAAGTTTTTATTCCAACTCGTGAATTTAGTATATTAAAGACCAAAAAGGGTAAGGTACATAATGAAAATCTTCAAATAAAAAAATTGATATGATCTCATTTGTGTTTAAATCAAGAAAATGACAACTAATCAGAGTAGTTAAGGTAGACAACAAAGTGAGGCGATAGAATAAGAAAACTTAAGGGCAATGAAATGCCACTGTACAATACACGATGTCTCCCTGGTTCTTGCATTTAAGTTGAATTTGACACATTTATAAATGTGTATTGTATACATGCATAAGCATAAGGATGTTTAATTTTTAACATTTTCTCTTTGTTATCAGCCTTTTTCCAATCCCATCCCATATATGCAGATGGCGACCCACAACCACAACAAGCATCTGGACAACTTCTGGAAAGACAAGAACAATTTGGAGATCCAAATAGCTAGAAAGGATCAAACATTTCAGACCGAGCATTCCAAAATAAGACCTTTCCAGGGCCCACTCACAGCCATGAAACGGAAGTTTTCAAGAAAATTGCCATTTGTTTTATTTGGGCTGCAAAATTGATTTTCAAACCATGTATGTCATGTTAACCTGCATCAGATGTGAGTGTGGTACACTTAAAGTTGTGATTCCCCTTCTGCAGTTTTTTCTCAAAAAGGCATAAAAATAGTTTATAACCAACTTCTTGATAAACCACGAGTCCTTCCTTGCTCTTATATCCCCATGACCCAGAAGATAAACAACACCAGATTCTTTAGCCTTGTGAATAAAAGATAATTCACTCTCAAGGCTCTGCTCGGCATCTAACACCGGTGGATCACTGGATACCTGGCTTATCACGTCTGATGTGCTTGCTTCTAAAACGGGGTTGCTTGTATCCTTAAAATCAGTGAGGAGAGGAACACCAAGTGAGTAAACACTCCCGTTGGGAGCTATGAGAACCCTAGAAGTAGGGTACTCATCCTCTGAATCAGTATCATCATCCCCATTACTCTCCAGTGACCTCTCCTGGGCCTCACGACGTATAAACTTCTCTAGGCTCTCAATCAGCAGCTGCTCAAAAGTCTGGTGATTTTCTTTCCGAACATCTTTGTAACCATACCTGTTGCCATAAAATTCAGACAAAGAGACATTTTTATTAAAAGAATAAAATATGCAATTTACTAAATTATCCCTTAATTAGATCCTCAGTTGTTCACATGAACCTATTGCACTGAGCCACTGACACAGTGCTTCTAAAAGTAATATTATAGGTCCTCAGAGCCACATCCATTCAACTTTTCCTTAGAATGGTGTAAAGGTTCTTATCACCTCTGATCTAATACTACACACACAACAAATGTGAAAAAACAAAGCTAGTTACCTGGCGATACAACGAAATATATGGTAGCTTTTTGGGCAGACTCGCCGAAAAAGGAACCTTTCACTTTGTGGTACCATAGGAACTGGAACATACTTGATACTCACAAATATGATCATGGAGTGTATTGCGGGAAGTGTGGTCAGAAAATGGCCAAAAATTGCTGGTATTCCTTTGACCAACTCATTATAAAGCAAACCAATCCCAGGAGCTCGTATTGTCCCGAGATTACAACCTAATTCTCGCATCAAATCTGTTGAAAGCTTTTGCTTGACTTCAGTTTCATACTTGAGATTGCTTCCATAATTCCATACATACATTATAAGAAACATTATTATGGCAAAGACCAAAATAATCCAACTTCCATCTGTCACACTCCACAGGACAGATGAAAAAAAAGTTAATTCCACTCCCAAGAAGACTATCACGAAAGTCAGCACTATGATGATGTGTATCTGCCATATAAGAAGCATAACAAGGGTTACTAAAATAGTGGTCATCATCATCACCCCGAGCTCAGCAATGCCTGAAAGGGGATAAGGAACAAGCTGAATATGAATACATTATGATATAATAAATGAACTAAGTTATAATATACATTATAATAATAATGAACTAAGTTATTCACCAAAAAAAAAATGAACTAAGTTCAGTGTCTACAAGCTAAAGAAAGCTAAACTCTCCATCAGTCTACATCGCCCTATCTAGCTTGCCAAATCAAATTATTATCAATCAGGATCAATTCATTTTTATAAACTTGAACAAGTTTCCTCAAATTCAAAAAAAAAAATGTGACATTGTGACCACAGCCATTTGTAATAAACTGATAATTACCCCCTCTTAGGAGTCTTGATGATGGAAACATACATACACAAAATGTTATAGTTCCAAATTTACAGCCAGCATTTAAAGAGCAGTGCTATGATGGGGTTTAGGGTCTCAGTGTGCATGGATTCTTCAAAGCAAATTGGGTCCTCTTTACAAGGCTCCAGTTGTATTATTAATTCTCAAATATAATTGAGGACAGGCAAAGGAAATCTTAAGATTACAAATACTAGAAGAGCAGTTTAATGCCTTTCCAAAGAATTGCAGTAATATAAGCTACTGATGCAAACTGTTCTATTTTGATAGTTGATAACAACGAAAATGTGATATTAACATTATTACCAACTTTCAATTTTACTATGTTATGTAAACATGGCTGACAAGTTTTACCAATTATCTGCAGAAATAAAAATAAGTTGAAATATGTTCATTACCATAGGCATTTCCAATCTCATCAATGCTAGATATAGTGCAGACAAGAACCAGAGAAAGAGCCAAGAGGAACCAGTTTATCACAGGGATATAGATCTGGCCCATAAATTTCCGAGAAGTATGAATGATTTTAAGACGAGGGAAACAACCAAGTGCAGTTGATTGCTTTATACATGAAAATGTTGCTGTTGTCATAGCCCGACTCGCAATAAGGGCAGCAATGTTAGCAATAAGGAATGTTGGCCAGAATGCACCACCTGCAAACACAGAATTTACTTGAAGATCCTGTAAATTGCAAACCCAACACACTGTAAAGAGTGATATTATCGACACTCACTTGGTACAGAAGAAAAAAAGGCTTGACCAGCATCATCATGGTTTTCCATAAGGTATGCAGCTTGACCCAAATAACCCAATAGTAGGCACGGCAAAACAAGAAATACAAATGAAAGCTGCAAATTAGCACCATCAGTTTCATCAACATATTAGTTCACAGGCACATAAAGGAAATAAAATAAATGAAAGCATGACAGTCAAATAACTATGACAGACAAAATTTACTACCTGAACTGATCGTACAGAAAAGTAGCAAAGATCTGCAAACATAGCCTCAGAACCTGCAACATGAAACAGTCAGTAATTATGTCAATTAATAGTTGAATACGTTGTCCATCAATAATTGATCATCATAATTGCTAGCAATGCCTTGTCTTTAAAACAAATAAAAACAGACTATTAGAACCAAAATTACATAAATGATAAGACAAAATTTATAGTATTATTGCATTTCCAGTATCAAGATCTTGCATGTATTTTTTACCAGTTGCACTCAGAAGGCAACCCCCAAGAGAGTACCAAGCTTTAGTTGAGTTCCTCTTGAAGAAATAGTAGATGTGAATCGGATTAAATGCCCTCAAGACACTATTGTCATATTTGACAAGATTATATATCCCGATGCCCGCAAGAGAACAAAACCATAAGAACAAAGCAGGTCCTACTGCAAGTCCCATTTTACTTGTTCCATACTTTTGTACACTGAACAAAATGATAAGGCAGGCAACCGAAATCATCACCACTTCATCTGCATAGTCAAAAATGAAGAAAAGATTCAAGCAACCATACAAATGACCACAACATAAGGATATAAATCAGCTTAATAATACGCCCACCTCTCAACCCATCTGAAAAAAAAACAGAATTTAAAAAAAAAAAAAAACCTTTTTTTTTTTTCTCAAACCAAGTCAATAGATAGCCAAAGAAGAGAGAAAAGGTCTAAACTGAAATTCTGTGGATATTGACATTCAATGTAGATGTTAATAACTACTCCCTCCGTCCCTTATCATAAGACACAGTCAAGATTTTTTTTTGTCCCTCTTTGTAAGACTTCTTTTTATCTCTCTTTAGCATTAATTGTTTTTTTCCTAAAATACCATCATTTCTTGTCACTTTCTCTCTCTTATGATAATGAGAGAATATGAAAAGACTCTCATCATTCATATAATTAATTATAATAATCCTAAGGGCAAATTTGGAAAAATATTACTTTAACAAACAACTACTCCCTCCGTCCCATTTTAATTGTTGTTTTAAGCTTTAGAAAATGTCCCAAAACAACTAATGTGTTCACTTTTCAAGGGAGTATTTTTTTTTTCCTAATTTGCCCTAGGTAATGATTGTGTGTGCAGCATGTAATATATTTTTTAGTAAAAGAAAGGATTATTTTAGTAAAAATGATTCAAAAAGTGTTATATTTATTATTCTTCTTAATCTTTGTGCAAACACCTTAAAATGCAATCAAATTGGGACGGAGGGAGTACCTAAAGTAACTACTTTTCTTAATAAGCGCAATTTAGTCAACTATGACTTATAATAAAGGGACGGAGGGAGTATTAGAGATAATAGAGTTCATAATTATTAATAGGTAAAAAAATACCTTTCTTGATTGCATCTACACCAACTTTTAAGCCACCAACAGATGACAGTACTGCAAGAAAAAAGCAAAGATAAAAAGGAAATTATTGTAAAGAACTAAACAGTAGATAGTGAAAACAGTTGGTCATGTCATGAATACAGGCAACAACATATCATTATTCATGATATATCAATATACAAATGGTATTGACATCATCCTGAACACACAGTGACCAAAGCAAGTCTGAACAAATTACAGGTATACGTGAAGTAAGAGCAGTAAATAACCTGACATTGCTGGTGTAACAACACCATTAGCAATCACCATAGAAGTACCAGCAAGAACTAATATTAGTATTGTCTTCTTCAGAGTCAGAGAATTCTCAAGTCTTTCCTTGATTTTTAATGACCTTTCAAGCTCAGGGGATGGCACCTTCAGCCTAAAGCTTGATATACGGGCATCGGATGCTAACTGATTGGGGAGAAGACTCACCTTAGCGTGACGACAGATCAAGGAGTACAAGGCAAAAGTACCACCTGCAGTGGTTTTAGAACAAGTATGATTTTGAGGATATAACTGTCAGAAGCTTTATTTTAGAATATTTAAGTTAATATACCTTCACCATCATCATTGGCCCACAGAACCACCAGGACATACTTCACTAAAGGAATCAAAATTAAGGTGTACAAGACAAGTGATAAAGCTCCAAGAATGTCTTCATTTCCATTAATAGGGGCCTTTCTAAACATAACACTGAAGGTATATAACGGACTTGTTCCAACATCCCCAAAGACAACACCAAGTGTCTGAAAAGCCAATACAATTTTCTTACCCATATTGATATCCTGCAATGAATTATAATAAAAAACAAAAAGGAAAAAAATTAATATACACAGATGTTGATGTTCCACTGCAGTGACAGCTATATAATCTCGTGATGAGCATTTTAAGGCGTGGACAATCAGCGAAATACAAACCAAAATTCACAGAATCCAGAAACTCAACAACAAAAGGACAAGAAATACAAGCATCTCCTCCTAGACACCAAATGTTACAAAATAGCTAGCTGGTGATGTATTGCAAGATCATCATTCAGGTTGCAATGCACATGATAATTGCGTTGTTGTATCGGGATTTAGATTAAGAACATCAAGGAGCTACTTAGTTGTTTAATTTTCACTGTCCACCAGAGTAAACTTTCACTTCTTTTTGGCCGTGAATGTAGAGTGCAGGTTGAACCGTATCAAATTCCATACCTAAAAATCTTCACCTTATTTTCCATTTGTGGAGCAGGTCATAACACTAAATTAACAATCACAATTCACAAGGTCCCACACACACACAGAGTGAGAGAGAGAGAGAGAGAAAACTTTTAGATTGATTTAAATAGTATTATTTATGATGAGAAATTCAAGCTATAGTCACAAAACAATCTGAAACAAGGTGGCGCGGGCAGTTAAAGTAAAGTAAGTGAATGATTTGGAATAATGGAAAATAGAGAAAGGAAAGAGAGAGACCTCATAGTCATTTCTATGAGCACCGGGAACATCAAGAGCCTCAACGTCGAAGGAATCGATGCGAGGACCAGTGCGAATGAGTCTCTGTTCGGCGTTGTCCTCTTCCTCCTCGGAATCGACAACGCCAGCGTGGCGTCCGAATCTGAAATCGGCGTCGAAGTTCTCCAAATCCGACGCGTACTCCTCGTCGTCCTGGATAACCCACCGCGATTCGGTGGAGTCCATCGACGTTCCGCCATTGATCTCCTCGGCCATGTCTTACGCTGCTGAATCTCCGAAACTGCCTTTTCCCATGGATTGGATTAATTGGACACTGCTTGCTTGCCTGAGCTGTATCTGCACTGCGCTTTAGTGTGCCTCACAGCGCCGTGTTTGGTTTTCTCAAAACACGTTATTATTATTATTTTCACTTTTTTAAAATATACTATATAGTATAATGTATATGTCACTAATAAATAATAATAATACGATAAGAATAAGATAATTTTAATTTTAATTTTCTCGGTCCTACGAAGCCAACTATATTATCATTACACAACACAAGCATCTGGCGCAATATTAGTCTTGTTGCTTCGATCGCATTCTTTGTAACGCTTTAAGACGGCGCAATCCGAAAAAAGTGGTGCTTTTTTAATGTGAACATGGATGGGACACAGTGGCATATCTTCTTCTTTTTTTAATCTTTTCGAGAATTCTTTTATTACACTTCTGTTTCAATAAATAAAAACAGACAAAATGGAATATAAGTGGAACTTGTATTGATATATATATCCGTAAAATATTCAAACAATGAAATAAACAACCTTAATGTTTATATCTGACCAATCAATTCTTAGATCATCCTAAAGACAAGTGTATAAAAGTATAGAAATTGAATATTGTTACTTGAATGTGTTTGTGATCACTTTTATTTTTTCTAATTTATTACTTTGATTAATAAAAAGGAAATAAATAAATAAATAGTTTTTAAAAATAAAACTACCTACCTATATTGAGTTGAAGGGTTTTTATATGGGCTAAAAAGTTAAGTTGCCCATTATATATGGCAAAACACTTTGGAGATCATATTTAGTCAGATGATTGCCATCTATTGGAGATTGGCATGTCTTATATTCGTTCTTGAAGTTTTTTTTATAATTTTTTTAGCCTATATGATTATTTTTGTTTTATTGTCAGCTCATTAATATTAGCTTCATGAGAGAGGCTGTGTCTATATCAAGAAGGTTCCTATTTTGACATTTTCTGTTTATTAGTAATGATAAATTCAAACCATCTTCAAGAATCTTCCCGGATAAAGAATGCAACGCATTGGCAAGGTGTTAATTTGACGCCAAAATATAACTACGTAATTGCACAAGCAAAGTGATTTGCAATTTGAAGGCAAAACTGCATATGGTTCACAACTTGATAAGAGTGAACATTTGTATTGCTCCTATTCCTAACTTAAAAGGATCACCTAAGTATTTTTTACGCGAAAAGTTTAAGCTACTGTAAAGTGTAAAACAGAAACCTTAAATAGATAAAAGCACAACTGTTAGCAGTAACACCTAAGAAGAAAATCCCTCATAACGTACAAAAAGATCAAGAGTGCTTCGGTCTGTACATGAGCCACTGATAGACAGCGATTTTGGCTATGCTTAATAGCCTGTTCTCCCCTTAAACTAGTCCCTCAACTCACATTGGATGCAACCTCGGGAACTTCTTCATATGTGCTAGTCTCCTCATTAAATGAGTACCTGTGTTTAAACAAATAGAAACATTCCCAGTGAGCTATAACCATGATTTACAACAAGAACAAGAGAAACAACGAACAAGTCACTCAATTGGCAGCAGTACAGAATGCAGCTAGTGTGAACTATATATGGCTACTATTGCAAGTTCCATCCCACATGCCATCCCCCACAATTTGTATGAAATTTATAGATAGACAAAAACCGACCCCCTCTTTCTTTTCATAGGTTCTTTTTGTTCCTTGAATAATAGAAGTGTTACCGATCAACAAGCAAGTTTTTGTGCCCCAAGATCAAGATTAAGTAGAAGTATCACGTCTCTTGATATAGTTTCCGACAAGAAGTATCTATTAATCAATAATAAAATTTAAACAAAAGGGAAAAGAAGTCATATCCAAAGCCATGTAGTTTTGGACACTTGCAATGATAGAAGCCAAAAGCTATCAAAATGAAAACTCACACACCACACAAACTAGGATGAATCATGCATGTGCTATACCATTTCCCTGATGCTGCTGAGAAATAGAGCCCTGTATTTGGATCATAATAATAGCCCAAATTGCTGCTGTAATAGTACCTGGACCATCAAATAAAATGATGTCAATCAAGCTAATAACAAAACTTTTTGATAAAGAATTCATTAAGAGAAAGAAGTAATGGATACACACATCAACTTTTGTCACATTCTTTATACTGTACAGTCTGTACTAAATATTTTTTGTTTCTGATACTACAACAAAGGTAACTAATGTTGTATATCTATCAGATTATTTCCCAAAAGTTAGATGGAAGAGAAGAGTCATACCCAGAAGATTCATCATACACGTAATCGTTTTGCGATGCTCCACCTGGAAAAGAAAGTAGAACCATGTTAAATAAAATACTTATCAGATAAAAATCAGTAACAAAAATTCCATTTCAGAAGCAAAATTTTAGAGAGACAATGTATTTACCCTCAGGACCAGTATTTTTGGCATCTGAAGAAGATTGACTAACTGCATTATTTTCATCCGTAGAAGGCTTACTGGTATCATGCTCTTCATCATCAGCAAACATATCATAATCATCTGATGTGCCTGCTTTTGCCCGGGCTAACTTCTCATATCCTTCTGAAAAAGAGATTATAAAAGGCATGAGCATTTAGTAGTACTATGAAACAGGTACCCTACATTGCTTCTCACAAACCTAATATCTGTATCATCATTGAAAGAAGAGCCAAGAGAAAATGGAGAATAAATATACTGCCCCAAAATCTAAAGCTTAATATGGATGTCCAAAAAAGAGTTTTTCCGAACACCAAGAATTGACCAACACTATGTATGATATTGATAATTGAGCAGTAAGTTCTATATTGTATCGCATCATGACCATCATAAAAACATAAGTTGGAACAGAATTATATTAGCAAAAAACAAATAATTAAATCCAATTAAGTTGGAAAATCAAACAGCATGTAAAAACAAATAATGTAACTATAAGTGTTTGGATTTCAGGTGGGATTCCCAAACTAAGTTTGAAAAAGCATCTCAACCCTTACTTTTGCTTTTCATTTGTGGTGAGTAGTTAGATTTACCTCAAAGTTTGTGCAAATCTAGGTTTGGAATTTCCAAACGGAAATCCAAACATGCACTATAAGTCTATAATGATTAATGACAAACCATGAACTAAATGTGAACAAAGCAATAAAGCATAAGATAAATAGAATAAGGCATTGTGTATAACACTGACCTGCTTCACGATCAAAAACATCTTGCTTTTCATGATAAACATCTGGAAAAAAAATGTAAAAGAACCAAAATTAAGCATCATGTAGAAATATGAAACTTTAAAAAAAAAAAAAATGAAGCAAAACAAGTTGCATAGCATAAAGGGTCTCATCAGGCTATCTAAATGACTACGTGTTTGAATAATGGCTAATATCTACAAAGCCCAGTTAGAATAACTTAACCATATTCACCATTCTCCATCAGCTTCATAGCATCCTCAGTTAGCTGGTCAAATACAATCTTAGTCTCAACAGACATTTTTGCCTTTCTGTCACTGTTACCTTTTAACCTTCTCAAAGCTTGCAAGACCTATTGGAAGAATTATCTGTTAATAAAACCCAGCAAATGACGCTCAAACACCCCTTAACAAAGTAGATGTATTAATTAAATAAGTAAATTGCATCCTACTCACCTACTCAAATATAAATATATAATGATTTACAAATACAAAGATATAGAGAGAACAAGTAATTGAACATGATATAAAATTAATAATCAAATTAATAATGGCAGTTAGTTACAAGCCAAATATAACTTTTTATAAAAATAAATTTTGTTTTTATTTTTACAAACACCATTAACCCTTCATTTTGGTAAATTGGGAATCATCAGGTTTTTTATCTGCTAACAGTGAGAGAGAGAGAGAGAGAGAGAGAGAGAGAGAGAGAGAAACCAGTATCAAATCGTTAAAAGTAAAATTGCATAGGTAACTATGGAGTTAGCAGCAAATTCCACCTCTCTTATCCAACTTAAAAATCACAACATCAAAATTACAAGTATAAACTTTTTAACTACTATATATTTTAAGGAATAAGGATATAAACTTCCTCAATAAGAAATGTCACAACTCCTTGGCCATAAAGAAAATCAATGTTTGTCACAATAAATAGCTGCTTCTACTCTGAAGTAAATATACTGTATTTTTTTACAATGATGCTTCAGTAGAACAAAGACATCAGAAATCAGAAAATTAAGAATGAAAAAATATAGGCCTACCGTTTCCCCAGGTTCAAGAACATTTGCAATGCGCCTCTTCATGATTCCAATATCTTTAGAAGAAAGGTCTGGGGGGTCCTCATCTTCATCAATTGTTGCTACAGAGCTTAATGCAGCATATTTTGGATCAACTTCAATATTATCAAGCCACACATCCTGTAAGACTCCTTAATTTATTAATAGAATTCAAATGAAATAGTCACAAATCAAAAATGAAAAACAATACAAAACCCGCACCTTAATCTCATTCTCTCTTACATATTCAACAAAATTTCCTGCAGCATCAAAATAACCTTCTTCCCTTTCTTTCTCTAGATTGAAAGGCTCAATTTGAATCCCATCATCAACAAAATTCTCATTTTCCTGCCACAAGATATCGATAATATATCACTGCCTGCCTATCCTTTATGTGGACCCAATAACATATCACTGTGCCAATAACTTTACTATAAAAATTGCTGCCGATTTAGGAATGAATCACACTACAAAAATACATTTGAACAACAGCCAACATACAACAAGCTTTACAAGAATACAATTGATGCTACTAGAATCCATAAAAAAGCATTCCACAGAAAGAATAAAGATTAATTTAGATGAGAAGTTAATCTGGGTCAATAAGTTAAGGAAAAACTTCAAAACAAACCTCATATGTCACTTCAGCAGCCGATGAATCGTTTCCGATACCTCCAGTGCCCTCACTAAAGAGTTCAGCAGTAATTTGATTTCTGTGTTTTGCCCGCTCTTTGGCAGCTTTGGCAGCAATTTTGGGATTCAACAAGTCAACTTCACCCTCCTGAACATTTCCTTTGTCCACCACCACCACTTCATCTCCTGGCTTCACTTTCTTCCCCTTTGGAAACCTAACCCTTTTTGCTCTATACAAAGCATCTCAAAATTCAGTTCCATAAACTCGTCAGAACAATCTCAAAAGCTACAACCAGCACAAGGAGGCACACACACATACACAACATGTTACCACTAGTGGGATGAATTAATAATAAAAAAAAAAACACAAAACTTATTACACAGTATTCAATATTCATACACAAGCATTATGAATTTAAAGTAAAGTCTCTTCGAAAAATGCCAAATTTTGGGGCCAGAAATCTGAACTTGATAGGCGTTGGAGGTGATCCACGAGATAATAATCCCCGAATCAAACTAACAAAAAAGCCAATATGTAATAACCTAAGTCTGAAAATCAATTCCACCGGTTATTTCTCAATAACAATGAATCAAATTAGGGTTTGAGAGCGGGAAGAAGGGGAAAAGAAATTACGGTGGCTTTTCCGATAAATCGTCGTCTTCTTCCATAAGGGGGCGTTTAGCGCTACTGCGAGATGATTCTGCTGCCATTGATGCTGCTGAAGAAGAAGCAGTTCAACACTTTGAGCTTCTACAGACTACACAGAGAGACAAAGGACAGAAGCGATTTTCCCCCTTCTCTTTCAACCTCCTTTTGTCTTTATTAGTTTATTATTCAAATATTTACTTATTATTAACTTTAATTATAATATATTAAAAAGTATTTTATTTATTAAAAAATAATTATATAAATAGAAATATTTAACTTATATATTGTGCAAAAAATAATATTTAACTTATATATAAATAGAAACGTATTTATAGAAAATAAAACAATATATACTTTTTTTTTTGAAAGGATGATAAAAAAAAATTGACAATTTTTATTTGAAGAAATTTGCATTGATCTTTTTTATAAAATAGAAAACGGATTAAATACGATTGTTTGACAAATTATTTTAACTAATCTATAATTTATTCGATAAGGTTTTAAACTTGTTTAATTAAAATATAGATATTTAATATGCAAAATTACAGAAAAGAGTAAAGAGGTGTTATTAAATACGTTTTTTTTTCATTAATTGATAATGTTCGTGTAATTTTCATTAATTTATTTTCAATTTATCAAGATCCCAATGAATACAAATTATGTAAAACATTTCAGTTTTTGTTTTTGTTTTTATGAGCTTTACTATTTGGGATGAATGCAATTTAACTATAAAGACTAGTCTAAACAATGCGAAGTTGGAAGCTATCCACATTCGAAATTGACAAGAGTACATAACTCTATAATACAACTTTCTCTTATCTATTAGAAACTTCATAGGTGCGTGCGTGATAACATTTGGGATTGGTACGAAGAAAACACACCACTGTAAAGTTATATTTAGCCTATGTTTATAATCTCGATTAATTATCATGAGACACATAATTGGATTTTCAATCTATAAGAAAGAATTAATAAAAGTTGGTAGAATTCTAGAAGATGCTGAAGTTGTTAAATCTGAGGTTGGCATGGCTAGCACTGACATAAGCGTTAAGTAACTCATTTTGAGCAGACCAAAAATCAGCCTTGAGACCAGCTTTTCTCAATGCTTTCAGGATTTTGTTCTTGTGTGCGTATCCCGTCACTACAACCTTCTGGTTGTTACCATCCACTTCCACCTTCTCTATCCCTACACATAAATGTCAAATACTAATAGTACTACTAAATATGAATTATTATGGCATGCAATCATCTACAACATCAACAAACCAACCTTTCAATTTTGAGAGGCACTTCCTTAGTCTTTTCTCGTGTATCCCAACCATTTCCACTTTTAACTCAACAATCTGCAATGCAATACAAAACAACTTTTTGATCATTAATAATTCACGTAAGAACGTTCCCACGGAAGCAATGCTATTGGAGACATTTTCTTGCATTAAATCATTTAAATGTAAACCCTTTTACAGTTTACTACATGATGACATCTTTTTAACTAATTTATCTATGTTGATTGAGTTCTGCATTCTTTCATTCATGATCTAATATTGAATCTTCTAAAAACACCCCATTTTCCAAAATAGCCAAAGTTGCAAAAAATTGAGACAATAAACCTAAAGGAACCATACCTCCATGGAAAATGCTCAGAGGAAATGATGCCACGAAGATATGTTCGAGAGGGAAGACAGGGTAGTAGCAATGTATACTGACAGTCTATTATATATAACAGTTGGAAGATAGTACATTGAAACTGTATATGGTTTGAGAGGGACAGAAACACATTGAGCTTTAGATTTGGAATATGCGGCTCAAGACACGAGGCTTTAGAATTAGATCTACTCAAAGCAATGAGTACATGAGAATTTGAAATGATTGGCTTTGACAGGTCTAACTCGGCTTTTGATCGAGCCCCCTTTTGACCCAAGTTTCACTCACAATGAGGAATGAAATGGATAAAGAGAGGCTATCTTGATTTTGATGACAGATCAATGTTAATCTATGTTTAATTTATCAATTAGTACATTGAACTTGATGAATGAATGAATACGTCATCCAAGCTTAACTACACATTTGGATGATGAAAATTTAAGTTAAATAAAACATAGTATCTTCTACAAGTTGTTTGAAGAGTAAAGATTGAATATGTGAGTGTCTGGATCGGCGTCCAAATCCCATGTGAAAATGGGAAGCAATTAACCAAATCTGATGTGATTTAACGTGAAAATTTGATGTGATTTTTCATAAACGTCATGCTCAACCAAGCAATTCTACACGATACACATTGCATATACATAAAGCGGGCTAGTTAGGCTAAAAGCATAGTAAAGTGGAGGATCTTGAATTTCTTACTTTTTTGGTGAATTGGATTGGATCGATCCTTTACTCTCTGATCTCAAATTCTTTAAAGAAGACAAGTTTACGTTTTATCCAGTTACTGTCACTTTTTTTCTTTTATTCGAAATTCCTGTGCTTCGAGATATATAAATCTCCTTCCTTGTACGAGGATAAAAATCACAAAATCACTATGTTATGGCAAGATATGTAACTCATGTATGCTACATTATTTTGTGTGTTATTTTATAACCACTGCATTATTTCCCCCCTTGCGGATTGAAAATTGACAACAAAGTGCTAGAATGCTACATCTACGCATAGAGAATGGACACGACACCATCCTTTACCTGTGGCTGTGGAGCAGACTTACCAGAACAAGAAAACAGAAAGAAAGTAGAATAGAAACGGGTAATAGGTAGAAAACGAGAAGAATAACAGCATGAGAATATATTGTAGTTTTGATTTTTTATTTTTCTAAATCCTTAATTTTGTTTAAAAGCATAACATTTAATATATATATTTTACTTTTTATTTTATAAATTATTCCATTTATTTTTTTTATTCAAATTATTAAATTATGGTGGAAACAATAAAGTCAAATATTATATTTATAATGTAATATTGAAAAGAAAAATGATGATGTTGGACAAGAGGAAAAATAAGTAAATGATTTAATTGATGGTGTACTATGATAAGAATTGAGAAATGAGAAGTTTTGATGAAATATTTAAAATTTATAGATGTCCAAATATTAACACTGTCAAAGAAATAGGTTTCACCGTTTCAAGGACTTTTGGTTCATTTCTCACTCTCCTTGTGCGGGAAGAGGCCTAAACCAAGACTGATTATTTTAGTAGTCATTATTTTTTTAAGTTCGTTTAAAAATCATAAAAAGCAATTACTGCAAACACATTTAAATCATTAAGTCAAAAGAAAAACAGTGAGCAAATTAATAATACACTCTCGCCGATTCTACTTAAAAGTTTAAATTTTTTATTTTTTTTAGAGGAAAAAGTTTAAAGTTAAACATTACATCACACTGTTTGTGATACTATGAAAGTGAATAAAAAATAAGCTGAGATTAATCTAATTAATAAGAAATTGTTTTATTGGTCATTAAAATATAATTATAAATACTATAGATATTTATTTTTTAATTAATTTAAACAATACTATTTTGATAATGATTTGTAAATATTTTATCGTGTGTAAAAATAAATAAAAAAATGTGAGTGATAATAAATAAATATTTTTTTTTTAAAATAAAACAATGGTCTGTGTTCCCAACTGAATTAAGAGATAGGGATGGGATGGGAAGGGAAGGGAAGGGTAATTACTTCCTGCACCTCCATAAAATACTTCATGCACTTCCTTTAACTTTAATCAACATATCAAAACACTGATAAAAAAAAATCAATATATCAAAATATATAAAAAAAAATATGTGCAGAAAGTTAGACAAATGTCACGGTTATATTTTTATGTTGATTTTTTATCTGCACTCTCTCTTCTTTTGTCTTTTTTATTTATTTATTAAAAATATTGAAAACTAACAGTGTTTTTTTCTTCTTCTTTTTTTGCACGGGTAAATTATGGGGCTCAAATTAACTAGTTATAAGTTATTTATAATTGTAAATAACTAGACTGATTTCCTAAAACTAGTTATTTTTTGTGCATCATACACAACTTACCATACTTGTGCACGATAGCCTTCACCTGGAAACATGGCCACATGGGTTGGGGGACTTACATGTTTCGAATTGGAAAAGTAATTTTCAAATTGCAATGGATCATTTTCAAGGATTAGTGGTATATTTTTATAAACAACTAGAAAAAATTACAAAGAAAAACAAACATAAGAATAATTTAGAAAAAAAAAAGTAAAAACAGAGTATATAATTAAGTAGGAGATAAATATAACAATTATTTTGCTGTATCTGTTCCATAACTCAATTCACATTGCAGACCATCCATCGAATAACGGGTTAAATATCAAATTTATATTCATATATTTTAAATTTATTATTTACTAATTATACCACACCATATTAGATCAAATTTCTTACATAGGTTTCAGAAAAGAGAATCAATGTAAGTTTAAAAAATTTCAATTGTTTCTTGGTAAGATAGAAATTAAAAATAGAATAGTGTTTGTGAAAATACAAATAATTGCTTTAAAAGACATATTAGTAGTAAAAAGTTTAAAGTTAGGCATAGGCGCATAGCCAAAAGGAGATCTATTTGATTAGACCTCAAAATTAAAATCCTAGTCCTAGGCGGAACGAGAGATCATCGCTTGCATCTGGTACGTTATTTGACACGTGTCATTGTCTCATAGGAGGAGCTCCACGGCATACGTGGACCAATTCTAAAAAGGTGCAGGCACAGGCAGGCAGGCAGGCACATGTGGGTCCCGAACGGTTTCTCGCTTTCCCATTAAGGAACCGAATCATGCAATTCCTATTAAATTTCCTTTTTTTTTTTCTCTCAATTTTTGGCCTTTGGAAAACCCTAAATGCCAATGGTGTCCTTTCCTTTGAGACCAAGCCACCTCCATCTCCATCTCGACAATTGTCCACGTTTAGCCTCCACCATTTTCCATTGAAATAATATGCATATGTTTTTTTAAATTTAATTAATTAATCATCATCGCTTGCTTCTCCTTTTCTTTTTGGTCACTAATCACTTTAGTTTCTAGCAAAAGCAATGAAGAGGTTGGTTGAGTATGGTGAAAACTCTGCATGAGAAAGCCTCCTCTCAAATCAACAATTTTAATGATTAGAATATGCATTACTGTGTAGGTGTCATTCCCACATCACCAAAAATCAAAGCTAAAAACGTGAAATTTTGTACCAAACCTTCGTCGTGCAATTGCCAAAATTAGCATATCGACTTGTTTTATGTCGTGCCACTTCGTAACAATTTCTACAAAATATGAACCCGTTTTAAAAGTTGCGTGACCCACTTTTATGATTAAACGTGATTGATTATCCGTACTCTCCACTTGAACAACCACCAATACTTGATTCTCACTGCGCTTCTATTCACGTTCTTACTTGGATTTTTTCTTTACATGATTAATAATTAAATTTCTATTTCTAATTATAAAGTATAATAAGCATATTATGCAAACATGAATAAGGTGAAGTACTATAATATCTATAAAAATGTGGATAAAAAAATAATAATATATATAACAATCATGTTAATATAATATTATGGTTAAAGTTATGTTTTAGGTCCAACAACAAAAACAAATTATTTAATTGTATGTATGAAGAAAATTTTATTAGAAGAGATAAAATTTATTTTAATAATTTTATTACGGTTTGGAAAATTAATTTCATGACAAAAAAAAAATTTATTCTGACTATAGGTAATTTTTTTTAAAAATATTTTATTTACTTTTATATTTTAAATGGAACTTGAATTTATCAAATTGATTAGTACACTGCCATAAGCCATAACAGTTGGTTAGGTGGGTATGATGGGATTACAGCAGGACATGCAATGCAACAAAGAAAGCAAACATAGAAAAGGGTGACATAGTCATTACGCAAAAATCCTACTTATCTTCTCCGCGAGAGAATTTGGAGGATTTGTCTTGTTGCAATCCGTGCAGATATCAGTAACAGAAAATTCTTCTAATTCTAAACAATTTTAATTTATTTTTATCACTAACAACAGCAAGCAATCTAATTCCACGCGCGGCACCCGCATCAAAACTCCACGATAAAGTGTTCATTATGCAACGGAGCCGATTCTCACAGCAGAGCGTACATAACACGCATCACGAAGGACTTTCACGGTGCGAGAATAATAAAAAAGAAGTAAAAAGCTAAAAAATAAAATACAGTGCGAGAAAGACTTGCACAGCACAGTAGTATTTGTTTTTGTTTCTCCTCTCGCTATGTTTGTTTTGTTCATAATATATAAATAGAGAGAGAGAGAGAGAGAGAAATTTGAAGGGAAAATAGAAAGTGTAGACCGACTCTTCTTGTTCTGCAAGTTTAATGGCGTGAGAGAGTGTGTACAGTGAACCTACGGTTCGGTTCGGTTCGGTTCCCAGTAACCGTATGAGAATGTTGAATTGAATCTTTGCATGCTTCACCAACTCCTCAGAAATTAAAACCCAATAACCCAGATAGATGTGATATTTTCTTCTTTGTTGTTTTTGAAGTGCAAATGCGATTGTGAGTCCCATCATTTGATTGTTGATCCCCTAAACTACATGACGACGTCGTGTCGTCTTAATGGGTCTATCCTTTTCCGTTCTGATTCTCCAGTGAGTGAGTTAGTTTTGTTGTTTTGTTTGTTTTTGTTGAAATGGCGATAGAAAACGTGAGAGACGATGGAGAGTTGGAGGAGCTAGAAATGTTGCTCGATGAGATCCCTCACGCCACATCACATAATCTCCTTCGCTATCATCATCATCATCGCCATGGACACGGTGATGATGATGGCGCTTTCGTAACGAAACAGACACACTATGCTCATGCTCATGGTATGTATTACGATGACGACTTCAAATCCCCCATGAGTGGGTTCTCTCTGCAATCTGACGGTTCTTCTTCGAGTTTGTTCTCATCATCGCCTCCTCCTTTCGAGGACCTCAAATCCAACGTGGCTTCTAGAAGCTCCTCCTATTATCACAACAACAGCCTCTGCTTCGATTCTAAGATCCCTGATTCCACTGTGAAGCTCAACGAGGCTGAGGCTGAGAGGTTGGTTCATGAACTAGGCCTCTGCACCAATTTCAGTAATATGCACATTGCTGATCATAATAATAATAGTAATAATAGACACCACAATCCGTTCCGTGATTTTGTCAATAATGTTCACAACACGCATAGAGGTGGGGACTGTAACGATTTCAAGAGAGGTTTTAGTGATTCTGTGAGGTTTCAATCCCCCTTACCCTGGACAAGGAGTCCGATCACTCATGCTGCTGAAATTAATTCAGCATTGTCAGGATTAACTCATGATTATGACATTCCTAATTTATTTGGATCGTCACAGCAGCCGTGTGCCGGATGGCGTGAACATGACAGTATGGTCTCTCAATTGAATGGATTCCCTGCTGCTTCGATGGATTCTCCCAGACGCGGAAGGCAGCTCATGAATGACTACTATTGTAGGGGAAGCATCCTGCCCGAGCTTGTTGGTTCCTTGAGCAGGAATCCCGTGTCTGGTGCCCAGAAATATGGAATGAATTCATTGGAAGAAAGGGGGGTGTCAAGATTGCCTAACGATTCCTTTTGTACTAATTTTAAGCCTTGTATGAGTGTTCAGGAGTTGCTGCAGTATGGCCTTTCTCATTCTCAGCCTAATTCTAATGCAAGAGGTGTGCCGCCACCTTCAAATTCTAGGATCCCCCAAGGAAATCTAGATGCTATTACAAGTGAGGGGAGTTTCATTATACAAGGGGAAGGTTTAAATTATGTTGTTAGTAGGGGTTCAGATCATTCAAGGTGTCAGCGTGCTGTTCGTGAAAGTGGCTTTGCTAAGCAGCTACAAAGGTCAGAGCTAGACATAGGACACCAGGTTGTAGGATATGAAAATCCTAGATGTCCAAGGAACGCTTGCTCATTCCCTTTGCTACCCAAGTATAATTCCTTAGCAGAAGCTCGAGGGTTGATATATTTAATAGCCAAAGACCAGCATGGCTGTAGATTCCTGCAAAGAATATTTGATGAGGGTACACCGGAAGATGTTCAAGTGATATTTAATGAGATCATTGATCATGTTGTGGAACTTATGATGAATCCTTTTGGAAATTACCTTATGCAGAAGTTGTTGGATGTCTGTGATGAAGAACAGAGGATGCAGATCATACTCATGGTGACTGGGGAGCCAAGGCAGCTTATCAGAATCTCTTTAAACACTCACGGGTATTCAAGCGACCTATGCAAGTCTTGAAAAGTTATATTGAGTGTCTGATGTTGGATTTGACATTACTTTTTATTTTCTGTCAGAACTCGTGTGGTACAGAAGCTGATTGAGACTCTCAAAACTAGGCAGCAAATTTCATTAGTCGTGTCAGCTCTTGAACCAGGATTCTTGGCCCTCATCAAAGATCTTAATGGAAATCATGTGGTTCAACATTGTTTACAATGCCTAAGCAATGGAGAAAACAAAGTATGTCTTTTACCTTTTTAATAGAGTATTTGTTGATTTGGATAAATCTCGTACATGATGTAGTAATAGGTTAACAGAAATCGATCTGCTTAAATCACTTGTTGCTATGTTTTCATGAGCTCTTAGATCAATCCATGATAACTAATCATCTTGTGTGAAAAAACACTATATTGTTTTCCCCCAGTTTCATTCTGTTCTCAAATGTTTATCTTGCTTATTCCTTGACAATTGACATGCAATGCTGTATAAAGATGTCTTATAATTGGAATTTCAATTTTATTGCCTCTTTGGTCAAGTTTGTACGCATGATTTAATAGAATTTCAACTTGTTTCTTTTTCTTCTTTGGGTATGTTAGCAGACTTCTTAGTCCTTTTTGAAAGGAAGGGCTTCACAGGAAGCATTATGGTCATATGCTGTTCTGCGTGACTGTAGAACAGTTTGGCCAAATTGTTCAAACCTTTATTTTGTTTGCCTGATTACTTGTTTTTTGTTTTCCTAAATATCTAATTATTCAATGAAAAATTTTGTGCTCATCTTTCAATTATGGTCTGACTTTACATTTTTAACAGAAGACTATGACTTTACAGCCAAGTAGTAATACCAAGTTCATCATCACAGATGACTATTTTTTATACTTGATATTATGAATAGAAATCATGGTATCAAAGTATTTGAAATGATTTATTTATGATCACATTGTTTACACTTTACACTCTCCTCTTGGGCACAAAAAAGGCTGAGCCTAAACTAATAAATAATACATTGTACATTACCATGTCAAGTAGATTTGGACATTTTCTTAACTAATAGTGTAATGGTTAGTTTCATCAATTTGTATTTTGTGATGATAACATGTTAATGATTATTAGTTATGCCTGTCTGTATTTTATTCTTCTCATAGAATCCAAATGAAGTGATGTCATTGCTCTTTCTGTGCTTTGCTATTATTGTTCTTTAACTTACTGTTGTATTGTTTTAGATAACATTTTTAACCTCCCTTATAGCTGGAAATTTAATGTAGCGATGGGGTTATAGAATCTTGTTCCAAAATATTGTATCACTGATGAATAAACTGTGGGAGACTTTCAAGAGCTTATTTAAACTAATGATTTCATGTAATTGCTCCCAACTACTAATGGCTATGTCATCTGAAACAAAGCTTGTTATAGGTTAAAATTCAATACTTAAAGAATCCAAATACATTTGTCTATTGCTTTGATTAAATACTTGATCCATGCAACCTTTACTTCCATTGTAAAATTAATGCATTTAGGATTATTAAATTGCAACAACATTCTCGAGAGTAGAAGAGTCTTGAGACCAACAAACCAATAAAGGATTAATTTGTGATGGTCTATATAGTCTAGGGTAAAGGGCTTATGGGCTGTGGTTGAAGTGGAGTTTGTTGCGATGCATATTGTTAGTTTAAGGCTGGGTATATTTTGTGCAATGAAAATGTTGCACAAAATAAATGATTAAGATCTGCTTTACTAGTGGAAATGTTATTATAGGACATCTCTGTTGCATGTTTAAAACTCTCTTGAAGTATATAAGTTTTTTACATGCCTTTAGTTTAGTTGTTAACCGTGCTAATTGATTCAGGCAGATCACTTTGTCAAAGATGTAATTTCTTCACTTTTAAAGATTGGAGTCTCATGAAATTACATAAAATATGTGTGTGCAAATATTGATATTTTGTTGCAGAAAAGTTACATTTCCCATTCTTTGCATTGAGCAGTTCATATTCGCAGCTGCTGCAAAGTATTGTGTTGACATTGCAACTCATCAACATGGATGTTGTGTTCTGCAAAGATGCATCGGTCATTCAAGAGGGGAGCAGAGAGAAAAACTAGTTGAAGAAATATCTGCTAATGCACTTCTACTAGCTCAAGATCAATTTGGGTAATTATTGGAAGCATATTACTTAAAGTATAAAGTACACTAAACTAAACCCTTGCGCATATATTTTTTGCATTAATCATGTATACCTTTTTTGTTTATAGGTATAGTTTTTTTCCCGGGACAAAGAATCTTATCTGTAGAAAATTGTCTCTTGTAACTGGTAAAGAAATTTTTAACCCATGCCACTGGACAACCAGACTTTGTGGGGGATTAGTAGGTGTGGCAGTCATGAAACATAATTTATTTACACCTTTTACATAAGACCATTCCAGATACTAGATTGATGATGGCAATGTGTGGTGCAATTGTGGAAGAGTGAATGTCAAATAATGTGACCTAGGGGAGAATCTTTTTAATAAATATCATTAAATTTAAAACATAAATCCATCTATAGTTGTCACTTTTTTTAATTCAGCTATTTTGTTCTTGTATTTTTTTTTCTTTTTTGCATTTCTATGCTTGTGATTTGTAGTTAACAAATCAAATTTTAATGGAGTTATCATGGATACACTTTTGGTCATATTCAGAATAATATTGTACTTTGAAACTGAGATAAAATTTTGTTTCCCTATTGATTTTTCCATTATGCAGCCTATCCATTCTATTTTGTCTTCTGCAGAAATTATGTTGTTCAATTTATCTTGGACTTGAGGATTCCTTCAGCCACTGCAACTTTAAGCCAGCACTTTGAAGGTAAGTATGTGCACATGTCAATGCAGAAGTTCAGCAGCCATGTGGTTGAAAAATGTCTTGTAGTATTCAATGATGAGAATCGATCAAGAGTCATTCATGAACTGCTCTCTGCTCCTCACTTCGAACAGTTGCTTCAAGATCCACATGCAAATTATGTTATTCAATCAGCTCTTCGACATTCAGAGGTTTGTAACATGACCACTTTATATTCCTTTCATTTTGGTTGTTGCTTCCTATATCCTTAAGAAGTGCTTAAAATTTTCATAGTCGTGTCTAAGCTTTTTGGAGCTTTGTCAATGAACATCTTGATTTGTCTGATCTGCTTGCTTGGTATTTCTTTTCTCACATTTGCCTTTTCCTTCTAAACTAGGGTCATGTGCATAATTCGCTAGTTGAAACCATTGAGTCCCACAAAGCAATTTCACAGAATAGCCCATATTCCAAGAAGATTTTCTCACAGAAGCTTTTGAAGAAATGATGTATATTCTCTCCTTAGCAAGAACTGTTGTTCTACATTAAAAACCAATTTGAAGTTTACAACTGAACAAATGCATTGCATGGTTATTTAACTGTAAGTTGAGATGCTAATAACCATACAAAGGAGTCAATCTGTTTAGAATTGTTTATCCTTCTGGTCAGTTAATATTTTGAAGAAAAAAAAAACAATTAGAGAAAAAGAAAGAGCAGCAGACAGTTTTGCTCCCATTTAATTTTGGTTTTGAATGTACTATTTTGTTGTCTTAGTATTTCAATTTCATGGATATTATCATCTGTTAATTATGGTATTCTCACTATTTGAGAATGTACAGTGTATAATAGTGTTTAAGACGTTTGGTGTTACTAGAAAATCTCTCAGAATAACTTCCTTTGTCTCCTGTGCAAGGGAATGAATGACGCTGGTTGTTTAATTGTTATTATATTATATATTATAATTATAAATTCCCTGTTCTTATAGAATTTCATTTCCTGTTATTTTTCCTGCGCTATGGAGGTGTTGATTCTGCAACTTTCTTAGCTACTGGATAAATTGGGTTTTCCTAGGGGCAAACAAAGATGAAGTAGAACAGACCTACCTACTTTGCTTAATTGTTTGTTTCTACTTTCTAGTATTAAAAAAAGAAACCATTTTATAATGTAACTATTTTCTTTCCTTTTATCCTTTTGAACGAGATATAACAAGAAATAAAGATTTTTCACAAGATTTTTGCATAACAATAAAGCTTCTTGAAGCGTAAGAAACAAGATTTTTGCGTAACAAGATTTTAAAAACTATGCCTGCTGTGCAAATTAGATTCAGAAGGCTTCCTTCTAAGAATTAGCACACTTTGAGGAGCAGTGCTTCATAGTATAATACTACAATTTTGGAGTATTTCATAAAACATTATTATGGTTACAGATTAGAGTTGAAAATCTGGACAAGCAATTATTTATCAGGTGCCAACTGCGCTGTAACAGTCAATTATAAGTGTCAGACAAAATAAAATAGTTTTTTAATACTAGACTAACAGTGACTCGATTATATGTATATACTCACTTACAATAATTTGTTTTGAGTATTGTCATTGATGTTAAATGAAGTGTTTAATAAGATATTTATGTCAAAATAATCATTGCAAAATCGTTTCCAAAGACTATAGGTATAAAACAATAACAATTAACTTATAAGGCAAAACATTATAAATAAATACTTTAGATAGCTATAAACAAGCGAGAAATATAATTTACTAAGATATATCATTATTACTTTAAATTAGAGGATAAAATAATCAGTAAGTCAAGGATTTTTTTTAGTAACACTCTAAAATAATATATATAATCGAATCCTTGTAATATTTTTTTTGTAAAAGAGTCTTTAAAGTTAGTTTATGCGGCGGGCTTGAAATTATTAGAAAATGACAATTTATAGCAGGTTTAAAAACTCTACTCAATACAGTAACTTTTTTTTTTTACAAAATCAGAAACTAATTACAATTTTTGTTTAGTTTGAGGACTTAACTAAAAGTTTTCAAATAGTTCATAAACTGACTTATTGATTTAAATTAAATAAAAGTATCGTAATTACCAAAAAAGCACACAGTTTTGCAAAATCCAAGTTTTTAATAGGTTGGTGAACTATCTGTTCGTACAAACATATAATATATATTTTTATTAATTTGACCATTCATCCCACCAAAAATATATAGCACCACTCACTAACAGTCAGATGACAAAAATTCTACGGAGGAGGTTCCAAAGTGAGGAAGGAAAAAGACAAGTGGCGATTATTATATTCACTAAAAAGAAACCAAAAACAATTGTTGGTTTCTACTTTCTAGGATCGGCACGTGCCTATGTCAGTCCAAGTGGGTACCCGGCACGTGTCGCGGTGGTGAAACCTAAACTCGTCGTGGACCAATAGAAACGCAGTAACTGATCGGATCTTAAGCAGCCACCTCCCATCCACGAACCTTATTTCATATCCATCTCAGTGCCACGTGTCGGTTTTTCGTGATACCTTTCGCCACATTAATTAAAACACTGTTATTATTTATTTTTTAATTTGAAATAAAGAAGAAAATTCCGCAGACATGTTCAAGTTGGGTCTGGAAAGGAATCCCCAAGCCTAGCGTGAGGTGAACAGATAACGAACGCTTCCCATTCCAATTCCTTTCTCTCTTATTTTTCTATTTCCCAAACTCTGTGATTTCATCCTCAAGTCAGTTTGAATTTTGTGTTTTGGTTAGTTACGTAGTTTCTTCTCCTCTCCCCCTTCTCTTTGCATGGTGTAGTTAGTAGCTAGCTTAGTTGCTGAATAAGAAAACTGAACAGCTCTTCAACGGAGCTTCTTCACGCTTTCTTCTTCTTCTTCTTCTTCTCCTTCTACAAGTTTTTGTTTATAGTTCTATAACGTGAATTAGGCAAAAGAGCTTCTAAATCACTTTCGAAATCACTCTATTATATCCTGATTTACAATTCCTTATTATTATGATTATAATTTTTCCGCAACGAGCTAGTTGTTTAGTTATCATCAGTGAATGACTTATGATTGCTGTGATTTTTATTTATTTAATTTTAATTGTGATTTTGGTTTGGTCATTAGGCGCTTTTTTATTTTAGTATAACATAGCAATCCGGTTGGTGCAATGTTTAGGAAGTAAGAAAATGGTGAAAATGATATTTCAATTTTCTGGATCTTCAATTTTTGGTGTCACTCGCTCGTTTTGTTTTTCATGACAAAGCAGATTTATTATGGTATATTTTTCCGTACAAATTTATAGTAAGTTACTACTTACTACTAAATAAGATCAAATTGCGTGAACTTTGTAATATTGATGGACTCTAACAACAGTCGCTGATTGATTAACAATTTAGCATCATGAGAATGAGATTCTAGGCCTAGCAAAAGTTAAACATAGCAGATGATAATTATGAGAATATCATTAGCTAATGCATTCTTTTGTCATTGGTGAAGATTTTGGCCATGCTCCACTTGGATATACGAGTGCTGATTGGCATTGACACTGTTTTAATGAATTTTCAAATTTATGACTTAAAGCAGTTAAGCTATGTTTTATGTTTAGCATATTCTGTGATTGAGAAGCATCTTTGACTTTGATGACAAATATAATTGAAGAAACATGACATTGGATCAACCAGTTGAATGTATCTTTAGTGGTGGATAAAAAGTCTTGGAGGAATATCAAACACCTGTATGTATGAGGTATAGAATATTGTAGTTAAATTCAACTCCAGTATTTGAAATATCATATTCTTGTGCCATACTATACCGATACAGCAGAATGACTTGTATTAATTTTCTCCACTTCAAATTCCAATCCTTTGCTGGCCCTAATTCCTTTCCTTATAAGACATCAAGGTAAAATGATGTTTTTCTCGACTTACCTATCGACTCTGCTCTTATATAGTTGTCAGTCTAGGTCAAGCACAGACATGTTTATCCCTAACTTGTTAAGATATTAGAAACTGTCTCTTACCCAAAAATGGTGTATCTGTGTTAATCTTACAGTATCAGATAGAAATTAACTTCTCTTTTCTTCTAACAAAAAATCATTTACTATGTTGTTACTGTGTTTCTCCATTTAAGTTTCTCAATTAGGTGTCCACTTCTCATTTAAAATGATGGTGCAATGTATGCAGACTTGTCTTTACTGAGAATGAGTTAAGCTTCCTTGAATTTCAGTTTGAATCTTGGATGCCATACGTTTATTGATTTGTTACAATATGCGATTCCAAGTATTAAAGTAATTTTCTTATTATGTGCCTCTGTGTTACAGCTTGAAGATAGTGTGTGGAATGGATTTGGTGAAAATGAAGATCATATAGTGCCTTATGCTGGTGTCAAACATAATAGTCAGTTTGTAATACAGGGAGGTAGCTGTAAGGAATCACTTCATGAATTACGTGGTATCAGAAGTAGTGATTATGTGAATAGTTATGGTACTCAGGATAAAGTTGAACTATACTTGGAAAATATGACCCAAAAAGAAAGAATGCTGGAAAAGGATTCATGGCCTCACACACCAGAAGGTGTGTTTTCTTCATGCAGTAGTGACTCGGGCAAAGAAGCCAAAAGGCTAACATCAGACGACACAGGCATGTCCGATAACTGCTTCAAGAGCAGCAATTTAGATTCTGGTGGTTGTGAGCTCTGTGAAGATGATACTATCTTGGGAGACAAGTGTGTGGTGGAAGATGATAGTGTCTGTCAATATCCAATCAATCACATATCCCAAGCTGACAATGAACTCAGTTTTCTTGATAATGATGGGTGGCTGGATATAGGAAACTTTGAAGATGTTGACAGGATGTTGTAAGAAATTTTCTTATTTGATAGAAATTCCCTCATCTCTCCCTTTGTTTGAAATGCTAATCAATTCAATGCAATCTTCATATAAATATCTGAATATCATTTTTAAAATTGCAGAAGTTGTGATTTAACGTTTGGAACGGGAAGCCTCAATAATGAAGCGGACTTCTGCTGGCTCTCATCTTCTCACGGTGCTGAAGGTTCTGATGATGCATTGAAGTCCGATTTCAAGTTTTCATATGCAGAGATGAGTCCATTGAAAAGTATATCAGATTATAACATGGATTCCAAGGAAAATATTGAAAGTCTTCCAATCAATGATTCCAACAAAAGATCATCTCCTGTTGATGAAAAAATCAGGTCTCAAATGAATGTTATTGACGATGGTGTCCCTGCTCCATTATCAATGGTCAGTGAGAGTGAGTCAGACATGAAATCTGGTGATATAGTTGACTTGATGCCCAAAGAAAAGGTTGGTTACCCTTACCTAGTGGGATAAGGCTTTGTTGTTGTTGTACTTGGTTTCCAATGTAGGTTTAATAGCAAGGTTGGACTATTCTGAATTCATTTTATTAGGGTGAACCTATAAACTGAACTAATTGATTCTTAATTTGTACATTGCCAACAATTTCTGTTTTACGGCTGCAGAGGAAGCTGCCTAAGCCATCAGCCGGAAGGCGAAAAAATAGTTACCTAGAAAATGGTGGTTCTGTTCATCCTTATGCTCCTACAGAGCAACATGCAGACACAAAGCAACCCTTTGGAGCCTCTTCCAGTGGGGTTACTTCTCTTGATAGCATCCAGAAACATATGCTTAACTTAGATTCTGATTCTTTAAGCTGTATACAGACACAAATGCCCATAATATGCCCAGGCTATAGTCATGCTCCAAATCACACTTCCCTCTTTCCGGCTTTGTCTGGATCAAGATCTGAGCACAATGGACATCTGTCTCCTTCTCTTAAAGAATCATCTTATGCGTCAAACATGGAGAGTTCTCATGGTCATTCTTTGGAGGCTTCTGCCTTGAAAACAAATGAGCATAGAGAAAAGTTGCAACATTGTTGTGATGGACCTCTGTTAAGTAGTAGTTTCAAAAATGAAAATATGCCAAATCAAATGCCATTTCACAGTCCGGGTTCAGCTCAGCAAGTAGGTCATCGGTTTGAAAATGAAAATGAATGTCATAGTGAAGTCCAAGGAGTTAGCCTGGGCCTTTCACCAGAAATAGATTCATCAACAGGGCATGAAAGCTCATCCATGGGCTCTGCTCTGGGCCAAACCTCACTTGAAGCAACTAACTTTTGCCACCTGCAACATATCATGGATCAGGTATTGAAATCTTGTGTGATGTTCAAGTTAATTCCTGTTTGTTATATAATATATATTTTTTTTTATCTTATGAGGAAAGAGTATATTATATTTAGGGTTTAAATAAATTGGTCCATGTCGAATTTCAGATTTTGAGTTTTAGTCCCTTGTTTATTTTTATTGATCATAATTAGTGCCAGTGGGGTTAAATTTTTGTCCTTTTGTTGTTGCCTAATTTGACAAGATTGCTGATGTTGTGATGCTAAGGTCTACCTGCATGTAACTCTGCTGAAATCTGTCACTTCATTGATTATAATTTACTTTGTCACACCAAAAACTTGCTCGACTGCAGTTGGATATTAAAACCAAACTGTGCATAAGGGACAGTCTATACCGCTTGGCTAAGAGTGCTGAACAAAGACATAATAATTCAAATGCAAATGGTTGCATCGGAGACAATGAAACATGCAAAACAATGATGGCGCCGAATGCAAGCAGGTATTACTAACTTTCTTCGCTTCAGATATATATTTTTGTTGACTACAAGGTAGCGTGATTTTGGCTGTTGGTTTGAAAACAGTGTAGACTAGACAGCTTTTAGAATGCTGTAGCGTGATTTTGACTGTTGGTTTGGTAGTTTTGTACTCTACTTATCTTGCATTTGTAGTGTTTCCAAAGATGTAATATTCTGTTATTTTTGTTCGCATGCTGACACAAGAATGTTTTTTGGTTCTATCTCAAAATACCGTGTTTATGAATTAATCTTTTTTGATAACACATAGCTTCATTCAGGTGTACTGGATTGCTGGACATGGAAACTGACACAAATCCCATCGATCGGTCTGTAGCACATTTACTGTTTCACAGGCCCTCAGATCCATCAACGTTGCTTCCTAACGAAACCTTACCTTTTAAATCCAGTGCCACGGTATGCTTTCATGAATTTTTGACATTTTAGTAGAAAACCACTCTTTGTTTGATCCACGCCTCATTTTCTGGTTTAAGTGACAGATACATCATGGATCAGTAAAGACCGAGAAACAGGTCTGTCAGGAAGATTCTTCAACCGAAGTGGAAAATAAGTTTTTAGGGGTTAACACCTAAATGAAAAGTGACACCTGTGTTGGCGCATTTCATTTCGTTGTACAATTTTTACTTTTCCAGTCATCGTCGTTTATGATGATGTATAATTATTTTGGGCTTACTCGGATCCCTTTCTTAATTTGTAATTCTTTCTTTGCATCGAATGCCATAATACTGATGTAAATTTGTGCTAATCATCATAAAGTGCATATACGATTATCCAGAGTAATGCTACAATCGCAACTATTTTCATCTGAAAAGATTACAATTATCCCGCACAGCCACTGGCCCAGTCATCAAATTAAAATGAAACAAGCGTTACTTGATTGATTGCACTGTTTATTTGGTTAAATTACGCATTTGATCATGTAGTTGTTGTACAAACAATTTTTCCTTTTAGTTATTATATTTTAAAATAATTTGTATAAGGACTAAAATTGATTAAAAATGGTATTGTATGGACTAAAATAGATTGTTTTTAAGTATAGAGATTAAAAGTTTAGGTCACTTAGGGACTAAATAAATATTTAAACCCATTTATTTTATGTCATGATTTTTTCTTGGATTTTTTTCGAGTGATAAGATTATGTGAAGAGAGGTGGGTGCAAAGATCTTATATAGAAACTTAATTAGGTAAGGTCTACTTATTTAAACAGAGAAAGCCTTCATTCCCTCTGTTTTCATTAGCCGGGTCTGGCTGAAATTTGTTAACCGTTAATCATTTCAAGTCTCGTATGATAAAATTGCATTAACATGGATGAAGGATAAGATGATTCTATTCAATAATAAAAACCAAAAATTCAATAAACCCACCTTACCCATATACTGATTCTTCTGGTGTAAGTAAATGACATGGATAATAAAAGTGAGTCGAATAAGAGTTTATTTGGAGAGATGAGAAAGAAACATGCAACTACACCTACCTGAATGTTAAAACAAAGAAAGAAAAAAGAATCTATTTTTCATCTCCCATAATGGAAGTAGTGGTTGAAAGGGAATCATATTCATCAGTAAGGGACCTATCACCAGATACATCGTCATCATCTTCAGAGACGAAGGAGGGACCCTGTATTTTGTCCACTTCCCTCAACACCTCTCTCATCTGAGGACGTTTCTCAGGGAACCTCTCAATGCAACGCATTGCAATCTGCAGCAACCTCAGCATCCCAGGAAGCGCACTTTTCTGGCCAGAAATTTCGTTGTCAAAGATCTCAGCAGTCCATTCCTCTCTCACAGCTCTGTGAACCCAGCTGCATAGGTCCACCCCATTGGTCCCCGGTGGAGCCGAGCACACAGAAACTTTCCCAGTTAGAAGCTCTATGAGAAGCGATCCATAGCTCCAAACATCAGATTGCATTGTCACCCTTCTTGCGTACCCATATTCAGGGCATTTGTATACAACCATGTGCTGAGCCGCAATTGGTTGTGCTATCAAGGACCCAAGACCGAAGTCGGAAACAAGAACCACATCGTTTTCATCGAATAGCACGTTTGAAGACCGCAAGTTTCCATGTGGGACAACGTTGTGGAACTTGCTGTTGAGGTGCAGGTACACCAATGCTCGACCCACTTCTCTCGCAACTGATAATCTTGAGTTCCAACTGAATGGAACTCGGTTTCCACCTCTACCATCTGAAATATCCACATGTCAATGTCTTAAATTTCAAATGAAATTAATGCAATAATTAAATTACCATGAAGTCGGGAGAAAAGATTTCCGTTGAGTGCATAGGTGTAGAGCATGAGCTTCTCATCTCTGGAATAGTAATAAGCAAGCAAAGGCAACAAATTGGGGTGCTTCAAATCAGCAATCACATTTAATATATTTGCAAATTCCTCCCTAGAGAGTGGCTTTAAGTCCCTTAGCCTCTTTACAACAATGGTATTATTGGTAGCATTCAGCGTAGCCTTATAACTATTTCCCAATATCCCGTGACCCAGTGCCTCAGCAGAAGCTCTCAGAAGTTCACCCATTTGAAACTTTTGCTTATCATCAAAGAATACCAGTTCCTTTCTCTCTTCCACTGTCACCATTCTTGTCCCCTCTCCTATCTCTATCTTCTTGTCAACACTCATCTCCACATCATCGCTCTCTTTCTCTTCTTTGACTGTAGGAATCTGCCCTAGCTTCACTATTTTATTCAGCTTTCTGGCTGTGTTGTAGTAAAGCAGCAAAAGCAATATTATTGCAAGCAGAAGAACCACAATCAGAATAATTGAAATATTCATTTAATGAGATTGAAATTAACTTGAAAGCAGTGTTGTTTGTTGCAGCGATGAAATCACATTTGTCCAATGGATGAAACTGGGAATTGTTAAGGTTAAGGACCTAAACAATTCCTAGTTGCAGACAATAACGAGGGCATCTACTTATTGAAAATATTCTGCTGAGAATCCCAAGAATCTGATTTACATAGTTTAACTCCATATATTTGTTTGATGTTTCAATTCAAGCCAGCGCAAACCAAGCGATGATTTGTATTCGTATCAAGTTTATAATTAACTTAGGAGCTATCAAGTAAATTGGAATGTTGTATTGTATATGACCAAAGCCTTGTAACTCACAAAGTCAGGACGGCCAACATTGTCCCTAGTGTGAGGCCGCAACTTTTGCAAACGTGATCAGAGCTATATATGTATGTGGGATTAATTATGTATATTGATAGTATAATCGTAGTATTAGCTTCAAAAGATTGTAGCAATAGCCTATATATGCTACTGAAATAACGTGTTGTATGATATATAATGGTACACAAGTCTCTTGAGAAAAAAAGATATTCCAATGAGCCATGTGTGATGGTTATATTGATCATTTGTGAGTGTGCACTTGTCACAAATGCTAGCAATGTAGTAGTATTTGATGCTAACCCCAATGAAGAAAAGTAAACCCAAATTATTTAGTGCGTTTTTGTAAGATTTCATTTAGTTTTCCCATTAAATACATCGATCTTGTTATTTTCGTTTAGACTTTTGGGTTAGCTGTCCCATATACTATATACAGTATGCCGTTATGAAATATCCCTAATATTTATGACGACTTACGTTTTTACAACTTGTATTGGGAGTATGTAGATTACGATAAGATCAAACAAAAAGGGATCAGTAATGTATCACCCACTCACGATTTGCACGTTAATATGTCTTGTCAAGTGCCAATCAGGATTCCGTGTTAATTAATAGCCAAAAACTGAAAAGTATTATTTGGTTTCTGCCACTGCTACTGCCATTGGAGACTTACATTAGTATAAATAACTTTTCTACTCAATAAAACAGTTGAAATCTCTAAAACTTATCTGTCTTAGACTCGCTAGTACAGTAAATAAATTACGTATCCATCGTCAAATCACGTAACTTGTATGAAATGGATATTAGATATATCAATTTTTGCTTTAACTAATGATTTTTTTTCTTTTATTTATGGTTCGTAATTATAATATTCAAATCTTTTCTATTTTGTTGTCATTTTCCATTATAAAAACGTTTGCCTAATTCCAACTAACTTTATCATGTAAGCATTTTTGCAAAACAATAAATTAAAAATAGGAAAATTTGGATATTATTCGGGTCATGAATTTTTTTTAAAAAAAATGATATATTTGCATGGACATAAAAGTTATTATTTACATAAATAAATCAGCCTATGTATATAACATCCATTTTTTTGTAAAATAATTTGAAGACTCGGCCGTCTAACTAAAGTGTAGTTTGGTTGTTTTAAATTAAAATAAAAATTGTGTATAACTTCTTTAATAAATATTTTAATTTTTCACAATTATTAAAATTCAGGATATCTAAAATCTGGAAAGACGTAGCAGTTTAGAATAGAACTGACTTGGCATGAAGGAGAACATAGCAATTTGCAAGTTGCCTTTTGATGACAAGTCTATCTCTGAGCCTATCCTTCATTCACGTGGCAAATTAGTCATTAATACGGGAAGGTGAGTACACCGAATTCTTTCTGAAATCTTTGATTATTGTATTGATCAGAGGGTGTGTGTTAGTGTTTCAACATCATTGTGACATCATGCATGCATGCATGCATCTTCACCACTAGTCTTCGTTGCTCCGCGGAATAGTTTCATAGCTGCATATATGCGCCACAGAAAGAGTTTTAATTTGTTAGAATAGGGCAATAGGCTAAACTTACTGATGAAAAAGTCATTGCAGTACTGTCTTCTAACCAAATCCAATACTCCTTTAATTTCCTTTTAATTTGCAAACATGGATTTCATCAAATATATATCTGCAAAGATATTCGACCACGTATGCTTTTATCTGCACCATTTCCACGTCCAATTATCAATAATTTACTTGAACCAAAAATCTAAGTTAATTAATAACTTTGACCACTTCAAACAAGCTTAATATATGTAATTAACTGTAGTCAGATCAATCGCCATTACTTAATTAATTTGTATATAATTTCCCTCCACTAGATCCAATTCCTTTTACACATGGAATAATTTACAGCTATATATGCCCGGCCTGCAGAGAACTAAAGAAGACTTATCGTAAAAAGATTCGTATAATTAAGAGAATACTAACACTAATGATCCCAACGCTCCCAGGCCCTATCTTGCACTTACTATATATCCATAATTAATGACGCAAGTCGATCATACTACTTTTCAATTCATGCATGTAGCAGTTGGGTTTGCTTTGCTTAGTCATTATCCCAATTAATAATGACTCCTCAAAGAGACGTGAATTAAACCCCTATAAATACATACACTCTTGACACTCATGATCAGCCACACACCCCCTCCACTCTCGAAAATTAAACACCTTTTTTCACGAAAACTTGCACTTGAATAGATCAATCTATATATAATTAAACAAGTGTTAATTATTATAGATAAAATGAATCAGGGTGGTTTGTGGAGCAAACAGTTGGTTGTTATAATAAAGTTTGTTTTGGTGGTTGTGAACACAGTGACAGTGCATGGGAATGGGAATGGGGAAGGGACGTGTGTAGGGTTCTATTCTCGTAGATGTCCACGTGCTGAGTCGATAGTGACGTCCACAGTTGAAACCCATCTTAGGTCAGATCCAAGTTTGGCTGGTCCAATACTTAGGATGCACTTCCATGACTGCTTTGTGCGAGGTTGTGACGCCTCTATTCTCATTGCTGGCTCTAATACTGAGAGATCAGCGGGGCCAAACCTTAATTTGAGAGGCTACGAGGTTATCGATGATGCCAAGGCTAAGCTCGAGGCTCTCTGCCCCGGTGTTGTGTCTTGTGCTGATATCCTTGCCATTGCTGCTCGTGATTCTGTTGTTCTGGTACGTACGTACGTAATCAAAACAAATAATAAATTTTAAAATAGTTAGTCAATTCATTTTTTTTTTTTTTGCAGAGTGGTGGACTAAGTTGGCAAGTGCCGACTGGACGCAAAGATGGAAGGGTTTCAATTGGATCAGAAGCCTTTACTTTGCCTGGTCCTAACGATTCAGTGGCAATCCTGAATGACAAGTTTTTAAAAAAGGGTCTTAACACCGAAGACCTCGTGCTTCTCTCTGGTTCGTACTCCACTTCTTTTTTATTTATTTAATTAATTAATATATGAAATGTTACCAATTTTTCATACATGCACAGGTGGGCATACGATAGGTACAAGTGCTTGCCAATTTTTCGCAGACAGAATATACAACTCGATTAATGGCACTGATCCTTCGATCGACCCTTCGTTTCTTCCATTTCTGCGACAAATATGTCCACAGAACGAACCAAGGAAGCGAGTGGCACTAGACACAGGAAGCCAATTCAAATTCGACACATCATACTTCGCTCACCTAACCAGAGGCCGCGGAATTCTCCGTTCAGATCAGGTGCTTTGGACCGATGCTTCCACCAGACGCTTTGTTCAGAAATACTTGGCCGCGGGTCCTTTCAACGTCCAATTCGGCAAGTCTATGATCAAGATGAGCAACATTGGTGTCAAGACCGGTTCTCAGGGTGAAATTCGCAACAAATGTTCCGCTATTAATTAATTATGCATGCAGTTAATTGGATATACTTTTCTTGGAGCTGCTACTGCTACTGCTAAGATTAAACTACTTCTACACTATACCCTAGCTCCTTAATTTATGTCACAAAAGTAAGTATGAAACTGTTCATACTTCGCTTTATAAATGGATAAAGCAAGCAATAAAAATATTGTGTGGATGATGAAATCAAAATTAAAATAAATGAAAATCATTTAATCGCCGAATTTTATTATAGTGCTAGTGAAATTAAATTATTATATTTTTGTTAGTTATCCATCATTTTTGTTTAAGATAAAATATATCCCTGGCCTTTCTAACCGTACTAATTGGTATAGTAGTTAGACATTCATGGTATATGACTACTAATATAATTAATGTTCTTATTAACCTAGTTCTTTTTAGTTAAACATACTACTATTTGGTAATTTAATTTGGTATGCTTTTTGTTTTAGTGAAGCTGAAACCAATGATCAGTATGCTCCAGAAAATATACACACGGGCATGGATTTAAATAATTAAGTCAACGAACAATAAGTATATATATGTACAAAAATGAACCGATACAATTAACGTGATGTTTCATATGTTTATATTTACATAGAAAAAAAATAAAGAAATTAAAGCTTACATGCTCATCTATCACGTTGTACATTATTAGTAATAATGCTAGAAATATTTCCTTTATTACCACGTATAAGTATCACGTATAAGCTTTCTTAAAGATTGCAACGTATATATGACTTTGGAGATAAAATTTGACTGTTTGAGAGATGTTACTTAACTCTTATATTTATTATATATAGTCATGATAAAACAAAAAAATCAATAAAAAATTAGATATGTTGAAATTTTAAAAGTTATCCAGTGTGATCCCAAAACCTATATATATTATGAATTCCAACATTTTCCTTTACTACCACTGAATCTTTTTGTGAATAGGGGAGTTACTATTACTTCATCCAAGCTAGTTGATGGATTGGAATTGGATCTAATCATATACAGAGCTAAGTAGCTACTAGTGCTCTTCCAACCCGTTCTCAAACTGAAACATATGGAAATGAATGTTTAATAACCAATCCCAATCACGATGACTTCGATCGTCTCCGTTAGAGTTGGGGAAATTAAATTGTGAGGAATCAAAACACCCCCTGTGCATACTCATAACAAAAACAAGAATCGACTAAATACAAAAAAGAGGGATGTACCTAGCTAAAACAAAACTATGCACGAAAAACATTTTTTTTTTCAGCGTGTTTATTTATTGTTAGTTAAATCATGGTTAGTGCTGATGCAAAAATTCTCGAGGTGCTGTGCTGGCCACATAAAGATTGGAATGGACCCCTCTTGCTGACATATATACCAGCGTTAGTTTTTTGGGTTGTTTTTTAAATTCCATTGTTTACCGCTTCAAAAAAATGTTTTAGTGTCAATGACCTGTTCTCACTTTAATTGATTCGATTGATAGATTAACAGGTACGTACATGTCTCTCATCATAATGAATCTTTCCACGCTTAATTAACAATCATAATTCAATCACACCTGCATATATATTGACAGGGAAATGGACTAAGTCTGTTGCTTATTATTCGCTAATTAAATATGGAAAATTATGTGCGTTCTATCATCTATGGTCCATAATCATAAATATTAGTCTCTCAAGTGGGACAACGTGGATGCATATAGAAGTGATTCTCAATAATATATGGTCCATATATAAAGATTTTTTTTTAATTTAATTATTTGGTTTTGTTGTTTTATTATTGGATTGATTTGATTTTAATAACTAGTTAAAAAAATATCTAAAAAAGTGTTCACATTTACTGAAAAAAATATTTGAAAAAAATAAATAAAAACTATAAAAGAAATATAACACTTTCAATGAACAAAATACATATATTTAAGGCGTGAATTGAATAATAATAATAATAAAAAAAAAGGCGTGAATTAAGGATTAGCTTTAAAGATTTTGAGGTTGGATTGATGAAATGGATAAGTTACGATTTGTCAAATAGGACCCACCTGTTATCCCTACCTAACTAATAATTATAAGGAGAAAATCTGTAATTTAATTTCACGTGCATGTAATGCATGATTTATATGGAGATATAGCGTCGCACAATTATTTCCACAATAATTGCCGTTCCTGGTATAGTATAAAACTATCTGTGTTTTCTTAATAACCTATTTTTTACGTACCAAAAAAGAAAAAAGAAACCTATACTTTTAAGATAGCTAATTTATAGTTTTTATGTGCATGTTCTTTTATTTTGTTGGGTCCATTAATATTATAACTAAGAAACTTAAAAGATAAATACATTTTTTGTAATTTTAAAAATATCATTTCATTGTAAACATGTTATATATATATATATATATATATATATATATATATATATATATATATATTCATAATAACTAATTAATAATTTGTCTTAGGCTTTACTGTTTAAGAGTCACGTTAGATGCACTAAAATATACTTACATGAGTCAAAATCGAATCACCTCACTTTAGTACTTTATTATGGTTAATTTTTTATTCACAATATTCAAACCAGCAATGTTTTTTAAATAGAAAGAAAGCCCTTACGGTCCTACCTCTTGCAGTTGCATCAATAGAAACTGACCATAATTGATTTATTTTTAAATTCTACATCTATTTTGAACGAAAAGGAAAATCAATATCCAGTATCTAATATCTTCCATATAAACAATAAATTTGAAATTAAATTTAGAATTTTTATTTTATGTGTTAATTGTTTTTAATTACAATTCAAACATATAGATATAATATTTGTAATTACGATTCAAATATTAAAATATACATAATTTCAACACCATGACAAACGAAAAGTGTGACGTTGAGAAAGTGCGCGGTAGGGTAGAAACACGAGTCACGTTGTGGTTCCGAGCTGAAGGTGGAGAAGTTCTCTGGTACTGTTCGTGGCAGCTTCCAATTTCGTTGCCTGCGACGATGACAAGCGAAACGCAATTAGAGAGATCCCACTATTGCAAGTGGAAGTGGAATAATGGAAAAAGTAAACAGCACCTTTTGACAAAATGCACCATTACGCGTAATCATTTGCATTATCACTGCATCCCAGTAGACCCCAGCTTCAGCACCCTTTATTATTTTAATTTCAATATTATATACTTGTAAGCCGATTTTGCTTACTTATTCTCCAACCGTTGACCAAACCACCCTTATAAATACACCTCCTCCTCATCACATTCTATTCACCAACTAAAACATTATAACTTAGGGTGGTGCATTCACAAAAATGGAGGGACGTATAGGTATAGTAGTGTTTCTTGTGCTTGCTTTGACAATTGTGCATGTGCATGGGCAAGGGACGCGTGTAGGGTTCTATTCCAGTACATGCGCACGCGCTGAGTCCATTGTTAAGTCCACAGTTCAAACCCACATTAACTCTGATAGTACTTTGGCTGCTGGGTTGCTTCGTATGCACTTCCATGATTGCTTTGTTCAAGGTTGCGACGGTTCTGTTCTCATTGCCGGTGCTGGCACTGAGAGGACAGCATTCGCAAACCTTGGTTTAAGAGGATACGAGGTTGTTGACGATGCTAAGAAACAGCTCGAGGCTGCATGCCCCGGTGTTGTGTCTTGTGCTGATATCCTTGCTCTTGCCGCTCGTGATTCCGTTGTTCTGGTAATTACTACTATTAGAGATTTTTATTAATTAGTTGAATCATGGTGATCAATATGCTTATATATCTGTGTATGTAATGAGTTTTTAATTAATTAAAATTTGGAATTTTTGTGTGGCAGAGTGGTGGACTGAGTTATCAAGTGCCTACTGGACGCAGAGATGGACGCATATCACAGGCTTCCGATGTCAGTAATTTGCCTGCTCCTTTTGACTCTGTTGATGTTCAAAAACAAAAGTTCACAGCAAAGGGCCTCAACACTCAAGACCTCGTCACTCTTGTTGGTAATTACACTTACACACATGCATAAAATTTGTTTCCGTCAATGAATTGATCATCATTATAATTTCAAATTAAACTCATATTGTCACATTCTCTCTCTATATATATTTTGTGACAGCTCAGTTCTAACTAGCTATAGCTAGGTAGTGACAAAATGCAAACAGAATGAGTTCACATTAACTTTAATATTAATTGTTCACTTATCACTTTTTATTACACTTTCTTATGCATGTAACGCTCATTAGAATAGCATCTTTTCTTTCTGTCATTGTCAAGTGATATGACATTTTTAATAGGGTGTTAAGTTGAAAAATTAAACCATGATTTTCAATGAATATTAAAAAAGGTACAAACAAAAGTGGCGCGGAAAAATCAACACTCAATTTAACTTTATACGACTTTATCTTTTATATTATATAGGTGCACATACGATTGGTACCACAGCTTGCCAGTTCTTCAGTAACAGATTATACAACTTCAGCGCAAATGGTCCTGACCCTTCCATCGACCCTTCATTTGTTTCACAACTACAATCACTATGCCCTCAAAACGGCGACGGATCAAAGCGAGTGGCGCTAGATACGGGTAGCCAAACCAAATTTGATTTATCTTACTACAGTAATTTGAGGAATGGGCGTGGAATTCTGCAATCTGACCAAGCGCTTTGGAGTGATGCTTCCACAAAAACAACTGTGCAGAGGTACTTGGGCTTAATTAGAGGCTTGCTTGGATTAACTTTCAACGCCGAATTTGGAAAATCTATGGTGAAGATGGGCAACATTGAGTTGAAAACCGGTTCCGATGGTGAAATCCGCAAGATATGTTCTGCCTTCAACTAGATACCCACTTTAAACAATTAATAAAAGTGGTTTTATTTGTCTCTGTTGTTTGGCCTTTGCTAGTCAAGTGTACAATATACATTTTGCTTCTTTTTGCTGGCCAGACGAAATATATATTTTCATCTACAAAGTGTGTAAAAGTTACAGATAATGTGATACAATAAATATGATTTTCTTGTCTTTGGCAATTATCGCCTCACTTGATTCATCCTTATCTAAATAACATCAAATCAATTTAATTATATATTGAATTCAAATCTATTCAAGAACGTCTCAAATGAATAAAATCTTTAGGTGAAAATGAGTTAAAAGTAAGCCAATAATATGATATACATAGTTGGAGATATTTTACACCAATAATATGATATGATGACAAAAAATAACTTAATTTAGATATTGTGATTATATTTGAACTTTTATTGAGCTGTAACATAACTAGGCTGTAATATTCATTGATGTTAATTATATATATTATATTGGATGAGCCAATTCCAATAACTATAGCAGCTTCTGTCATTGAATTTGTCTACAATAATTGAAAGCTAGCTGTAATATATACTATGTTTGATGTAGATGTTAAAGCTACAAAATTACAAAACTTGTCCATAGTTTCTTTGGCGGTTTTCTCAACCAACATTTGCATCAATTATAACTAATAGTATTATAGAATGAAAATTTTCCATATTGGCCAACCTAAAATGACAGTTTGATCTTTTCATTGTTGGACAATAAATACAAGTTGTTGATATGATTAAGTCCCTTACCTGATTGATGAGAATAAGCACGAAACGGAAATAATGGATGAAAGGAGACAATTGCTTTAATTTGAAGTTACTGTACAATCTAAGACAATGTGATATGTGTACCATGGGAATACAATTCTAATTATTCATTCGCCGATTATGGTGATTTTGAAAAAGAGAGACAACGTTGACATGAAGTTGACTTCCATTTGTAGCAAACTTACCAAGACTAATGAAAACCTTTTCGTTGCATTTATTATATGTATAAAAAACGATTTCTTTTAAACAATAGTACGTTTACAAACTATTTGTCCAGATTCGCAAGAATAATATTATGTTATTGATCAAAACATTAATTTCAAATTAAAATTGCAGTTGATGTACAGTAAAGGAGTTGATTTTTACGTGCATGCCTATTCCATTCCAAATCATTTTTGTAAGGCGTGGGGTTATTTAATCTATGGCTTCCAATTTTCAAATGTTACGCTCATGTGTAATATCTTTTGTGTCCAGATTTGACCATATCTTGTGTGTTGAAAATTGAAATCTCTGGCCATTTATTTTAAATGTAATATTATTTATTATATATATATATATATATATATATATATATATATATATATATTCTCCTCTCTTTATCTATCTCTCTGAGTTGAGTGATGAGTGTGGACAAATATGGTTCAGTGAGGATAGAGCCTTTTCCCCATAAAAGATTCCACATTTTGCAAGTGGGGTGTGGGTGGTGGTCACCAATCACCAAAATGAGAAAGTTTGACTAAATATATAGAGTCTCACGCGGTATCATTTGTATTTGCACTGCAACATGTAATTAAGTGCATCACGGACACATGGTCGCTCGATCAGTACAAAACAAAACCCGTTACTGCACCGTTAGCCATTGCAGCCGGCTTTGCTTACTATTTCATTTCTCCAAAAGCTGACTAACCTACACTTATAAATACACTCTCTCCAAATTTATATATTATCCACTACTTCACTTAAATGGAGGGACGTGGTTTGTACTCGCTAGTAGTGTTTCTTTTACTTGCTTTGGCCATTGTCATTGTGCATGTGCATGGGCAAGGGCAAGGGACACGTGTAGGGTTCTATTCCACACTTCCATGCATTTGCAAACCTTGGTTTAAGAGGGTACGAGGCTGCGTGCCCCGGTGTTGTCTCCTGTGCTGATTTCTGTTGATATTCAGAAACAAAAGTTCGATACCTCGTCACCCTTGTTGGTATAACTTTACACACTTCAAATTAATTATTAGAATTTGAAATCGAACTCATGCATGCCGTGATCACAGTAACTATAGTATCACGCTTGCTTTTGACACAGTGGCAAAATGCAAACTATATATGTTGTATTGTTGACTTTTTCACGTACTATTCTTAGGTGGACATACGATTAATATTGGTACTACAGCTTGTACAACTTCAGTGGAAATGGTGGTCCTGATTCTTCCATCAACCCTTTATTTGTTTCCCAACTACAATCACTATGTCCGCAAAACAGTGGCGGTTCAAACCGAGTGGCGCTAGATACCGGTAGTCAAAACAGATTTGATACATCTTACGTTGCTAATTTTAGGATTGGCCGTGAAATTCTGCAGTCTGATCAAGACTCTTTGGAATGATTCTTCCACAAAAGGCTACTTGGCCTTCAAAGTTATCACCAGAGGTTAGAAGTTTAAATATCATATCTTTCTTAATTTTATATATTATGACCAGTGTCGCCACCACCAACATGATCACTATTGTCATTTTTACCGTCATCACTAACAGGGCCACCACCACCATTGGTGGCGGCAACAATGAAAACGACAATCATGATGGTGGTTTTGTTGGTGGTGACGGTGGTTATGATGATAACGGTGATGGTGGTCATGATAATGGCGGTGCCGCCATCACCAACAGGGTTACTATCACCGTTACCATCATAATCACCGTCACACCAACAGGACCACTGTTAGGATCACGATCATGGTCGTCGTCTCCGTTGTTACTGCCACTACCACCATCGATGGTGGCGATAATAATTATAGTGATGGGGACAACTGTGCGTGCACAATAATTAAAAAAGATATGATTGTATAAGATAAAGATTGCATTTAATTTTAATTCAAAATTACATTGGACCATTCATATCTCATAATAAACATGTCCTCTCACTTAAACGCGGTATATATATATATATATATATATATATATATCTTACTCCATTCTACTCTCATTTTATCTATATCTATCTACTTATTATCTTTAATGTCTATATCTAAATTGAATTTGAGTAGATTTTATTTTTTAAAAAAATTGTTCATAGTTAATCTTATATCATAATTTATATTATTTATTATAATATATAACTTATATATTTAAAATATTTATTTGCTATAAATTTAAATATATATATATATATATATATATATATATATAATATTTATCATTTAGAATTATAAACTAAAATACTAATATTTTATTGAATTTAAAATCTGTTTCTCTCCTGTGAATTGTCTTCATATTTGAATAAAGGGAAAAATGAGGACAAAGATACTTTGTCCATTTTCTTTTTAAAAATTGAACTAAGTAAATTATTTTTAAAATCCCTCAAATTTCTTCTATTCAATAGCTTATTATAACTATAAAGTGTAATTCTTTTTTTTTTTTTTTGAAGAATCGCGGGAAGCATATCATGAATTCCATATTTAACTTGGTTCAACCCGTAAGAGGAGGGCTTAAACTTTAAACCAAGCCTCAGCTATGTGGGTTAACAGTTTTTTCCCAGCTAAATCTTCCTACATATATTTAGTCTAATTAATTTACTGAGCTGTAAGCTAAGCTTGCTAGCTATTAATAGCTGTAAATCTGTAATGATATTCAGTGGTGTTATCTTTTCGATCAATATATTGTTTAAAAAATTGACAAGCGATAACTGTAGCGGCTTCGGCCCTTGAATTTGTCTACAATGATAGCTAGCTAGCTGCAATATGTACATGAATGAATGATGTGGAGAAGCTACAGAATATCAATCAACAACTTGTCCATATGTCACCAAAAAATAAAACAACTTAGTCCATATTTTTTTTTTTAAGTTTTTTCAATAAAAAAATATTTGCATTAATTATAAGTCATATTATAGGATGAGATATTTCCATAATATTAATTGTACCAACTAAAATATGATGAGTTTGATATTTTCATTGTTAGGCAATGTCCCTTATCAGGTTGATGAGAATAAGTACGAAGCCGAAATTATGGTTGAAAATAGACAAGTGCTCAGAGGTTTCAATCTAAGACAATGTCATGGGAATGCAATACTAATTATTCAATTTCATACAGAGAGACAAAATGATGTTGACTTTTTTTTTTTTTAAGATGAATTTTCTAACAAACTTATCAAGGCTGAAATCTTTTAGTTGTATTTATTCGTGGATAGATATTTTTTAAAATAAATAATAGTCATATTACCACAAATTACGATGTAGAGTAGAAAAAAATTGTTAATTATTATTAGTACAAAATATGTTTTTAGTTTCTAAAGTATTGAATATTTTCATTTTTAGTTTTTAATGTTTTATTTAATTGGTCTTGATCTTAAAGTATTTTTTTATTTGTCTTTTGATCCATCTGTTACTAATACAAATTGATTGTACGTGTCATCTAAATAATGTGTCACCTAAATAATGAGATATGTGACATTATTTTTTTTTAATATATTTATTTTGTAATGTCATCAATCTCTGCCAATAATAGAGGGATCAAAAATCAAACGGAAAAATATTTTAAGATCAAAATTGGTCAAACAAAACATTAGAGACTAAAAATGAAAATGCTTAATACTTTAGAAAACAAAAATATATTTTGCCCTTATTATTATACGGGATGAGAAGAATGTTCAAAGATTGAGATATAAATAGGGCCAATATTGTCATTTGAGAATAGGGTATGAACTTGGAGAAAAAAGGGTGAGAATAACATGAGGCAAAGAAAAGAGCAACATTTTGAGTGGGCCTAGAACAGACCCAACAGAGATTGGGGTGAGAACCTGGACTGGACTGGGTTCCATTGCAACTACAACACAACAGTGAAGCTTGATTGAACTAACACGAGACGACAACAACAACAACATGAACATGGGAGGCTCCGCCCTAACTGAAACTCAAAAAGTTGCATATAACTTGGACTTCGCAGCTTTTAACTTCAATTTCCTTGTTTCTGTCGCCTTGCTTCGCTTTTAACGTTAACCTGCAATTGCACAAACTTTCAATAACTCACTCAGCTGTGGTGTGGCTTGAAACCCAATGGCAGCCTCAGCTCTCTCCAACACATTGGTTTCTCCCATTTCTCTTCCATCCAAAGCCATTTCCTTGCAACCCAAATTTTCACTTGTCAAATTCCCCAACTCCAGATCCCATCCCTCGTCGAGGAAAACGACGTCGCTCACCACGTTCTGTTCCTCGGATGCTCCTCAACATGACACCCCAATTGAATTAAGTATGAATTTCATTCTTTTGATTCCTACTTGGTTCCAATTTCTTTTCTTTTTTTAGAAGCAATAGCGCGCGTTTTGCAGGGTATCCCGCATTCCCAACCGTCATGGACATCAACCAGATTCGTGAGATTTTGCCCCACAGGTACTCTCAAGTCTCGTCTCAACGTTTCTCATTTTCTAAATTGTTCTGTGAACATTGGTAGGATTCACATTCACCCTTTTTCTTTTTGTCAGGTTTCCTTTTCTTCTGGTGGATAGAGTGATTGAATACAATCCTGGAGTTTCTGCAGTGGCTATAAAGAATGTGACAATAAATGACAACTTCTTTCCTGGACATTTTCCAGAAAGGCCAATCATGCCTGGTGTTCTAATGGTTGAGGTACTCAAATATTTCTGCAGTGGCTTCTTGCTGCTTGATGCCTGCACCTACCTTTGTTATGTTTCTTATTATTTTGTCCTTGCCTCGTCTCTAAACATGTCATCATAAAATGGTATAATGTCTATACTTCAATTTTATTGTATAAAGGCTGTGGTATCTCGTCAATCTGTATTGTGTTACTTGGATATATTCTCATAATAGTAGCTCATTTGAAACTATAAGAAGTAAAACCTAGAGTCTTTTTGAAACTTGTTTTATTTGCAGCTGGAGTGGAACTTCTTCAATGTAAATTTTAAAAGGTTCTTGGCATAATTGTACAGGCAACAGAGTAGATTAACTTTGTTCTTAGTAAACCTCTCTAAAATTATTATAGGCTGGGGTGAGCTTCTCCCCCTTACCGTGGTCGTTCTTCAAGTTACCTTACTATGGCCATCAGCAAATCAATTAAGCTTGTAATTCTTGGACCATGAGTTCTAATTCTAACTGGATGGGGAACGTAGGCACCCCATAATGCCCTAGTGCCTATCAGTATTTTAACAATTCTAGTTTTATGTTATACTAGCTCGCTAAGACATTCCTTCTAAAAAACAATTGAGAGTATATTAGGAAATCCTGTGTGTATTGGAAATATACAAGGTTCTAGGTCATGGCATCTACTCGAGTTCCCATACTTTTGCTGGTCTCTATTTCATAAAATGTATTACATAAATGTTACTAATTAGTTAATTTTAAAATAAAGCATCTTGAAACCAATGTAAAAATTTTGAAGTTTGATATTTGAGATTGTAAGTACTTGATTAACTTCATGTTCATATATTCACCCTTAATTTTGAATATGATATTTATGTAGGTGATGTTCTTTCTTTGTGTCAATCTTCTTTCATGTCTCATTTATGGCATCTGTGGTTCATACTCATAGGAAATGAAATTTAACTGTAGTATGCATGCATTTTTCTGGGTTGAATGCATTATGCTTACATGGCAGGTTGACCCTTGGTGTCTCCTGTCTATTTTAGATTTGTTTACCTTTTACCGTTTTAAATGTGATAACTGATAAGAACATCAGAAAGAGTTCAATATCTAGTCTCTGAAATTGGTTTTGTATGTTTATCTTGATTGGATCAGCATACAATAACTTACGATTACTTGTTAGATGGTAAAGCTTATTTATATTCTATGAAGTATACTTAGGCTCCTACTTCTGAAAGACTTTGAGTTGAGATGAACAACTAGTCTCTATAAGTTTCTAAAGTAGCTGTAAGTTTTAGAAATGCATGCAAAAAAATAAAAAGATGTAAAAATTCCATTTGACCAGGAACTATCTCAACCTAGTTAAGGAGGGAGGGGGATCTTGTATGATTTCTGTTGTAATAATCTGCTTAAAAAGTGGACATTAACATGAGGCCTTTTGCTGCAGGCAATGGCACAAGTTGGTGGTTTAGTCATGTTGCAACCTGAAGTGGGAGGTTCTCGTGAAAACTTCTTCTTTGCTGGAATAGACAAAGTGCGGTTTCGTAAGCCTGTGATTGCAGGGGATACCTTAGTTATGAAAATGACACTTACTAAGCTGCAAAAGCGATTTGGAATAGCAAAGATGGAAGGGAAGGCATATGTTGGAGGTGAAGTTGTGTGTGAGGGTGAATTTTTGATGGCGATGGGGAGTGAATAAGTAGACATATTCCTTCCAACTGGATTAGAGTTGATTTTCTTGCATCTTTTAATTTAATGCTTCTGCTTTAGATTGCAGAACATTGAGAACATTAATGTATGCATTTTCAATGATATTTATTTGAACATTATATTCTATTTCTGTATGGCTTTGCTTTGGTTATATAGTGCAAGGATCATCTTTGATGGATGAACACAGTAGCATTTGACATTAAGTTCTCTTATGCCGATTTGTTTTCAGAGTATTTGTGGCAATCCAATCCATGTATATACATTTTTTTACCCTATTGCGTATGACAAACGAATCGGGCACACAGTAATATTTTTCTAGTATCCCATATGACTTCAACTACACCTGGTTTGGAAAAAAGTAAATGCAAGTATTTATAGGATGGCTAATTAGAGTACAGACATAGAGTGAATGCATCCAATATTAGAGCATAGAATTTGATTTGCAACTGTCTAGTCTCTCAAATGAAGAATTATCTACATGAAAAGTTTAGTTTACAAGCCAAGAGCACCAAGGGGGGTCTTCCCTTGTCCAGCCTCAAAGTAGAAAATGAGCATGGCTAACATAGCAATCCTTGCATGCTTAATCTCAGCGAGTTTCAATCTTTCGAGCTTGTCAGTATCAGGAATGTAAACTCCATCCTTGATGGTGCCAGCAAAGCTCAAAGGGTCAAAGAATTTGCCTCCTGGGTAGCCTTGCTCACCAGTGGAATTGATAAAGTTCTCAGCAGTTTTAGACCATGGAGTGGCCCATTCAACAGACTGAGAGTCAGGGTTGAAGAAATCAACCCATCTCTTGCTCTCAACCCACCCCATGAGGAGCAACTGGGTTCCCAGAAGAGTACCAAAGGAGAAAGGAGCAATAGCATTTGGGTCAGCTCCAGCCTCAAACCATGGCACTCCACTCCATGCCTGCCCCACAAATATTCCTAATACTGCAGTCATTGCCCATCTCCCATGAATAAGCTCAGCCTCTCTGTACCATTTCAGGAATGCTGGGTCCTTCCCAAGCCCTAGTGGGTCAAAACCAAAGTCACCTGGTAGCCTACAATTTAAACATAAATCAAATATGATTTCTGTTTTCAGAAGAAAAAAAAAACTTTTTTTTAAACCAAAAAGTGGTAAGGGTCTCACGATCCATCAAGCCATTCTGGGTCGACTAGATTGCCACCAGCTTTGACACCAGGGAGCCATGACTTCTTTGGTGCAGCAGCAGCAGCAGCTACCACAACGAGTCTTTTAGGAGTAACAGCAACACCCCCAATAGCAGTGGCTAGAAGGGTTTGGCTCCTGTTTCCTCCACTCAAGAAGGAAGATCCCAACCCATTTAACACAGCACCAGATGTTGCAGCTGCCATCTCTCTCTCTATTAACTATTAGAGGGCTCACTATGCACTTGGAGAGATTTTATGTTATGTGTGTGTGTATGAGTGAGTGGATGTGAAGTGGGAGGGGAGAAAATCTAATTCTAAGGGGCACTCGTAGAACGCCAAGTAGGACAATGAAATCTGTAGAAGAAATCTTAAGCTATCGTTGATAGATTTCGGACCAATAGGAACTAGATACCCATCTTCATCCCATGCCACGTGGACAACTCAACCACCGATTCCACTCCACTTACGTTGTTCTTTCTATCTATCTTTTCCTTTTGTCCATGTTTAGACGTGGATGAGCATAGACGCGCTTCTTCACCTCACAAGATACATGCTATATTCGTTTTTCTCAAATGCTTCTCATCAAAGTTAACGGCATCATTCACAATATTTACATGACGATAAAAAATTTAAACATTCAGAATATAAGGACTAAGAACAGAGAGAAGCTTTAACAACCACGGATATTTTTATTGAAAGAGTTCTTACAAGAAAGATGAGTGATACATACTGATACTACACTTCCTACTACAAATTACAAAATCATTAATGTATTTATTAAAATTTTGTATTTTTTAATAAATTTCAGTTAATTATAAAAAAATATGTTTGAAAGAGTATATTAAATAATGTATTGCTAATGTTTCTCTTGCAAAGAAATGTTAATTAGATTTGTAATCAGTTCATTATGCAGAGGAAATATATCTACTAATTAAATGAGTTAAAATTTGGATATGGGTACATATCGAACAAAATATTATTAGAATAAATAAATTTCTGCATATATTATTTAATATATTAAATTAAAATTTTGAAACAGTAAATTTATCCACTAGTATAAATGAGCTTACAACAAAACATACTCTTCTTGTATATATCATATATTTCTCATCTCTAAATCCCATTGTGCTAATCTTATAATCTAACATCTTCATGGCTTTGCTGTAAAAAAAAAAACCTCAAAACCTGTTATTCTTAACCTAACATTTTTTTAAGGGAAAGAATAACATTTGTTGAGAAAAGTTTAATTAGTTTCTAACTTTTGGTGGAATAACCTGGTCCCCCAAAATCAATACGTGGATGAATAACATAGTAAAAACGAATAATAATAATAATACGTTATTATACGTGGATGAATAACATAATAATAATAATAATCAATCTGTATGTATTCTTTATTATTATTATTATTATTATTATTATTTATTACATTAAGAAAAGGAATAGTACATTCTGATTAAATTCGTTATATTTTAATACGTTAGCAAGCACGTGCCACGTGGCTGTTTATCTTATATTGTCAGTTCTACTTCACAAATTTGATTTTAAGGGTATACTATACTTCACAAGCACAATCTTATAGTTAGTAGTTCTACTTCACAAATTTAAATAGTTTTGTTTTTGATTTATTGGAAGGTAATACAAACACATTGATGGATGCATTGTAAGGTGGAGAAGATTCAGGAATCTCTCTGTTTCTGTGACTGTAATATGTTGTCCACTTGTCCTTCCACCGTCTACCTCACTCTCATAAGCCCTTACCCACCCACAATCACAATGGAAATCATGCCTTAATACAACATTGAAAAAATAATTAATAATTTTATTTATTTTTAAAATATAACTTGATGAAATGGCTCATCTCTTCTCCAGAAGCTTCCATTGTCTCTGGTTGCCATGCTGCAATCTTCCACCAAAATCTTCTGAAAGTCTTCGAATTTATGCTCCTATTCCACTTCCCAAACCTTGGCTGAGCTTTACACACCAACACCGTACTCGCCTGCTTCCCAATGCCACTTCTTCCCCAAACTCTGATCCTGATGATGATTTTGATATTCTCTCTTCAACTGGTATGCTGCCTTAGTTCTCAAAGACTCTTACTTTTTTTCATTTCTATTTATTGGGTTTTTGTTACTTTTCCATTTTGGTTATTTATTTTTCTGAATTTTGCAATATGGTAACTTGTGTTTCTGGTTATTTTGGCAGCACATTCCGATGGTAGTTTTGTGTTCCGGTTCGCCAGTGCTAGAGAGATTAGAGAAAAAATAGATGAATTGAACAAAAAGAAAAAAATTGATGAATTGAACAAAAAGAAAAAATCAGATGCATTGAACAGAAAGAAAAAATTAGATGCATTGACCAAAAAGAAACTCGCTCGTGAGGGTGTTGTGGAAGAAGGCAAAGCTGGTGTTCGAGCTTTGCTGAACACTGAGGTTGATCGTACTTTAGGGGATAAAATTGAGTCTTCTTCAGCTGTAGTAGTTGGTGTTGCTGATCAAAACCCTCAGCTTCTCTTGAATGAAAAGGAGGGTGATGTTCTTGCTAGTGATTCTGGGACACCAGTGATCAATGATTCGCAGAAGATCGATAGATATTTGGAGTTGGATTTTGTGGAGGATGGTGATGGTCAACGTGGAATTTTAATTGAAGATGTTGGTGCTGGGAGTAATGGTGTTCCAAGTGCACCTGAGGAGGATTCGAAGCTTGGTAGTCACCAAGAAGCTGCAGTTTCGACTGTTGCTACTGAGTTTCATGTAGTTTCTGATCTGAGGAGTGACGATTCTGCAGAAAATGAAGAGGAAGAAGAAGGTGATGTTGTGGCTTATTTAGTGTCTTCTTAGTCAACATTATACATTGAAGTCTTCAATAGTTATTGTTCTGTTTGTCAGGTAGAAGGCTAACATTGAAGTTGCTCATCTCTCTACAGCTGGCAAGAGTTATGGCGTAGATAGAGCAACAAACAACCTGGCTGCTGCTGTGGATGTGGAGTTAAGTGAATTGGTGCCAGAATTCACTTCTTTAGAGTCTGAACAAGTTGGTTATAGTGCAACAAACAACCTGACTGGCGCTGTTGATGCCAACATAAATGAATTGTTGCCAGAATCCACTTCTTTAGAGTCTGAACAAGCTGGTTATGGTGAAACAGACTGCCTGACTGATGTTGTGGATGCTGAATTAAGTAAATTGGTCCCAGAATCCACTTCCTTAGAGTCTGAACAAGTTGGTTCCAGTGCTACAAACAACCAGACTGATGCTCTGGATGCTGAATTAAGTGATTTGGCTCCAGAATCCACTTCTTTAGAGTCTGAACCAGTTGCTTACAGTGCATCAAACAACCAGACTGATGCTGTGGATGCTGAATTAAGTGAATTGGTGCCAGAATCCACTTCTTTAGAGTCTTGTTATGGTGAAACAGACAACCTGACTGATGGTGTTGAAGCTAACCTAAGTGAATTGTTGCCAGAATCCACTTCTTTAGAGTCTGAACAAGCAGGTTATAGTGAAACAAACAACCTGACTGGTGGTGTTGATGTAGACTTAAGTGAATTGACACCAGTATCTACTTCTTTAGAGTCTGAACTAGTTGCTAATGATGAAGAAACAGCTCATCTCAGTGTGGATGACTTAATTGATGCAAGTAAAATGGGAAAGTCAGAATTGGTTAGTTTTTTTTCCTTTTTCCTTACAAAGGCTAGAATTTACTTTTTCTGTGCTTGTGGGTTTATCCAACTATATTGACCTTAACTACTGAAAACATTCCCTCCAAGAATTGTTTGTTATAGGATTCACACACTACAGATTCTAATTATAATTTCTGTGGTAATTTTGTGTTTAGTTACAGGACGAGGTTCCTTCCTCAGATTTCAAAAACAGCATAGATGTTGACAGTACTGAAAGAAGTAATTATGAAAGTACTTCACAGCTTACTGTGCCACAGATACATTCAGTTGAGGTGGCTAGTGATGGGTATGCCTGCTGTCTTCTTTCTTTTCTGTATTCTAAATTATGTTCACTCATTCATCTTGTGGTCTACAGTACTGGTTTATGAAATTTATTCCCACCTGTGAAAACTTTTCTTCTTTTTTCTTTGAAAGGAATGTTTTTGAACATGATCTACTTACTGAATTTGGTGATAAAACAATGATAATTTTCAAATATTGGAGAGCATTATAAAAGTTATATATGGTGCAAGTAATACATTGCTGATTGTGAGGAATGAAACACAATAGTTCCCAATGGTCATCTTATTATACTAAAAACAAAAGGCAGAAACCAAACCATTATAGATGCAAGTATCTAGGTTTGATGAATAGCAAACTTCTTGGAATTTAGAAAATGACACCTGTTTCATGGTTCTTTGCATGTACACAGGGAAAAAACTTCAAAAACAGAGCTTTTCCTAGTTTCTGGTGCTGCTTGCTTGCCTCATCCCTCTAAGGTACCTTCCATACTTCAATATCATGACAAATTCTAAGAAAAAAAAATGAATGATTTGAGTTGTATTTTCTATATTTTTCCAGGGAATAATAACAGGTTTGCTCCTCTGTTAATAATTAATCACTATTGTCATTTGTGATTTGTGATTGTTTTTGTTTCTGTTTTGGTATCATTGATATGTTTGATTTTTTTAAGGGAAAAATGGAAAATAGTTATACCCAAATTTATGGGAAGACTGTTATAGTAAATAAATAAGTCTGGGAGTACTCATGTACTTATGTCAGATGTGTATATCTAGTAGATAGAAGAAAATGAGGATTGTTAAATTCTATTGGAAGGTAGGCATCTGTATTGTTAGAAGTTGATGCTCCTGCTCCTAAATGCATTATTTTGTTTCCTCAGATCTATAAGCAATGTAACCAACAATGTGCAAATCCTTCTAACCTAGGAATTTGACATTTTATTGCATGTATATTATCATGAACATGTGCATGTTATGTGATGTTTGACTTGAATCCTGAATGCCAGATGATAAGCCAACTAATAAAAAGTTTCAGGCATTGACAGTTCGAGAGGATGCTTATTCCATTTCTCACCAAAACTGGCTAGCTGTGGCTGATGGAGTTGGTCAGTGGTCACTTGAAGGTATCCTTTCTACAATGTTTGGAAATCCATTAAGACTGCAGCATTAGTATGCCTTCGTTTTTGCCCCTTCCGTGTGTATGGTGCAAATTCTTTGTATAGAATGTTGGCTTATTACCAACTACAATGGTCCGACTTAATCAGCTAATGCCATTTCTTGAAATTATGCTTGTTCCACATTTTGTAAATTTTGAACCTGCATGTACTATCTTCATCTATTGGACTGAATGAATAGTGCCTATCATCCATTATATGCTTCCCATAGCTTGCCAGTTGCCACTATCAGAGCTCTAATCTGTAGTCTTTCTCAATTTTAATCTATACTTATAATTTATACTGTTATACACCTTGGAAAATTATGCAGGGAGCAATGCTGGACTGTATATCAGGGAACTCATTGAAAAATGTGATAATATTGTGTCAAATTATGAAAACATTTCAACAATAAAACCTGCAGATGTTATCACCAGAGGTGCTGCTGAAACACAATCTCCAGGATCATCTTCTGTTTTGGTTGCTCATTTTGATGGACAGGTACATGGCTAACTGTTTTAGCTAAGTGGTTTTAATTAGAATGGAGTAAGTAGCTCAAATGTATAAGTATAAACCAACCCCCTGCAGTACATTTTTCATTGCAGGTCCTTCGTGCAGCCAATGTGGGGAACACTGGATTTATCATCGTAAGAGATGGTTCCATCTTTAGGAAATCAACTCCAATGTTTCATGAATTCAACTTTCCATTACAGATAGTTAAAGGAGATGATCCCTCAGAACTCATTGAGGTGTGTAATCTAACCTCTGTGTAGCATTTTGTCATATAATTCACCAAACATGATAAATATTTAAACATTATTCATTTATGCATTGTTTGAAACATAAGAGGATTTTAGATTAAGATTACTAAATAATTAACATTAAATTGGAGAGATTTGATTTAATATGATAGAAAGCAACTAAAGCTAAAGGTAAAACGTATTTCAGGGGTACACAATCGATCTACATGATGGTGATGTGATAGTAACTGCCACAAATGGCCTCTTCGACAATCTCTATGAGCAAGAAATAGCATCAGTTATATCAAAATCATTAGAAGCTAGCTTGACACCTCAGGTTGATTCACTTTGTTTATGCCATTTTTAAGCATTTTCTTCTCAACATTATCATCTGACATACATGTACGGTGCGTGCGGTAATTTGCAGGAAATAGCAGAATTCATGGCGATGAGGGCACAGGAGGTTGGAAGATCAACATCCATAAGAAGTCCTTTCGCGGATGCAGCCCAGGCTGTTGGCTATGTGGGATACATTGGTGGCAAGCTTGATGATGTAACTGTTATAGTTTCATTTGTTCAACCTACCTAGATAACTATTTCTCAATTCTCATTTTTTGTTGTGTTATCTATGTTCCATGTGCACATAGGAACCCAAGTTTTGTAAATTTATCTTGACACTCAAGACTTGTAATTTTTCTCATGTTTTTTTTCACTTTCTTAGACAGTAACATTTATGAATCTATTCTGTAAGATAGTTTTCAGTCGTCTTTATTCTTATGTAGTGGTAAAATGGAAAGGGGAGAATAAAGAATGAAAATTGCAATTATTTAATTAAGTGGTTCTGTAATGAATCAAGTACTGTTATAAACCCCTGTACACGAGCCATGCACATGGAACCCGGTTCACTATGCTACCTGCTTTCTTTTCTTCCCCATAGAATTATGACTCATACTCATACATAACATTTATTTATTTCCAATCTTTTGTAAAATTATTCAAATGATAAATAAATGAGAATCTAATTACTTTATTTATTCATCTCGTCGAATGGTTTATCCAAAAGATGAAAACTAAATAATAGTTATATCTTATACAAAATATAACTGGTAAAAAATTGAGGTGACAAAATGTATCCATAAGTTAGTTCCGTTTGATCCACAAAAATTAAATAATAAATATTTATTACAAAAATTAAATATTTTATCTTAAACTTTGAATAATAATTCATTTAAATTAAAACTAAATAGATTAAACATTAATAATATATATAACATTAAAAATAAATACTAATTGTATTTTTTTTTATTTAGAGTGGATTAATAGATTGATTTTTTAGGATTCATTTTTTTACCTGTCAAAATGGGATGACTAAAAAAAAAAAATAGTAATAATAATCCAAACACTTAACTATGAAATTCAAAGGGTTGGTACAGTATTGATATTTAAACTTTTTTTTTTAATATCTTATTAATATATTATTTCATTTTTTTCCTATCTCTTTTTATATCCTATAATGCTTATATTTTTTTTTTCTCTCACTACATTTATACTAGTATTTGGATAATTTTAAATACTTAAAAAAGTTGCATGACCCATGTCAATTAATCATGTTCGATGACAATGTTTCAACATAACAGTGTAGATGTAAATAAAATAAAATAGAAATCTATTAGATAAAATAAGAAATGGGGGATACAGATAAGCATAGGGTAATGGTATATTTATTCTGACTGACGGTCATCCGCTCAGTTACTTGATTCCTGAATTATATTATCTGATGGCAGGAGCAAAGTGGTATCTGATAGCGGCGTGTGTTGTGGCGATGTGGGGCGTTGATGTGGTTTCATCATCACACCATGGCGGTGCAGCAGCACCAGCAGCAGGACCGTCAAGCGTGGACTGTTCAAGCCTGGTCGTGACCTTGTCGCATTGCCTGAGCTATGTAAGCAACGACAGCACCACGACGAAGCCAGAAGCAGAATGCTGCTCTAACTTGAAAACAGTGATGAAGACCGCCCCTAACTGCCTCTGCGAGGCTTTCAGTAGCAGCGCCCAGCTCGGTGTCTCCATCAATGTCACCAAGGCTATCACGCTTCCTGCTGCTTGCAAACTCTCCACTCCTGCCGCCGCCAACTGTGGTTGTATGTATATATATATATCTCACTTTCTCTATCGATCTCCTTAATTCATTCATTATCTTATCACATTAATTCTTCATGTTTTGCAGTGTCTCTAACACCTGCTGCTTCTCCCGGTATGTTAGTCATTCTCATGCATGTCCCAAATATCTGATTATGACAAACAGGCATTTGATTTTCCTTATTACAGAATATTTATTATTCATTTTCTTAACTAATAATGAAATGCAGGTATCATCGATCGATCTTGAAGCTTAATTTGTTGTTAAGTTCTCCTCAATTTCTCACATGACATGATGATTTGATTAATTGGTACTTGCAGGGCCGGTCTCTCCTACATCTGCAACTCCATCATCAACAACTCCAGGCGGGAACGCATCATCAACATTGATCCCCTTTTCACCTCAATCCTCTATTGCTTTCCTTCTTTTAGTAGCTCTATCTCTCATTCCATTTTGATATTGATCTAGTTGGGAGTTGGGACATGCACATTAATTGTACACTATTTTCATGTTTCTGACTTTTCCATCTTCTGTCTGACTCGAACCTACTTCTACTATGAGTAGAGTGAGTCATTATTATTATATTAAATAAATGTTGGCCTGGAATGACATTGATGTGTGTGATTTAATTTCTAGTTGACTAATACATGTGCCAACAGACACAAGGGAGAACATGTTTTTGGTTCAACTGTTACGCAGTAGTAACTTAACTTATATAACCAATATATAAGTATATGCCCAAATTTTTTTTATTAAAAATAAATGCACACGCGGCACATAACAAAAATGTACACATGTATGCACATAAATACAGTACAAAAATACACGGTAACACGTATGCACAAAAAAACAATGAAACTAATTTCTTTCACAGATAAATCCATAAAGGGGATTTTTTGTCAAGCACCATATAAATTAAAGTGGATATACATGCTTGTCAAGATGCTCGGCTGGAGACAGAAATTAGTTATTGGGTGTATTCAGATGACTTGTGCCTAAATAGTTTGGCATCAGCCCAAACTCAACTAATGGGAGCAAAGTTAGATCTTATAGCAAAAGGATTTATTTTTTACCCTTAAGAGTGAAACAAGTTCAAATTCCATTATTGACATTTTTAATAAAAATTAATAAATTAATATTTATCAATAAAAAAATATTGAAGGAGTGTTAATGTATAAAAATAAAAAAAATATAAAATTATTTATAATTTGATAAAATCTCAAAAAGAATGTAACTATAAATTACTCTAGTAATAATAAGTTAATAACAGCATATATTCATTTAGATGACAGCATCACGTACCTACCTGTTAATTAGTTAGGCGTAAAATTAATAACAAAAGACCAAATACCAATCATAAATGCGATAACTGAAAATGGTAGCTACATGGGTTTAAGTAGAGTAATAGTATAATATAGTAGAAAATGTTAAGTAGACCAAATATTCACTAATTTCTATCATTTTATTTATTAAAAAAAAAAAAAACATACTCTCTAACGGATCGATACGTTTACTTTTGTTAAAGACAAAATTGTTATATGATATATTGACTAACATGCATGCTTCTCAACCAGTAAACTTGAAAAATAATCTTGCAAAAATTTGATACAATCACATTCATAGATAATAATTATAGTTTGGTACTCATCTCAGTAATTCTTTTATCGATAAATACCTAATTCTGAGTATAAATCCATTATTCTCTCTCAAGAGCGTATTTTTTTCTTCTTTTAAAAAAAAAAAATCAAATTTGTGTCCAATTGCCACCCTATGATGATGGTGTCTTTCCCTTGTCATGCTCCGTGGGATGGGGTCACTGCCTAATGTACAAAAATATCAGTCGAGGACCCTTTTTATGGCATAAAGCCACTTATCCTAATCCTACAATTATTAAAATTAACCAACCATTTGACTGTGCCGGCGTTCTAAGCAAAAACAAACACATCGATCGGTTGTATAATTAGAAACTCAAAAAGGCTAGGGGCTGCCTTGCCATTTCTCTTCTAGATTTTATTGCTTCTTCACATTTTATAGCAGAATCACTCACATGTTCGCTTTATGCACTACTTGCAATTAATTAATTAATTGATTTGTTTAAATTAAGAAAGGACAATAGTTTAATGGGATGGTATGAGATGCATTCATTGACCTGCACATGAGAGGTGGGTTGGCGGATGGATTAACTGCCAAAATTGACAAGAAATGAGTAGATAAGTTAGATAGTGGGGTAAACTTGCAAACAGAAAATAAATAATAATTCTTTATTGAAAATTAAATATATTAATTTACTTTTTTTTTTTATAATAATTCAATAAAATAAACAAGTTATATATCAATTTTTCTACAACTTATTTTTCGTACATATATAAAATGATCGAGTAATGTAAATCACATTCATATTCTAAAAACAAAATATATCCTCAGGTTATAATCAACCTTAGGTCTTCTCCAAATTCAAGCTTCTCACTTTTTTATACTAATTTACAAATTTTAAACAAGTCGTACTGCATGTAAAATGTATTCTTATTATAATTAAAACATTTATTCTCTTATCCAATAACTTTATTTTTTTACTGAATAAGTCTCACCAACAATTAAGTCTACATCCATCAATATTGATTTTTTTACTATATAAAACTTTTTTGTTTTTTTAATATGGATTTGCTTGCATGTCCCTTACGTGTATTTTTTTTTATTTATCTTTGTTCACATCCAATTTAAACTTTACGCGGAAGTTAGAAAGAGTAACTTCTTCCATCATACATGAATCATCACATCATAAGATTCAATCCAAATAGGCTGTAAATAGAAAGATTCTAATTTTCTTTAAAAAAAAGAAAAAGATATTTTAATTTTTATCATGCGTTATACTTGGTCTAGAAAAAAAAACACACAAGGAAAACGTGTGGGTGGATAGTGATAAAAAAAAAAAAAAAAAAAAAAGGTGTAGACGGACTTGAATAATTAAATACGTAACCATATGTTGAAAACTTTAGCGTTATATTCCTTAATTAAAAATAATTAGTACCAGGATAACATTTCAGTAATAGATTCCTAGAAATATCCGAGCACCTTGGCATAGAGTGTATATATAGCCCACAAGCACAAGCATAACCACAAACAAAGAAGTAGATTTAGAGCAATGGTTGTTGTGACCTTCAGCTCCAGCCTGAGCATAAATTCCCTTCCAGTCTCGACAAGAGTACGACCACCTCGTACGACGCCGTTTGTTGTTTCATGCAGAGCCACAAAACAGCACGACATGTACAACAACTTGTACAAAATACTGAGTCTGAGTCCGAAAAGTGCAACCACTGAAGACATCAAGAAAGCATACAGATCAATGGCGCTTCGGTACCATCCAGATGCGTGCCATGATGGTTCCAAGAAGGAGGAAAGAACGAGGATGTTTGTGCAACTCAACGAAGCTTACAAGACATTATCGAATCCGAGGCTTCGAGCAGAGTATGACTGTGAATTATTGGGTTTGAGTTTGAGAAGCGACGATCGTGAGAGTTGGAGATGTGTATGGCAGGCGCAACTGGCTGAGTTGAAGAGAAGGTCGCACAGACGTCGTCGTATGGCACCGCAAAACATTCTTTGAAATCAAATTCAAATCACTACTTCTTTTCTTTCTTCCGTGAAACATCTTCATTTTTATAAATATTTTGAATTTTGTTTATTGTTTAATAATTTTTTATTGCACAGTCAAAAAGTTAGGATTTTGTTTTACAGAACTAGGATAAATAATTATAAAAATCACAATTTAATCCTTAACCGAAATAAATAAAACTCTAATTAATTAAAAATAAGAGTAGGTAGTGAAAGAACTATAATTTTAAGCTTAGAAATATCTTTTAAATAATACAATATAATACTATAAACTTTTTTTAAAATTTTAGTATAAATAGATGAAAATACTCCTCAAAGACAGAAAATACTTGGACTATACAACTACATGGGCTGGACGTATATGATCATAGCCCTAAAACACATAAAATGCCAAGCCCAATTAAGTGAAGATAAACATACAGTTTAGTAACTTAGTAAAAGCAAAATCAAAGAGATAGATTCCACCTAGCCTCTTAAAATTAAGGTCGGATATCTTTTAAGATCCCAAACTTAAATTTTATAGCTGAAGTAAACATGATTGAGTGAAAAAATCTACTAAAAATGATCAATTAGATACTCTAACATAGATCATTGTTGAGAAAGTGGATAGATACTTCACATGTTTTTTGAAAAAAGAAGAAGCATATATATGGTTACAGCCCACAAATTCTATAGTACGTGACCTATTTAAATGCAATCCAATTACAATAATCCATGAATTTAACGAGGTTGCTCTGGGCCAACCTGCATGCCATTATTTTTGTTTTAGTTTTTTTTTTTTTTTTTTTTACTTTATTAGTATAGTAGACTTCTCATATATATTATAAAGTTTAATACATTATTGACAATAACAATCACAAAAGAATATTAAGAAGTATAATATTTTTAGTTTTAAATTTTAAATTATGGTATATACGAACCAACACATTTAACTGCAAATTATTAATTATGCTAGCTTTGGGGTATTGGATTTACATGAATTCTTAATTCAACCTGATCAATTTTTAGTGGGTTGAATTGGTTGAATTTGTGTGATTTTATTTTTAAACTCAATAAAACCCAACCCAATCATGAACATATTGGATTGAGTTAGGTTATCGGGTCAATGTATTTTAAAAAAAAATTAAAATTAAAATTTGTTAAAAAATTAGAATAGATTTTCAAATTTGCTAATTTTTTTAAAACAAAAATCATTTTCAATCATAAATGAATATAATCGTATATTAATGCACAAAATAAACTAAATATAATAACACTTTCAAATTTAATTATTGGTTCCTTCGATTTTAATTCACCTAATCCGAAAAGTTCAAAATAAAGCTGTTATCAACCCAAATAACAAAAATCACTTAAGTTAATATAGTTGAAAAAGTTCAAATAACATTGTGACATTGATACAAACTAAACTGAAAACAACAAATAACAAAGTAGGGAAATGAGGCTGAAATGTTGAGTAATTGAGAGTTCAAAAGAAGATGAGAGTAGATTTTTTGTGTTTATTATTATTAAATTATTATTATTATTATTATTATATATAGTGGGAGTTGGATTGGGTGGATTATGACATACAACAAAATTCATTATCTAACTCGTAAGTTACCTATATCTATAAACACCCCAACTAATCAAATGTTAAAAAAAATAATAAATTGTTTGGGACAATTACAAGAATTAAATTATGACAATAATCCAGCTTGGGACATATTAATTTTGAATTTTGATAAATAGTAAGAGTTTGCTCGAGTAGCAAAAAGACTGAGCAGGAATATGGAAATCTAAGGTGGTGTTTGGTGTGTGAGATATTTTTTATTTTTATTTTTTAAATATTAAAAATTAAAAATTTTATTTATAAAAATGAAAACAAACTCGATGAATAATAAAAATGTTTATAAAAATAAAAATATTAAAAATACCACATCTTTATGTATAATTTTCAGATTTAAAAAAAAACATTTTCTTTGAAATGTTTTAAAAAATTAAAATAAATACATTTTCAATTATATTTTTTATTTTTTTATAAAAATGAAAAAAAAAAAAAAACACCATGAAACCAAAAGATACCTAACCTTTTTGCTTTCTTCTAATTATTTCAAAAGCCTCGGGCCTCTAGAAACCTTATACTGTCAAAAACAAAAGTTGAAAAAGTAGTCGTCGACCAAGACCTATTCAGAAACATGCCATGGGCAAAGGCAATCCTATTCTCTTCGTCATATCAAGCGCCAAGCCTTACGCAAACGAATTGTCAAATGAACTAGAAACAATGGCGCGTTTCATTTGTATTTTTTAACATAAAAAAATGAACTACTAAAGTAAAATTAGTTACTATTGTAATCATTAAATTTTGTAAATGTAAGTTAATATTAATTTTTATTTTAAAATCAATATATTAATTAGTTAAAATTTTTGGTTTCTGATAAATTTTTAAAATTTTATTTTTGGTTCTTACTATTTTTTCTTAACTTTTTGGTCTTTATTAAAAGAATATTTTATCTTTAGTCCTTAAAACTTTTTTTAAATTACTCTACTTCAACTTTCAAAATACTATCTAAACAAACTTAGGAGAAAAAGGAAATCAATTAAGGAGATTTGTTTTTGCAAACATTAACATGTGCCGAGAAAAAAAAATCTAATACTTCATCTATGTTTTTTTTTATCATAAGATGTTGTTAACTAACTCATATATACTATTAAAGTAAATATATTAAGTAAGTGAAAGAAGAATCTTAAATTTAAAAAAAGAAAAAGAAAAAGAAAAAATAGAAGATGGAGAATTTGTTCGCATTCGCAAACATTGACACGTACGCCGATCGAGTAGAACCTTCTTTTCTTGTAAATAGAAGTGTGACATGAAATCAGCAGCACAGTATTTGACTACTGACTGCGTTTGACAACTGCACCTGCACGGCTGCACCTGCACCAGCACGTGGGGAAGAAAAATCAAGTGCAAGACTGGTTTGATCATGTTAAAGAGGTGCACTAAATTAAACTGGTTTAAAAATTTACTGTAATTATTAATTATGTTTGTAAAAGTGATAGTAGTATTAGACAAACAATTCAGGATTGGTGTGCTTTTTTTAGTTCAGTTCGAGATTGATTTGGTTTATAATGTTTTTTTCTTTTTTTTCATCCCTACGGTAATACGGTTAACTCTATAGTCTATAGGTTAATTTAATTTAATCTCTTGTTTACATTCTATAGCAGAAGCACACGTTTGTTCACTTGATGATGTACTATATATCTCCTTCTAAACGATGGTTATATAATTTCTTTGAAAAGGAATAAGATTTATTCGGTGATTGATCTTAAGCTTGCAAAGGGATATAATTCTCTTAAATAAAGGTTAAATTACATCTCTAAAGTTGAGATCCATGAAAGAAACACAGGTCATTTTACTACTTACTCGTATTATCAAATAGCTCCGCTTTCTTGCTTGGAAAGAGGAAAAAATGAACTTGTCTTTTCTTTATACTTAATGTAACCAAAATAGAAGATTCAACTTAGAAGGAAGTCCATTTGAGGGCCCATTTGAAGTTCACGATAATTTTGCATGCCCAATAATTTTCAACTTTGAAGCCATGATACAATACGTACACGTATTGCCGTATTGGATGTGATAGATATCTAATCTAATATTATTAATACATTCATATATATGTTAATACATTTATATTCTAGAAGCTCTTTCTTCGCATATATATATATATACCCCCTCACACGTACTGAATTAGCTAGACAGAGCAATGGATATTCTGATAACCTTAAACTCAACAAGTCTTAGCATTTCCAAAGCATTTAATTTCGATTCACTTTCAAAGAAACAGCAAAGACAACCTCGTACGCAGTTTGGTGTTTCATGCAGAGCCACAAAAGAGCACGACAACAACCTGTACAAAATATTAAGTCTGAGTCCCAATAGTGCAACCACGGATGACATCAAGAAAGCATACAGATCAATGGCTCTTCGGTGCCATCCAGATGTGTGCCATGATGGTTCCAAGAAGGAGGAAACAACGAGGATGTTTGTGGAACTCAACGAAGCTTACAGAACACTATCGAATCCGAGGCTTCGAGCAGAGTATGACTATGAATTGGGTTTGAGTACTGTTATTGATCATGATGAGAGTTGGAGATATGTGTGGCAGGAGCAAGTGGCTGAGTTGAAGAGAAGGTCTCACATACGTATGACGCAAAAGGAGGGACCGTGGAGCACTAGAGTCAGAGCGCAAAACATTAATTGATCGAATTCGTTCACAACTTCTTCATTTTCTTTCCGCCTTGTTTTTTAATTTACAAAAAAAGATTAATAATATGAGATGATCATGCATGCAATATATAATTTTTTTTTGTTTAGGGCATCATTATTCTCACCCTATTTTTGTTAAGTTCAATTTTATGTTTTTCAAAAAAAGAAAAGAAAAGAAAATTGACAAAAATATTATTGACAATGCATCTCAACAAAATATTATTGAGATCCACGACAGAAATACACGTTTTCATTTTATATCTTGTTGAAATAGATGACAAAAATATATTTTTGTCAACAGTATTTTCTTTTTGTTAAATTTCTATTTATTTTTTTAAAATAACTTAGGGGTGAACTTAAAAGAAGTTTTGGAATGAAAATAACAATTCCAACACGTTAAACTTGCGAGCCCAACACCAACCAAAATTAAACGGACCAAGCTGTCCATATCGTAACTCTAAAGTCTGCTTTTGTTTTAAAAATTGATTCTGGCTAGTTTGCGAATCTTGATTCCTCAATAAGTACAACCTTTCTTCAAATTTAGGTATTGCGGATTTTGCCAGGGAAGAAGATCGAAGATTATAGGGACCAGAGAGGAGTTGAAGAAAGGAAAAAAGAAAAAGAAAATTGATTTTATAAAAAAAAATTAAAAAATTAAATGAATCTCCGCGATCACCGAAAAAAATGAGTAACATTTGGAGTGTAGAAACAGGGTATAATCAACAATATAATAACAAACTTTAATGAAAAAGGAAAGGAGGCACACTTGGCAAACAACAAAGTACATTCAACAAGACCCTGTACAATTTTAATTAAGGAGCTCCTTCCCACCATATACACGTCATATGCTATGTATTCTGAAGAATATTCTTTCAGTGTTCAATGTTGCTGCAGCAACTAACACAAAGCCGCCACCAAGATTCTGATCCAACCAAGTCACGATATATATATATATATATTTTTTTTTTAATTTTATATTCTAATAATTTGTTGATGGTGATTGCACTATATTGTTAATCTTGTGGTATGCGTTGGTGGTAATCAGGTGTTATAGCAAACTCTACCTCTGAAACATTTTTTATTTGTGGCATTATAATTATAATTAATTAACTCAATCCATCAAATCATGAAGTCAATTAATTTCCTTTCTTCTACAAACATTGAGCATATGTAAATCATAAATAAAATATATATTTACTTCCACAAAGTAAGACGAACAGATAAAAACAAGGTATAATTAATCAAACCAGAACACATTTCTTTCCCTTTTGTTTTTATACAACGATAAACTGGGGCTATATATAAATCGAAGAGAACAAAAACATATGATATGATGACAAATTTACATAACACGTGCAGTACTGCTGAAATAAGTTTCTTGAACAGCGCCTTCCACTCTTTACTGCATCTTTGACTGAAATGAAGCAGTTGTTTAATTAATTAATTTCTTCATAGTTCATAGTGCTGCTTCACCCTTTGGACCAAAAGTTGAAACTGCATCAGCCACTGTTAGAAATATTTTATCTTCCCCAATTAAGTCTGCTAACTTGGATGCGTGGAGCTTCTCCATTACAATTGGCCCGGGGTTTGCCAAGATTAGCTGTCAAAACTCAACATCATAGAGATCGATTAACGTCATCACAATTATTTATTCATTACAAGCTGTTTTCTACTGCATAATAATACTATCATTATTGTTTGCACGCAACTGCAAGCAAGTCATTTAACTAATTAATTATATATATCATGCATTGTCAAGCAAATACTATAACGTAGGACATGGGTTGAGGAATTATTAACATTTTTGGCAACTTATAATTTATAAGATCATAGGACAGAGCTTGATCTGCACCAAAGTTAAATTCTATGATTATTTATTAATTTATTACCTGTACTTTTCTTTTCTGAAGGGCCTTGTGTAACTCTTCAAATGCATGGATACCACTAGTGTCAATATCAGTAACAGCTGCAAGAATATGGTTGAGTGAATAAATTAATTCGTCAAAATTAATCGTGAAACAGAGAATTAATTAAAGGATTTCGCAGAAAGCCTTACGTGACATTTCAACAGTGACATGCTCTATTCTTGACAATCCATTCGTCCTTTGGGCTTCTTCATCAGCCAACCATCTCAAAATTCTGCAAATTGTGATTGATTTAATATTCATCAAGCTAGCTAAATCAAATCAAGTGAACCAATATCTAGACTTTCTTAACCTTGCTTGACCTGGGAGTGTCCACAAACTTTAAAGATAATGTTATACCTAATGGCCATGGTTCAATTTTTACTAACAGTAAAACTTAGGACAAATATATATTTTTTTAGTGCTGTTCTTCTCTTAGAATTAGAATTTTACCTCTGTAATTTATGTTTATCTTATCTTAAATGCAAACCTTTTATTAAACACTAAGCAAGGTGAAACTCATTAGAAAACAATATCAAAAGTACTTACGAAACAACATTTAAGTTTTATCCTAAAACTTGTCCATGAATCTTCTACCGTGCACGAACATATTTTTATTAGGAATAACAGTTATTTACCTCTCTTTGATATAGTTGGAGTTTGAGAAGTAGATTGCAGAGTCAACCCTTATAATCAGCATGCCATTAATTTGGGTTGCACTGGGGTATTGCTGGATGTTCCTGTAAACACTAGTCCCTGGAAGTTTCCCTAGTACTACAGTTCTTGGCCTTGTCACTTGTAAAAGGATTTTGGCAAAAGATATAGCCACCTGCATATATAAATTAAAGAAGGTAATTCAGTAATTGAATATGCAAAAATGACAGATATCTCTTTTTGAATTTTTCTCATTACCGCAATCAGAAGGCCAATCTCAACACTTATGAAGATGACACCAAAGAAGGCTCCCATGCAAGCAACAAAATCGAATTTGTCAATCTTCCACAGCAGAATAATTGCTTCAATGTTCACAAGGCCAAGCACGGCAGCTATTATAATAGATGCAAGCACCGCATTTGGAGTGTACTTAAAGAGTGGCGTTATGAGTAGCAGTGTTAATAACACAACGATGGACATAACTATGTTTGATACTGCAGTTTTACAACCAGCCATGTAATTCACTGCTGACCGAGAAAAAGATCCTACATAAAGATCACAAACAAAACAACGCTTATGATAGTGATCAATAGGTAAAAAAAATTTGTATGATTAAAGCTTTTGTAATTGTACCTGTAGCCACATAACAAGATGTTAGTGAACCAATAATGTTCATTGCTCCCATTGCCATCATTTCTTTGTTACCATCCAGTGAATAGTCTTTCATGGCAGCAAATGTTCTCCCAATTGCTACAGCTTCCTATAGTTTAACGAATTTTTGCAATCAGAGAGAGAGAAAAGAAAAGGGAATTTGGCTCTTCTAAACGGAGTAATCTCGGTCGTTAATGAGAAAATCGACAATTGATATAGCAACACATCCATGGTTTTCTTATGTATGTGCAATGACTAAAATGACTCACTTTGGAGGAGCTAGGAATGAGTGAATTTTGCTTACCGTGAGTGCTACCATACCAGCTACTATACCAATCCGAATACCAGGGCCTAGATATTTTCCATTGAAAAAAATATCACTGGCAGATGATGGATTTACACCCTGCTTGACATGTCTCACCTGAAACACATACTTTTCAGTTTCACAGTGCTTAATTTTTTTTCAACTGTTCAATCAATTTTATGCTACTTACAATTGCCACGCCTTTCTTGTCTGCCCTGGTAATGTAGACAAAAAAGGTAGACACTATAACAGAGATCATAGGAGAAATTGCAGCCACCCAAAAGAGTTTCTTATTCTTTTTAGCCTGTCCATTACAACAGAAAAAGTTAGGACAATGGAAAGGGGCAGAAAAGAAGGAAAGTTGTTGTTGGCATTCTTACAATATACTTGGTTATAAGAAGGAAAACCAAGAATGATACTCCAATGAGTATTGTCTCCCAATTCCACTGCAAGCAAAGATTAAAGCAAATGAGTATGATCGAGATTTGAGACCCATTTTAAAGTGAATTTCTAATTAAACAAAAATGAAATGAAACCTTACGTACCCCATGGTGTGCTGCATTGAAAACCGAGCGCATGACAGAAACAATATCAGTTTTCTTGGTGAATGTTTTGATGCCAAGAAAACCCTTAAGCTGTTGCAGTGCAATAGTAATGGCAGCTCCAGCCATGAATCCGACAATAGCAGCATGAGACAAAAAGTCAATCAAGAAACCAAGCCTGCAAAATTCACGTTTAGTTAGATTGTAACACCAATTAATGCATAATTAAGAAGAGAATGAGAATGATTTAGTAATTACCTGAGAACACCAAGTGCCATTTGAGTGACCCCTGCAAAGAAGGTAGCGGTAAATGCAAGACGCAGGTATTCATGAGTTTTGAAGTCACTGATCTCATCGGTTAGCAGAGTCCCAAGCAAGAGGGACACCACAGCTACGGGTCCTATGGCAATATCTCTTGAGCTTCCCATGAAAGCATACACAAGAGGACACACAAAACTTGTGTCTGCACAGAGTAGTGAGGGAAAGCCATTAGCCAAGTCATACATATATAACTCATAACTCAAGATGAAATAAATGAAGATGCTCACATAGTGCATACTGGGGATCCAAATTCGCAAGCTTTGCGTATGCAATGTCCTGCCATGCATTCATTCATTCGAACTCATGTTAAAAAGTGATCATTCAAAGGTTAACACATATGATATGATATGATATAAGAATTACCTGAGGGATGCAGAGACTTGCAATGGTTAGTCCAGAAATGAAGTCACCTCTAAATTTTTTAAGATTGTAATCCCTTCCCCATTGAAAGATGGGGAAGAGAGATTGGAAGCCTAAAAGAAACTTTCTAGAACCGGTTTGGTCCTTAAATTGTTCCAAGGGTTTGTCTGGGAAGAAAGTCTCAACCACAGAGTGCTTGATCTCTTGGAATAGTGTCTGCTTAGGAGGAGTTCCCACCTTGTGAATATATGGCAAACTATTATCTCCATGCCCATGCCTACGTGAAGAAGCCCCGCTTCCTATCTCCCCAACCTCGTTACTCACACGTTGACTCATTTACCTGCAAATTAATTAAGTAGCTAGCTTCTGTTAGTTTCAGACTCAATTGTACACTGCTGCATGCATGCATGGTCACATTCAAACGAAAAAGTACCAAATGATGTTAATTACAAGATCTGATACCCCACGACGAAGTTGCTGTTTTTGTGATGAAGCCAATGCTTATTATTTATAGAACACAAATCAGAAATGTCAACTGTAACTGATGTAACGTATGAGGCTCAACCTCAATTAAACAAAATGTAATTCTACTTATTAATCCAAGTCAACCACGCCAATTTGTGTCACTTAGGATTTCGTAAACAAACGGTTCTGCTATTTCTTTATCGTTTGAGTGGGAGGGCGAAAAGGTTGAATCGAATGACAACATAAAAAAAGGGGTTATGAATTATGATGGAACACTTCAAAACGAATTCTCATGTGAAATATAGTATAATTTTTTTGCTGATCGACAACAAATGACACCTCGATAAGCTTATTTATTGCCATTGACCATAATTATCATGGGTGGGAGTGTGTTCGTTTTCTTTCTCCTCGAATGTTACATTACATTGAATGTTGTAGACTTACGGTTAGCTAGGTTGAAAAAAGTCACAAAGCATTAGCAATGTGTAAGAAAATGTCTGAACCAAAGAACAAACAAGAATTTGACCACTTGGCTTTCCATAATAATTCTAACTGCCAGTTCTACATTAGAAAGAATAAAATGACTAACTGTATGTATATTATATGTATAAATGATTTGATAATTTGCCAATAAAAAAAATTATTTTATAATTTTTTCACTATAAAGTATATTATTAATTTTTACATTTGCAATAGATGAATGGCTAATTGTATTTACTTGTTACTTTTAACATTTTTCAGTATTCTCTTACTAATGATTTGTAATGGATGTAAAAGCTTTTTAGACCAAACACATGTCACTTTGCAATAAAAAGGCCCATCAACATCTTATAATAATGTTATTGTACAATATTTTTAAAAATCATTCTTTCAACTGTACAAAAAAATAATTCTTTCAATAAAAACATTTATTTGCTTACACTTATAATTTTTTTTTATTGTTTTGAAGAAGCACTTATAATTTTGTTAAGAACAACAACTTACATATATAATTGATCACACCATGATTTTTACAATTAAAATTAATCAAAATAAAATTCTAACAATGATTTTCCATCTATATATGCAAAATAAATTAGCAATCTCATTCTCAATAGGAAAAGAAGTTAGACATTAATACACGTATATCAATGTAATTAACTAAATTTTCTCTTTTAATCCGTATTCTGATTCTGATTACCTAATTATATATTTGAAATAAGTTTTTATTAAAATAGTATTATTATTTAGAGAGTTTTTTATTTTATAACCAAACATGTACTCCATGTGAAGGCGTGGTATGAATGGGGCCTATAGTGTGTCCAAGTTCATGTAAAATTTGAATTGAGTGTAGCCATTGACTGTTAATTTTTAAACATGGGAATGCAGCACACTTGAAAGGGAAACAAACAGGCCTACTTGCCTACTTGCTACAGAAAATCACGTTTTAGTGCCGTTGACTCTATTATAATACTAGTACTTGAGATTCTTGAGAATGAGAACGGATAATTAAATAAGTTATTCAGATAACAACTCATACACTAATTTATACCGTATACATGTTATTTGATTTATATATATAAAAAAATATACATGTTATTTTTTATTATATCATTTATTACATGTTACGTTTTTTAAAATTTTATTTTTCTCTTAATTCTAAATTTTATTATATAAATAATATTTTTTTATTAAAATTTAAAATTTATGAGTATGACAACAAATTGATAATATTTTTAAAATTTATTGAAATTCAAAAAATTATAAATGATACTCGTTCAATAAAAAAATGAGTTAACTTAAAAATAATAATATTTTTCAACCAATAATAAAAAAATGTGTTAAGAAGTTCGTTACTGGTATTTTCTTAAATATTTACAGGCTTTATTTTAAAATAAATATTTAAAAATACATTATATAGAATAAAATATTTAACCACGCACACTCATGATTTCAAATAGTCATTAAAAATTGGGTACTAGAATCTCCAACTCCAATTGGGTACTAAATTAGAGACATTCAATCCGTATGTTCTTCACCACTTCTCAAATCTCCCAACCCCATCACCACTACTGCTTCTTCTTCTTTCCTCGTTTTTTTTTTTTGTTAAAAAAAGCCCATCATCAGCATTAAAATATTTTATATATAAAAAAAACATTAAAACTCAGGATTTTACTTAAAATTTTAATTTTAATACAACAATAGTATAAACCTTTTTCATTATTATCAAAACCATATATCATTAGATAATTTTTTGTTACTAACAGACTATTTAAGAAATCTTGTTTTTTAGTTGATGTGTTAACATATCATTAAAGTCAGTTGGCAGAAATGAAAATGGTGTTTTTCACTGGTAGCATCAATAAAAATATTTGAATATACACTAAATACATAGTTATATCATGAAATCAAACTTATCAACATTTTCAAGCTGATGCATGAGTTTAATTTTAATAGCTAGTAGTATTTTTCTATTAGTGAAAAATACTGTATTTCTTAATTATTTAATTCTGCTAATACATTTCTTAATCTATATATTTGTGATTCTTGATTCTTGATATTAAAGTTCAAAGGTCAAGAAGCTTTCTTTTAAAATCGTAAAAGTAATTTTCATTGGCCTGTAAAAATAATTCTACACTGGTCTAATTAATTAGTGAAATAACACAACTCAATTTACCTGAATATAATAAATTAAGTTGCTATGCTGTTTTTGTAAGTGAGATCATTATCTCTGCTGATACTGCTTACGTATTCACGTTGCTGGAGCTTTGACACGAATCAATATTTCTCTTCTTTATTCAGTATGCCTAAATTCGTTTTTTTTTAATGAAAACTATGTCTAGATTCATTATTTTTTTAATGAAAACTATACGTGTCTAGATTAATTGAATATCCAGATGTAGTCCTAATGAGACTTGAGTTTTTATATCTCTTAGGAACTAGCAAGTTCGTTGCGCATGCACTTTGTTTCCCTTCCTCTATGATTAAATGAATATTTTATTAAAAGTAGGGTTTTGGAAATATGTTGTTGATTATTTCTGCAATGCCATTTATTTTATTCTCTTATAATATGAGATGCCATTTTATCATTAAAGATGGGAAAATTTGTCTCTTTCCGTAAATATTATGTGTTTTTTCCTTCTCTTTTTATTAAAAAATGAATTTGTATAAAAATTTTTGCTTAACCAATTGAACTAGAGTCTCTTATGGTATATACAATGTGTTTAGATCATGTTTACAAAATTTGATTTTAAATCAAATTAATTTAATTGATAGTGAAGTAACGTGATTTGTGTTTAAATATTTTTATTTTAAAAATAAAATTCAATAAAAAGTTTTTTTTTTACCAAATGCAAAATTAATCTATGACCGTTTAAACTCAAAATTAATTCTTTAATATGAAAGTAAATATATGAACATCTATTTAATTTAAAATTAAATTAGTTGGTTTTTTAACTTAATTCTGAATCACCATCCATCATGAGTCCGAACAAACCACACATATGAAGTTACATAGGCAAGGCAAAGACAAATTTCCAACATGTTCAGTACTAACTAACCATAATGAATTGCTTTAACAATTCCAGAACTCAGCCCTCTTCACCTTTGAAATGCTCTCAAGGACTCCTACTGGAGAAACGTGTCCCATTACTGTCACCCTCTTGGACTCTACATCTACACTGAATGATGTAACTCCTGAGATTGTATTATGTTAAGAAAGAAAAAATGTTAATTACGAGTTCAGATTATCATTTTAGTTTAGATTATGAAAATGTATAATATGTGATATGTCACATGACTTATTCATACTACAGGAAATCAGGAATAGTATTGTATTTGATGATGAAATTAATTACCTTCCATCTTAGACAGGTGCTTTTTCACTTTACCAGCGCAGCCTTGGCAATGAATAGCAACCCGCATCACAACTACCTGTAATTCAAAATTATTAAAAGTAAAATGCAAAAATAAAGTATAGAATTAACTAGTGGTGTTTTTCTAAAGAAATGTTTGATTTTATTTTTTTATATATTAATTTTATAAAATCTACAAAACAGTCATTTTTTAAAAAAGTAATAAAAATATTATCATTTTTCATGCTAACGGGCTCATAATTTGTGTAAAACAGAACAAGAATAGAAAAGGATAGTTTATAAAATTCTATAAATGTGAAGACAAACAGTGATCAATGGACACTAAGAAGCTATTTGATACCTAGTCTGAGAAAAAAAGAGAATGATATAATGTGAAAAGAAAAGAAGCTAAAAAATTACAAGTCTTAATGGAGCATTTGGAATGGAAAAGTGTGTACATAATGTTGTTGCACAAAATCACCTATCTATGATTGAAAACAATTAACAAATAGCGTTACTCATGAAAAAGACTTAAAGAAAATGTTTGGATGGTAAAATGTGATTTGCATTGCATCTGACGTAGTGTACGAGAAAGTGTGAAGTAATCTAACCTGGAACTGGAAGACATTATTATTATTATTATTATTATCTGTTGGATTTTTCTGAAGTTCCCTTGATTTATGCCCTTGACTTTGGCTTCTCTGCTTGATGTTTGGTACAGAGACAGAGTGACATTTCTTGTGAGCAGAATTGAACCTTCTACTGCTAGTGCTAGTGCTAGTGCTAGAGTCAACAAGTTTGGAGTAGTTGATGAACCTTGTATCATCAAGAGAAACACTTCTTTGATGCCTCCTAGGCACAACCACAGACCCAGCATCGCAGCTTCTCATGCTCATGCACACTGCTGTTGATGCCTCAGAGTGGCACATGAAACCATTCCTCATTCTCCTCTTGCTGCTTTGAGTTGATTGAGGGGGCTACACTTATCAATCTTGATGATGCTAATGCTGGTTTTCGTAGTGGGAGACAGTGACTGTAGAATAGAAGAGACGTACTGCCACTATGTCTTGGCTAACAAATAAAATAACACTGAGTTGTGGAATCTTTTTGGCATTTTATCTATTATGCATGAGCATGTGTCTATGACTCCAAAATCATGTCCTTTTCAGCTGTTAATGCTCATTAACCCATTTTGCTATTATGAATTGAAAGGACATGTTCGTTAAAATCAGATTCTCTTGTTTTTATTTTTTCTCTTACCAAAATATTTTATTTTTTTGGGCTGTGTGTGGATATTAAAACTAAAAATTGAGGCATTTGTTTTTGGTCCACTTCTTATTTTTTGGCCCCGTGTGTGAGAGTAAGAAAAATACAAAGGAGCATCTCATCCCTATCCTCCACAAAAATGAGGTAAGCTTAGCTCAAGAAGTAGGACACCCTTTGTCACAAAGGCTAGCTAGTGGATATGGTAATTTTCTCTGCAAAAAGGTTATAACCACTATTTAAGCATGGGTAGCTGGACTTTGACAGCTATGCATCAAAAGTATTTAGTTGATATACAAAAGTGGCTAAATTCAGTGAGGAGATGCAGAGCAGTGTTACAACTTACAAGTACTGTTGAGTCTTACTTTACAGTTTTAGTAGAAGCTAATGCTCTTTCTATGTTCAGCAAAGAATCAGAGTAATATAACACACACTCTTACTTACATATTCCTTGTAATAAACTTTTTGATGTTTGCTACAAATTAATTATTGGGATCTATTTGAGTAATGCTTATTAAATTAAAAGTAAAACTCACAAAAATTAATAATTTATAATAAATCTTAGCTAATGATAAAAGTATGTTAAAAAAGATGTTGCTAATATTTCTCATGTAGCATTGTATTTTGATTCGGCAGGAAGGATGGCATTAGTATGTAGTGTACAGTTAGGAGATAGTAGTAATTACAAATTACCAAGGCACGTAGTTTGCAGTCATGCATAGCACCAAATACTACACACTAGACTATGATTATGCAATAATAATACTCCTAACAGACAACAGTACTTAACAATGTTTTCATGTATCGAAAAGCAACCCATCCTCACACATAATTAGATTGATTAATTCAAGAAAATATGGTTGGATTAATGTGCTTAATTATGAAGCAGTGCGTAGCAGGCAGACATGACTGATCGAAACTTACCAAATGATGATTGCATGAACATTGAATACACTGCTTTGCCTGAGGGATGCCATGTGACATTATTTAAGTGGGTTCACAGTCTTTTAATTCGTTCCTCTGTTCCATGCTGCTGAAAGCAGCAAAGTATGACATCCAAGGACCACCACTAAGTCTAAGTCTAGTTCTTCTGCAAGTTCTACATAACCTTAGCTGTTAGCAGTAACTCATGAGTTCAACCCTTCGATTCAAATTTCAAAGTACAATGCTCCAGGGAAGAAGGGATGTAGGATATTATTGGAATACGGATAAGGGTGACTTTTCACTCTTTTTAAAAAAAGAAAAGAAAAATAAGTTGATGGAAATAGCAAGGCCCCAAAAAGAATAGTATAAGAAGAAAAGCAGGAGGGCAATTTAGGGGTTTTCAAGATTATGGAGGTGCAAGAATTAATTTATAGGGTTCAGGAAGCAATTGCCAAATGATTCAGAAAAGTGATGGCTATTAACATTTCACACAACCCAGCTCCTTTTTTACTCTACACACCCCTGTCCGTTTTTTGATGCCAAAGCCAATCACAACATTAGTGTGTTGCACGCTGACATGCAAAATGATTTAGCTTCGTCCAAGCCAAGTCATTGTTATCACCGGATAACTCATTCGGTAAACTCACCAAATCATTAGCGATAGGAGTGATAGAGTAGATCTTAAGAGATAGTTAGCCTCTAATCAATGCTTAAAGTTTTTTATGGTTCTGATTTCAGATCATTATGTCTAAGTGGAAGATAGGAGCATCAAAGTGGAAGATTGAATTCCAGATATTTATTGCACTACAAAGATGTAATGTACTGGAATATATTACAAGTATAGTTCGCACATCGCACGGGAATCCTCTTGTAACTAGAAGTAGTGAAGTGAAGACTCAGATTTGCCATTTTTGCTTTATTTTATGCATAGAGCATAAAACTGACAGACAGAACTAAGAGAGCATTAGTTTTGCTCCTGATAGTGATAGATAAGGTATTTGAGTCTCTGTGAGGCTTCAATGATGGAATCCCTTTGGCCGAAAGCACTAATTCTTATATACTCTTCACCTCCTGGTCCAAAACCGCTACCCGGGATAGTAATTATGTGAGTCTTCTCAAGAATTTCAGCAAAAACATTCCAAGATTTTAAGCCAGGAAAATGGACCCAAACATAGGGTGCATTTTTACCACCATACACTGTCAGACCAAGAGAAGCCAAAGCATCAACCAGTATCCTTGCATTCTCCATGTAGTAGTCAACAAGGGACTGCATGGCCTGAAATTTTCCACAACAGTTTCATAGAAATCATAGTATGCAATATTTTGGTTTAAATGAAACATAATAGCAAGAACTTTTACTATTTAACTATACATATTCTTAGGAACTAGAATTTTACCCTTAAACCCTCTGGGGAAAGGCATGCTAGTCCACCAGCTTGAGCTATGTTGGATGCTCCATTAAAGCATGTGCACATTATACGGTTGAAATCATGCACAACAGGAAAGCCATTTGAATACAACAGTTCTTCAGGGACCACTGTCCAACCAAGGCGGACACCTGTGAAGCCAGCAAATTTCGAGAAGGATGACACTTCAATTGCAACCTGAAAGCAACAAGGAATGAAAGAAGTTAATCTTGTCATTATGAAACATAGTATTTGCTAGATACCAAATCATGTGCCAAGATTGAAAGAATAGGTGTACAAGATGCTAGTGAAAAGTGAAAACAACATAAAACAGTGTGAATGGGAAATGGTTAGATAAAGGAGCATGGCATACCTCTCTGGCTCCAGGAATTTCATAGATTGATTTAGGACTATCATCAGTGATGTATGCTGAATATGCAGAATCAAAGATAATGATTGATCCATTCAGTTTGGCAAAATCCACAAGTTGCTCTAATTGCTTCCTTGTTGCTGCATGACCAGTGGGATTGTTTGGAGAATTGAAGAAAATAAGTTCAGTCCTTGAAGAAATGGTAGGAAGATCAGGAAAGAAGTCACTTTGAGGTCCACATGTCATGTATTCTATGTTTCTATACTTCCCAGCTTTATCTACAAACTTGCCAGCCTGACCAATTATAACACTCGAATCTATGTACGCCTGCCTTAGAAGAATTTGTCATGATTCAAATAAAAAACACTTTCTGTTTGGTGACATGATCATGATGCATGCAATTCAGTCTAAGAGGACATTTTAAGAGGTCGCGCATTATAGTGAAAACAGAACACTATTACGTGAGCACTTAAAGAAAATAGAAGATCAAATATTTCTCAACTTTGGCTGAAAGATATTGATTGCTGAGTAGTGTGGAATTGTTTTAAAAAATCATTTTTAAAACAAAAAAGTGAGGAATGAAACATGCCCCCAGTCATTATTTTTGGAATATCTCTCTTTTTTAAAACAAAGAAGTCACAAATTCTAATATGTAAGTTTAGTAGGTTAAGAAAGAATGGAGAATACTCTGTTTTATAATGAAGGAATGGAGAATATTTATTTAAGTCCTACAACCAAACTTTTAGTATCTGTGAAGTTTAAAAATCCTACAAGTAAATCGTTTTTAAGATAAATAATTGCTTGGCCTATGGCAATATGCAGTTCTTCATAGTCCACAAACTGGAATAAAAACTATGATAAATGCATGACATCCATTGCATGTTAGATAGTTTAGTTTAGACTTTAGACTTTAGAGGACTGAATCCAAAATAGTTGCCAACTCCTAACATCTAGATAATAGACCATATTGATTAGATAGTTGAATGACCGAGTAATCACAACAATACCGGAAAGGATGGATCCTGCACAGCTATCTTCAGATTGGGACCCATAAGCAGCTACACACATTGAGACAAATCAAATTCAGTACTTTATATTAATGTGAGCACTTAGTATAGGAGTCTAGTTTACGATGAGGTTGATGAGACATTAGGATATTAACTCCTATTTCGTGTAGGGGCAAGACAAGGGAAGAAAAATAGTAAATTACAACACAACAATGAAACATGATGGAATACCTGAAGACGAGTAATATCACACTGTGCACCATCTGAAACAAAAACCTCAGAAGGTTTTATCCCTAGATCTTTGTAGAATGCAACAGAAATTGCCTTCCTCAAGGCCTGCAATGTTGTTTTGGCAGGATATATACGTTTTATTTATTACTTGGGTGGCAAATTTTATAGTCATCCATCATAACACAAGCAAAAGTAGATAAATTGCTAGACTCAGCATGTCCTTCCAATACAGAAGCACTTTAAGAACTACTGAATATTAGTGCATAAAAAGAAAGTAGTTTCTATTTTATATGAGGATCACTAATTGCTGATCAAACATGCACCAGGATACCTTTTCACCTTGCTCCGGTCCATATCCTTTATAACCTGTTGCTGTTGAAAGGCCATGCACAAACTGCAAAACACCATATGAGTAGTGCAACCAAATCAGGGGACATTTCTCTTCTGGTTATTAGGTATCTCAATTCTAGAACTCTTCAAATATTAGGCGAAAGATAATGGTTCAAATAACATATCATTATAATTTGTATCATATAGTTAACATATGACTTGCGCACACCCTAATGAGTGGATTTTTTTTACCAAGAATCTTTGAATTTTGCTAACAAATACTGGTTGACACTTTTATTTAAACACGCAATCTGCTTATTATAATGATGAATGAAACATTCATAATTATTCTCCCTTGTAAATGAACTTTACTTGTGACAGGTTAATTCATGGGACAAGCGGCAAAAATTAGTATGTTACCTCATGCTCGTGCATACATACTCTCATTCATAAAGTTTATACAAGCATGCGGTTTGATGTCGCTTAATTACCCCGTCAGGTAACATATAAACTCAAAGTCACTTATTTACATACGTGCATTTCTTCTGCTAATTCAGCATAAAGAACCTTACTTACTTACATCGATCATGCTAGATGTTACAATTGTTGGCAAGGGTTGTGTCGTATCACCAATTCCAAGGTCTATTACATTTGCATGTGGATACATCTCTAAGTGCATAAGCTCGTGTCTTTCAATCTGATACAATCAGGGTAGCAATTAGCCTTTAGCACATGCATAATAAAATTCTAGGACATGTAATATGACAAAGTGAATATCCAAGGGAATAAAAAGTCTTACACGAGTAATCCACTTTATATATATATAGCCTCGGTTGTTTTTAAATGTGACATGTGAAAGGAGGATTATTCAAGTTACATGAAATTTTTTTATTTTGTATATTATTTGGTGTACCAAGTAGAGCAAACGTAATAATATGAATTTGCAAAATTATTCTTATTAATTTATTATAATTTATTAATGTGATTTACCTAAACAAAAAGTCTTTAGAACATGAAATCAGAATAAAAGCCTTCCAATCTCAAAATATTAGAAAAACTAAATATAAAATAGAGAGGGAAGCATAAATGAAGAGAGAAGAATCCTGAGACTTACAAAAATATACACAGGGAGAATGTGAAAAAAACAAGAATAAATGTATCATAGTATCATAGATAACGGATAACAATAAATAAGTTATGGTATTTATTTATCCAATTCTCTCTTCTCTTACTCATTTTTTTCTATTATTTTCTTTATTTTTTTTTATCACATTATTTGTTATATCCAACAATTTGTCTTTCTTCTTCTTCTTCTTCTTTTTTTTTTTTTTTTTTCTATTTATCTCTCTTTTGTTTTCATTGGGTACACTCCAAGAATGGGATATATATTTAAAACGTTTGTATATAAAATTGTTTTGCTCGTAGTAACGTTTTGTGATATCAATCTGCAACAATATTTATATAAAAAAAAATATAACTATATTAATATAACATTATTGGAAGTACCAATATAAATAAAATTAATATCTCACTTTAATATAATAAAATAATTATTATACTTTCAATAGTTTTAAATTTTATTTATGCATTTTCTTTTCTTAATTTCATATATTTTGTATTATTTTATTACTATCATGCTTTATTTATTTTTTAATTGGTACAAATTGTTAATTTAGTTTATAAAAATTATTTGAGATTAATTTATTCTTTTGAAGTTTGCTTCTTCTTTTTTTTTTCTAAAGTTTTGTAATATTAAATAAGTTTCTTATATTACACACACAAAAAAATATTTTTTTTTGAAAGACTTATTGCATATTAATAAAACTTTAAATGATAAATTAATCCACGTGAAATGAATGTTTAAAGGATTAAGTGATTAATTTAGTCCTTATATAAATAAATTATAATGCTTATTTGAAAAAAATGCAATTATTTAAATAATATTTACTTAATTAATATTATAACTAATAGTTTTAAAATTAATAATAGTATGATAAAAATAAATGCATGCATTTGTGCAAAATATAATTCAAATTTTAAATTCCCAAAGTCCATCTCGGGGGACTCTAGCTAGTAGGAATTTATATACGTTAATTGATTGTTTCAGAAAGTCAAACTTTGTTTGGATTAATAGAAAAAAGTTGGATGGAATAGAAAGAGACATAATAAAATAAAAAAAATTAATTCTATTATTTGGATATGTTATTATGGTAAAATGAAATGAAATTCTCGTTTCATCTTAAATTGCAAGAAAAGAAAAATGAATGTAAATGGTAAACTAAATGGACAATACATTCAACTGGAGGGTAAAAATAAATTTGAAACCAGTATTTGGATGAAATAATAAACAAGATTAATAATTAAGGAGAACAGTACAATCATGAAAAGGCAAAATTGTGGAAAAGCACCTCAGGAAATAAATAGCCATGTTGCAGTTTCTCCATGTTTACATTCCTGGGTACCTTTGTGCAGTGTCCTGCACATGATCATAGTCATAGTGATACGTACTAAATCCATAAAAAATAAATGAACCAAACAAATTAACATGAATTTATGCATACCTATTCTCACGTTTTGAGTCTTCATTAATTTGCATGACAACCTGTGAATTATCATTTGGATACATTAATTAGCCAACTATTTATGAAATGAAAAGAGAAAACACAAGATGACTAAAGGTTGATCATGATGGTATGAGTAATTAACATTGTCCAATTCATTTTTACCTTGCAACTACTATCATCGTCCTAGGCTGCAAAACATTAGTACTAAACAAAAAACTGCAAATTGATGAGTTGTACATTTCTCTTGCTATAGATCGATCGAAACCCCGCTCCTCTAGCTCCGGTTTATTTCAGACGATCGACTAAGCTATTCGCACTTATAATTGTGCCAGTGTTATATCCACACAATGCCATATTTATAGCATAAAATAACCTCTATTTTAAAGAATGTACCTCTCTAGACTTTCTCAAGCCGACACGCGATATAGTGAGTTCCCCGTATGTCAATTTCAACAATTTCATTTTCCACACACCTAATTTTATATTAGCTAGTTAAACTATTCATTTGATCCTATTCTAGCTTGCACCATTAATTTTATATTTTGGTTAATTATGAACTTAATTTGTTTAAATTCGAATCTCATGAAGTCTTCCAAGTCCACATTAACATATATACCTGTGCCAAACATTACATTAAGCAATTAATCCTGCTATATATTTGCAAGATGAAGGTTAGTATTTACTTAATTTGCGGTTCACGGACAAAAGGAAAGATTTTTATGTTTCGTGATCAAATAAAAAATTATATATATGAAGTACTAGTTAATTATGTCATGTAACTACACAATAGAAAATAGAAGTGAGTGAATATTGATATCATGATCGCTCCAATAATAAAAGTTTTAGGTTTATCAATAAAAAAAATATTTTTTATTATTTTTATAAAGTAAAAAGGCATGCAAAGGGTCTACTTATAATTGGTATAAAGAAAAATCTACTATATATTTTTTATCTCATTTAAAGTAATTTCTTAATAAGAAATTATTTTAAGCCTCCGTCTTTGGGCCGACCCTGATTAATATATATGCAAAAAGTAACTTTAAGCTATCTTTTGTCAAAAGACAATTAATACATGAATATTCCTTTGCAAAAAATGCAATCTTCCTAGAACACTGAATCTTGCCAGCCATTTTTGCATGTACGCACAAACCCATCCAAACAATATCTGTGGAAAATCTTAGCACACTTTTGACTATCAATACAATACATATTATGTACAACTCTACATGGAAAATAAGTGATACTAGAAAATACATGGAAAACGACTTCCTTCCATATAATAAAAAGGAGTGATACAAAGCTATATGTGTGGAAAACTTTTACTAATTAAGTGTCATTTCAATTGAAAGAACCGTGTCCGTGTGGAACAAAAGAAGATGGCTGCAGAGGTTGTTGTTACTTCAGCAATTAAATTCCCGACAATGTGCCATGCTTTGAACTAACTAGCTAATTGAACCTGAGCTTCAATATTTAAACCCCCCACCCCTACCATTTGGGTACCACTAAAAGCCATTAGTTAAATTAAATAAATAAGGGTGGACTATTGGAAGTCAAAAGCAAAACCAGTGAATATTGAGTCCAGAATTTTCTTAGTTGTATAATTATTAATTTTCTTAGTTGTAAGACAGGACTTTTTGTGAAACAAAACCGGTCTACAAAAATATATCGGTCAACTGAATATCAAGTTATTTATTTGCTAGAATGTGAACTAATTAATAATCAAAATGGTCGATGGCAATGGCAATGGCACAGGCACGTGAATATATATGCAGTCCTCCAATAATTTAATTCTTTGAATATAATATAGTCGAATATGTTCAGATTATGCAATTCCTTAAAATTGTTTGGTACATAGAATTAGCCAGTGAAGAAAAAATGTGCGCGGGAGCATCAAAGCGTCTCAATAATTCACAAAAAACGACAAAGGTGGGGGTGGGTTAAGTTCTTATTTAATTCCTATCCAAATATTCAAAAAAAAATAATAATAATAAAACAAAAAGAGGCGTTCTTGACTTGAACTACTATAGTACTGCAAGTTTAATTGAGTTTATTTTAAAATATTATTGTTATCTTTGGTAATTTAAAAAAAAAAATTGTTATTTCTTAAAACAAAACAGGCTCTTCCAAACTTATTCCCTGAAGTCTGACCGTAAAAAGAACTTTAAGAATGTCACCATATGCATATCATCATATATATACCAGAATATAAATTATAAATACATGCATAATGTAATATGACTGTTTCTCTATCAGAACGTTTTTTCCCAACAGATATAATCAGTAGAAAGAGGTGTTTTTTTTAAAAAGATACTACTAATTTCGAGTAAGTCACTTGAAAAACACAACTTTACTTTACTTGTAATATGTATATATATATTTATCTATTTTGCATTTATTCATGTTCTTTTAGACTTATTCATTGTCCATTTTTATTTATTTTGAATTTATTCTGCTCATATTTCATTGTTGATATTAATATTGGTATTTATACTCATAATTCATATCGACAATGGTTAGGAATTCAAAATTTAAATAAATACATTTTTTTTATGAATAAAGAAATTAAAAAATGACACTAAGGGATTCGATACTGAAGTTAAACAAGAATTTAATAAAATAAATGGGGAGGAAGATTTGACTCCTGACTTAACAAGAATATCTGTCACAACATTTCTTTGCTTAAACGTATGCTTGAAGCTAATATTCCAAGATAAATGTACGTAACTATGAATGACCAAAACCCGAAACCACACCTGAACAATGTGGAGATCCTCAATGATAAATTTTAAAAAAATGATAAAATTTGTCTTACAAATAATATTAGAGAAACTTTTACGTGAAGAAGTTTAAAGTGAAAGAAACATATTAATTCATAATAAATAATGAAAACTTGTTTTTTTCTTTTTTCTTTTTTATGTTTGAATTCTTACCCGAGATACTGCAAACACATTTTCCTTAACCTTATGTATTACTATTGACTATTGAGTACATGTGGAGAAATATTTTGTTACTTACTATTTACACCTCATATTTGCTAAGAACATTTCATCTCTTCTATTTCCTATTATTTTTTTATAATGCCTTTTTTAAACGTTATTTTACACCCTAGATACATTCTCATAATTTGTTACACCCCTTCCTTTACCCCATTTCTTTTCTTTTATCTTTTTTTCTTCTATGTGAACCTCTCTTTTTTTCTCTTCCATGAACCTCTCTCTTCCTTTGCATTCTATCTTGCGTCTATGCATTAATTGCTCATTTGCATTTTCTCTATTTATCACAAACATCTCCAACCTTACTTCTTTCTCACGTTCCATTTTTCCTCTTATTCATTATTGAATATATCAGTACAATCAACAATATTATTTTTCTCATCATCAATTGATTTTTTGGACATCTTACTAACATAATTATTCATGGTTACATATAAAAAAAATAGAAAAAGATAAAACAAAATACACATATATAGTAAATGTATTTCGAGAATGATATATACATACCGAAAACATGTTTCTAGAATAAGAAAATAAGAAACGTTTTGGAATAAAGTATACATACCGGAAATATGTTTCGAGAATAACATATACATATACATATTTTGCCAATATTTTTGGAGTGTGATGATAACAATAACAGGATGACCAAAAACAAATAGTTAGGCCCGTAATAAACAGCAGCCCAATTGTATTGTAGTTGAGAAAAGAAAACCCAAACCCAAAAGTAAAAGCAGGGAGGCAGGCGTGGGCGTGGTAAGAACGCTATCTATGTGGTACAGTAGTATTTAATATGTACACCTCCCTCCCCTCCCCTTTCAAAAATTGGAAATGTCGAATTTCCTGAGCAACACGAATCCGAACCCTAACAAGTCCTTCGAGGTGAATGAAGCACCGACTGATTCAGTGTCCAGTCTGAGCTTCAGTCCGAAAGCGAACTTGCTGGTGGCCACTTCATGGGACAATCAGGTTCGGTGTTGGGAGGTAGCACGGAATGGACTCAATGTTGCCACTGTCCCCAAGGCTTCTATAACGCACGATCATCCGGTAAGTAAAGCAAAGCAAGGTCGAAAGCAAAGCAAGCTCTTTCTCTTATTATTCATTCATGTATTCTGCATAGGTTTTGTGCTCTGCATGGAAGGATGATGGCACAACTGTGTTCTCTGGTGGATGTGACAAGCAAGTGAAAATGTGGTCTCTCTTATCTGGAGGCCAACCAATGACTGTTGCCATGCATGATGCACCAATCAAACAACTTGCTTGGATTCCTGAAATCAACCTTTTAGCCACAGCAAGCTGGGACAGGACTCTCAAGTAAGTACAATTTTATATTTTATATTTGTTTATGCTTTGCTTGATCTGCTTCTGTTGACATGACTCTTTCTTTTAGATACTGGGATACAAGGCAGTCAAATCCAGTGCACACGCAGCAACTCCCAGAGCGCTGCTATGCTATGACTGTCAGGCATCCTCTCATGGTTGTTGCCACTGCTGATAGAAATCTTATTGTTTACAACTTGCAAAACCCTCAGGTGCTATTTTCTTTCGCTCATGTTAAGATACTCACCCATCCTCAAACCACTAACCACTAACCTTTCACCATTTGCTTCTACAGGTTGAATTCAAGAGAATCGTTTCACCCTTAAAGTATCAAACAAGGTGCCTTGCTGCATTCCCTGATCAACAAGGTTTCTTGGTATGCATCTTTCCCCCACTCCTATAAGATCTTCAATCCTTTTCTCTAATTAAGTAATCTTAGTTAGTTTCCAGGACTTATTGTTTTGGTGTAATTATCAAATTGTAAGTTGTAAGTTTAGATTGATTAATTTTGGGGTGTTGAAACTGACAATGTACTTGCTGTAGGTCGGATCCATAGAAGGAAGAGTTGGGGTGCATCATTTGGATGATAGTCAGCAGGGTAAAAACTTCACTTTTAAATGCCACAGAGAGGGGAATGAAATTTACTCAGTCAACTCTTTAGACTTCCATCCTGTAAGATTTATGGTCCACCCGTGCCTTACTATTCTCATTTAATTTGGTTTACTTTAAACTGTTGATGTTGCACCACTACCTTTGAATGGTTGGTGTTAATTGTCACACTGACAATGATACAATGTAAATTAATAATCTGGTGAATTAGGTCAAGAAATGAAGTTATCATTTCACTATATTTTAGTTCTTGAATTTTATTTTCTTTTTATTTATTTATGCCTATGGAATGTAGATGTAGTGTAGTAGTTGAATAAAACACTTGTGACTTCTATTTTAATAACTAACTAATGATATGCAGTGTTGGTATATTGACATTGACATATTTGGCAAATGCTTAGTGTTGTGGTGTACCAACATTTTTTTCATCAAGTTCATTTTTGTGTAAAAAATAACATCTTCAGTATCCTATTAGGCTATTCCTTTATCCTTTAGTTATGGAATTTAACAGATACTTATATGCTCAATTCTATTTTTACAAATGCACTGCTGACTGCTGTTTATCTATTATTTATTGGTCTCCCTAAAATTTTGTAGCTAGTGCAATATTCATTTTGGTGCTATTTCACATTTATCCACAATTTCTGTTTACCTCTAGATCCAATGGTCATCAGAAATCATCGACAAAGTATATCCACTTTATAATCTATTATTGTTTCCTTTTTTTTTTCTGCGATTTTTAGGTGCACCACACATTTGCAACTTCTGGATCTGATGGTGCTTTCAATTTTTGGGATAAGGATAGTAAACAGAGGCTCAAGGTTATTATTCCATATCTTTATTAAACACTTCCATTAAATTCCTAACCTACACATTGTAGTGATATTTTTAGCATAATTACATGCTTATCTAATGCAAACTTGTCTTATTCCAGGCCATGTTGAGATGCAGCCAACCTATTCCTTGCAGTACCTTCAACAATGATGGTTCAATATTTGCTTACTCAGTATGCCCACCTTACTATTCTGCTTTTCAGTCATGCACATATACCTTTTTTCCATTTTGTCCTGGTGTAAAATTCACCTTCAACAATAATGGAAATTTCTTATTATATTACTTTCTATTGGGGAATTCCTTTCTCGATAAATGGATTTGGAATTAAGAAAACTAGGTATTGATATATAGGTCTGCTATGACTGGAGTAAAGGGGCAGAAAATACTAATCCTGCAACAGCAAAGACCTACATTTTTCTGCACTTGCCTCAGGTAATTATATTTGGTTTGGCTATCCACGTCCTTTAATCATTTGTTATTGATATGCAAAATTATATTCCTATGAAATGAAATGCAGGAATCTGAGGTTAAGGGCAAACCACGCATTGGTGCTACTGGCAGAAAGTAGAGATGATCCTGCTCTGCTCTGTATATAGTTTGCTAGTACTGTACTGTATACATACGATGGAGGCAAGGTATTAGTTGATATCAAAATATACAAGTTGAATGGGCTGATCGTACTTGGAAGAAATTTGAACCCAATGTATATATTTGTGTATAATATATATAGGTATATGATGTGTGCGCGCATGGTTTGTATTTTTCCTGTTCTAAGAACGACAATGGTTGTCGGCTTATACAGTGTAGTGAAGCATCTGAAAGTAGGTTCTTTCGTGGCTCCGAAAGACACTGGAGGGCTTTAGCATATACTTTTTGCCTTTATGGGTAAAAAAAAAATGTCGATTTTAGATGTCAAAATATAATATGAACGGCAGGATTTGAAAAATAGAAATTAAAGGAAAGTCATAACTTCGATTATACAATTTAAATATAACTTGCTAAATTTATTTCTATTAAATAAAAAAGGTAAAATAGAAAAACAGAGATATTCTTGTATAGGCAAAAACTCAACCCATTTTTAAACATAATCACTAGAAAGTTGACAAATGAAAAAAAATGAAAGTTTTTATTTATTAAATTTAATTTGATTTTTTTAATAAGAAAATAATGTAATTGGTTTCTTTTAATAATAAATACTAGCAAAATATTCCTTGTTTTACAATAGTATTAAGTTTATAATCTATAATTTTTTATATTAATATATTTGTCAATTGTTTTTAAATCTAATATGAATAAATATTTGTAGAAGCCATAATGAATGTAGTAGGTTAAGTGTTAATGTTTAGTGTTTAGAATTGTTTAAGGTTTATGGTTTATTTTTTAAGGTTTAAGGTTCATTATTTTTAGGTTAAGAGTTTATTGTTCATGATTTTAAGCATGTCTAATTTATGATATAAGGTTTTATGGTTCATGATTTAAGGTGTTAAGTTTTGGATTTTATGTTTTCATATTTTAGGGTTTAAGGTTTCATTGTCAAGGTTTGGGTTTAATGATTTTTGGTTTTATGGTATAAGGTTTCGGTTTTATGATTTGGGGTTTTAATATTTTAGGTTTATAATTGAGTGTTTATGGTTTTATATTAAGGTTTTAGCTCTATATGTATAAGGTTAAGAGTTTATTGTGTATGATTTATGGTTTTATGGTTTATGATTTACAATTTTAGGACTTAAAGTTCATCATTTAGGATTCAAGGCTTGGGGCTTATGATTTTAGGGTTTTAAGTTTGAATTGTTTATGATTTCATGATTTATACTTTAGAATTTCATGGGTTAAGTTTTAAAGATTTTAAGGATTCAATGTTTAGTGTTTTAGTTTCATTGTTTTAAGGTTTAATGTTTTTGGTTCATAGTTAAGGGTTTATTGCTTCATGGTTTATGTTTTAAGGTGTAAGCTTTCAATGACTAGGGTTTCATGTTTATTGTTTTAAGGTTTTAGGATTTACATTTTAGTGTTTTTAGTTCATGGTTAAGAGTTGGGGTCTAAGGTTTAAGATTTAGGAAATTATGATTTTATGGTTTAAGGTTTATGTTTTATGCTACGTGATGTAGGGTTTCATGGCTTAAAGATTGAGGTTATAAGGTTTTAATAATTAGAGTTTAGGACTCATGATTTATGATTTTAAGGTTTATGGATCATGATCCAATGTTTAAAGTTTATGCTTTAAGGTTTATAGATTATGATTTTAGAGTTTTAGGTTTATGCTTTTTTTTTTCGTGCATTGTTTAAAGTTTTAGGATTTATGAGTTATGGTTTTATGGTTGGGGTTTAACGTGTGAGGTTTTATGGATTTGAGTTTCAATGTTCATGATTTAGTGTTTCAAGTTCATTATTTAAGGTTTTTGGGTTTGGGGTTTAATGTTTTTTTCATAGTTAATGATCGATGTTTATGGTTTGTTATTTAGGGTTTTATAGTCTATGTTTTAGGATTTAGGATTTCATGATTTAAAGTTGAGGATTTTAAGATTTAAAGTTGTATGGTTCAATGTTTTAGGATTTAATGTTTGGTGTTTAAGGTTTATGTTTTAAGATTTTAGAGTTTCGTGTTGCATGGTTTATGGTTTCATAGTTTTGGATTTATGGTTTCACGATTTAAGATTTAGGGTTTCATAGTTTATGATTTATAGTTTCATGGTTTAAGATTTAGTGTTTCATTTCATGGTTTAGAATTTCATGATTTAGGATTTAGAGTTTCATTTATGATTTATTGTTATAATTTATGATTTAAGGTTTTATTTCATGATTTATAATTTAAGGTTTAATTTATGAAACAATGAGATTTAAGATTTAAAGCTTCATGTATGAAACCCTAAATAAGGATTTAAGGTTGCATGATTTATGATTTCATAAATGAAATTCTAAATCCTGATGATTTTATGGTTTATGATTTATGAATTCATAAATTAAAATTAAACCCTTAATTAAGAGTTAGGGTTTCATTTCATGGTTAAAGGATTTAGGATTTCATTTATGAAATCATAAATTATGGTTTCATATGAAACCCTAAAACATAAATCATGAAACCTTAAATCCTAATTTAAGGTTTAAAAAATGAAATCATAAATCATATTTAGAAGTTAACACTATGATTTAGGGTTTCATTATAAATAAAAAAATCATGAAACCCTAAATCTTAATTTTGGGTTTTAGTTATGAAATCATAAAGCTTAAAGCATGAAATGAAACCTCAAATTCTAGTTTAGGGTTTCATAAATGAAACATTAGATTTTAAAACATGAAACCTTAAGAATTTAGAGTTTCATTTATAAAATTTTAAAAATTTGAGGTTTCATTTATGAAAATTTAAAAATTTAGAGTTTCATTTATGAAATTTCAAGGTTTCCTTTACACAACCGTAATTTCACTTATGAAAAAATAGGTATTCAAGGTTTCCTTTAAAAAACCATAAACCTTGAACCCTTAGCCAAATTAAGATTTAGGGTTTCATAAATAAAATAATAAATTATAAACCATGTAACCTTAAATCCTATATTAAAGATTCAGAAATGCAATCCTAAATGCTAATACGAGAAACCCGAAGGATTTAGGGTTTCATTTATAAAATCCCAAGGTTTAAGGTTTAGGATTTAAGGTACAAGGTTTCATTTATGAAAAAAAAAAATAGGGTTACATTTATGAAATCCTAATGATTTATGATTTCATTTATGAAACCTTAAATTTAATTTAAAGTTTCATAAATGAAACTCTAACTCCTAAATCATGACCTTAAATCCTAATTTAAGATTTTGGGATTATGGTATAATGTTCCATAAATGAAATCCAAAATCATAAACCATGAAATGAGACCTTAAATCCTACTTTATGATTTCATAAATGAAACATTAAACCTTAAAACATGAGACCCTAAGAATTTAGGGTTTCATTTATGAAATTCTAAGGATTTAGGGTTTTATTTATGAAATCACATGGATTTGGGGTTTCATAAATGAAACCCTAAGGATTTATGGTTTTTATTTATGAAATCCTAAATCTCATTTTAAGGTTTAAAAAATGAAATTTTAAATCATGAAACCTTAAATCTTAATTTACAACTTCATAAATAAAACTCTAAATCTAAAATCATGAAACCTTAAAAATTTAGGGTTTCATTTATGAAGAAAACAAAATACGGCTTCGTATATGAAAACCTAATGATTTAGGATTTCATTCATAAACCATGAAACCATAAATCTTAAATCCTAATTTAGGGTTTCATAAATAAAATCCTAAATCATATTTAGAGTTTTTTTTTTATTATGATTTAGAATTTCATTTATGAAACTATAAATAAAAAATCATGAAACCCAAATCTTAATTTAGGATTTTGTTAATGAAACCTTAAATCCTAAACCATGAAACGAAACTTCAAATCCTAATTTAGGGTTTCCTTTTTGATATCCTTAGGATTTAGGGTTTCATTTATAAAATACTAGGATTTAGGGTTTAAGGTTTTATTTATGAAAAAATAGGGCTTCATTTATGAAACTCTAATGATTTAAGATTTCATTTATGAAACATTAAATCTTTAGGATTCATCTATGAAACACGAAATCTTTAAACATGAAAACCAAAGAATTTAGGGTTTAATTTATGAAATTCTAATGATTTAAGGTTTTTATTTTTGAAATCTTAAATCCCTTTTTAGGCTTTCATAAATGAAATATTAAATTATAAACTCTTAAATCCTAATTTATGGTTTCATAAATGAAGCCTTAAATTCGAAACCATGAAACCATACAAATTTAGGTTTTCATTTATGAAATAAAAACAAAAACATGGCTTCATTTATGGAAACTTAATGATTTAAGTTTTCATTCATAAACCATGAAACTATAAATCTTAAATCATAATTTAGGTTTTCATATAGGAAATCCTAAATCATATTTAAAGTTTTGAGATTATGGTTTAAGGTTTTATTTATGTAACCGTAAACTTTAAATCTTAAACCATGAAATGAAACTTTAAATCCTTATTTAGGGTTCATTTATGAAATCCTTAGGATTTAATGTAGCATTTATAACACCCTGGGGTTTAAGGTTTATGGTTTAAGGTTCCATATATTAAAAAAAAAATAAGGCTTCATTTATGAAACCCCAATAATTTAAGATTTCATTTATGAAATCCTAAATGTAATTTAGGTTTTCATAAATGAAACCCTAAATTAGATTTGGGGTTTCATTTATAAAATCCTAAATCCTAAACCATGGAACATTAAATCCTAATTTAGGGTTTTGGGATTATGGTTTAATGTTTCATAAAGAAAACCTTAAATCTTATATTAAGGTTTCATTTATGAAATCCTAAATCCTAAACCACAAAATGAAACCTTAAATCCAAATTTAGGATTTCATAAACGAAACACTAAATTATAAAACATGAAACCTAAGAATTTAGAGTTTCATTTATGAAATTTACAGGATTTAAGGTTTTTAATTTTTAAATACTAAATCCCTTTTAGGGTTTTGTAAATGAAATATTAAATAATGAAACATTAAATCCTAATTTATGGTTTCATAAATGAAACACTAAACCCGAAACCATGAAACCCTAAAGATTTAAAGTTTCATTTATGTAAAAAAAAAATATGGCTTCTTTTATGAAACCGTAATGATTTAGGATTTCATTCATAAGTCATGAAAACATAAATCTTAAATCTTAATTTAGGGTTTTATAAATGAAATGGTAAATCATATTTAGAATTTTGGGATTATGGTTTAGGGTTTCATTTATTAAATCCTAAATCATTAGAATTTCATAAATGAAACCCTATTATTTTTTTTCATTAATGAAAATTTAAATCCTAAACCACAAATCCCAAACCATGGGGTTTTATAAATGAAACCCCAAATCTTAAGGATTTCATAAATAAAACCCTAAATTAGGATTTGGGGTTTTAGTTAATGGTTTAAGATTGAAAGTTTCATTAATGAAACCTTAAATTAAGATTTAAGGTTTCATGAATTTTGATTTAAAGTTTCATAAATAAAACCCGAAACCATAATCCCAAAACTCTAAATATGATTTAGGATTTCATTTACAAACCTAAATTAGGATTTAAGATTTATGATTTCATGGTTTATGAATGAAATCATAAATTATTAAGGTTTCATATATGAAGCCTTATATATATTTTTATTTCATAAATGAAATCCTAAATTAAGAAATAAGGTTTCATTTATGAATCATTAAGCCATAATCCCAAAATCTTAAATTAGAATTGATGGATCATTAAACCATAAATGAAGCCATATTATTCTTTCATAAATGGAACTTTAAACTTTAAACCTTAAACCCAAGGTTTTATAAATGAAACCCTAAACCATAATCTCGAAACTCTAAATATAATTTAGGATTTCATTTATGAAACCTTAAATTAGGATTTGAGATTTATAATTTCATGGTTTATGAATGAAATCCTAAATCATTAGGGTTTCATAAATGAAGCCTTATATTTTATTTATCATAAATGAAACTCTAAATCTTTAGGGATTCATGGTTTCATATTAAGAGTTTCATTGATGTAACCATAATTTGGGGATTTCAAGTTTCATGATTTAATATTTCAATTATGAAACCCTAAAATGGGATTTAGGATTTTAAAAATAAAAATCGTAAATTATTAGGGTTTTTTAATTGAAACTCTAAATCATTAGGGTTTCATAAATGAAACCATGCTTTTCTATTTCATAAATGTAATCCTAAATCTTTAGGGTTTCATTAATGAAACCATAAATTAGGATTTAATGTTTCATGTTTTAAGATTTCATTTATGAAACCATAAAATGGGAATTTGGATTTCATAAATAAAAGTCGTAAATCCTTAGGGTTTTATAAATGAAACCATAAATTCTTATAATCTCTTAAATGAAACTCTAAATCCTTAGAATTTCATAAATAAAACCATAAATTCTTAGGTTTCATGTTTTAATATTTAATGTTTCATTTATGAAATCTTAAATTAAGATGTGAGGTTTCATTTCATGGTTTATGATTTAGGGTTTCATAAATTGAAACCCTAAATCCATCATTTATGAAACATTAAACCATAATCTTAAAACCCTAAATCTAAATGAAACCCTAAAATGGGATTTAGGATTTTAAAAATAAAAATTGTAAATAATTAGGGTTTTTTAAATGAAATCATTATGATTTTATAAGTGAAACCCTAAATCTTTAGAATTTCATAAATGATACCCCAAATTTTTAAGGTTTCATGTTTTAAGATTTAGTGTTTCATTTATTAAATTTTGAATTAGGATGTGAGGTTTCATTTCATAGTTTAAGATTTAAGGTTTCATAAATTAGAACCCTAAATCTTTCATTTATGAAACATTAAACCATAATCCCAAAACCTTAAATTAAGATTTAGAGCTTCATAATTTAGAATTTTGGATTTCATTTATGAAACCCTAAATTAAGATTTCATGAATAAAGCCATTTTTTTCTTAAAACCCTAAATAGGATTTAAGATTTATGATTTCATGGTTTATGAATGAAATCCTAAATCATTAAGATTTCATAAATGAAGCCATTTTTTTTTATTTCATAAATGAAACATTAAATTAAGGAATATGGTTTCATTTATGAATCATTAAACCATAATCCTAAAACCCTAAATTAGGATTTAGGGTTTCATGGTTTAGGAAATGAAACCCTAAATTAGATTCAAGGTTTCATAATTGAAATCTTAAATCATTAGATTTCATTAATGAAACCATATTATTTTTTTCATAAATGAAACTTTAAACCCTAAACCTTAAACCTAAACCCTAAGGTTTTATAAATGAAACCTTAAATCTTAAGGATTTCATAAATGAAACCCTGAATTAGGATTTGAGGTTTCATTTCATGGTTTATGAATTAGGATTTCATGATTTCCTATTTAAGATTTCATAACTGAAACCCTAAACCATAATCCCAAAACTCTAAATATGATTTGGGATTCATGAAACCTTAAATTAGGATTTAAGATTTATGATTTCATAATTTATGGATGAAATCCTAAATCATTGGGGTTTAAAAAATGAAGCTTTATATTTTTTTTTTCATAAATGAAACTTTAAATTTTTAGGGATTCATAGTTTTAGATTTAGGGTTTCAATTATAAAACCATAAATTAGGATTCAAAGTTTCATGATTTAATATTTCATTTATCAAACCCTAAAAAGGGATTTAGGATTTCAAAAATAAAAATTGTAAATTATTGGGGTTTTATAAATGAAACTATAAATCCTTAAGATTTTATAAATGAAACCCTAAATCTTTAGAATTTCATGTTTTAAGATTTAGTATTTCATTTATGAAAACCTAAATTAGGATTTGAGATTTTATTTCATGTTTTAAGATTTATAATTTCATAAATGAAATCCTAAATTAAGATTTACAATTTCATTTATGAAACATTAAACCATATGCCCTAAACCTTAAATTAGGATTTATGGGTTCATGATTTTGGATTTAAGGATTAATTTATGAACCCTAAATTACATTTAGGGTTTCATAAATGAAATCTAAAATCATTAGGGTTTTATAAATGAAGTCCTATTTTTTTCTTTCATAAATGAAACCTTAAATATTAAACCCTAAACCATAAGGTTTTATAAATGAAACCACAAATCCTTAAGAGTTCATAAATGAAACCTTAAATTAGGATTTGAGGTTTCAGTTTATGGTTTAAGATTTAGAATTTAAGGTTTCATGAATAAAACTTCAAATTAAGATTTACAGTTTTATGATTTTTTATTTAGGATTTAATAAATAAAATCCTAAATTCTTAGGATTTAATAAATGAAATCTTAAGTCATATTTATGATTTTGTGATTATGGTTTAGGATTTATGAAACCCTAAATAAAAAATCAAAAAACCTTAAATCTTAATTTAAATGAAACCCTAAATTTTTAAGATTTTTCATAAATGAAATCTTAAATCTTTAGAGTTTCTTGATTTAGGTTTTAAAGTTTCAACGTTTATGATTCATTATTTAAAGTTTAGGTTTTTTTCATGGTCGATGTTAATAGTTTGTAATTTAAGGTTTTATGGTTTATGTTTTTAGAAATTAGGATTGAATGTTTTATAATTTAATGTTTAATGTCAAGAGTTTGTAATTTAAGGTTTTATGGTTTATGTTTTTAGAATTTAGGATTGAATGTTTTATAATTTAATGTTTAATGTTTAGTGTTTATACTTTAAAATTTTAGGATTTGGTATTGCATTGTTTATGTTTTCATGATTTAGGATTTAAGATTCAATTTCATGTCTTGTGATTTATTAACCCTAAATCCTAATTGCAAAGAAATTATTGGACAATGCTATCGAAGTAGGTTTTAGCATTCCAGCTTAGTGGACCAGATTTTTTTTTATTAATAGGAATGGAACTTCGTAACAAGGGATTTTACAATGGATTATTGTACATTAAACATGATTACTATTTGGAGCAACATCCATAATTGGCGAATAGCATTCCAAAAAGAAATTGGAAAATCGATTGCACTGGCCATTCAGACAAATTTCCACAGATAATGTATGCAATGCTAACCATTGAGAACAATAAATTAGCACTCACTCCATGACTCTATTAGTCTGATTTCCAAGCCTCCAGAAATATATAACTACTAAAATAAATATAATATAATATAATATAATCATGTGTAATCGACAATAGAATTGCATTTATTACCATAAAGCTCTATACTAATTTCTCATACATACATTGACAAAAGTTGCTTGTAACATACACTTGATCCTGCAACTTGACAAGCCAATAGAAATTACAATAATCTTCTTTCTTTAATAATCACAACCTGATCAATGGGCATATAATCTGAGCACAGAAGAGAATTTCAAAAAGATGAAACAAGAGAAAAGGTAGAGGGAGGGGGGGTAAAATCATATGCACAAATCAGAAGCATATCTCTTTCCAACCGAAAGCCTTGTCAGGCAGGATTGTGTATTCACTTGTCCATAGAATGTTAAAGGGATCATCTAGGACCTGATAGTTCATCTGCCTGGATATGGGAAGTTGAATCTACTATCCAATTTGCATTAGGGTGATGTATGTTGTTGTTAAAGTCTTGCCGGAACGTCTCGTCTTTCTGCCATTGCTCCCATTTCTCAGCCAAACCATCACCTTCTAGCATTCTGACCACCTCAGACATTTTAGGTCTTTCCATAGGAGAGCCTTGTGTGCATAGTAAGGCCACTTGGATTAACTGCTCTACCTCCTCATCAATATAATTACCCTGTAAATCTGCATCTACCAGTGTTTCCAATTTCCTGTCTTTGAGAAGTCCTTTAACCTGGACTCAAAACAATGTCAGTTGCCAACAATGATTAGTCATTCATTAGAAACACTGACTGACCTAAGGAACACCTCTACAAGAAACCAAGAAACAACAAGGTACTGAAACAGAATAATACTGTTTCCTTTGAGAATATAATTTTCTCCCTTTGTTCTTCTTCAACTTTGTAAATCTCACCAGAAAGAAAAATAAGACAGTTAATTGAATTCTTAAATTAGTATAAGGCAAAGTTTCTTGGGTTGAAGAAGGGACTTCAGAAAACATGAATAAAAACAAATCAGCAATGGATACTGAAGCTAAATAATTTCTTAAACATAAGGATTAAGGAACCATGTGAAGAGATTAATAGATAGTACAATTAGCATAAGTTGTTCAAGTACTAATAACATACTTGGAGTAAACTAAACACCTACCCAATCAAGCAACATGACATCATCATCATTGGCAAGTCGAGCTAGATCAAAAGCCCTTTGTCCAGTTATTAGTTCAAGAAGCATCACACCATATCCAAAAACATCAGTCTTCTCTGAAGACTTTCCAGTTGAGAGGTACTCTGGTGCTATATGCCCAATTGTTCCACGTACAGCAGTAGTAACATGAGTATCTTTATAATCCATAAGTTTTGCCAAACCAAAATCTCCGACAACTGCCTCAAATTCCTCATCCAACAATATATTTGCTGCTTTGACATCACGATGAATAATCTTAGGGTCACAATGATCATGCAAATAAGCAAGCCCCCTTGCAGATCCCAGTGCAATACGCTTCCGTTCTGGCCAGCCAAGTGGTGCTTGGAATTCTTGACGCTCTACAACACAATCAATATACATAAAAACAGTTTTAGTATAAATCGGGAAGTGTTTAAATTCAACAGAAAGAACTCCATCTATATTTGAAATTTTGAGCTATTAAGATATTTCCTTATTAACATCTGGGAAATACATAATTCTTATTCCTTCAATAATAAATAAAAATACACCAGAATTTTTTTACATTGAACACTAACACTGACATTTCTACCAGAGAAGGATAAATGAGAGAAAAAATATATATGAGAAGGCAAGCATATTATGAATAAAATTAATTCAAATACAGCATTAATAGGGATACCTCGTAAACATGATGCTACACTTCCATTAGCCATGTAAGGATACACAAGCAACCGTTCAGTAGGTGTCATACAAAAACCACGAAGCCGAAGCAAATTACGATGCACAGCCATGCTGATCATTTCCACTTCGGTTTGAAATTGCAGCTCCCCACCCTGTGTGCGTTCCTCTTTAAGTCTTTTCACTGCTACAAGAGATCCATCAGCTAAGCGTCCTTTATAAACCTTTCCAAATCCACCTCTACCCAGAATGTGTTTGTTACTAAAGTTATCTGTTGCAACTTGCAGCTCACGCAGAGAAAACCTTTTAAGCTGACCAAGGTGAACTTCAGGATCCTCCTCAGCTGCCAGTAAAAGACAGACAAAATGTCAGTAAATCAGTTATAGCTATCATATACAGAATTTATCAGCATGTATCTTTTCGATTATTCAACTCACCAGGAACATCAAAAAAATGATCCTGAGGTTTCCTTCTTCGCCAATAAGCAAGTGCAATTGCAGGGGCTGCAAACAACAGAGCAGCACCAGCAGCAACTCCTCCAGCAATAGCTCCAGTATTACTGTTACCTGAAAAAAAGATAAATGATTAAATGGTTTAAATAAGAAATTATAACTCCATTCAAATAAGAATCACACTATTAAATTCAACCATGAGACACCAACAGCAAGAAGTGACACATTTAAACACTGACAAATGAAGCTAAGCTTAAGCTGTGTTTGTCTTCAGGAGATCACAGTTAAAAAATATTCCACCCTTTTCCACAACTACAGAATAAATATCTAGAAAAAAGCTATGTAGCCTGTACCAATCAATTATCAACTCTTACCTTTCACCTTATCCTTTAGAGGGGAAAAGGGTAAATGTAATATTGTAGGTAAGGGAAAGGTTGGAGGCAGCTTACAAAAGAAACAAAGGTAAAATACAAGAAAAATAGAATAGCTTCTTCCCATCGCATTAATGGAGTTACTAAAAAGAAAATCTTTGTGTTTGCTTAGAAGTGTAAACTTTTAGATCAAGTCATTATTTAACATTGTATCAAACTCTAGTTGACCTAATAGTTTGGATTTGGAATTCAGTTTCTTCAGCCCTGGGTCTTAAAACAAGGCTGAGTTTGGTTTCAATTCAAGAAAGCTGTGAGCATGCTAGAGTTATATTTCAAATTGAAGTTGTCACCTCAAGTTATTATTGAACAATTTAAACCAATGTGAATATTAAACAGGCATCAACAAACCTGAAGATGCTGCTGGTGGCGTTGGAGAAACTGGAGATGGAGCGTTTTTTGGTTGTATCAAGCCAGGATTGTTTTGATAACTGTAAAGTGGAACACAGGATTAGCAAAATTTTCAAGTCGTCCCTTAACAATAACTAAGATTAGAACTTAATTAATTGTACGAACCTGATGGGGGTAAATAATGAAAATGAACCATTCACTGGGATATCTCCTTTTAGCTGGTTATTTGAGAGATCACTATATTCCAAAATGACAGTTATGTCAGGTTACACTTATAAAAAAATATGACACTAGTATAAATAGGAATGTACATGGAAATGTAAATATAGAAGTAACACTCACAGAACTTGCAGTGAAGAAACATTTGTCAAAGACATGGGTATGCCCCCTGTCAAGCTATTATTATTGAGACGCCTATTTTGGAGAGCAAAATAAATCAATTCGCAGTAATAAGGTAGAGTAATAGGACATGACAGCAAACAATTGTCAAATATTAAAATAGATAACCAAAATTCTACTTTGCAAAGTGAATTGGTAAAACACAGAGTATGTATAACTCCTGGAACACCTGATACATTCATAATTTAACTCATAACTCCTAATGCTAATTTCCTCAACCCACCACCAACAGACACACAGTAAAATTCCCTTTCACATAAATAAATTTGCAGGGAAAAGACCATGAGAATAATGGGGCTTCAACCTTCAAAATACTGTCAGGTTCATAGCCTTGATTGTTTAAAATATGGGACGAGAAGAAAAGTGATTTCAGTTGTAGTTATAGTAAATAAAGCTACATTAATCTGGCTGAACTCTGACAACCTGGTCAAAAGCCTCAAGTCTTTACTATTAAGGTTTAATTGCATTTTTCTCTGGTTTGGAGTTTGGACTGTGTGTGATTCTGGTCCCCAAGTATTTTTTTAGTTAATTAAAACCCTTTTTTTTTTAAATTAAGCAAATTTGATCCCGTCAAATTTCTTCTCCCTAAAACCCTTAAATTCTCTCTTCTTTTTTTTTTTTTATCAAAATCTTTATAAATTAAAATATCTTCTACTCAAAACTCACCAACCAAAACAACCAATTCACTAAAAAAAATCTCAAAATTTCCCTTCTTCAAACCCTAATCTCACATCAAATAAAACCCTTCAAATTTGATCAACTTTCCTATAAGTTTCTTACTCCTAAACATTTAGAATTATTTCATATCCTAAATTCATCCTAAACCCGCCTAAATATTTGGATAACAGAGGGACTTAATTGGCTAAAAAAAACTTGAGGGACCAAAAGTGAATGAAAACTACTTTTAACAAGAGCAACCTCAGGTATTTCACTTGATTGCATTTGTGCATATAGTCACACTATTGCATCAGGTATCAAGTAATAATAACAATAGCAATAGCTGCAACAGTAAAAATAGGATTGACACTTATCTATAGGCATCTGCGCATGTATATCAAAGGCAATATTGAAAATTAAATGGCCATGTACTGGCTACAAAATCTACCACCATTGCATGGGATAGTGGAAAAAAAAAAAAAAAAGCTGAAGGAAGAAACAAAATGGAGTTAAATAAATTTTGCACATAAAAGACATGAGAATAAGGAAAGTATGTCGTACAGGAAACGTAGTTTTGCAAGGTTGCCCAAAGTACTTGGTATGGGACCATTTAAAGTGTTCAAGTAAAGATCCAAGCTCACCAAATTTGTTAAGTTCCCAAGCTCGTCTGGAATTTTTCCAGTTATATTATTACTATAAAGTTCCCTGTCATTAAAAGGGGGGAAATCAAATTTGTGCAGGTAAAATCATCCAACAAATAATTAAAAAGTAAAAAAATGTTCAAATGATTTGAGAGTGGAACCAAACAAACAGATATGGGTAGTTATGTACAATATAACTTTTCTAATCTTGGCTTCAGAAATGTATACAACAACTATCTATAAAACCAAATTTGTGTAAAGTTAGCCATGGGAAAATGCCAGAAGTTTCTGTCTTCAACAATAAAAGACAAGGCAGTAGGACAGGCATTGCTTATAAGGCCTTTGAATTTTCATACTGAGATTGTGAAAAGTTTTGTCTCAATACCATAATTAAATAATGTATCACAAAGTAGGTATATTAAGGGGTCAATTGCAATATGCCACCATGATTTATTAGTAGCTTTCTCTCATTCCCTTAATTTACAAAATTAAGCACATGCCCCTCTGATTCAAATGACTTTCTGTCATGTCCAGCTGGTCTTCAAAATGTGGGTTTAATTCTCACAATTTTGAGAAGCAGGTACACAATAGGTATTTTTTATGATTGGGAAATAGAAAAATAAAACATTGTTTAAATACATTTCTTAGATCCTATAAACCCCTTTCCTATTCAATGGTCAATGAATAACAGCCCAAATCTTTTCCCATGAATAAGAGCTTACTCTAAAAATAAAAGAACAAAAAGTGCAACTAATCTACCACATTTTGGGGGATAGGGGAATGAGGAAGAGTGTGTGGGCACACACACAAGTGAACAAAAAAATGGATTTGATGCCTGGCCACTCAATGTCGAGCTACTGCTTATAAGATCCTTTATAGAAAGCAACAAGAAAGGAAATACAAGAGTATCAATCAAGAAATTAGGCTAAGCATGATCTGCACAGAAAGAGTCAAGTTTACTCAACAATATCAATATATCATGTTTGATTCATAACTTACAAGTACTGTAAATTTGTGAGTTGACCAAGTTGTGGAACCAGTTGACCAGAAAGATCTGCATTTCCAAGATCACTGACCAAACACAAATAAATAATTCAACATGTAGACAAACAGTTATAAAACTAAAGGTAAGAATCACGTATGAACTTACACACGGGTCACACTGTTCTCACTGTTGCATGTAACATGAAACCATGTGCAAGGATTGACAAGGGTAGCATCCCAGCTTTGAAGAACATTGTTAGGATCTTGCAAGTTGCTCTTCAAAGCATTCAGGGCATCGCCTGTTATAGAAAGAAGCAATATTCAGGTGCAATCATCCACAAAATTAAATTGTATGGAGAAGGAGATCAAATACATGTTGACATATCAAGTGCAATGTGAAATAGAAAGATTTGGGAATCAGAAACATGAAGCCCAACTTCCATTAGTCATCCTTAGCAGTTAGTAGCATACTCCCTGAATATTATGCCAACTATGGAAAATTGATAGCAAATGGAAATAAACATTTTTTACAAGAATAAAACCATTTTGACAAGTCCTATGAACTGTCTCACCCAGGCCATTGTTATCTCGCAAAGTATTACAATAAAAAATTCTGGTGAGCTCCCTAAGCTTGGGATTAAATAAATGCAACTTCAAAACTAACAAACAACCATCATACTATGAACATTATCAAAACCTTTCAATTAGTGATCATATTCTGCTTACTAACATTGCAGCTACAGAAGCATTGAAATTGAAATATCACAAAAAACCGCTCCAACTCTAACATTAACTTCTCCAGTTCTATCTGTCAGTTAAACACATGAACCAGAAATAATTAAGCTGAAGGGTAACTTTAACCTATACCAGATCAAAAGGGGGCAAAAATAATAAAATCACAATTGAGTGAATTTTCCTAATTCGGGTCATTTAAAGCATCTGTTTAAAGGGAAGAGACATTTATGGAACAATTAAAAGCTCAAAGAGTTAGGTAACCACCCACCCTCCTGATTGCCAGAAGCCTTAAGTACCAAATCAAGCACCAAAATTGCCCAAACAAAAAATGAACCCATTAAAGATGAAGTCACTCTCTCCATGCTTCTTCAAGCTTCATAAACAATTGCCTCCCTAATCCACACACCCCTCTTGATCTACATGATACCCATCAAGCTCAGAACCATCTTGACCAACCCAAAATCGCTGTGATGCCCCCAAAATCGAACTCTGGGTAGCTCCAAGTTCTCTTCTTTCTCCTCTTTCTGCTCTTACCTCGGAATCTGAAGCTAAAATCCTAGTCAGGTGTGCTCAGGTTTAGCTGAAAATGCAGAGAACGGTTTTGAGAGAGAAGGGTCGAGGAGAAGAGAGAGCCAAGTCAACGAATGTTGCATCCTTTGTTGAGAAATTTCTCCCTCTATTCTAATTATTCTTTTCTTCTTTTTTAATTATAAAAAGTGATACTATTCTGATTTTTCTTTGTTTTATATATATGAATGAATATGAATTATGAACTGTGATTAGAAAGTAAAAATACAGACGAAAATGATAAGAAGAGAGAGAGAGATTGGTATTTAGAACGGTAAGAAATATAAGAAAGTTGGGTCAAACACGCACGCTTGTGACTGTCCCCACATCGTTCCCCAAGAAGCTTTCAATGTTCAAACTTCAAACATAGAACGAACAAACAATCAAACAAAACACGTTTTTGTCAAAATTAATGAATAAATTTAAGAAAAGTAGTATTGAATAAAATAAACACAACTGTTTCCGTCAAAAAAAAAAAAAAAACAACTGTTACAAAATAATTTGTCGTGTAAAAAAATTCTATGGGAGTTTTAGAATTCGGCTTAATCGCTTTTTAATTGAACATTTTAATCAACTAATTGTTGTTGTTTTTTCCTTGTTCTGTTTTCTTTTTTTCTTCTTTTCAGGTTACGGCGTTGTAACATAGCTAGCTAGCTGTTTCAAGCTAGTCTCAACCATGTGAGAAGCACGTTATTGTTCAGTTTTCCTTCTTTTTCTTCTTCTTGTTTATCCCTTCTCTCTGTTACACCGCAACAATTTGTCTTCAAGTGTCGTCGAATTCTTTCCTTTACTCGTGTGATTAGTAACTCTGTCGTAAATTTCTGTTTAATATCTTGTGATGATATCGATATCTTACATATCCTTCATGCAATACATGGGATATCAACATGATTCATTGCTCTCTTAAAAAAAAAACATGATTCATTGTTGTGACTTGTGAAAGAGAAGCTTTATCTTTTTCTTGATTTAAGATACTAATAGCAAGCAAAGATAGTAGTACATTGTTATATTCTTCTTTTAACCTAAAAAGTATGTTACGTTCACGGATTTTTAATATCAAAAGCTCCTTTAGTATCGAACAATTATATCTTTTTTAAATCATATATTTATTGCTTAATCTTCTTCTTCTTTTTTTTAAATAAAAATACTTATTTCATTTCAGTTAAAATAAAATAAAATAGATAATTAAAATTTAAAATATAAGAGTTAATATAAGATATTGATACATTAATTAAATTCTAAACAATAATATTGATTTGTCTTGTAACAATACTCATCATTTCTTAAATCTTTATTAACTAGTCAACTAAACTATCAAATTAAGAGGGTGTTTATACCACAACTATCACTGCTATTACCAACAACAGGGTTATCCTCATCATCATAATCACCGCTACCACCAATAAGATTATCATCATAGTTGTCCTCCTCATTGTTGCCGTCACCTCCACCGTGGAAACAACGACCATGATAGTGGTGGCCTGTTAATGGTGACGGCAAAAATGACAATGGTGACTATGTTGGTAGTGGGACAATAAATGCACAATAATTAAAATTAAGAAAGATATGATTATATTAGATAAAAATCATATTTAATTTTAATTCAAAACTATATCTAAACCATTAAGATTTAATCAATGACTATTATTTAAACTTCACATCTTTCATAATAAGCATGTCCTCTCATTTGAAATATCCTCTATATATATATATATTGGAAATATGATATTTTAATAATAGTATAAAAGAAATATTTTTATTAATCATACAATTATTAATATAAAAAGTGTAAAATAATTTTCTTATAAATATTAGTTATTATATATATAATTTTCAGAAATTCAATGTTATAATTATACTTTTATAAAAATGAAAATATTTCTATTAAAATTATATATGATGTGGATAATTTTCCACGAAACATGTTACAATGTATGTGTGTGTGGTGTATAAGATTGGCATACAGAAGAATCTCTTATTTGATAACAATGCATGTAGAAGAATCTCTTATTTGTGCCAAAATGGAATGGGTTTTAAAATAGAATAATCCAATACTTGGCGACTTATTTATTCACTTATATTTTGTCAAATCGTATGGCACCGGATGATTTATTAAAAAAGGAGCTCAAGTTATATGGTAATTTTGCGAAATACAGCAACCAAAAAAGCAAATATAAATGTGTTAACATGTTAAGCTGAACTAAAAATGATAATTAAAAATGTTATATAACATTTTAACTTATAAGGTCTACTCAGTGTTTTTTTTTTTTTACAATTATACATTTATACTGTTAGAGAGGAAAATTACTTTTATGGTATATATATAATTTTCACTAAAGACCTATCTTAGATGGTTTAGCATGTGTAAGTATTATAAACTTTTATAATATTATCTTTGATTCTAATGGATAAAAAAAATAAAATAAAAAATCCACTCCCAACCTAGTAAACCATTTAGACCAAGTGATAATATATATGTACATTAATCTTCTAACGAATTATTAAATAAACTGATCAATTAAGCATTCATTCATTCATATACGCAATACATTGTTGACTATCAGGATGAGTAGCACATAGAAACCAACCACTCCATTTATGTCATATACTATAGCAGCTTCAAATACAAAACTCTTGCTTTCTTTAGAGTCCTAATTACTTGCATGCCCTAAACGAACCCATGCAAATATGCAATGATGCTATATTTCCCCCCCATGCTGTGTTTAGAGTCCTGACTTACATTTGTATGAGGTAGTATTTGAAGAAATGGAGTTAAGAGTGTAAAACTTAATAAATAACCTATTGGTTACTATAAATAAAGTACAGAAATACTACAACCAGTTTATGAACAATTCTACTTACTGCTAAACGTACACATGACACCAAAAAAAAAAAGATAGAACATACCTCATGTTTTGCGTTAGGGAGAGAGATATTAAACTACAACTACAAAGTTTCACTTCAAAATAGCGGGCTTCAATTGCACAACTCGAGTTATTTCTATAGGCCTGGCGTGTGGGCCAAGCTATATTTGGATCATCCGAAATATTTCAGGGAGCTTCTTTTTGTATTCTTTCTTTTTCTAAACACACTTCCAGCTGTTTTGTTGTAGTTTTTTTCTTTTAAATCACCATTTTGGAGAGAGATATGTCCTGAAACAAAGAGATGTTCAGAAAACATCCCTATTCATTGTGGGTTGCATATAGTATCTAACATACGTCAAATTATGAATCCTCCATCTCCAACTATAGATCTCTATTTTCAAGTCACCTTCCTTCCATCTTTAACTGTATTGTTCAAGCATCATTTTATTTTATTTTATGTTTTTAATCTACAAATATTTTTATTTGATCGTATGTTTTGTTATACTCAGGTGATAACATTGAATTATTTTTAAAAGACTTATTTTACCTTCTTTTTTTTTTTCATAGCTCAAACAGAGTTGTTAATAGTTAAGTAGTTAACACGGAGGATGGGCTTTGAGATCTTGGGCCTATTAAATTGTAGTCGAGAAGTTGGATTGTACGGTTAGTACTGTGCTTTCCCTTTTCCTTTTATTATATATATATATATATTTTATTCATAAAAAAAAAAAAGTAGATATGAAGAGTTACATCAACTCATACATCTTATTAAATCAAGCATCTAGACTTTTTTATTTATTATATCGTGAATAAATATGAAATACAAATGTGCTATGTAAGCTAAAATATTTTCAATTAGAAGTGAAACTAAAGTAAGGTTGTAGATAACATTTAATATATGAAATGTTTTAACATTATCGCAAAGGTAACATAAAATGGAAAAAAGAAAAGAAAAGAAAATTTCGTCAAAGAAAAAAATATATTTTTATAAATGTTAATTTATTAATGAGTAAAGTTTTTTTCTTCATATAAACTAGTAATTTTTTTCATGATGATAAGAAAGTGTAAATCCATCATTTTTAAAATAAGTAAATAATAAATACTCATGATAATTTAAGGAAAGGTTTGTGTACTTAAGACCTAGGACGAATCCAAGAATTTAAGTAGAGAGAAATTAGAATTTTTTTTATAAAAATTGAAAATAATTTTTTTAAAAAAAAATTAATGTAAAATTTATAAAAAAAAAAAAAAAGAAAGATAAAAAGTAGATATAAAATTTGTCAATTTTTTTAAAAATTAAGTAAAATCTGTCATTATGTAATATAAGAATAAAGTAATAGAATAAAATTTATAAAATTTTAAAAAATTATAAATGAAAAGTATCAAATTAATTTATTAAAAGTAAAATTTATAAAAAATAAATAAAAATGTAATCGGATTAAATAACTAACAAATAATAATTATTGTGCAACTCATAGAAGAGCACAAAAAAAAAAAAAAATGATAAACATTACTAGTATAATTTTTCGCTTCCTAATCAAAACATATTTTCTTTGAAGGGTAAACGTCCCCGTATACTTTTTTTTTTTTTGTTGTTGCAATGACATTTTTTTTGTTGTTGAACGTCCCCGTATACTAAATGGCACGGTTGTAATAAAGGTTGACTAGTCATGACTCATGATGAGTACCCGGGCATGTGATGTGGCCAAGTGTCCTATCTTATCTTTCACCCAACTTGTGTTTGTTCTTTGGTTCTCTCTTACTAGAAACACTTGTAAATTCGGCTTCCCTGACCCTGCCTCGTAAAGTTAATCTATAATCATTAATGAAACGTACAGTTGTTAACCCTCTCCCTTTTAAATATACTGCATTGCACGTGTAACACTTTGATGTTCGTTCTAGTATATTTGTTTTTAACAGTACTTATGGGTATTCTACACTTTTTTCCATCACAAGCCATGAACCTGATATCTTGCTTATGAAATGTTTTCCTTAATTTAATGGCGCTGCTAACTAACAAACAAACCTAGCTCCGTCTCGGAGGATAGTTCATGGTAGGTGGCAATGATGTAACCGAAGAAACAGCAAGTGGGATTGTGGGCTGTCCAATTGCACAAGCTTTGGGAACCGGGTCGGATCGGATAAGAATAGAATGTGGCCCACTTCTGTTATGCTCTCTATGGCCCAGTCCCATGTCTTTTCAAAGCCGTTCAAAACTATCCAATACGTACCTTTTTTCTTAAAATAAAAATTAACGCTTAGTCACTTTATTTTTCAATTTGTTTGATAATGATAAATACTACTACAATTTAAAAGGAATGAAATAAATATTACACAGTAATACTAGCGTCTAGCACTAGCAGCACCATCTTTCTGTCAATACGGTTAGAGAATAATTAGGTGAATGGATTGGGAAGCAAGTAAACACTTCTCACGACTCTTCTTCCTTCTTCTTGTCACAACCACAATGTTGTAGTGTCTGTCAATTAGTTAGTGAAAACTGATACAATCAGATTTTTGTTTTTTTAATATATTGAATCAGAAAGGAATGAAATACATATAATATACTTATGTAAACAATAAAACAGAGCTTTTATTTCATTTCATACTTCAAACACATTCGTAATCATTTTTGTAATTTTTTTATTAGTTTAATACAGTTTTATGGTTTATAAGTTCAATTAAATTTCTTTCACTGCTGTTATATTCTTCCACTTTTCTTCTCATCATTCATTGTCATCCTAGTATTTTTCTTGTTACCTTTGTTTCCATTTAATTACTACCTAGTTCTAGATGCACATGCTATATTTCTTGTCCTTTATCTATAAAAAAAAAAATCATGTATCTCGTCTTCTATTTTGGCAAACTAAACACACACACAGACATAATTCAACGAGATTCATTGAGAAATGGTATTTTGTAACTGGAAAAACCTCGGACAGAGTTTCCTACCAATCTACCATGTACCAACCAAAGCCATTCACAGCCTCAGAAGATGTCGTATCGGGAAAAGTGAAACCTTTTCATTTTTGCTCCGCTTTTTAGTACTTAAAGTTGTGTGACAAAATGGAATTGATGCCTTGCATTGAAAAATATCTCTTCTTCCCTGTCCCATTCAGCCACACAAACAATGAACCACCATTCATTAATTCAAAGTAAAATCTTATTGGCCTTTCGATCTATAGATATGTCTCCCTGCCGTCCACGCTCAAATATGGAAAATTAAGGCATGTGCATACCTTTTTAGTGGTCATGGCTCATTAGGCAATCATGGCCCTTCTTTTAATTAGTACTACTAATCTACTCTATATAATAGTGATTGTCTGATTGATTGGAAGAATCAGATACTAGTACAATAGCAGTTCGATAACTTGTAGGTTAAACCAAAAAAAGCCATAATCATGCTTGATTCCCCTTCACGTTAAGTAATGGGACATCACCATACAAAACCCCTTATAATTGATTCCACGTCAAAATAAGATTAGTCCAAGTGTTGAGATCAATGACAAGCTAAAAAAATAGGATATGGTAGTTCCGCCAACCGTTTATTGAGAAGCAGTGGTTATCATCTCATTATTGAAACTAAGAACCAAACACAGCCATTGCGGTGCTCTGCGAAAGAAATTATGAGATTAAATTGAAGGGTACCAAATGTGCAGTCCATTTCTACATTAAAGGCCCAGCTAGCAGCATGCTTGCATGTATTTAATGTTAGTTAAACCATGATAATGTAATGTAACACACATCATAGATGCTTTTCTGGCATGTCTATCGTCGCTTGCGATAAGGTCAAGGGCCCTATTAAAGGGATCCTATTAAAGAATAAAAAAATAATAAGAACTTTTAGGGGCAAGATTAAGACTTGGTTTTCTACTCTCTTTCTACGATTAAAAAATGTTAAACAAACAATAATAATAATAAATTAAAAGACAAAATTACAAAAATCTTCCAACTTTTAATATAGAGTTTTTAAAAGTTCTATTTTCATTTTAGATTTTTAAAATGTTTAACAGATATATTAAAGATATTCATTAGCATTTGCATCGTGTATATTCGTAAGTTATAATTTATTGGTTCATATTATAGATTAAAATGATGGGAAATGTTTTATAGATTCAAGAGTTTATAATTCACTAGTAGTTTTAATTTTTATTCCTTTATACTCAATTACCCATTAAGATAGAACTAGTAGCAGGATATTTGAATAGTTTGTAAGCAGTGAAAAGTTTAAACTTCTTTAGCATCATTATTATACAAAAAAAAAAAAGTTTAATTATATAAAATTAAATATTTATCTTTTTTTTAAATGCACAAACTAAAATACTAAAATTTTATTTGTCGGCAAGAGTCGGGGAAAAGAATTAAAGAATAGCCATATTCGGTATTCTCTGCATGCATGATACTTCCATTTCAATTCATCTTCCCCTGTTATGTTTACTTACACGATGGGTAGACCTTAAATTAAAACACTCGAATCATGTTACATCGTCTACTAAATAAAGATAAACAAAAGGAAAGTGCGTGGACGGATATAGTTATCAATCTAGCTAGCTAGGAATACTAAGTTAATTTGAAGAATATTGTCTTTATCAAAGCACATGATTACATGAATGTTAGTGGAAAAAGAGACCGATTACAGCTAGATCTTATTCTCAATTACTCCCTCCTCCCAAAATGAATGCATTATTAGACTTTGTTCTAAATTAATTGATGTTTTTAGTTTTTAATGAAATGTTTAAATTGTAGTTTTAAGTTTATCTTCTAATAAATATTTTTGTCTTGAAAGACTTAATAATGCATTTATTGAAAAGTAAGAAAGAAAACAGAGACAATTTAATAAAATTGTTCAATAATAAATTTTATTTTATTGAAATACTTCATCTGTTCTATTCCATTTTAATTGTAGTTTTCATTTTCACAAAATATTTTAAAATAATTAAAATTTATACTTTTTCAATAAAATATTTAATATTTTATTTCTAATTTATCCTCACATAAATTACATCAATTGTACACCATCGTCTTGAATGTCTCTTCATTTTTTAACCATTCTTTATTCATTCTTAAAAATAGTTATACATCTCTCTATATAATCATACTTCTCTCCATGGCCATTATTTTCTGCTTAAGTTACTGCGTCAATGTGCCATTATGACCAATGTATTGCTGTGAGAGTCATTTTAGTAAATTTAATCCAAAAGTATTAAATTTATTATTATTTTTAATCTACGTGAACAAACTTAAACAACACTAAAAGTGAAATGGAAAGACTACTTAGTTTTCTTAATTTGTGTGAAACAATTCTAAACCTCGCTCATTTTTGAAAGTAAGTATGTATTATTCATTGAAAATTGTAGAGAAATCTTACACCAAATACCACTTAAACCAAATTATTGTCTTAAAACAAATATTGATGCAATAAAATGACACAAAATAATGTGCTTTATTTCTCCGATATAGTACCAGTAACTCGATCCTCCTTTAGGTCTTGTTTTTCTTCTTTTTTGGTTTTAATTTGGGTTTATGCAAATGTTGATTGTCTATCATTTAACAAATCAATGATTATAATTATCTAAAATGTAAAGAAATAGAGGTGCGTGAAAGGGAAATACAGATTATAATGGGAGAAATTAAAAGACAACTTTTATGAGAAAGATGTTTATTCACTTATCCATCCCCATTACGTGAAATATAATCCATTCGCTTCCCATTTAAAAGTCAAAAGAATGCCCTTTACATTGTTTTTTCCTCTTCGAATGGTAATTTGTCAGATTCACTAAACACGGGAGAAAACTTTGTTTGCCTATTGATGAAAGAGACAATAACTTCATAGTCAAAAGGGACATTGCAAGGAACGTTGTAGGAGAACTATAACATATACTTGCACAAATACTTTCCCTTTTTTCGCCCCTTATATTTCTTTCTTCTTACATCAATTAACACATTTTTGTTCTATCATTTTTTATTTTATTTCACCGACAACCCAAAAATGAGGTGTACAAAGATGATTTTCCTAAAATTGAATATGCAAACAATTTAACCATCTGAACAAGGTGACTTTTCTTTCTACATTTGCTTTTACTTTTTGAATTTTTTTTTAAATAAAAAAAAGAAAAGAATAACATTGTAATGTACACACCTTTCCGGAGTAAACTACAACGTACATTACAGTATACTGTATTTGATTAGGAGTATATATATATATATATTAATAACATTAAATAACAACACAAGTGAATTTCATATATGTTTGATTGTGCCTTTAGTTATAGACTATAGCAACAGAAGAGTTTGACTTCTAGGTAAGTAGCTGGTGAAACTTTCAATTCAATGGCTATAAGTTGGATAGCATCCGCGGCCTGCTGCAGATCTAATTTAGGGATACCCTTGTCGTCCATGCTTTGACTAAAGACGAGTACTAATATAATGTGCCCAATCATCCCATCTTGCATGACAATCTGTGTAGTATAGCTAGGTTGCAGAGTTTTCATCTCAAAATCAAATATTGAATGTTGTTCACGAGAGTATCTAGTATCTACTTAACTTCATTACTAGTAGGCAGAGAATAAGATTGGGTAGCTTTCGGAATCACCGAAAAAAGCAATACTAGTCTTTGATTTGTTTTGGTTCATTTGACTTGTGTAGCATCTAGCTAGTACTAGCTAGCATATATACGATTTTGATTTTCACATCACACATGAGGAGAGAGAAATGGACCAAGCTGTAATCAATTAAACAGCTAATTATTATAAAGAGTTTGTTTACCTAATAAATAAACTCCAGAATAATACTGCAATTTCCTAACTTGTTTACTTCTTTCGATATGATACTGTACTTGTTTACTACAGTACTCCTGTTTAACTTTTAATTAATAATTATGAAGGTAATCATAAACATGCCATATAAACTTGGAGTTAGGAGTATGGTTTAAGCAATTTGATTTTTGTCTTGTAAAGTAGAGTACTATAGTACTACTACTTTGATTTATCCTGTTAATTAGAGGAAATACCAAACACATGGATGAATGGGCCCAAGTTTGAGCGGGAAAGTTACGGCATGAATAATAATGTCAAGATTCAAAGAATTGAAGGCATTATTCCACCAAAGAAAAAACAACAAGAGCGTACTACAACTTACTGTTCTCCACTACTTGCTGCAATTTTACAGTTTACAATACAAGTGATAATTCATCAAATAATTCTCTTTCTGAATTTTGATACAACTTGTGTTGTGGGTGCTTTACAGAGAGGATCCACCTCAGCAACGCTACTGGTTAATGAGTCAAATTGGACCCCACACATTCTCGTCCGTGAAGATTTTTGTGCAGCGAAATGGGTCCCACTCATCCAAACTTTAAGTTCACGGTTTTATGATTGGACCATGAGACTGGTTTACCTGTGCTCGGGTCCATCGCAGAGGAGAGTAATTCCACCAATCGCAGTCCTACTTTAGTTGACCAGACTGAATTCATTATTCACCCACATCGTGGGTTTAAACAAGTCACAGCATTTCTTGTTGGGGTAGTAAATCAAAATGCAAGCATTTACTATATTCAACTTTAAATACTACAGTAATATTTAATATTTCTAAATTAATTATTAAACGAAATACACTACTGTACTATTTAATTTCTTAACATGTTTGTCTTATATTTCATATAAGAGAAATATTACTATTTCACTTGGAAGATATAAATGAATCACAAAACCCAACAAAATTGGAAGCGTGTGAAAAATAGGTTAACTTTTTTTTTCCTCTTGAAAGTAAAAACTACAATTCGGATATTATAAATCTCTAGAAACTTAGCTTCTTGATTCGATTTGAATTTTTGAAATTAGAAAAATCTAAATAAATCAAGAACGAGTATCTTAAACCTTCCCCTTTGTCCAACTAAATGTTGTTACTTGCTACCCATATTTTTATTGGATGTAGTTTTTGGCAACGTCTTAAACCAACACAATGTGAATTAAATGTGACAAAACGAGTTCTTTATTTTTCGCCCATCCCTTTCTCTTTTCTTTTCTTCAGAATTGAAGACCAACCAACTGAGATTTATAACAAAAGTAAACACCGAAATTGGTTTATATAAAAAATTATTTCACTCAATATATATATATATTTTTAAAAAAATCATTAATAATTTATTAATATTACAGACATGATATATTTTAATCCTTTAACTTTTTTTTTTTTTTTTGCATATAGTTAATTCCTAAAAAAACGTACTAAATTAGTCTTTGAAAAGTAATTAATAATTGAAATTGATTTCAGAAAACATTAACTAGTAAAATAGATTTATAATTTATAGGAATGAAAACAGGTCGATGGCAGGGAAACTTTGAGAACAAAAAATCAGAAAGGATCGAAAATGACAATTGACCAAGCCAAATACGAGTATCATTTATTTTGATCCAGCCAGCCTAAAAGTAAAAGCCTCGCAATCGCAGGACCAAGACCAAGTTGGAATAGGATCCCAGTCCCACCCACCTAAGTTTCACTTCCCTCCTTCGCAATTAATTCGCATCACATGACAATAATAAACCCTTTCCCTTCCGTAACTTTAGATTCACAAAATGCCAAATTACTGAAATTACACTTCAATATGTTTTTATAAACGAACATTATTCTATTCGTATTTAACTCATTATTTTATTTTATATTTTACATTCTTCAATTTATACAGTAAATCGTATAACCGTTGAAGTGCATCTCTTGTAAATATTATTATTTACTATTATCCTAAACGTTGAAGTATCTCTTGACGTTTCTATTAAGCCAGCCTGCGTTTGGTTTCACTTTCAAGTTTCACCAAACCAAAACAAAACAAAGGCATATAGCGGTATAGCCGCCAAAATCCATACACTGCCTAACGTGATTTACCGTAGCAGGCAATGCTTAATGATTATGGCATTATTTAAATTTATTTATCTTTAAAATAAAAACTATACCCACTACGGCACTAAGCAGTAGAGGCGCCACGCCAATATATACATATGCTACAGCCATGCCAAGTTGTGCTTCCATTCCAAACAAATCTCTCTGTATATACATTTTTTTTCTCTCAGAGGGAGGGCTTCCATCATCACCGGTTGCTTGCTTGCTAAAAAACAACAATGTGTCATCATTATTAACGATACACAGCTTCTTTTATTTATTCACAAATAAATAAACAAGCAGTGACCGTTTTCCCTTGTTCCGAGGTGACAAGACAATATGGGTTGCACCGAAAACAGACAACCGAAGGTTGCTGTTTTTCTCTTTATTGTGTTTTTGTTTAGTTGCGAGCGGGTTTGGGGGCAGACATCGGCTGTTTTTGGCTGCGATGTTGCGAAGAACCCGGCTTTGGCGGCTTATGGATTCTGTGACAAGTCACTGTCGGTGGAGGAGAGGGTGGGTGACTTGGTGAAGAGGCTAACATTGCAAGAGAAAATCGGAAACTTGGTGAACTCTGCGGCGAGTGTGAGTAGGCTTGGCATTCCCAAGTATGAATGGTGGTCTGAGGCTCTTCATGGTGTCTCCAACATTGGACCTGGGACCCACTTTTCAACTCTGGTGCCTGGAGCCACCAGTTTTCCCATGCCTATTCTCACTGCCGCATCATTTAACACTTCGCTCTTTCAGGCCATTGGAAGAGTCAGTCACTTTTTTACTCTCTCTGTCTTCATTTCCTTTTTTTTTTTTTTTTCTTTCCCTTTCAATATGCAGTTATTTACACAGGTGGTTTCATCAGTGAGGTTAGGAGAAGTCGATGAATGGGTGGGTGGGGGTAGTTACAAAGTTGGTTTTTTTTTCCACTCTCTCGACTTTTAGGTGATTAAGCAATACAATAATAAATGAAACAAAAATTTACCGTGAGTTCCCAGGTTTGAACCTGCAGAATTTGGATTTAGATATTTATGAGTTTTTCCCCCTTTTTTCTAGCTTGCATATTGAAACTAAGGTGAATTGCGGTAATTTCAGGTGGTTTCAACGGAAGCCAGAGCAATGTACAATGTGGGGTTGGCCGGTTTGACTTATTGGTCACCAAACATAAACATATTCAGAGATCCGAGATGGGGAAGGGGACAGGAGACACCAGGAGAAGACCCTTTGTTAAGTAGCAAATACGCAACAGGATACGTGAAAGGTCTGCAACAAACTGATGATGAAGACTCCAACAAGCTCAAGGTTGCTGCTTGTTGCAAACACTATACAGCCTATGATTTGGATAACTGGAAAGGCATTCAGCGTTACACCTTCAATGCTGTGGTAATCTACTACATTACATACATTGATTCAAAACTCAACAAGTTAATGTGATGTGCATGCAGAAAATTCATTTTTTTATTTGCTGAATTTGTTAGGTGACACAACAAGATTTGGATGATACATTCCAACCACCGTTTAAGAGCTGTGTGATTGATGGGAATGTTGCCAGTGTCATGTGTTCCTACAACCAGGTTAATGGAAAACCAACCTGCGCAGACCCTGACCTCCTTAAGGGGATTATCCGAGGCCAATGGAAATTAAATGGGTATCTTAGAACTCTCCTAATTAATTCCTAAATCTTGTATACTTGGGGTAGGGTTAATTGATCATGTTTGTTGATGTAGTCCTTACAGTGTTATGAATGTGTGGTGTATGCAGATATATAGTTTCTGACTGTGACTCGGTAGAAGTGCTTTTCAAGGATCAGCACTACACTAAGACTCCAGAAGAAGCTGCAGCCCAAACCATTCTGGCAGGTAACAAAATCTACTTCCACATTCATTTGGTAATTTCTGGTTTGCACAACCACAACTTATGTTTGTAATATGTAATGTTTGATTTCACAGGGTTGGATTTGAACTGTGGAAGTTATCTTGGCAAATATACAGAAGGGGCAGTGAAGCAAGGGCTTTTGGACGAAGCATCCATTAACAATGCTGTCTCAAACAATTTTGCCACATTGATGCGTCTTGGTTTCTTTGATGGTGATCCAAGCAAGCAACCTTATGGAAACCTTGGTCCAAAGGATGTGTGCACTTCAGAGAACCGGGAGCTTGCCCGTGAAGCTGCAAGGCAAGGGATTGTGTTGCTTAAAAATAGTCCAGGATCATTGCCTCTCAGTGCCAAAGCCATTAAATCATTGGCAGTTATAGGGCCCAATGCTAATGCTACCAGGGTCATGATTGGAAACTACGAAGGTATCCAAATTTCCTGCTCTTATACTAGGCCTCATAGATATATCGAATTTGATAAACATATCAAATAGTATTTCTCTGTAGAAGTACCAAACTTATATAACTGTAGGCCAAATTTATCAAATAGTTTCTTACTATAGCTGAACACTTTATCATCTCTACCTCGTGCTTAACATCACATTTGACCAGTTCCTAAAATTTTGCAGGCATTCCTTGTAACTATATATCCCCCTTGCAAGCCCTAACAGCCTTAGTTCCTACGAGCTTTGCTGCTGGATGTTCCAACGTGCAATGTGCGAATGCAGAGTTAGATGATGCCACACAGATAGCAGCATCTGCAGATGCAACAGTTATTATAGTTGGTGCAAGTCTAGCTATAGAGGCAGAAAGTCTTGACAGAATTAACATTCTTCTTCCAGGACAACAGCAACTTCTAGTGAGTGAAGTTGCTAATGCATCCAAGGGACCTGTGATTCTTGTCATAATGTCTGGTGGGGGCATGGATGTGTCCTTTGCTAAATCTAATGATAAAATCACAAGCATTCTATGGGTTGGCTACCCTGGCGAAGCTGGTGGAGCTGCCATAGCTGATGTGATTTTTGGGTTTTATAATCCAAGTAAGTCAGTCATTCACAGTCTCCCTTATATAAAAAAAATTCCAATCCTATAATGAATCATTAATGATGATACAACTTTGACACTGATGGATGATTTCCTAATGCAGGTGGAAGGCTACCCATGACATGGTATCCACAATCATATGTAAACAAGGTACCAATGACAAACATGAACATGAGGGCAGATCCTGCTACAGGTTACCCTGGTAGAACATATAGATTTTATAAAGGGGAAACTGTTTTCTCCTTTGGAGATGGAATAAGTTTCTCAAGTATTGAGCACAAAATAGTTAAAGCACCCCAGTTGGTGTCTGTTCCTCTAGCAGAGGATCATGAATGCCGATCCTCAGAATGCATGTCACTTGATGTTGCTGACGAGCATTGTCAAAACCTGGCCTTTGATATTCACCTTGGGGTCAAGAACATGGGGAAAATGAGCAGTAGCCATGTAGTGTTATTGTTCTTTACTCCTCCTGATGTACATAATGCTCCTCAGAAACACTTGTTGGGTTTTGAGAAAGTGCACTTGCCAGGAAAATCACAAGCACAGGTTAGGTTCAAGGTAGATGTTTGCAAAGATTTGAGTGTGGTTGATGAGCTTGGCAACAGGAAAGTTCCACTGGGAGAACATCAGCTTCATGTTGGAAACTTGAAGCATTCATTGAGTGTGAGGGTTTGAAACAAGTCTTCAACTCCTCTGCACTGATTTTTTTTTTTTTTTTGCCTTTTTTCCTCGTTGGTTTCCTTAAAAGAATTCTTCTAGGGGACCAAAAATAAGTCAGAGGTAACTAACAAAATTCTCTGATTTGTACTATCATATTCAAATCAAAATTTGGAAACAAAACCAAGTTTTCCTTAGAGCCCACATTATATGATTTGAAAACGTAAAAGTGAGTATTGTTCTATAATTCGCAAGCAGTAAGTATCTCTATTTAGAAGTTCTATTTTGTACAAAAATAATCGTGTAGAAGACCATTACGGGCAATGCTTGTCTCCATGAAGAGCTTCCAAATAGGACCAATTATAATTTATAAGAGCAAACTATTTAAGGAATGCAATCCCAAAGGCCATAACTTAAAAGTTGAACTATTCGGCTACTATAATTTCTAGAGTAGGGAGGGCACTGCTTTGCAATTAACATATTTATACATACATTTCTCAATTTTCATTAAACATCTACGAACTGCTTTGCAATTAATATATTTTAAATTCAACATGTAACCAATAAATAAATCTGACTATTTATTAGAATAATATTATATCTAATAGGCTATATTAATGATGTACCGACACACTGTTCAAAAGGTTTTTTATTTTTTTTGAGAGACCGTTCAAAAGGTTGTTCATCCTAAAGTTTACCTTAATTTGGTTACTATTCCTATCAAATATTCAAAATTATATTATTATATTATTCGTCTGTGATTCTTATTATCTTTGTAAACTGAGTCAATTTTCGATTCCTAATACACATATCGAGGTTCAATCAAGAATACAAGCAAAAATGTAATATTAAACCAAAGTTAAAAAAGTTATACATAAGAATTATTCCGAAAATATTATCAGTTACTATAAGAAGCACATTATTAATTTCACGGAGAAATATTTGAAGAGTAAAAACTAAAATACCGAGAGAGAGAGAGAGAGAGAGAAAGAAACAGAAACAAAACTTAGCTCGACATTCCAACTAAAATCGCGGTTGCTAATTATTTGTGAAAATCATGGTTGAAAACTTGAAATAACCTTATTTAATACAAGACAAAAAGGCTAAAGCACATAAAAAAAAAAAAAAGAGAGAGAGAGATGAAACGCTGCCTAGTGCTTAGCATGTGGAAGGAATCCTATACTTTTGAAGCGCAGCAATGAAATGATGAATGTAGTTATTATGAAGTTCCTGAGAACTGAAAAGCTTGGCCATGTCCTTGGCATTCTGTCTGAGAGTAGCCCCCTCTTGATCCACAATTGCGAACCTCAATGTCTTGGCCACAGAGTCCCTGTTAAAGGAGCCATCTTTGTCGTTCCTTGGCACTTCAATGGCAACTTTTTTTTCCTCTAGCACCCTTGAAAACAGGACTTGGTCAAGCAAATAAGGCAAAGTGACAAGCACATGCCCAAAATGAACCTTCTCAATGGCAGAACCAGAGCCACAGTGACTCATGCAGCCCCCAATAGCCCCATGAGCCAAGATCTTAAGCTGGGGTGCCCATGTCTTCCAAACAATCCCACGATCCTTGGTTCTTTCCTCAAGCCCCTCCGGCAACTCAAGCACACCCTCTTCGAGATTCTTCAATGCCCAAAAGAAAGGCAACCCTGAAAGCTCAATGCCATGAGCCAACTCAGTGAGGTCCTCCTGACTCAGCTTCAACTCGCTCCCGAATCCAATGTACACCACAGACGAAGGGTTTTGTGTGTCCAACCAGTTCTTGATTTTGACCCAGTCAGGGTTGTTGTCTTCCTCTTGAACATCCCTAATATGCATGGATGGTGGAAGCAACCCCACTGGAACCACAGGCACCTTGTAGTTACTCTCAAGGTAATCCAACCACTCACCTTCAAGCTCTCTGGAGGTTCTGAGAAGAAAAAGGTCACAGCTTGAATAGGCTTTGTTGAGATCAAAAGAAGCCCTTTCTCCGGTGTCCTCATCCTTGGTAATTTGCCATGCTCTTATGAACTCGTAAGGCCTCAGATGAATGGTTGTGGTGAAAGGAAGCCACGTGGGAGGACCGCAAATGGTTTCGATGGAGTAATCCTTCATTTTGTCCTTGGGTGGATCAAAGAAGACTTTGTTAAAAGCTGGGGTTATGTTGTAATGAGCACAAGGGATGTTGAGGCTCTTTGCTAGTGGGGTAACCCACGCAGCTGCAAAGTCGTAGAAAACCCAATCAGGTTTTGAACTTTGAAGCAACTCAGCAACGGCGTCTGAGAGGCCGTCATAAGCCTTCTTCAGGAAACAGTTCTTTGTCGCCGGAATGTCCATTGTGCTCTCTGCGCCTTCTGGGAGATGCTCCACGTGTGGCAAGGGTAGCCTCACAAGTTTGATCAATGGTTCTAAGCTTTTCGGGGTTTTGGGCATTCGATCAATGTTTTTGGGGCTGTTTATGAAGGTAACAAAGTGACCCTTTTCAGCCAGAATCTTGGCCATTTCGAAGTAGGGGTATATGTGACCCATGGCCAGCCATGGTAGCATCACAACGTGAAGACTCTTCTCAATTTTCCCATTCCCATTACATGAAACCGAATCCATCACCGTTTTCTTGTTTCACTTGGGTTTCGGGTGTTAGGAATAAATAATCATCGTGCCTAGATTGTGTGACTATATAAATACGAGGAGGGAGGACAAAGATCTCAAATCAGCAGCAAAACAAAAAGTGACAAGTATCTCAACTCTCACGTGACACTGCCATGAGCATTACCTGTTTTTTTATTTAATGGAACAGGTTCTACCATATAATAATATTACACAAAGAAGATAGAAAACATCATGTCGTGCAACTCGCACCTAATATAATAATATTACAATTCCTTCACGAGTTCTCGTGGTCTCTTCAAAATTATTTAGAACGAAATTAGAAGCGTGCCACGAGGACCACGCAGCTATTATTTTATTGAGCCGCTCTCCTGCCTTTGTATTTTATGGAATTTTGGTGCCTAATTGAATTAGAATCAATATATAGAAGTCATATTTGATTTTTGTGAATATTTTTTTAAATTATAATTTAGTAATTTTTTTTATTAATTATTAAGCTTAACATTCATTTATCTTTCTTCTTCTTTTTCTATGTCTTTCCAAAATTAAAGTTCCCTTCTATTTCAATTTTTCAAAATCAAACATTCACTCTCACTCTTAGCAATAGCAACAGTGACAGTGTGAGGCTGTCATCGGTAAAGAAGAGGTTAAACATGTCGAAGCTCAATAGATTTTGTTAAAGAAGTATGTGAATGCTTAAGCGGTAGAGATAGAGAAAATCGTTAAGGAGACCTGTGATAATACTTGATGTATTGTCTCCGTCACATGCCGCCACTGTAGCACGTCCTCAATATCAAATGTAGAAATAATGAAAAAGATCGTTCCAACAAATGACTGTGATAAATTATTTTAATTATTTTGTAATTTGGATTTTTTAACTAAGATTAGTAAATAATTTAATATGAGTAATCATATTAATTAGGATTTTCTCAACAATATCATTAGAAAAATTCAAAAAAAAAGTTAAATCCATAGTTCAGTTCCACCTTTAACTGATGGATAAAAGTAGATCTCATGCATTTCATTTCTTTCATTTATGGAGATCATCAAATTTGATTAAAAATTTCACATTAAGAAACTCATAAATAAAAATAAAAATAAAATCCAATCAAATTTCCATTTTTAGTTTATATATTTGATTTAATTTTCTTGTTTATTTGATTTTTTTCATTGATGCAAAATTAATAATTACATAACTAACTTACAAAATATTAAATTTTAAAAAATATAAATTGAGTATTCTCATTAATTGATATATCTATTAATTATTTGTCCACATGTATCAAGATTTCAGTATCTTTCGAAATACAAAGGCTTTGAAGAATTTGCCTATTTTACTTCCCTTTGTTAATCTTTTAATATAAACATTAAAAAATAGTTATTGAAAATAAATGGCTTAATAGCCAAATAGGCCTTTTTATGTTGGGCATTCTAACGGATGATAATGAATTAGGTATGGTTAGGTATTATAGTGCCTGTTTCGTTTCAAAAAAGTATAAAAAAACCTAATTAGACATGAAAAATAATATATTGAAATTAATTAATTTATAATTATATATTAAAAATTAAAAATAAGACATAAATAAATATAATATTTTGACTTTATTATTTAAATTAATTTTTTTATATTTTGTAAACACTTATCTTCATAATTTATATATTATTTTGATCCACTAATACAAATAGAAATTAAAATGTGATAGAATATTAAAACTAGCATATAAAAAGAATAATTAAAATAAAAAAGAAATAATTAAACAACATTAATTGAATAATTTAAATAATAAAATTATAATTATATCAATTAATATATATATAAAAGGTGTTGGACGGAGTGAGACAAAGCGAGATGGATACTATGGTACTTGTATCTGCATCCATTTTCATGAAATTTTACGGATAAATATCCGTCTCATCCCCATCCCCAATATACGAATAACAACTCTATTTATATATTTTGTTGGATATCCATATTTAATTGAATATTTAATTAGGTTATTTTTATCGATTTAAATTAATTCTGATGAAAAATCCTAATTTTAATGTTAGCTTAGGATGGAGAAAAGAAAAAAAAAAACAATTTTCGTTTTCAAAATCATATGCTACTTATTTATAAAGTTCACAAAATTAGTTTTAATTAACCAAAAAGACACCATTAGATAATTTTTACATATAAAAAAAAATCAAAATGAATAATTTTTAACATATTAGCTCTAGAGTTAACCCACAGTTTGGTCCCTAGAAGTGATACTCGGTGCATAAATTTAACTTTGGTTCCTCTGTCATCATAAAATGTTTCATTTTACACAATTTAGTCATCAATTTTTAGATATGTTTTACTTTTTAGTCCCATGTCGTCAACGTTTGTCACTTTATTGAGATGGAATTGTTTGACACGTTAAATGCACAACTATACCATTCAATCACGCCTCAAATGTGAAAATAAATTAAAAAATTACAAGGACTAATTTGTGGACAGAGATGAAGTTCTATAAAATGGAGAAGGATGACAATTGACAAAAATGGTGATTGAACTTTTGTTGGAATCAAGGTAAACCTGCTTACATTTCTTGAAATCAAAGCACTACCAAGATGCAATATTCTATCATAATCGTAAGCTTCATTTTCTACTAATACAGCAATCGCATCACTAGCTAGTTATGTTAGCTTCAACATTAGTAAACCCCAGAAATTGACTTGTCTTCAACACAACTATTTTCACATACTTGATAGTCTGACCTTTCCTCCTTTGATTATCACACCGTTTATATTGAAGCACTTTGTTGCAACAATTAAATCTTTACAAACACTATATGATCGTTGGATGTCAAAGAATTTTCTCTTGGACTTTCATTTTCATCAAGTTTTTCCTGATGCAAAAACACATCCATTGGTGAACAAATCTCTAGTTAAAGAACCCCGCGGTTCTTTTTTCTTTCATTCATTCATTCTGACTTTGCTACTTTTTTTTCTTAAGTTTCCTTTTTGAAATTTTTAATTGCAAGTGTTTTAAACTCAACAACAGATGAGCCTAATTATCTTGTTTATCAGTAAACACAAATTCTCCTTTCTTGCTAACACCAATAGGTTGAAAGATTGTAGAGGATGAAGCTGCTGCAACACTTTTTTACATTCCAATGTCTTCCTAACCAACTTCAGCTCCACCACTTGCATAATCCTCCTCTCCCTTAACTAGGTTTAATTTCTCCAATTTCCTCAACAAATTTGCCTCTATGTATTTCACTTTTTTTTTTCTAAACATTGTCGCATAAACTTTACTCTTGCAAATATTATTAGCAATATAGCTATTCATATCCAATTTATGCATTTGGTATATAACTCCCTTCAACTGTGGTCTCAACAATTACATCACTGTGGCCTCTTTCTTTAATGCTCAATTTATGCTCCAACTCATTTTGGAGGTTTAATTTATTAAAACTGGTAACTCTGCCTCCTGTCTCTCCCTGTGAAACTACCGCACCTTACTTCATGTAGAAATTTGGAACGCTCGCTACGGTTAGCGTTGTCAAACTATATGATCAATGGAGTTACTATGATAATGAAGTTAACAAAATTATCGGTGGAGTTTGGTAATTGCATTTGCATCACGGCCATTTTACTACCATAGCCTTATATGATCAATGGAGTGTCGGTGTTTATTGTGAAATTAATTCTTTCTATGCCATGCATGCCTTGATGTCTTTCAACTTTAGTCAATGCTTGAACTTTAACCAAATTAGTTTATTTCATAAAAAATAAAATGGTGAACTTGTAGAAAAGGAAAAAGGCCTGTTCCAGCAGCTAAAATTATGAAATACATACATATCATCCAAGGGAAGCAATGAAATCTTGAATGTATTGGTTATGGAGGTCCTTGTTGCTAAATTTCTTGCCCATCTCTTTAGCATTGTTCCTATAAGCAGTTCCCTCCTCTTCCACCATTGCCAATCTCAATGCCTTGGCCACTGAGCTTCTTGTGAATGACCCATCTTGCTCATTCCTTGGAATCTCAGTTCCCACTTTCTTCTCTTCCATCACTCTTGAATACAAAGCTTGGTCTAACAAGAAGGGCAACATCACAAGAACGTGTCCAAATAGAAGATTTTCAATCATTGAACCAGAACCACAATGAGTCAAGCAACCACCAACCGAGGCATGAGCCAAGATCTTAGGCTGGGGTGCCCAACTTTTCCAAACAACACCTCTCTCTTTGGTCCGATCCTCAAACCCTTCTGGCAACAACTCAACTGAGTCCTTCCTCAAAACCCAGAAGAAGGGCAAACCAGAAAGCTCAATTCCAAGAGCCAACTCATTGAGATTTTCTTGGCTGAGTTTCACCTCACTCCCAAATGCAATGTACACCACTGATGACCCTTTCTGTGTGTCCAACCATGCCTTGATTTGAACCCAATCGGGGCTGCTATTGTCTTCCTCATCAGAATCTCTCAACGGTGGAAGCAACCCCACAGGAACCACAGGCTTGTGGTAAAACTCACCAAGATAATCCAACCACTCCTGTTCAAGATCTCTGGAGCTTCTGATGACAAACATGTCACAACCAGAATTCGCTGTGTTGAGATCAAAAACAGGTGATGCACCTGTTTCGTTAACTTTGATATCTTCTAACAGCTTCCTTGCCTCATAGGGTCTTAGACCAATCTTTGTAGGGAAAGGAACCCACTTGGGAGGGCCATAGTAGTCCTCAGGGTTTGATCTATTGGCAGCATCACCAAGTTGTTGTTTGGGAGTGTCAAAGAAGCATATGCTCCATGCAGGGCAGGGACTGAAATAGGCACATTTAATGTTGAGGATCTTGGCCAGCTGTGGAATCCAGCTAGCTGCAAAATCATAGAAAACCCAATCTGGATTTGAAGTTTTGAGTACCTCAAACATAGGTTGTTGGAGAGCATCATAGGCCAATTTGAGGTAATAGAGTTTGTTGGAGGAAATGTCGGTTGTGGAGTCAGCATCTTCTGGGAGATGATTCTTGTCGATGTGGGGCGATAAGGCCAATTTGGTTAGTTTAACAAATGGAGATAAGGTTTGAGGGAGTTTAGGCAAGCGATCTATTATCTTAGGGGTGGATACAAGGGTGACATGATGACCCTTTTGTGCAAGGATCTTTGAAACCTCGAAGCAGGGGTATACGTGACCCATGGCTAGCCATGGGAACATCAAAACATGAAGAGCCTTATTAGATGGATCCATTCTTTGTATAAGGATAATAATAATATGTCATCCGTGTTGTGTTGTATATACTAGTATTATATAGGCAAAAATGCATAGACGGCAGCCAGGGGCAAGTGAACCGCGCAGCTATTATTTTATCCCTCTTTATACTAATAAAAAAAAGGATAAATTGTTCCCACCAAAATTGCATGATCTTATAATATTGCGCATCTGATTTTCAGATCCAAATGACTTGTTCTTTGAGTTACTTTATGATTTTTACTTCAAATCTACAGCATTTAATCCTATCAGAACATTTTACAAGGTCTTATCACGCACTATTATTATAGGGTTTTTTTTTTCTACTCAAAATTCAATCCTGAGAAATTTTATGTTGTCTCCTCCACGTGGTTCGCATGGTAAACAAACCTAGCAACTAATATTCATTTCAAAGATTGCATTTTTCTAAGAAACAAGTTCTGTGAACAGAGAAAGAAAGACAATACGACCATTAGTCGAATATTGGAGAGACAGTCCAAGCAAAAATAATCGGCCAATTGAAATTTGAAAACGAGTAAAAGCATTGTTCAGACAATGAATAGCATCAACGAGAAATAAATAATATTGAATCCCACATTAACACCCTTGGGAAACTTGTTCAAATCATCTTAAGAAGATAGCATTACTACAACATGTCAACATCTGATATAAATATTAACTTAGTAATTGGGGAAACTAACCAATGTCAACTTAGTTTCTTAATTGTAGCCTAACTCTTGACAAGCAACAACTCATTCACCAGTTTTTCCAAATTCAAAAAGGACGAACCATTATTAGTGTTGGTAGCTTCTTGTGCCAAATTCTTCCACTCAATTGCTTTTTTCTTCATCTCCTTACCCTTTTCACCCTCTAATAACTCCTTCACAAGCTTTTCCACTTGATCCCTTGTAACATTATCACTATCCATCTCCATACCAAAAGCCCATTCGCGACAAATATACCTGCAATTGAGAGTTTGGTCATTGAAAAAGGGACAACAGATCAGAGGCACCCCATTGGTTATGCTTTCAAGCGTGGAATTCCAACCACAGTGAGTCAAAAACCCTGCCAATGCTGGGTGCTTCAAAACTTGCTCTTGAGGACACCAACCCACCAATAGGCCTCTGTCTTTGGTTTCTTCCACAATATCTGGTGGCAAAATTGAGGCTTCACCTTCAACTAAATCAGGCCTAATGACCCACAAGAACTTTTTCTTGCTATTTGCTAGTCCCCAGGCCAATTCAACAAGTTGCTGGTGTCTCATGACAATAACACTACCAAAATTCACATAGAGAGCCGAATTGGGTTCCTGTGAATCCAACCATTTGAGACACTCGGACTCTTCTTTCCACAAATTACACTTAATAGTGTGAAATGTGGTCTCTGAAGTTTGATCAAGGAGCAACTCCAGTGGGCCTATGGTGTAAAGTTTAGGAAACATTGTGGAGAGTGCAGTGAGCACATCATGCTCCAAGGCATCAAAAGTTGGGAGAATAATAGCCGAAGATTTTGAAGTTGCTTCAATCTGTTCCACCACAAAGTTTAAAAGTATATCATTTGGATCTGTGGTGCGAATGATGGCAGGAAGGTCCTTCAGAATGATATTCTTCATGCCAGGGATCCAGTGTATGACAGTGTCTAAATGGCCATTTGTCAAATAGTTTGCATCTGTACTAAAACAAGATAGATCATAATATTATAATTATAATTATAATGATATTAATTTGAATGAATTGTATGATATATGGTGCCCACACACCTTGAAGTGGTGTTAGGCCTCTGTCCATGAGATTCTTGCATTCTTTGAAGCTGATGAAGGCTGAAGCACTGAAAGTCCAAAAGAAAAAGTTGGGTAGGCCAAAGTGGTGAGAAGCTTTGATTGTGAAGGACATGGCACCATCTGAGAAAATGCAAGTTAGTGGAGGGGTATGAGAATGAGAGTGATTAAGTTTGGAGATAAGGTTGAAGAAAGGGATAAAAGAGTGGTTTCTGGTAGAGTGACAGAGAGCTGGGATGCTTTGAGTTGCATCCAAGTTGGAGGGAGGTGGGAGACCATCAGGAATGGTCTCAAAGTGGAAATCTGGGAAGCCATTGAGGGCATCGGGGCCTATAGAGTTGAGGAGGCGTTGGTGATTGAACTCAGTGTTAACAAAGGTTATGTAGAAGCCTTTGCTGTGGAGGATCTTTGCTAGTTTCATAAATGGGTTTAGCGACCTTGTGATGGAAATGGGATCAGAAGAGCATGTGGCTGCTTCTTCTTGCTTCCTTCAACTCCAACTCTATCCATCTCTGACATGGGTTTATGAGGATCACTTCCATTTCCATGGGAAATAATAGCTAAATCCAAGGGTCAACATCCTCATCGCTGGATGCTATAAATGCTACCTGGCGCAACCTGCCACTAATTATTCTTCATTCAACCTGCCACATAAGTGGCCGTGAGTTAATTGCAATCATTGGACTCACTCAAACTTGAGATCAAGTTACACCATTATCTCGACATGATTTCTGCCAAATGATTTTTATATTATTTTAATTTACTAATTATTCAATAAAATTTTAAATTACAGATTCATCCGTTATTCGTATAAGTTGTTTTCTGTTTTCACGAGGAGGGCCTAAAATTAATTAAGGTCTTATTCATTATTGGATTCATCGATCACTTGTTCGTACAATTTTGGTTGTACGTACTACAGTAGTATTGAGTTGATGTATTTAGTTAATGGCGGAACATATGGTACGAATTTCACCATCAGTACCGGTCTTCAAGCCGATGTTAGCCATCTTGACCATAGACTTTGGAAATTCGCGTTTGAAATGTATGGCTGAGTCCTCATAGTCCTCAACAAAGGTCTTGGTGGAAGCATCACTCCAAAGCAATTGATCGGACTCCAGAATTCCTCTCCCATTCATCAAATTTTTAAAGTAAGATTTATCAAATTCTTCTGGACTACCGGTATCCAAGGCAACTCTGTTAGTGGCGCCACTGTTTTGCGGGCATTTTGCTCGTAGTTGCGGAAGAAATGAAGGGTTGATAGAAGGGTCAGGACCACCATTTCCACTGAAGTTGTACAATCTGTAACGGAAGAACTGGCAAGCTGTGGTACCAATCGTATGTCCACCTATATATGTTGTATATAAATCCGTTAACATTTGTTTGTCAAGTTAGTTAGTTCATGTCCATTAATTAAATAACTTGACAATACGGGGTATAGTACCAACAAGGGTGACGAGGTCTTGGGTGTCGAGACCCTTTGCTGCGAACTTTTGTTTTTGAACAGCAACAGAGTCAAAAGGGGCAGGTAAGTTGTTGGCATCTGAAGCCTGTGATATGCGCCCATCTCTGCGACCAGTAGCGACATCCCAACTCGGTCCATCACTCTGCCATGCAAATAAATTAATTAATTTGATGCATGCATATGTATATATATATATAATATTACTTACGAGGTCAACGGCATCACGAGCAGCAAGAGCAAGGATATCAGCACAAGAGACAACACCGGGGCAAGCAGCTTCGAGTTGTGCCTTAGCATCATCGATAACGTCGAACCCTTTTAAACCAAGGTTTGGAAGTGCTGTTCTCTCAGATCCAGCACCGGAAATGAGAACAGAAGCGTCACAACCATGCACAAAGCAATCATGGAAGTGCAACCGAAGTAACCCAGCAGCCAACGTAGGATCAGACTTAACATGGGATCGAACTGTGGACTTAACAATGGACTCAGCGTGTCGACATGTGCGGGAATAGAACCCCACACGCGTCCCACTTTGCCCATGCACATGCACTACTACTGTGATCTTCAACACAAACATTACCAATACCAACAAGTACAAACTACGTCCCTCCATTTTTACTTACTCAATCAGAGCGTGAAATACAATGTCATCAGGACCAGGTATTTATACACTGCATTCCGTGCGTTAACAAAAGGATTCAATTAATGCTCCATAGAGCAAGCTACCATGCTTAACTTCTTTTAATTAAACAACGTATTCAATTTTTATTTTCTGAATGAAAAAAAAAAAAAAGACCAACAACATTCTCTTAATACTTTTTTTTTTCCTAAAATTGATTTTTTTTATTTTGTTAACACTACTGAAAAACTATAAATACTATATGTTTGTATAACAATTATATTATAAAAAAAAATTACCAACTCAATATTTTCGTATCAATGGTAAAGATTTACTAATTCAGTATTGGTATTAATTTAGTCTCTGTAAGTCTAGAGTTTTTTTGACGTAAGAGTCTAGAGTTACTCACTTTTTAGTCCCTAATTTAAAAATAAGTAACTTTAAACTTTCAAGAACTAAATCATTAAAAAAAAAAAAAATTCAGAACCAGAGACTAAATTGTGGGTTAAAATAATAAAAAAAAGGTATACTTTTATTTTTTTTTAAAGTAAACAATTTTGAAACATTTATTTATACTAGAAATCAGGGACGGATATAGGAAGTTGATTAGAGATGGGTTAGATTTTTTTTAAGTATTTAAATATATAATTCCTAAAAAAATATATTTATTAAATATATAATTCTTAAAAAAATATTTATTAAATAATAAATATTATAAAATTATTTATGATTTTTAACCCTAAAATTAAAATTATTATTTTTATTTAAAATGATTGAAGAAGAAAATACATGTATTTATAATTTTAATTTTTTTTTTATCTCAAATACATTAATAATAATAATTTCACACTTAAAAAACAAACTCATTAGACTTTATAACAATATATATATATATAGAGATAAAAAACTAATAATTCACCAAATATAATTAGTCTAAATAATAATAATAATTAATAAAATTAAAATTATGAGATATTTGTATCATATCTATTAATTAATATATTATATATTTTTGAGTTAGATTATATATCAAAATATATTATTTAAAATATTATTAATATATAAATAATAATAATAATAATAATATATATTTTATTTTTATTTTTATTTTTATTTTAAAAATAAATAATTTAAAACCATATATTTATACCAAAAGTAAACGAAAGCAAATTTACATTTTGTATAGTTAGGGTCATTTATATAATTTGAAATTGTGGATAAGCACCAATAGCTAGCATGCTACCTTTCTATCTATTCTCTTCCTATTAACAAGCGAGTAAAAAAAATAATTACTTTACCTGCAACCTATTAAATTACTTATTTAATCCATAAGAAATTTGATTCTTGACAATGACATTCACATGTACAAAAGACGAGAAGTTAGGCTGATCACATCTTCTGTTTTGTACGTTGACGTCTGTAATATTGTAATATTGTAAATGTAATGCAGTGTAACGCAAATGATTCTGCATGAGGGTGCATTTTCCTTTGTTTAAACTTTAAAGGGTGGTTTCTTTTTCAATGTTTATTCTCATACACTTATTTTTTTCCATTTCATGTTTATATTCTTTTTTATCACATTACTTATTTTATCTGTCACTTTTTTTTTTCTATCAAACTCTTTCTTCCACCAATATATACACAACTTATTTAGACACACATATATATGAAAAATAAAAATAAAAGAGACAACTATAATTATAATAAAGTAATGATATAAAGTGTTAAAAAAGAGATAAAAATAAATAAATGACAATGAAGTGTATAAAATAACGAATACACAAAATGAGGTGCATCGTGTATGTTTTTAACTAATTGCAATAACTAACTAATCTTACTTTACATCAATTTTCAAAATAAAATTGCAGTTATACTTTTTAGTCTTACAAACCATCTCTGAATTGTTCTTTGCACAACTTTCATGTATAAAAACTTATTTGTTTATTTTATTAATTAAGTGATCAGTATATAGTCTTAACAAATCTTAAAATAGTGTATAATATTTAATTTTCATTCAATTTATTCTTATGGTATTGCTATCATCAACAAAATATTTTTTTTTATATTTGTAAAAAAAATTATCAATTTTTTTAAAGAATAATGAATTTTTTAAAAAATATACTGTATTGATCTTGAAACAAATTTAAGTTTTTATTTGCTACACAATAAGCAATAAAATTGAAGGCTAAGAAAAAAAAAACTGAAACTTAAATTTAAAAATTAATTTTCATTTTTAAAAAAATTAAAAAATAAAGTCTACCCCGAAACTGGGGCTGACATTTTTATTAGAATTAAAGTTGATTCATAAACTACAATCAAATTGACACTTATTTAAGCACCAAGTATAGTAAGTTTCATGACTAGAGTGAACCCTTTCTTCCCCTGCCTACAGGACTCGCTTTCCCCTTTGTTCTCACTTTTACACTTTTGTTTATTTCATTCGTGAAGATGCACCGAAAGAAAAACCACCACCAAAGTCTACCTCTTTTTTTCTTTTTTCTTTTTTAAGGCAAACACGGTATATATATAAAGTGAAGGATGTATAGTAAGATAGATACTCTACATGGTATATATATATTTTTATATCCTATCTAAAAATACCTCCCAACCAAAATGGAATTCAGATCATAGAAAACATATATATATATCAAAGGATTAATAACGCAGTAAAGGTTTTTTAGTTTTTTTTAAATATTTTTTTAAAATATAAAATTTATTTGGTATTTAAAAATTATTACTAAAGAAAATAATTTTAGAAGATGTAGGATTTATGTGTGAGAAAAATATAAAACTTATATGAGAAAAATAAAATAAAATAAAATATGTAAAACTTGTATATAAAATTATTAGTAAAAGATATGAAATTTTATAAAAAGAAAAAATAAAATATGTGAGACTTTATGAAAATAAAAATAAAAAAATAAAAAAAATATTTTGATTTTTTAATTTTAAAAATTAAAATAGAAAATAATTTTTAAAAAATGTTTTAAAAATTGATTAACCAAACAAATTTTATAAATTTTAAAAACTAAAAACTATTTTTAAAAACTAAATCAAACACGGCCTAAGTCTGCCTTATTACGCTCGCTCATTCAGGTCATTAGTTTAAACAGAAAATATCTATCAAATATATTAATTAGATTTTGTTAATAAAAGAAAATCTATATACATATATATAGAGCTGGCCCCATCTTAAAATTTAACTTACATAAATGGAGAGTTAAAATTTCCACTATTAAGTTAACGAGTTGACTTGCAATATGTAATCTAGGTCAACTCATTACAAGCTTTAATTAAGTCTTAGTTCTAGTTTTTTTTTTTTATTATTAAATTTAGTTAATATATGAGAGTCGTTTGGAATATTAGATTAGAAGTACTTTTAATAACTTTTCTACTAATTTTTTTTTTATTATTTTCAATTGAAAAATTCTCAAAAATATTTATAACTTATATCCAAACAAATTTTCAGTCTATATATTTTTCACTGCTTTAGGATTTAATATTCCTCTTCTTTAGATATTAATTTCAATATTTCTATTGATTCAAGTTCTAAAAATTAATATTTCTTTAGCACTTATAACTTTTATTTATTTAGATTTTAGTTTATGAGTGACTAAAATTTAAATTAAGAGCTTATATTTAAATAAGAAATTTATAAAAATCAGATTCTAATTTTTTATTTAAACCTTTTTTGTTAGGTTTAAGAACGACTATTTTTTATAAAATAAAACCCCCACAATTTTCATAAATTCTACTCAAATTAATTGAAGACCTTTCTTTCCCATTTTCACTGGATATCATAAATTAAATTGAAACAAGATCACATTAGTTAGTTGGTAGATAAAAACAAAACTCTAAACCATGTGAAGTCCAAGTTCTCATTACTACTACATTGTGTGCATCCGAGGGAACACTACAGCAACGCCAACATGTATTTTCCTGTGCTTTCTATGCAGGTTATAGTATTAATATGTTGTACTCTCCACAGCAGTCGCATTTGACTAACTATTTTAGCTTTAGCTTTTACAATTGAGAAGTTGAGTAAAAAAAATTAATTTTAGAAAAACAAAAGAGCTAGAGCTAGAGCTTTAGTTTTTAATTATTAATATACTTTCATGGTGACGGAAGAGAGGAAATGAATTAAAAAAATAATACACTATTAATAATTATATGTGGACATGGGATTCTAATGGGCCAGGTTGGGTATTTTGACAATGAACAATGATATAGGTGAACACTCCTTTACTACAAACACTCTATTAATTATGTCCATTATTTTTCTAATTTTTTTTTATCACACTGTATTATTATCTGTCGAGCACATGCTTCTCTCCTTTTGTGTTCCGAAACACTGCACAAATATGATAAACGATATTCAACAAATGTAACCAAAGTAACTTATTTTGATCCTTGAACATGGCAAAAAAACGTGACAGTTTGCATTCCAAAATTTGTTGGGTCAAGTTGCACATGGGCATCCACCATTATTTTCCTTTGACAACAACATCCAATCACTTTAGTTGTTGTGGCCCTTTTTTTTTTTTATGGAAAATATTATTTCAAACATCCTTATTTTTCAGCACATCTCCAACACCATTTTTTATTAATATTTTATGCTGTGGAGCCTACCAAGAATCTTATAAAAAAAATATTTAATGAAAAAAAAAAATTTAAAATCCTAATAGACCCGGTGTAAATGAAAGGTAAACTAGTATCCGGTGGTAGGAATAGACACTCTTTTTTTATATACTCAGCCGTGTCCCTATTTAAGCTATTTTCTTGATTGCTGAAAATATTAAAAAGATTCTTGTCAGCTTTACCAAAACATATTTGTCAGGAATACTATTATTGAAACTGCTTCAAAGAGAATAAAGATAATATACTTTCAATTTGATGATATTAAGAGCATTTTCAATAATTGAATAAAAACAAACAAAAAAGATAAATTTGAGAAAGTCTACAATTTTCCCAAGATCAAAATAACTAATAACTGAGTCACCAACTAAGCACTTTGAAGTTCAATGGGCGTGGTTGTAGTTTTGAAGAGCAAGAATGCAGTGGTCAATATAGTGATTATGAAGATCCGAAGAGCTGAAAAGCTTGCCCATTTCTTTGGCATTGTTCCTATAAAGACTCCCCTCCATCGAGAATGCGAACCTCAATGTCTGAGCCACGGAGTCTCTAGTAAAGAAACCATCTTCCTCGCTCCTTGGTACCTCAATAGCCACTTTTTTTTCTTCAAGAACCCTTGAAAACAGAGCCTGGTCTAGCAGATAGGGAAGGGTGACAAGAACGTGGCCAAAATTAAGCATCTCAACAAGAGAATTTGTACCACAGTGAGTGATGCATCCTCCAATAGCTGCATGCCCTAAGATCTTTGTCTGGGGTGCCCACCTCTTGCAAATCATGCCCCGATCCTTGGTTCTCTCCTCAAACCCATGTGGCAACTCGTCCTGCCTCAACGCCCAAAAGAAAGGGAACCCAGAGAGCTCAATGCCATGAGCCAACTCGGTGAGGTCTTGCTCACTCAGCCTTAACTCGCTCCCGAATCCAATGTACACTACGGAAGAGGACTCTTGTGTGTCCAACCAGGCTTTGATAATGTTGTCCTCGTCTTGATCTTGATCTTGATCATCTTGAACATGAATGGATGGTGGAACCAGCCCCATTGGAAGCACAGGCACCTGGTATCTTTGAGCGATATAATCCAACCACTCTCCTTCGAGTTCTCTGCATGTTCTGAGAAGAAACATGTCACAGCTGGAATATGCCTTTTTGAGATCAAAGGTGGCCATGCGTCCAGTGTCAACATCTTTGATAGAGCTTATCGCTTGCATGATTTCGTAAGGGCGGAGATGAATGGTTGTGCTGAAAGGAAGCCATGTGGGAGGGCGACACATGTCTTGGAGAGTTCGGTTAGAGTTGGTGATGTGATCCTTGGGTGGATCAAAGAACACTTTGTTCCACGCTGCGGTTAAGTTGTAATGAGCACAGGGGATGTTGAGGCTCTTGGCTATTGCTGGTAACCAACCAGTTGCATAATCGTAAAAAACCCAGTCGGGCTTTGAAGCTTTCAGCAACTCGGAAACCGCATCTTGGAGACCCTCATATGCCAACTTCAGGTAATAACTCTTGTTTGAGGGAATCTCCATTGTGCTCTCTGCACCTTCTGGGAGATGCTCTTTGTGCTGTGGCAGTAAGGCTACTCGAGCCAATTTAATCAATGGCTTTAGGCTCTCGGGGATTTTGGGCATGCATGCATCTATGTTTTTCGGGGTGCTTATGAAGGTAATCGAATGACCCTTTTGAGCTAGAATCTTTGCCAGCTCCAAATAAGGCTTCACATGACCCACTGCCAGCCATGGGAGCATTGCAATGTGCAGACCCTTATTATCAATTTTTTCATTGCTTCCCTTACGTGAATCCATCTGGGTTTTGTTTTTTTGTGCCTGGGATCGATTAATATTATGTACTACTGCTCCGTCGTTGAGTTCATTTTATAACTGTTGCATGGTTCGTGTGGCAGGACGCCAATATTTTATTGTACTACTGCTCCGTCGTTGAGTTCATTTTACGACGCCAATATTTTATTGTACTACTGCTCCGTCGTTGAGTTCATTTTATAACTGTTGCATGGTTCGTGTGGCACGAGGCCAATATTTTATTGAGTAATAGCATCTCCATTATTCGCCTGAGGATGTGTAATATTGAGATATAAAAATATCAGTATTTTTGGTAAAACCTAACTCAATTTCAATGGATCCCATATGTCATCAAATTAAAGTACCTAAGAAATTTATGTAAATTTTCCTCCTATGGCTTTAATTCTTAAACTGGGTGCTTATTTCTATTCTAATACAAGTATTTTTTCTCTCCTTCATTAACATAATCATACAATAGGAAAATAGAGTAGAAAGATATAGCATTATTATTGATATTGTTGTAAAATATTTTTATCAAATTTGTATTAATTAAAGATTTATAGGTATTATATGTTTAAGTATATTAACAATAACCATAAAATAACATTTGTCACGTACAGACAGTATTTGATTGAATAAAGTTCATAAAAGTCGGCCTTGGATACCGGAATTTTTTTATATTAAAATATTATTCCCTGAATGGCACGAGTCAATATTTTATTGAATAATTATCAGATATGGAATTGCGTGGCTTTTTAAGGATGTAAGCTAGGCAGCTTGTTTTTAAGGATGTAAGCTAGGCAGCTTTAGCCATGGCAAAGCGGGCGGACCGGCCCGCTTTGGGCCTGGTTTACCAAAAATGAATTGGGTTGGGCTGATTTATTCATGATAGGTGTGGGTTGGATATTTTGGCCTGCCAAAAGTTTTTTAATTTAAAAATAAAAGATTGTTATATAAATATTTTGTTTGTGTAATGTTATTATTATTTTTTTGTCTAATTTAATTTAAACATTATAATTTATAAAAATATAATATAAAAAACATAAAATTAGACGATGATTTTGTCTTGAATATTTTTATATCACAAAAAATATTCTTTCGAGGTTTATAAGAATTAAAAAATTTAATTAGCTAAACTTGTTTATAAAAACAAATATTTGAATACAAATAATCAAAACTCAGACAGTTGTAGATATAATAAAATTAGAAAGTTTATATGCAAACATAACCTCAAATTCACGTATTCCATGTCTTTAAAAATATAAGTTTATAAACACTCAATTTCAAAAGAAGTCTTAAATAAACTTAGTTCATACAAATTTTGTTTTGGAAAACAAGTAAACATTCAATTCTAAAAGAAATCTTAAAACATAAACTTAGTTCATTACAAAAACAAGTAAACATTAATAAAATAAATGTCTTGGAAAAACTACAAATCATTCGTCAATTTCGATTTCAGGCATATTAGATCCAGCCTTGGAAGAACTCTCATCCACCTATCTATCTTTGTCATCCTCCAATTCCAATTCATCTTCTACGTCACATTAGAATGAAAAAAAAAAAAAACAATTTAAAGTTAGAATACATAAATAGTTTTAAAAATAACAATTTAATTATAGTTAGATAAAATGAAATACCATCACAAAATCCATGCTTCCAACTTAAAGTACAAATAATTGCTTTCACATTTTCAGGTAAGAGACGATTTCTATACTTGTTGAGAATTCGAGAACCAATGCTAAAGGCAGACTCAGATGCAACTGTAATAATAGGAATGCTTAGCAAATCCTTAACCATTAAAGAAAGATATGAAAAACGTTGGCTATTAATCTTCCACCATTGTGTACATCCAATTACTTTGTAAAATCCAAATCCAATGTTGGTTCATCTAGATATGTATCAAGTTGAGTCTGTCTCGTTTTATTAGTAACTTGAAGCTTACACAATTTTAATTCCTAATATAATAAGAAAAAGAAAAAGTTAGAATTAGACAACATGAAAAAAAATTAAAAATTGAATTAAAACAAAGTAAGTAACTTATATCAAAGATGCTAGGTTTGGAAGCATGTGGGGAATCAGGAACACACTTACGCTTTTGAGCGTTTGATGTTTCACCTTTGCTAGAATATTGGGAGAAAACCATGTATAATTTATCCTTTATTTTTTGTAATTTCATTTTTCAAGTAAGTGGATCAATCTTTTCAAAACAATAACCTAATGTTTCCAACTTCAGCCTTGGATCCAAAACAACACCAAATGCAAGCACAATGCTATACTTATCCCAATACTTATCAAATTTTTCTATCATCATTTCAGTCATATCCTTTATAACCTTATCTTCATCTTGTAAACTTTCTATTAAAAGACATTGAATTTTCCAAACTTGTAAAAAATACAAGTTGGAAGTAGGATAAGATGTGACAAAGATTAAGGTTGTAATTTCATAAAATGTCATTAAGAATTTACAAATCTTTTTTGCTTTATTCCATTTTTTTAAAGAAGGATTGTACTTGTAATTTTCATCAATCAAGTACAAACTTTTAAAAACACATAGATATTTAATAGCACTTCGAAACATAAGGTAAGTTCCATCTTGTAGGCACATCTAAACATAATCCACTTGACGAATCAATGTCACTAAAGGTTTCAAGATAGTTTTTAAATTTTATCATTCTACTTTTTGAACCTTTGACATATTTTATGCTATCCTTAATTTGATTTAAAGCATTACCAAGTACCTTTAATCCTTCTTGAACAATTAGATTTAAAATATGAACATAACAACGCACATGAAAGAATTCACTGTCACATACCAACCCACTTTGCAACACAAGTTAACTTTTTAAAGTTTTTTGCAAAACATCATTGGTATAAGAATTATCTAAAGTGATAAAAAAAAGCTTTTTCTTTATTCCCCAATCATGAAAAAAATCATTAATCTTCCTAAACAACTTAAAACCAGTGTGAGGAGGAGGCATATGACGAAAGTGAAGAATCTCGGTATTCAACTTCCAATTTAAATCAACATAATGAGCAGTCAAAGTGATGTAACCCTCAATGTTACACGAAGTCCATAAATCAGTTGTTAAGCAAATTCTACTAGGAATGTTAGCCAACACTCCTTTAAGTATGACCTTTTCTTTTGCATGCAATCTCCCTATATCACTCTTAGATGTATTTCTAGAAATTGGAATAGAATCAAGATTCAAATAAGCAATCCAAGCCCTAAACTCTGGGTACTCAACTAATTTGTAAGGCAATAAGAACTAGATTAGCACATAACTCACGTGATACCATTTGATCTATCTTTCTTGCCTTTAACTTTCCTTGCATATCTAATATCAATTGACCCATATCTTTAGTTTTGATTTTGTCACATTTCTTAATATGGCGTTTTAAATGAGAAGTTCCATATTTTTTACCACCAATTACATATTTTTTGTTACATGCAATACACTTTGCCCTTTCTTTTCCATCCTTACACACACCAATTTTAATGAAGAATTTCCAACATTCTTATGTTAAAGATTTGCTCTTTTTACTTTTAGTTTCAACAGATTCAACATCATGATCACTCCTCTCATTTTCAATATCCTCATCCTTATTCTCATGTTCAGAATCATCATCACTTAAAACAACATTATAAATGGGTTTACTAATTGACTCATCCATTTGAATTTAGAAATCCTGTTTAAACATTAAAAAAAACAAACTTTCAAAATCAAAATTCAAAAGTTCAACACATAGGCAAATCATACACAACAAAATTTCAAAATCAAAATCACCAAGTAAACTAAAGCAGTACCTCCTTCTTTTAAATAGTTTTCCTTTGCAAAAGCCGGCCAAAATGATATAATCAGAGACAGAGCATACCAAAATCAAAATTTCAAAATCAAAATCACCAAGTAAACTAAAGCAAGTATCTCCTCCTTTCAAATTGTTTTCCTTTGCAAAAACTGGCCAAAATGATATAATCAAAGCATACTAAAATGATATAATCAAAGATAGAGCATACCAAAATGGTCGTGACGGTGAGCCAGTGAGGAGAAGACCAGTAAGGGAGAGGGAAACCGGTGTGGGAAAAAGACTGTGAGAAGTAGATTGCAGATCAGGACGACGAGGTCCTGGCAAGGTTGAGGCGGGTCCCAACAAAGACGAGGCGTCTTGGTGGCGAGGTCGTGGTGACGTCACGCTGGACGAAGATCGCACGAGGGAGAAGCAAATCGAGTCTCGTTGTCTCGGCGAGGTCCCGACAAGGTCTCAGCAGCTTGGTGGCAAGGTTCGTGGCGGAGAGGGAGAACGCGAGGGAGGAAGAAGAGCGTTTCTATTTTGGGCTTTTGGGGTTCTATGTTTTAGATATTTCTTCACTTGGTGGGCTGCGGGCTGACTCGCATGGGTCACAAGTTGATGGTAGGGCAAGCTTGGAGGGCTGACACCCCCACCCTGCCCCACCATTTTTTGCGGGCTGGCTCGACAGGCTAGACCCGTTTTGACACCCTTATAATCAGAGCATATTAAAATGATATAATTATAAACAGAGCATATTAAAATGATATAATCATAGACAGAGCATACCAAAATGGTCGTGGCGATAAGCCGGCAAGGAGAAGACTAGCAAGGGAGAGGGAGATTGGCGTGGGAAAGGGACCTTGACAAGCAAATCGTAGATCAAGACGACGAGGTCCCAGTGAGGCACGGCGAGTCCCGACGAGGTCGAGGTAGGTCCCGGAGAAGACGAGGCATCCTGGTGGCGAGGTCGTGGTGGTGTCACGCTGAAGGAAGATTGCGTGAGGGAGAAGTAGATCGCACGGGGGAGAAGCAGATCGAGTCTTGCCATCTCGACGAGGTCCCGACGGCTTAGTGGCGAGGTTCGTGGCGGAGAGGGAGGAAGAAGAGCGTTTCTATTTTGGGTTTTCGAGGTTCTACATTCTAGATATTTCTTCACTTGATGGGCTGTGGGCTGGCTCGCATAGGCCATGGGCTGATGGCGGGGTGGGCTGACACCCCTACCTTGCCCTGCCATTTTTTGCGAGCTGGCAGGTCAGCCCAGGCCCATTTTGATACCCCTGGATAGCTTCTTTACTTTTAGGTTAAATGTAATTTTTTATTTTTTTATGTTTTAATTTTTATTTAATGTATGAATCAAAAAATGGTCAAATATAATGAAAATCGTGTGAAAAATTGAGTCTTATGAACAATTAAAAAAATTAATATTATATTTTTCATTAATTCTAATATTATATTTTTCATTTTATTCCAAAATATGTTGGTATTGTTGCTAACATCCTCCAATGGTCATGGTGATGGGGTAACTATGGTGGTAGTGATGATAAGTCTTTAATATTTTAGGATGTGATAAAATAATTCTTTTGAATATTTAGTAAATCTTTTTTTTTTTAAATTTTGGATGTAATGAAAAGGAAAAACAGAAGATCAAATGAAGTAGGTGATTGTTAATTTTTTAAATAACTACGTTAATTCTTACCGTTTAAATTAATCCAACAGATAAAAATATCTATTTTTATTCTCATATAAAAATATATATACACACACATACTTCTTCCTCTTCCGTTACTTTATGTCTTCACACACATTATACACACCAGTGTGACAACCAGTCTCGTAAAACAATTTTATTTTTGAGATTTTTATTTTAAAATTATTTTTGTTAGTAGTTTTGATAATTTCTTTAGTAAAATAATATTAAAATGTTTTAAAATTTAGTTGAAAACCAATTTAATTTACTTTTTTTTAACATGTTTTGTTTAAAAATTTTATTTCAAAATTATAAACTACAAAGTGTTGATCATCACGAATAAGACCTTAAATAGTTAAATATTATAGATTTAATTACATTTTTAGTTTTTTTTTGCAATTTTGTTCCCTAAATTTTATTTTTTGCACTTTTGGTATTTCTGTTAATTTTAGACGTTAACCATTAATATGGATGTTGACTATGCTAACTTTTTTTGTAGTATAAAATATTTTATGTATTGAAATTTTATAACAGTAGTATTATAAATAAATAAAATTTTTTAATGATAATGTATTGATCGTATAATATAACTTTATATTATCATCACATGTGACTTTTAGAACCTCTTTGATGGACAATATATCATAGGATATAATAAAAACATGGTATGATAAAAACATAATAAACTTTAATTATGTTTAATGTTTGGCTAAATATATTGTTATAATATCATGTTAACTTATCAACTAACTAATTATTAAATGATAGGATAATTATTATATCTTATCATTTCATATTATGTTCACAAAATAGGCTCTTAACACATATCTCACAAGAAAATCAAATAAACCATACTAAATCATATTTCAAGGAAGAAAAGAAACACACCCATATCAATTTAATTTCAAAGTTCAAATATAATTTTAATATTTTTTAATATTGAGGAGTGGTCTACTCACTTCAAGATTAAGTATAAAAGCAGTAACAAGTAATAGATCTAAGAATGCATGAGAGGGGGACTAAAAATTTTTTACACAATTATTTTAATTTTTATATTTTATAAATATTTTTTGATAAATAATAAATTTAATAAAAATATTTGTTATTAATTTTAGATATAAAACTAGAGATATAATCTACTACTAGGAAAAAAAATTAAATAAATCTAAGTTCAAAATCCTATTTTTTTTCTTGTATGTTCATGAATGATCCTAGGGGAGGAAAGAGCTAAAGCATTGCGCCTTGAATCCGTCTCTTAGTATAAGAGATTTACTCTTAATCCCCATCGTTAATTTTTTGAAATCTAATGGGTAATATTAGTTATTCATCATAACCATTAGATTTCAAGAAAATGAATGATAGAAATTCAAAATAAGTCTTTTATACCTACTCTTAAAGTAATTTGATCTTTTATTTTTTTTATTATCTTAATTATTAACTATTATAAAATTCTAGCATTATCTTTTAAGCCAATAGACAAAATTTGAGAAGATAATAAATTTTGAAGTATACATATACACACACATACATACATATATATATATATATATATAAAATGTGCTCTCACCATATTTTCTTTGAAAATATTGTTTAAAATATAAATGAAAAATTAAAGTACTTCCTAATTATATAGCCTTGAAAAATTATTTTATGATTTTATATTTCCTCAACTTTATATATATATATATATATATATGATTTAAAATTAAGTTTAATATTTTTTTATGGAATTAAATTAAATATTTATTATATAATTTTATTTTACTTTAATGATTGAAGAGACACATATCAATTTTAATATTTATAAATTAAAAATATTTTTAAAAAATAATTTATCAGTATTTAGTGATAATATATGATATAAATAATTAGAAAAAAATAAAGTGTGTTGTGATAAAATTAAAATTTATGAAATATAAAATTAAAAAAATACATAATAATTTATTAAAAAAATTATAAAAAATTTACCATTACTAAAATAATAGTTTATATAATTTTTTTTATATACTATCGTTTCCTAAAAAAAAACCTTTTTATTAACATATATTGAACTTTAAATAATTAAAATTACTATATTAAACATCTTATAATAAAATTGGTAGATAAGAAATGATGAAGCTATATAAGAAAGAAATTGTGAATAATTTTTTTAATGCTGTCGTTAATTATTGTTCGCAAATTGAAGTTACCAAGTCTAATATTGATAATTTAATATAGAGTACTTAAATTAAATTTAAGTAAAATTGATTTTTATTATTATAAAATAACTATTTTATTTATTTAAGTATGATTCATGTTCTCAATTAGTTTATATGATAATTTTCATACGAGGAGTTAAAGTTAAAGATAGAGATGAAGATAAAAAAGAAAAGAAAATTTTGAAAAAAATTAAACATGTTTAAGAATTATCTTTTTTACCTTTCAATAAAAATAAAAAAAGACATAAAATAAACTGCCCATGTTATTTTAAAAACCTGAAATATTATATATATAATTAGTCCAAGTCATCATATTTACACATTCTAACATAGTAACAGTCATAACACCTCCACCCTGTCGACGTACATTCTCTATTTCTTACTGTCTCTGTTTTTTTTTTAGTAATAATATTTATGTGATATATTTTTTATGTGAAATTCTTATAACACCTAATTATTTGATTAAAAATAAGAGAAAAAAATATTAAAAAAAATGATCACATGATGTGAAAACTTGCAAGGATTAAGCAGCACTACTTGTCCCTAAAATATGAGATTCTTTTAACTAATTTATACTCCTTTAAGAAACTTGATTAATTTATTTAATAATGTTATATTTAGCAAACATTTTCTAAGTTTCAAGTAATTACACAATATTTTTTCTATCTCCCCTAAAAGGTGTTAATACAATATTTTAAAACATATAATGGGGTGTTAGTATATAAAAAAAAATTATGTTTAATCTGATAAAACCTTAGAAATATAACTATAATTTGATCTATTATATTTGTTAACAATTTCTATTATTTTTTAAAGATTATTATAACTCATGATCTCTCTTTTCATTTCTATCTCATTAATTAATGAGTATTAAGCATTAAAAAATGCATTTAATTTGTTAATTTTTTTAAAAATAATTAATTTATAAAGTACGCTTTAAATTTGTAATTAATTATTATTTCATTCTTAATATACATTGCTCTCAAAAAATATTAATTAAGGAAGTATTAGAAAAAGATATTTAATGTAACATTGTTTTTTTAAAACCATATTTATTTTTAAACATTTTTTTTTTCTACAAATCCATATCATTTGTATCGTAAGGAGTAATTTATAGCATTAATTATAAAATAATTAAAGAAAAAGATATAAGATTGTTCCTTATAAGAAAAAGAAAGAGAGACATGTAACAAAAAACAAACACACTAAGTAACTAACCATTTTCTTGAATGTTCTTCGATCTTCACCCTCTACTCCAAAGATGAAGATGGATCTCTCTATTGGCCTCCTCTCCTTGGCGGCAATGATGGTTCTTTGAATGAACGTTTGTTGAATATTAAAATAATGAATTATTAAGCAGTATGGAATAGCAACTCATCTTACAAGCCAATGGCACCGTGAAGCTAGCCATGCGATCTCCATGGATACTCTTTTGATTCAAAAGCTACTAACTCTCAAACGAGAGGTCCAAAACTCAAAAAACCATACACACAGACACGTACAGCATTTTCTCTCAACAAAATATATAATTACTTCAAGATATGACAACATACCAAACTGTACAATATGGATCTGAACTCCAACATATGTGTGTGTGGTTAAAAAAAAGTCATCTCATGTTTTTACTTGATACATACACTCTGGTGTGTGTGATTGCCGGTCGAACATAATCATAAAAAAAACTGGAATGGTATATGCTTTCCATTCTGATCTGTTCATGTTTTATTGTACAAGTCTTTTTCTCACAATAATCCCACCACAGAAAATGTAGTTTATATAAAGATCATTTCCTCTTGAAATTAACTTGTGATATTCCTCCTAAAGAAAAGATAATATCCCCACAACTTTTGTGTCAATGGCATAGTTAGATAGTACAAATTTAAAATTAGAATTGTGACATATGTAGCTTCAAAGTTGTTTCACTGTTACTTTTTTTTTTCTCTCGTCTCCCATATATAGAAGGAAAAGTTCAAAAAACAATTAAGGGTGTGCATGAACAATTTCTTTGTGGAACAAGCACTCACAAGTCACAACCAAAAAGATGACTAAGGTGAATGTCAAGGTAACGGGGATGCCCAGTTTCCAAAGAAATAGTAATTGATTGCTTTGTTTCACGTGGGAGTATGTGCAGTTCCCACTGACGTGCTACTCCTACTAAAAAAAACATACGATAATAAATGCTGATGATAATAATGGACAAGGACAACAAATGGGTGATATGTCGTGTTTATGAGCGCAATATTAATGGAGATCACAAAGATAGTGGAACAGAGCTCTTATGTTTGGATGAAGTATTCTTGTCATTGGATGATGATTTTGATGAAATAAGCTTACCAAATTAGCTGCTGATCGATAATTAATGCAAGTGTAATAGCTAGGCGTTAATAAAATAAATAATATTGTTGCTTTACTAGTGTGTGTAGGTGGCATTGTAATCAGTGAAATAGCATAGCAGCCCTTCAAGTGCACGATGTGCTATATATATGACGTTATGCTTTTATAGATCCCACTCAAAATTCTTTGCCCTTTTTCTTCTGTATTAGAACACAACACGTGGATAACTTGCCCTTATTTCTTTTAATTAATTTACATGTTTCATCACCACTGTTGCATGCATGGAAGGTATCCTCTTAAATCTAATCTAAGAAATAACAACAACATGTTAGTTTTACACACGAAAAATTATAATGAGGCAGTAGATGGAGAAATGGCATTCCTTGGTTGAGAAAACAAAGAATATATTCATGAAACGTGAGAAGGGGAGTGTGGAGCCCACCATTATTAAGGTTTAAGGGACGTACGCTTGCAACTGAGCATTGGAGGATAAACTAAGTTTTGTACCTTTTGTCTACTTTCATTGTATTGGGTGGAAGCATCAAGTCATGTGTGATGCAAACACTCCCATGTCGAATGCTTTCAAACTCCAGCACGAGCAGCACTATATATATAGAATGGAATGAATAAAGGTTCAAGAACCGGATTCTCCAGCCAGCACATTAATACTGGAAGGAACAGATTTGTGGTCACGAATGTTTTCAAGTTAAAATACACTATTGAAGATGAGAGATCATTATTGAAGTGGAACTTATCCAGATTTTTGTCCTGTTCTTGATCATGGTTGAGAAATAAAGAAATAAGAAGGATCAAATGCTCACTATTATCAATTATTGTCATCATTTGAATTCTTTGCATGGCTAAAGAAATCAAAATTCCATTACTTATACCGACTTTATTCCAATATTGAATAAAGCTTTGCAATTTTATCATGGTTCGAGAGAAGCAAGGCTGTCGAAATCCAAATTAAATATAACTAATTGGGTCTTGGTATATGTTTATAAAAGCTTCAAATAGTTAATTAATTACAAAAATGCAAGTAATGAAATTTAGAAGTAAATTATAGCAAGTAATGAAATAATAATAATAAAAGTTAAAATGATTGATAAATCTCATTGCATAAGTAGAAAGTGTTCCCTCAAAAAAGTAGAAAGTGTTCAATTTAAACGGTAGTAAGGTTTATCAATTCAAAACTTTAATAATATTATATAATTATAAAGTATTAAATAATAATAAATATAATTTTAAATTATTTTTTTACAATAAATACATTTATAATTATTATTTATAGACACATAAAATTTAAATATTTACTCTCTTCGTCTTCTTTAAAAAAATAAATATATATTTTGATTTTTTTCTTCTAGGATTTAAAGCTCGAAAAAAAGGTTTAAAGCACAAGGTAAATGGTGTGTTTATATATGACAAAATGTGAAACGATTGAATTGGGTTTGCTTACGTGGAGTGCACCAAGGGAAAAAGCGACATTCAACCGTGTATTGAGTTGATGGTTGAATATTTGTGAATGGTCACCATTTCTGACTGACTCAAGGCTGAAGGGTGAAGGCTGAACCTTACAGAAACTCTACACTGCATTTCATTATCCAATTCCAATTCCTTCGTTTCGGAAACCGACGCCATGGGTCACGAACACTCTAAATTGTCAGAAGGAAAAGGATCGCGTCGTGCTCGCTTCAAAGAGCGTCTGCGTCTTCACTTTCGCCGCCGCAGAAGCCCCGGCAATGGCTCTCCTGTTCACAAGCTCCTCAACGCCGATAACTTCGCCGGAATTGCTCTCCTCGCCCTCCTTCGCGTACGCACATTACTATTACTTTTTTTTTTTTTTTTTCATTTTCTAAATTAACACAACACTTGTTTGTTGTAGGCGGAGATGAAGTTCAAGGATAAATGGATCGCGTGCCTTTCTCTCGGAGAACAGACTTTCCGTACGAACACCTCTGACCAGTTAAGCTCTTCATCTTACCACTATTCTACTTATCATTCTGTTGTTTTGTCGTGTATTGATTTTGTGTTATTGATGATGCAGCACAGACAAACCAGTTTGGAACTCTGTGAGTACTTTTAACTTTCAAATTAACTATGTTTTCATTGTTACTTATTTAGTGACTTGCACCATATGTTTTGAGTAATTGGAACTAAAACAGTGTTTCTTCTGGTTCTGGCTGTGTGACTTATATTTTCTTCTGCAGGAAAAGAAACTCCTTTTGGAACAGAATGGGGCTCATGTTGCAAGAATTTCTGTCTTCGAGGTATGTATGCTATAAGAATATTTGGATATTTTTGTCTTTTCTTTCAATATAGAAAATTGCACCCTCAAACATTTTGTTTTTGTGTTGTCAGACTAAAATTAATGCTGCTTGTTTTGGATATTTCTGCTGCTTTTCAAGAGCATTCTTTCTAAAAATCTCTATTTACTTGAAGGAACAGAATATACGACCGGAGTCAAATCCTGACTCTTGTGTATGGAGAAAATCTGGTTGAGAAAGGGGACAACCCACCTTCGAATGCCTTTAGGTCCCCAAAGGAAGGAGATTAGTCTCGGTGAATGATCAGGGACACTCCTTCCAATCATATGTTTATCCCCCACCAAAAAAAAAATAGAAGGAAAAAATATATTATACAGACTAAAATTTTCGAACTAATTCAGTTCTGCATATCCTGTGTCCTAACTTTTTTTTTTTTTTTTGCAATTGTTTAACTTTATACTCCGTCTAAGTTTAATATTTTTTTCTCATGCAGACCAACAAAATCTCCAGCAATACTCTTGTTGGATACTGTGAGGTTGATCTACTTGAATTTCTGACCAAGGTGAGGAAATTAGAAAACATCACAGATTTTAGAATTGTTCATTTATTGGTTTATTCCATGCTGTTTCAGCATTATTCATTTTACACACTTTTGTTGTGAATGATATGATTGTACAGGATTCTGATTCTGACATCGAGGTATTCAACCTTTTAGATCCATCAGTGCCTGGAAAAGTGGTTGGCAACATTTCCATTTCATGCTCTGTAGAGGTAAATGGCTTATGATATGTATATTCTATTGTTGTTTGAGTATGATAGGGATTTCTAACAATAATAATTTCAAACTAACAGGATCCAATTGAAACGGAGAAAGGCTTTGTTAGACGCATTTTATCTATAGTGGTAAGTTTGATCTTCCTCTGTTTTCTGATAATCTGTGCCTAATGTGGGCAGTTAGCTTAAACAAAGCACATATGAGGGTAACACAAGAAGTGAATTTCATCCCTTTACATGAGGGTACTGATACAGTGATATTAAACCATATTGTGCCAATGATTGTTACTAATATTTAATATCAGCTTGAGAAGTGATGGTTTATGCAGGACTACAATGAAGATGGGATGCTTTCACTTTCTGAATTTTCTGACCTAATTGATGCTTTTGGCAATCAAGTTGCAACCAGCAAGGTTCATACCTGAGTAGTTTATTTTTCTCTTTATGTCTTGTTACTTTTTATTTTTGAATTATTTGCTTTCTAAATTATCTTTAATTTGTTTGTGTATTTGGATTTTGATTAGGATTTTCTATCCTATTTTCAAATTCTATGGTCTATAAAGTCCAAATTTTCAATACAACCTGGTGTGAGACTCATGATTGAAATAATGAATCTTTACCCTGTGAATCTTGAAATGAAGTTACAATATAATATCTAGTATTATATACATACACGTTTTACTCTTTCATCAATACATTATTTTTCAACAGAAAGAAGAGCTGTTTAAAGCAGCTGACAAAAATGGAGATGGTGTTGTGAGCATGGATGAGTTGGCTTCCCTTCTTACTTTTCATCAAGAACAGTAATGACCCATCTAAATTACAAGATATAAAAGTTTTTATTTTGTATGCCTATTGTTGTCTTTTGCTCTAAGTGCCACTGTGTTTAGTAATTTAACTAGTATATCTACTATATGACTATATATCTATATCATTTTTCATGATTTGATGATTTATAATTATAATGTGTTTGACTTACGTTGAAGTTTGTGAACTTTGCAGTTTGTTTGATTCTTATTTGCTTAGCTAGCTTTTCTGGTATTGCAGGGAACCATTATTGAATTGCTGTCCTGTGTGTGGTGAGGTTCTTCAGATTTCAGACCAGTTGAACAGCATGATCCACTTAACTCTTTGTTTTGATGAAGGGACTGGTAACCAGGTGATGGCTGGAGGATTCTTGACAGATAAGCAGGCTTCATATGGGTAAATTTTTGCTAATTTAGGCATTGAGAGACAGGGTATGAGAGAGAGCATAAGCTTTATTGACCTAATGGAGTATACCCCAGGTTTATGGACTATAGTAATGTATTTATAATTTGTATCATAAGAAAATAAAAACCACTTGCTTATTTTTCTGTTTATATAGGTGGTTCTTCAAACTGAGTGAATGGGCCCATTTCTCATCCTATGATGTTGGTATTCGATCTGGATCAAGTGCATCCCATATTCTGGTATACGATATTTTCCACCAATTTCCTTTCCTTTTATTTAACAATCCAATTACATTTATATGATGCATCAGACATGAATGTATGTTTCAAGATATATCAGGATGTACAAGACCTCTTGAAATTCCTTCATTTCGTTGCTAATGACTAAGTTTACCTTTGCCCAGTCACATCCTCCATAATTAGAAGAAAGGCTTCCAGGCTTCTTTACTAACATATATCAATCCTGGCTCTCTTTTGATGCTATTACATTGAGAATTTGAATTGTATTGGCTTAATATCTCCTCAAGGCAGAGACATAGAGATATCCTTAGGGTATGCTTGGATGATGGAATTTGAATTATAGTTTAGAATTTTAATTTTAAATCCAATGTTTGCCATTTAGAATTGTAGATTGTTCATCAGCAGTAGTAGAAATAGGGAGGGTAATTGCTCAGTGTGGGAGCCAGGAATTGTCAAATTTTAGGGTGTTAGTTTGGAATTTGGAAATGACTCAAGGTAGTTACTATGTAATCCCATGTAATTGTAATGCAATTATGATTTAGGATTCTAATTCTAAAAGAAATTCCAACATAGAAATTAGAAAATACAGTCAAATTCCAATCCCAATCTCCAATTCTATGGCTCAATTCTGGTAGTTTTAATCCTATATTTGTACCTCCTCATCCTCTCAACTTGTTATTTACTATTTATTAACTTATTTTTTACATCAGGTATATGATCGGAAGTCTCAAAGGCTTGTTGAAGAAATAATTGACAAAAAAATTGTATTGTCAATGAGAGCCATTTATCAGTCAAAAATAGGTCTTGGACTAATGGACATAGGTATGAGTCACACTTGAAAACCTGGGTTTTGTAGCCAATATGAGATTCAAAATGGATTTGAATAATTTTTTCCTTTATTGAGTTAGTTATGTGTTTACATTAGTGAATCTATTATATGCAGGGGTGAAGGAGCTCCTGCAAAACATTTCTGAAAAGCAGGGAGCGCGAATGGATTCACCTGAATCGTCTGCAGATATACCAAAATTTATTGAATCTTTTAAGGTGTAACAATGCTTCTTTTAATTATTTGTGAATTACATACTTTGATTTTGACATATGTAAGTTTGTAGTTGTGTAGTGCCTCTTGATTCTGAGTTTCAATCACAGTTTCATACTTTGATTCATTACAGTGCTCCATATTTTGGCATTGTGGTTTCTTTTGGATGTACTCTTACTGTTTTTTATTTTAGTTCTTTGTTCTGCACTTCTGTTCCTATAATTACACCCTTATTACAAAAGATATAACAATTGTGTTGTAGGATCAAATCAATTTGGCTGAAGTCAAGTATCCACTGGAACACTTTAAGGTGGGCCAAACTTTGTAACGAGTTTAAGTTGATATGTTATTAATGCATAATTGCTCCTGAACACACTTTGGCCCTGTTAGTTATGTAGGATGCTTTTCCAGTTCAATTTGATTATGCTGAAACTAATGGTGTTTCAACATATGCATAGAGTCTTATTATGTTTTAATTTTAATAAAGTTAAACATTATTATATGCTGCCAATATTTTTCAACAAGCATTATCTTTTCTTCTGTGCCTGCTTAAGCTATAGCCATGCTTTGCATTTTGCAACATATCATTCAGTGTCTATTTCTCAAAGTAATCTGATGATCTTCATTCCCGTGACCTCCAAACATTCCTGTTGTTAATGGCTTTTATTCCGGATATAATATGTTTGACAATTACAGTGAATATAGCATTTTGTGTATTATCTACTTAAGTTATTTTTGAAATCTTCTGTTAACAGTAATCCATATGCTTTTGTGGGTTGCATCTTACATTGATTATCACTTAAGTGTATTAACTTGTTCAACGTTGGCTTTTCCCAGCCAGTCATGAAACCAACAATTTGAATACCTTTTTTCAGTTTTCATACATATGCATGCATTTTATTATATGTATACCAAACTTCCATCCACCCCGATCATTTAAGATACTTCTTAGTTTCAGTTAGATTGTTGTAGAATCTCTACTGCTTTCTAGTTGAATGTATCTTCTCTATTGATCCCAGCATAACTCGATATAAGGGGGAACTGAAAGAATGTGTTTTCCATTTAGCAACTTACATTTTTGGTTGTGCAAGCAATTGGAGTGAAGATGAATGAAATTTCAGAGCAATGCCTGTGCTTAAAAGACTGTAGGACTTTATGATGGTAGTCATTATCTTGTTTCATAACACCTATATCTTAAATTATGTTCTGGGCAGACATTCAATGAATTTTTCATAAGAGAGTTAAAGCCTGGTTCAAGACCAATTGCTTCTGCTGAACATGATGATATTGCTGTATGTGCTGCGGATTGCCGTCTCATGGCATTTAAATCAGTTGATGATAGTACAAGATTCTGGATCAAGGTATTTTCTTTCTTTCTTACAACTCTTTAACTGAATACTGAAGGCTTCTAATCTAAAAAATGTAGTTTTTAAATATTTTATAATAAAAATTTGAAATCTTCATTTAAGACATATTTGTCAGTCAGAAGCTGGAAACTGTTTCTGATTTCCAGCTTGAACTTAAATAAAAATGATGCAATTTTGACTTTACTGATTGAACTTGAGCTTGTTTGACTTACCTTACTTTAGGACAGAGGTGTGGTGGGATGAAATGGTTTTGCAAATATGAGATTACGATCTGAGGTTTGTTTTTGTGATGTAGCTGTTTTGCATGAGATCAAGCTTGATAGATAACATATGAAACAATTTAGACGCTTAAACAATTTCTTTTTTTTGGTGTAAGCCCCTCAAACAATTTTTAATGATGAGATGACCATACTGTTTGTTGTAACTAGTAACTACTATGTTCACTGCTTTTTGTTATGATCTTTTTCCGTTCATGTTTTTTATTTCCTAGAGGTTATAACATAATATTATGCTAAGTACATTAATGAAATTGTTGCCAGCTAGAGGCAAGGAAAATTAGATTCCCTAAAATACTGGGATATATCTCATTCTCTTGTCCTTTCATCTTTTCAACTTTTTTTATGCATACCAATGAAGTGCTTTTGGGATTATTTGTTGCTTTTAGGGTCGAAAGTTTTCAGTTCAAGGTCTTTTAGGTAAAGAAATGTGTTCCAGTGCTTTTGTTGATGGAACAATGGTGATTTTCCGTTTGGCACCACAGGTATTTGTTGCTTTCTTTCAAAGTCATTTTAGTTTTGTATATAATTTGATTTCAAATTTTAATTTTAGTATATATTATTGCAGGATTATCACCGTTTCCATATTCCAGTATCAGGAATTATTGAGCAATCTGTAGATATCCCTGGATGCTTGTATACTGTATGTGTAACAATAGCTTCAGGAAAATGATATTTCACACACACACACACACACACACACACACATATATAGATAGATAGATAGATATCTGTCAATTTTCTTTCTGTTAATTCTTATTTGTGTTTTTCCTCCGATTGTGTTCTACACTTCTACTCCTCAGGTCAATCCCATTGCTGTAAATAGCAAGTACTGTAATGTCTTCACGGAGAACAAGAGAGTTGTTTCAATAATTTCAACTGTAGATTTTGGAAAGGTTGGTTATTGCAATTAATTTCTGTGTATGAATTCTTGAGTTCATGACTATACCCTGCTGAAATTTATGCCATATGTTTCTGAATTGTTATGAGTTACCTATAATTTACGGTCTATATTGCCATTTTAGCTTATAGTTGCAGACCTGTATTGATCAGTATCTTATAATTTGGATTCAGGTGGCATTTGTTGCAATAGGAGCTACAATGGTTGGTAGCATTACTTTTACAAAGAAAAAGGGCGACCCTGTTAAGAAAGGAGATGAGGTTTGGCAAGTTACAGTTGATTACCGTTTTTCCTATCTCTTGTCTTTGTTTCTAAGTGGCATGTGTTTGTTTAATTTACAGTTTGGATATTTCTCATTCGGTGGAAGCACTGTAATTTGCGTTTTTGAAAAGGTTGGTATTTTAATTGGTTATACTGCATATCTTCATTATTTATTAATTCTTTAAGAATGTCGGAAATTTATTTAGTTGGATATGGTCCTGGTTCCCGATATTGCTGACCTTGATTTATATGCTTGGTATGATATGTCTATGCTTGATATGGTCCTGGTTCCTGATATTTTGTGAGCTTTTAGGTTTCGACTGAGATTGGAATACATGAACGCAGTGACATCCATTTTTTTGTTTTTTGCTATGCAGAATTCAATTGCAATTGATGAAGACCTTTTAGCAAATAGCGCCAGATCAATGGAGACCTTGGTTTCTGTAGGGATGAGATTGGGCGTCTCTACGAGGAAAATGTCTTGATATCTAGGAAATGTTGAAATTTAATTCTAATTTCTCTTCTTTTAATCTTGACATCGTAGGGAGATGTTTTCCTGATTTGTAAAGTAAACCTTTTTCAACATGGCATTTACTCTAGCTGGCTGTGTTAGAACTTAGAATTGTCCTGTTCAATCTATTTAGAAAAACCTGGGATGTTTCTTACGTTGGGCAGAAAGGAAATGGGATGACCTATTTTATTATGTTCTTTTAGTTTTACCCTTGTAGTAAATTACAAAGTATCACTATTTTTAATCCGATGTCTATTTTTAAAATACATTAAGCAGAATAAAAATCATATATTATTTTTTGCACTGTTTTAATTTATTTACTGAACATTACATTATATAGTCTCAATTGATCATGACTTTTTATTTCATGTTATTTTCTCATACAAATTCTAAAAGTAATTATTTATAAACTCGTGTAAAAAATACTTTAACAGGAAATAAGTATTTCCCCTAAAAAAAATTATAAAAATAAATAAATAATGTTTTTTTTTAAGAAGTATAAATGAATAATAATTTTAATGTGTATTATTCATGAATAATATATATATATATATATATATATATATATATATATATATATATATATATTTAAGCTTTGTAGGATGATGAGTAAAAGAGTGGAGAAGGTTGGTTGGGGGAAATTGGGCCTTGAAGAAAAGAAAAGAAAGGCGCGGTGGTCCAGCCCATGGTTGTTTGAAACCCTAATTCTGAAAGGCATTAAAATGCAGTGGCATTACCATTCGCTGCCTCATTTTCGCGGCGCAGAGCAGAACGACTCTGGTTCTTGGGATTCCGATCGATCGAAGGCGGCGTCAGCATGGTAACCATCTTCCGTTCTTGAATTGAATTGAAATTGATTTGATTGAATGGGTGAATAATAACACAAGAAAGAAACAAACAGGTGAACGTTCCAAAAACAAAGAAGACATACTGCAAGAGTAAGGAGTGCAAGAAGCACACACTGCACAAGGTAACCCAATATAAGAAGGGTAAGGATAGCATTGCTGCCCAAGGTAAACGCCGTTATGATCGCAAACAATCCGGTTATGGTGGTCAAACTAAGCCTGTCTTCCACAAGAAGGTTCGTTCGTGACCTCTCTCCTTAACCTATTTTCTCTTTTTATTATATTTTAATTTTAATTTAATTCAATAGGCTAAGACCACCAAGAAGATTGTTCTGAGGTTGCAATGCCAGAGTTGCAAGCATGTCTCACAACATCCTATTAAGGTTAGTGTGTATGGAAAGCTAGGGATGCTTTTTTTTTTGTTTAATCAATGTGGTTGTTTGTTAATGGTTAGTCTATGTTGTGCAGAGGTGCAAGCATTTTGAGATTGGTGGCGACAAGAAGGGCAAGGGAACATCACTTTTCTAGTTTCACATCTATTATTATGTATGTTTCAGTAATGTTGGAATCTTTTTTTTTTCTCTCTCTGGATTCTTCTGCTACTTGTAGTTCACTTTATTATTTTGCAATACCTTGTGACTGAGAAATGAAAACGATTTTGCTACTATCTTCCCTTCAAATTTATTCTATTCTATTGCTTCGATCACTCGGATATGTTTTTGCCTCTTAGCTTCTCGGCTGTAGATTTTCATAGTGGATAATAATGCTATACTGCAATGTTTTGCATTTTAGGATATAAATTTTATCCGTTTGGTTTAGTTTTAACTTCTGAAGAAAAAAATTGATGTTAGTCTAGCATTCCTCTTTGCTTTCATAGAATGATGTCTGGGTTACTTGGAAGACTTAGGGATTGTTAGTATTTTTTTTCTTCTTTTTCACTTTTTGAATGTTGTTAAACAATTCTCGTTACCTCAAATCTTATCATAAATCTTCGAATGGTCCTTATATTTAACTTGTAATATACCATATTCTCTCTCTAGTTTGTTATACTATTCTAAATATACTAAAATTTGTTGAATGTATCTCACAATTTTCCCAGCTCTTGACAACTGTCGTCTGTGAAACAGACCTTAGCTCTTAATGTTCTTAAGTACATTTTTATTATATTTATATTTTTCAGAGAATAAAAAAAGTAGAATTAGATTTGTATGAATTTGAATTTATATAATTTTTTAATTATTTAATATGGTCATTTTCTTGCGGTTAAAAATTAAAATTACAATAAATTATTTGAGCGACCATTTTGAAAGGTATTCAAATACAATCACAACATTTCACACATAACCTGTAAGGAACTAAAAAGGCACTTACAAATGTTTTTAAATTGAAATGTAATGTGCATGATAGATTGACGCGGTAAAGAATTGAGTCATTGAATGACGAATAAGTTAACATTGTCACTATACGTAACATTTACCAAAAAAAATAAAAAAGTTACATGCATCAATTTTTGTATTAAGTAGTAGCATTTTTCTTAAATTTAAGTATTTAACTAATCTAATTAATTCGGGTTGCGTAAATTGGATTGGGTTTTTCATTAAGTCAAAGCAATCAAATGTATTTTCTTATTTTGAAAAAGGGAAAAAAAAATAAAGAGCTCCTAATAATAGTAATTTACTTTTAGAATATAGGGTAAAGTTTCTTTTGATTTGTTTGTGCGAATGGGAAGATAGAGCGAGCGGGCAAAGAAACACAAGAATAGCATTAGATTTAGTGAGTGGTGTTGGCATTAATAATCATGGATGTAATTTTTCACTCATACTCTAATGAAAGATTGAAAACAAGTGTTTCTAATGGGGCGGGTTAGATTTAGTAGCCCTCAATAAGAAAAAAAAAATAGTGAGAGGGAGAGGGAGTAGGGGACAGGGTCCCTCCAACTAGTGAAAAACCTGTCCTAGTTAGTCATAGTTAACGATAGTAGTTGCCGTAGTTTGGTGGATTCCCTCCTATGTTGTTGTTGATGTTAGAGTGTAGTTTATCGAGTGCTGCTTGTCCTTGCATGCCATCCTTTGCATATTGCTGCCACATCATCTGTTCTTGAAGCAAAAGCCTCTGCTTCTTCTCCATCTCTGACATTTGCACGTAAGAAGGAGGAGCCACAGCCAAAGAAGCTGCAAATGGATCGGAGTTGTTATTAGAATCAGTCCTCCCTGATGTTGGGGGTGCTGGCAATGCTAGCATTGCAGGCCTTCCAGCTGAACCAAGAGCCACACTACTAGCACTTCCACTCGCCCCATACCCTTGTCCTTGCATGGCTGCATTCATTTCTCCTTGTTTATACATCCCATCCAACAACAATGTATCAAACCCACCTCCATATGTAGGCTTTTGGTTCGCCAAGTTGGTCGCTGATTTCACCAGTGCTGTTTCCCAATCTGCCCCTTCATCAAATGCATGCCATGGAAGTGCTTGCGTGCCACCCGTTGCTTCTCCTGCTCCATCAAACAAAGCCAAGGCTAGTTTCTCCCCATGTGCTTCGCTTGTCATCATGTCATCTCCTAGATTCAACAGATCGCCCTCTGTCTGCACAACTTTTTCTACCTTTGGCTCTTCCTTCACTTCTTCAACCGGTTCCTCTTTAATTTCCTCAGGTGCTGGTAGCGCCTTCATTGCATTAGGATCCTCTTCAGGTTCTATAACTTGCTCTTCTTCTTCTTCTTCCTCTTCTTTCTTATATTCTAATGATTCATATTTGTTGCCTTGTGCTAAGGCTGATTTGTCCTTGATAAACTCTTCCATGACCTCAAGCTTCTTGAGTGTGACCCTTTCAATCTCAGGGTACTCAGAAGAGCGTACAATTCCAATGCCCTTGGACCATCCATAAAACAAGTCAAGCTCATCAAACTGCTTTCTAACACGGCAGAAAATGTCATACACCTTAACACAGTCTGTCACTTCCATGTCAGGGAAGCGATCAATTAAGATAGTCAGTATTTCTGACGTATCATAATATATCTGAAAACTCTCCTTCACAATCGGGTACAGAGCCACTGTCACAATTCGATGGTTCTTTGCCACTCCTGTTGAATATTAAACATTAATAACAAGCATCATCACATTCAGACTAAATTAGAATATTACAAACCTGTGGGGCGGCAAGCTAAAAAGCGCTCAAGCAGCAATTGCAAATGTTGCATTTTGGAAAAGATTTGCTCTAACTTCATGTCACGCACTGGTGTGGATCTTACAATGATATCTTTATCTTTTTGTTTTTCCCTTTCCTCCTCCTCCTCGTCATCATAACTATACATGCTACGCCTTCCACGGCGGCTTTGCATCTTGTACTCAAGCCTTTCATCAAGATACAAAGCACAGGTGCGCACAAAGGCAGAGAAGTCCCATGAGCCAGACTTAGTGTTGTCACGAAAATCAGACATGTTGAGAAGGCGAGTCCCGCGTCGAGTTGAGAAGAAGATCTCTTGCTCATAGGCAGGATCACCCTCTAATAGAAGCCTTTGAATCAGAATAAGTGTTTTCAAAGCCACAGTCCAGCTCCTAGTCTTGTTGAGACGCCTTGCGAGGGTGTTAACACATGCACTGATGAATGCTCGAGAGTAACATGTTAGGCTTAGAATTTCCCTAATGTGCTTCTCTTCTGCAGGGTATTCATCGTGCCTTGTTGCCTTCACAATGGCCACGTCAAGGTCAGCAAGTGAGGTGCTGCTTCCCACCTTCGCTAGTCCTATGCTTGTTTGATCCTTCACTGCCCCAAGGGCTCTTCTCAGTTTCGAGCTTGTAGCCATTTCTTTTCCTCACCTTCTAAATTACTACACCCTGCCAGATTTATTATATTTGTAACATCAACTTCGTTATATATGAAGATACATACATACATATATATATATAAAAGAAACAAATAAAATTCTGAATAGCTACCTGCTTGGAGAGCACAGAGGGCAGTAATTGAGATTTCTTTCTGAACAGATAGACAGATAATTATTGTGATATAATCACAAATGTTTATGGAATTGAAAAAATAAAAAATAAAAAAGGAAAAGTCTGTACGTTAAACATCATATATGTTTAGAGGGAAATGAAAAAAAAAAAAAAAAAAAAAGGATGAGGAAGGAAAAGAGAGATAGTTGACTCTCTATCTGTCCTTTGGTTCCTCTTTCCTTTCTTCTGTTCCTCTCTGGGGCAAACATTACAACCCAAGCTCAATTTAGTTAAGCATTGCCCGCTTTCGTAGCATAAATACGTGGGAACCAACCAAAATGTAATCATATTATTATATGCATTACCCATTACGAACTATTTTTACTCTAATCATCGATCACAATCTTGCCTTTGCCTTTTTTGGTAGGAGAAATGTTTAGCTAATATTTTTTCATCATCCTTTGACCTTTTCAACGTCAACGCCACCCAAATCACGAGTGAATGCTAAAATTTCCCACTTTATTATTTTCACAATCTAATTATATATATTCATATTAAATATCATCGTAATGACCAACATTATATATATATGTTTTCGAATCGATCACTAGCAAAAAGGTAAGTTTCCACATCAGAATATATTCAACCAAAAGAATGAACAATATCAGAAAATTTATCGAGCCTTCTCAAGCAAGCAGTTGAACATTATAAGGGAAACCCGCCAAAAATCTGGGTTCTGTATTAGTAGATAAAAGGCGCATTAAACCAAACAAGCGAGAGGTGTGGGACTTATGAGAAATAGAAATAGATATAGAAATTATTCAATTAAAAGCTGAACACACGGTCCTAATCTCTCCATCAAGCAAACCTGTCTTGACACCAATTTGGCCCATCTTGACAATTGAGTCAACGAAATCAGCTTGAAAAGAAGGCCCAAACAATGGAGCGAAGGTGGAAAAGTAGGAGTCAATGATATTCTTGGTGGCAATGTCATCATTGAGCCTGGCATCAGATTCTAGCACAGCAAAACCTTCCTTTATGTTCTTCAAAATGTTAATGTCAAATTTCTGCTCACTCCCTTCGTCAATGGCTAAGCGAACATTAATATCTCCATTCTGAGGGCACTTTGCCTTCAGCTGTGGGAGGAAGTTTGGACTAATTGCTGGGTCTGATCCCATACCACTTGGGAAAAACTTGTACAGTCTTTTACTCATAAAGAAGCACGCTGTGGTTCCAATTGAATGTGCACCTGATTTTCAATGTTAATTAATATGGATTACAACTGTTAACGGTAACGCGCTGCATGCATGTACACCATTTGTAAGAACTGCCATCTGCCACGATTTTGCGTTCGGTTTGTTTCAATGAATTAGGTGAAACGAAAGCTAGCTAGCACAGAGTAATAATAATTTATTATTATTAGTCAAATTAAATATCATTTACAATTTTTTAGCAATCGTATTTTTCATTATTAGTAAATTAAAAAACGTACTCCATACAAAGAATTGAATTAAATCAAATTTGTCTCTCACGCGCATCATTAATTAATTAAATATTACTACATCTACGTGATATGCTTTTCTTTCAAAAAAGACAAAAGACATGTCTAATTGATGTCTTTGTATTTGGGGAAGCGTTCATATTACTTTTCCTCCTCAACAACCATGATCTCACCTATTCAGCATGACAACAAATTAAGGATGCATGTAAGAGAGAGAGAGAGTACCACTGAGAAGAACAAGGTCTTTGAGTGTGAGACCCTTGTTGAGAAACTTGGTCTTGAGTAGCTCAATTGAATCACTAACATCTGGCATGGCCTCTGCTAGCGAAACATTGGAAACCAACCCATCTCTCCGCCCTGTTGGAACCTCATATGCTGGCCCATTTGCCTGATATCATCCAACACAACACAACACAACAAAACACTTTTTTTTAATTCATCAAACATAGAGCTAGCTAGCAAGAATTCGAAGAAAAAGCATGATTATTGATAAATAGACCATGAATACAGCGTCTCTGGCTGCCAATGCCACAATGTCTGCACAAGAAACCAGGCCAGGGCAAGAGGCTTCCAATTGTGCCTTAGCTCTTTCTATCACATCAAACCCTCTAACCCCTTGGTGTCCAAATGCATTTCTCTCCGATTGTGGACCATTCTCAATCAGAATTGAACCATCACATCCCTGAATTAATAACAACAATTAATTAATAAATATGCATGATATCGATCCATCGATGAACACATAAATATAACTATAAATATTAATAGAGACCTCAACAAAGCAGTCATGAAAATGAAGTCTGAGCAAGACAGCAGCCATGTTGGGGTCAGAGAGAACAGCGTCTCTAACAACGGCACGGACAATGGAGTCAACTTGAGGACATGTGTTGGAGTAGAAACCTACTTCTATCTCACCCTTCGAACTCCCCATTAAGATCAATGACAAGAGAGACAAAACAAACCCCACCATTACTATTTACTACTGCAAGTGCAAGTGCAAGTGTATATGAATAAAATCAAATACCTACTACTTTTTAGTGTGCGAGGAAGAAAAGGATAAAAAAAAAGGTGAAGAATGTACTTATTAAGCTGATGGGGTCCAAATAAATACAAATACATCAGACTTTGTGATGTGTTCTTTTCCTTTTCTTCTCTTTCCTAAGTCAATTATGTGTCTTCTCTTTTTTATCATCATTCACTTGCACGTACTTCAACATCTATTTATCAACAACAATTAAAGTTTCTCTTCAACCATCCTCAAAAGTCAGAACAAACATTATTATATTATAATTTAAATATATTTTCAGTGTTTCAAATTTAATATTTAATGTATTTTTACTTGAGAATTATCATTAATCAGGAACAAGAACAATTCGTATAGCTGTGAGTTTCCCTTGAACTCTGATTTATTGACTGTATAAACTCTTTAGATATTAAATTTGATTTTTTCATTTTTAATTTATATCTGGGAATTTATTTAAAATTTTACTTCTTCACCTGGATCATCTATCTGGCTGGTCCAAGGTAGAATTTGCTTTGAAGACAGAGAGTTGTCTTTAAATTGGAAACTTAATGCTGTTTAATTAGTTTTTCAATTGGAATCACATTTTTCAATGCAAAGCTGAGTGAGAAAAGCTTTCCCTAGAAGGTTAACCATTTTTTTAATTGTTACCATTTTTTTCACATCAATGTTAAAGTGGTTAATAGATAATGGAAACACTATTTCTAAATTTTTTTTATTTATAAGAATTTAACTTAGTATTAAAGAAGTTTACAACACTTAGGCACTCAACTCAACTTAACAATTGAACAAGACTCCTTCTAATCTAATCTTCATTTTTACTTTTTTTATTCATAAATTTATATAAATTTAAAACTTGTCAATTATTTCAAATGAATAAAAATTATGATAGTATAAGTTTTAATATAAAATTAATATTAACATCATCATACAACAAGTTTAATTGCAAATTTGCAACAAACCAAGAATATCAAGAAATCATGAAACTTGTAATAATGATGATTGACAAAAATCACAAACTTTGTTCTGCTTGATAAAATTTGAAGATATTAAGTAGAAAGAAAAATCATAATGACAACACAATACTTCAGCAAAGTTAAAACATTGTCCCATGTAAGCAAATTCCTGTCAAATAAAAATGCATAGTGTAATTTGTACAACAATTTCAGAAATCTCTTGAACTGATATATACCGGTGTCATTACATACGCCATCTATATATGCCTGGAAGATCAGATTTTCCAGTAGGATTGTTAGGGGTTGGTGTTTCAAATTTCTCCTTCACAACAATAAGATCACATTCTCCTTCACAAACTTCAATAAGACAGAATTGGATCCTTGAAATGCTTGTAAAACTGTAAACGGGTGTAATATGAAATATTACTTCCAGGCTTCCAGCATTATAGATAGTTTATCATTTCTATATTTCATCAATGAAATTAGTAGCAACACTTTCTTATTATTATTCCTTTTTCCACTCTACATAAGTTTAATTTTCTTAAACAAAATCTTTATTCATTTTTCCAAAGATCAATCTGAAAGCAGAAGAGCAAATACAATGTCAAAAATGATAATGGACATACAGAATAACAAAGGCCTTCAGTTTTAAGTTTTAACTGAAACAAAATCTAGAATGGCTTCTAAAATATCCACTTTCACAAACAAGCATTAAATGATTGAAATGGGACCCCAACAATCGATTCCTAAATACTAACTCATTCTAACAGATTTGGGGCTTACTAATTACAATCTAAATTTGATTCAAACTACGATTTCTCCTGCTATACTTGAAGAAATAGCGATCTGGTTGCCCATTGCATAGTTGTTCTTCCGTATGCAATGCAGAATCTGGTTGGCCATTGCATCTCCTACTATACTTGAAGAAATAGCGATCAGTTTGCCCAATGCAATGTTCTTCCCTATGCAATGCAGAATCTGCTTGCTTGTGATCAAGTTCCACGCCACTATCTTCACTGAAGTTTATCGGCCGATCAGAACAGCTTCCCTCCCCTTCCTTCAGCAGCTCTTCACTTGTGTCAAGTTCAGCTGTGCCCATGCAGAGAAGATTCAGATCAGTTAAAGAACCACTATACAAAGCTCCTACAGAATCGTGGGATACTTGATGCTTATCAAGATCACTAGCACCCCTTGATTTTGATAATGTCTTGCACAACAAATCAACACTAGAGGTCCACCTCTTTGGAGTATTCAATAAGCAGCAACTCTTTGAAATCCTGGGCATGGGCATGGGCAAGGGCAAGCTATTGAAATGTGGATGCAACTCAAATGTCAACTGAGAAGCATCAAGAACTTTAACAGCATCCATCTTGGGAGGCAGATTCAGACAACTGAAAGCATTGTTTGCAATCTCAACAGCATTTCCCTCTCTAGCCCTAGCCCTAGCCCTAGCAGCTTCCTCCAATGAACTACCCTTCTCTGGCATAACCATAACCCTATTCTTAACGCCTATTCTTTTCCTTCTTCTAGAAATTGCCAAGTGTTTGGGAATCCAACAATCCACACAGACAGAAAATTCAGAGCCCAGACAAGCATAGGACCAGGGAGCAGTGTTTTTGTAATTTAAGAAACAAGTTTTGTGCACAGAATGCAGACAGTGATTGCAACGAAATGAATAATCGGGAGACGCTCCGGAAAAACAATAGGAGCAGATTTGAGAAGATTCGACGGAAGAAAAACACTTGTTGCAGAGAAGAACCACACGCCATTCGCTATAAAGGGTTCGGAGTCTGTTCTTACCTGTGCAGACGTCAACCTTGAAGCCACACGCGTGGCATTCAGTCAAGTTCGGCAAATCCCTTGTTTTCTTCTGCGGTGGTGGATCGCTCTCTGAAGCCTTTTCCGACGACGACGACGACGACTCTGTTCTTTTCTTCGATTCCAGGAGGAGCTTCATCGCCGGAATGTTGTTTTGATTTCGGATATGAAATGCTTTTTTTCTTTTTTAGGGTTTCCACATTTTACAGATTTGGGGGTCGTCGTTGCATTGGGCCCCTGGAAATGAATCAGATGCTACGCGCTATCATTGCGAGTAACAAACACATTTTATTCTATATTGGATTTGTGAAAATTTATCTGATGAAATAATAATTTATTTTAATAAAATAAATAATTATATATATTTTTAAATTAGTTTTATTTAAAATAAATTATTATTTATTTATTTAAATAAATAAATTTTATTTATTTATAAAATAATTAATTATATGATAATGGATTATTTTATAAATATTTATTATAATTTTAAATAAATATATCCATTGTTTGGATTTTCATGTTGTAAAATAAGAAATTTAATTGAATAAACCACCAATTAAATGTGATAAGTACTTTCAATTTACTGTAGTTGTTTATTTTAATTTTCACATGTGTGTGAGTGCTATAGGCATGTCATGTGTCAACATGATGATATTGATTTCGGTATAACGTTTAGAATACGTGACCAGGGACCAAGATAATATAAACAAATACTAAATTAAAAGTATAAATTGTGGTGGTTATTTTTGTCATTCAAACGTTTCTACTAATTTTTTACTTGTTTTGAAACAGGAGAGCAATGTAATAATTGGACAACTGAGATGGGTGGTAGAGTAAAATATTCGCGACACTCTTAAGTCTGAAGAAAAAAAAAAACTCTTAAGTTGCAGTTAGCATTCAATATGTAACTATGAAAAAAATAAAATTTATGTGGATAGAAAGATACTGTTTTGGATCTTAGCCTCACTTTAGTTTTAATTTAAAAACAATACTTTTTAGTGACAAAAGGTGTATTAGTATTTTTTTGATGAATAAAAAGGTGTATTAGTATAAATAACAAATATCAACTCCCTACCCTTTTTTCCTTATGTTGGTCAACCTGCCTTGACCTTTTTTGTGTGGATTCAATGGCAGGATTAATAGGTTAATACATTTTGTTCAGTTATATGTCATTTTCAATATTCTCCCTTTTCTCTTATTAGAATGTGCTTTCCATTTTATCGTCACATACTCACATGTATACTTAATTTTCTTAACTATTTATCACTTATAATTTTCCAATTTTATCTCTATCTTTAAATTGATTTTTAATTAACTTTTTAAAGCAATTTGTCATTCGTTAAAAATAAACTTATTTGACTATTAAACTATTCATCATTATAAAATCAAAAAATAATTTAAATATTTATATATTATAAATTTTACTTATAATATAACATGTATATTAAACACACTATTATCAGCTTTAATTATATTTTATATATAATCCAGAAACTAAAATACTAATTTAAATTTGATTCAAAACCAAAATACATGTAATTTATTTAATTTCTTTTCCATTATTTTTTACATTCTCACACCTCTATAAATTAGTTATTTTAAAAATAATAGTAATTTATAAAAGTATAGTTCAATTCAACCACCCTACATTATTATCTTTATTTATAAGAAAAGAAAAAGGTAAGAGATTCTATATAGATTCTGAAATCTTAGTGGGGACTGCGGCGAGCGGAGCATCGTCACAGAATCAGACGCGTGTGGGCAGGTTGTGAGTTGAAGCGCGTGAATGACGAAATTTGATGGACGCAGCAGGCAGCTATAAAAGGAGGCATGTTGAATTCCGTCAGCCTCTTTTATTGCATCTCTCTCGAGTATCGTGTCAGAAGCAGAAGAGGCCGAGTCTTTCGCCGCCTCTCTCTCTCACTCTTTCCCTTGCGGTTAGCTTCTCTTTCTCTTCTTCCTCCTATTCTTTCAGATCCCGTCATCTTAGTTTGTTTCATTTCTCTCCTCTCTAGTAGTAATGCTTTAACAACTAGTATCTCTTTGCGCCTTTCTGGATTCTCTTCTATCTCATTGCTTGCCTAGGTTCTACTTCTTTTTTTATTTTTATCATTTTATTATGCATGCTCTGATTCTGTCAATGCATGCTCACTGCTCTGTTTTTGCCTTTTGAGATCTCGCTCTATCACTGCAAACTGAGCCTTTTAAACTTGATCTTCCTTCTGTTTTTGCTGCCTGTGTTCCCAACGATGGCCTATAATTTTTTCTTTTTAAATATGGATAATTAAATAGATCTGTGTACGCTAAGTCTTCGATTGATTTGAAGTTGAAAAGAATAACGCATTTTTGTATGTTTTGCTCCTTAATTTATACAGATTTGAGAGGGTTGTCTTGTTTTATATGTGAAAACTCTGTTTCCCTTAGGCTTTTTACTCTCATGCTTTATGTTCTCATTTTTTTTGTAATTCACTCTTGCAATCCATTTTATGTAATATGTCAGGTGTTCTTGTGTTTCCAGTAACAAAATGGCGGGAAGTCTTGACAACGGAGCAGTTGAACCGTTGCCTGAGGATTTAGATGCAACAGCTTTAATAGTAGATCCTGCAGTTGTAGACAATGGCATTCTCAAGGAGGGGGCGCAGATCATTAAAGGAAAAGAGAAAAGAGAAATTGTACTGGGAAGAAATATTCATACCACCTGTCTAGAAGTCACAGAGCCCGAGGCAGATGACGAGCTTACTGGGGACCGGGAAGCTCATATGGCAAGTGTGTTGGCCAGATACAAAAGAGCTTTGACTGAAAGGACTAAACATCATTTAGGTTTGACAATATTTATTTGCTCTTCTTGCTTTTTTTACTACATTTATGTTGCCTTCTATTTGGGAAATCATTCAGATCATTATACTGCTTTTTATTTTTTCCCTTGGGATTTTGCTTAATTTATGTGAGAAGTTTGGCTCTGATTTATGACTAGATAATTGATATACGACAAAGTCGGTTAGCTCAATTGGTGGTGTCAACCTATATATATATATATATAAACAAAGAATTCAGTATGTGATTCTGTTTTCACTTTTCACCCATTAAATTAAAATATGCTACAACTCACAATATGCTACATTGCTAGTCCATGAAAATGATTACCTTACAAGTTGAAACATCTATACCGAACTCCTAATGTGTGTTCTAAAATCTGAACTTCCTTGATGGTTCCTAACTTTGACATTCCAAAACCCCTGATGATTGTCATGGCCTTGCATCCCTTCAAATTTGAATTGAAATAAAATCTTTAGGATAAATCAATGCTATGTAGGAGCTTTCAATGCATGGACATAAAATCTAATCTTGGTTTTTCAAAATGTGAGAGATATTTGGATAAAAGATTCTCAGTGTTTCAAGGTTCATGGATGCATATCAATATAGTTGGATGATCATTCACTCACATTTTTATTTTCCTCATCATTTTATACTGGGGTAGATAATCTTTGATTTCCAAGTTTTAGGAAGGAGGCTTGATTGTGTCCGAATGAAATTGCACTCTTTGATACTTAGATCATTTGTCCCTTCATTACTAAGTACTAAGCAATCTGTAATCTAGCTTCTTCTGGAGCTAATAGCACCTGATTTTGAACTCTCTCCATGTTGACACCAAGAAAAGCATTTGACTCTTTTAATATACTCTGCCCTTGTTTATTATTTTCTGATCTTCTGCTCAGGATGAATTTATAATTTCCTCTATTTTATTTCCAAATTCTGTTGGATATTGCCTTGATGTACTGTGCACACAAAAGGATACATTAATGACATAATTTTATCAGGATTTTGCGTAACTTTTTATGCCCTCATACTTCTTCAACTAACCTCAGGTTAAGTTTACCACATTTAATTTATGAAAAAATTATCCAGGGTACCCCTATAATTTGGATTTCGATTATGGTGCACTCTCTCAACTTCAGCACTTTTCTATAAACAACCTGGGAGATCCATTTATTGAAAGCAACTATGGTGTCCACTCCAGGCAGTTTGAAGTTGGTGTTTTGGATTGGTTTGCGCGATTGTGGGAACTGGAGAAAAATGAGTACTGGGGCTATATAACAAACTGTGGTACAGAAGGCAATCTCCATGGCATCCTAGTTGGGTTAGTTTCAGCTAGTCTTATTTAGTTCAGCTTCAAAATTTGATAAGCTTGTAAAGAACATCTAATATGGTTTATATGACTTGTGCAGGAGAGAGGTCTTTCCAGATGGGATTTTGTATGCCTCATGCGAGTCACATTATTCTGTTTTTAAAGCTGCTCGAATGTACAGAATGGAATGTGAGAAGGTTGATACTCTTTGGTCTGGGGAGATTGATTGTGATGATTTCAAGGCCAAGCTTCTTAGACACCAGGATAAGCCAGCAATTATAAATGTGAACATAGGCAAGTTTCTTCATCACTGTTTATCTCCCTCTCATCCTGCGTCTCCTCTCCTCTTCACTTTGTTGATTCTGGCTCATACAACTGAAACAATTGCAGGTACAACTGTGAAAGGAGCTGTGGATGATCTTGATCTGGTGATAAAGAAACTTGAGGAAGCTGGATTTTCACATGACAGATTCTACATCCATTGTGACGGGGCTTTGTTTGGTCTCATGATGCCTTTCGTGAAACGAGTATGTGCAAATGTTAACACAAATCGTTTAACTTATATGAGATATAATGATGAAAATTTTATCTTGTTCAAATAGAAAACTCATGATGTGCTATTATACTTTTGTTCTGGTTGAGTAAATTTCTTATTATTGAACATCATTTTGATTCTTCCATGTATAGCATTTCTATTTTATGGTGGCTCATTTTGTCATACATTTGCACTCTCGCTATAAAGTCATAATTTTTAAATGATAATAGAAACATGTGTTTTAATGCTTGTTGATCAACCCACTTTATATAAAGTATAAATGTGACTCATTAATTATTGATATGCCCATGAAACTGCACCCTTCTTTTTCTAATTTCAGTCTAGGAATGTACATTCTATTATAAACTGGTTATATTTAAAAATGACAAGATTAAAATTGCATTCTTCTTGCCCAACCCATCTTATGTTGGTAGATTTAAAACAAGAAATTGAGAGCTATTCTTGTAGTTATGTGATCCTCACCATATTCTATATTATTTTTTGTATGTGCTTTCAGGCTCCAAAAGTTACTTTTAAGAAGCCTATTGGCAGTGTTAGCGTTTCTGGCCACAAATTTGTAGGGTGTCCCATGCCTTGTGGTGTGCAGATAACAAGATTGGAGTATGTAAATGCTCTTGCCAGGGATGTGGAATACCTTGCTTCTAGGGATGCCACAATCATGGGTAGTCGGAATGGCCATGCTCCCATATTCCTTTGGTATACCTTGAATCGGAAAGGATATAGAGGTTTTCAGAAAGAAGTACAGAAATGCTTGCGAAATGCCCACTACTTCAAAGGTTGCCTTGTTGAGGCTGGGATTGGTGCAATGCTTAATGAACTGAGCAGCACGGTTGTGTTTGAGAGGCCACATGATGAGGAATTTATACGCAAGTGGCAGTTGGCATGCAAGGGGAATATCGCTCATGTGGTGGTGATGCCAAACATCACTATTGAGAGACTTGATGATTTTCTGAGTGAGCTTCTGGAGAAGCGTGTTACCTGGTTTCAAGATGGGAAGAATCAACCTCACTGTATAGCATCGGATGTAGGTGAACAAAGTTGCCTTTGTGCTTTGCACAAGTAATTGCAGCAGCAGCAGCCCATCTATCTAGAGTTTACTGCTGTAGCTTGTTTTCTGAGCGTTTATTATGCAGTGTACGTGACTATGTTCTATCAGGATTTTGATGCAATTCATTAATAACATTTAGAATCTTCTTTGCTGTCAATATTCACTTCCCTTTATTGTTATTATTTGCCCATAACTTGGCCTGTTATGTTATTAACACAGAATGTTTGGTTTCCCCATTGAAAGTAAGCTGAAATTTTGCGTAGGAGATGCCCTGGTTTATTTCGTTTCCATAGCTTTAAGTCAAAGATAAAGCAAATATAAAGACGAGAAAAACCTTAATTAGAACTTGTTATCATATATTTGTCTCATTCATTAAAAAAAAAAAAATCATATATTTGTCTCATAACCCTTGGACTTGGGCACTTCATTCGAAACCTTGAAGGCCTGTAATCGAAATATTTTTCAAACCATGAATTTCTTAGTTAAGAGACATTCCCTCTTACCACTTGTGCCAGTTGTTGGTATGTGCAGTGGTATTATTGAGATATTGAAACATTTTTAGCAGTTTTTTAAATTCATTTACTGTTGGTAAGTGTTCTCCAACATCGAACTGAAGTTATTCTTACGAAGGCAATAGATTTGTAAGAATGTTTATTTGTTTCATAATTTTCTTTTGGCAATACATTTTGAAAGTAGAATGTGTTGTTTTTAGGTTTTCATAATTAATTTGTAGGTCTCTAGAACCATTTGGCAATATTTAATTAAGTTTTTTAAAATAAAAATAAAAATTAAGTTCTTGAACTTTTTAATTTGATCAAAGAGTAATTAAACCTTGTTTTTCAAAAGGAAAGAATCATGTTGGACTAACGGTGAAGAAATTGATAATAAAAAATTTAAAGGATTAAATAACTTATTGTTGATATAAAATAAAAATTTAAATAAGTTTTTTATTTTTATTAAATATCTTTTTTTTCATTTCAATATATATCATTAAAATAATGTCACAAAACAAAAATAAATATATTATAAGAATTCAAAACACTGTAAATATTTTATAAAGACTCAACTTATTTAAACTTAAAATAAGATATTATTATTATTATCTTTTTTTTATTATTATTATTATCTTTTTTTTATATATAAATTGTTTTATTTCCCCTGTCAACTAGTCAGACTATCGTATATGACATCACAAATTAATAAATTGTCGATGTTTATTTAATGTTAATTACAATAACAACCAAAACAAAACAAAAATAAATTAATTAAAAGACTAAAATCAAATCTCCAAATTTTTAAAGGACTAAAATCGAAAAAGTAATTAATTGCAATGTGTAGTACTTGATAGTATATTTTATAAAAACTTTTACTTTTAAATTTGAGTCTTATAAAAGCATACACTTAAAACATTATCACGTTTGATTATGCATAGCAGAACAGTGAACATTTGTTGAGAAATGTGACGTGAATACAGATCCAAACACCTACGGGAATTCAACAAAAGTGCGATGTTGAAGGCAAATTATTTCGGGAGAACCCAGGCGCATAACGAGTCTGAACAGGAAATTCAAAAATCCACACTTCAAAACAAATTTCAAAACTCAATAACTTTGGATCCATTCCAAAATACATCCTTCCAAATCTCTTAAGTTAAAATTTGGCATAATGTTCTTATTAATCATTATCTAAGCTCCATAGGCTCAAAACTTCACAGTAAACACAATAATAACCATACATACAGGGCATGTTTGGTTATTATAACATCGAATGTTTAGTCGGAGTTATTTGGAAATGAAAATAGAACAGAATGCAATGATAATAAGCCATCAAATCCTTCCCTATTACTTCAGTTTGGGGAATAGCCTCGGTGCAACCTACATTACAGGATTATGATTTTATCAGAGAATACACAAGCAAACCAAATGACTCAATGCTTCTTTACTAACTAAACAATAATACTTACACATTTGTCAATACAAGACCAATAATCGAAATATTGTCCAGTGCAGTGTTTCTGCCCAGATTCATCACCATGTATCCTTTTAATGCACGCCTGTAACAATTTAAACAACTACTTTTCTCAGCCAAGTAAGAACTTGATCTGAAGAAATAATAATAATTAGACTACAAAAATTTGTCAAGTTATCACTCACTCGGGGTATCAAACTATCTATTCAGCTAACAAGTCAATCAAAGGTGCCCACAAATGATATATAAGCATTACTTCTCGAGGGGAGGAAGGGATGTAAAAGGAAGCCCCCGCTCATGTAAACTTTTTCCTTTTTTCAATTAAAAAATTGATCCTAAAGATCTTCACCCTAACCCCAAGTCCTTTAAACTGTGATTCTGTTGTCTTGCTTCTTATTAAGTTCCTATTGCAGTTTTGTGTCAACTCTCCCAAGATTACATGACAAATACTTAGGTTCGTTTAGAAGAAGAGCTTATTTAGACTTAACTTATGACATAAGCACTTGTGCAAGTGTTTGGGAGCATTGTTGTCAATTACAGATTGTGAACAATGGTGGAAAGCCAATAATCTACTATATCAAATAGTTTAAGTCACATAGCGATTGAAATATATGATACATACCAATTGCATGCATATGTATAAAAAGATACAGTTGTAAGCAAATAAAATTATAATGCATGAAAATTGGCATAATTTTAAGTCAAAAGTTCAATTGGCCAGAGATAAGCTCCCCAATATAGCTTATGGAAACAATTTAACCCAATTTCCTCTTCAATTGTAGAAACAAGTTATACATAAGCTCTTAAGAATCTTGTTTGATCATTTAAATTAAGAATAATATCATCTTCAAATGATCCAGCTTATAATTCTACACTTCAAAAAAGCACACCTGGTATTCCAGTAATGGTTTTACACATTTTGGTTTGCAAGACTCTTCAAGATATCTCTTCTGATCAACAGGTTCTTCGTCAGCCCTGGATTCATAATAAAATCCAAATATAATGAGATGTGATAAATAAGAGAGAATACCATAAAAAAGAAAAACAAAATAACACAAGCAGAAGAAGTCAGCAATCAGCAGAAGCTATTGACAGTGACACCGTAATTAATTGAAGTGCCAAAATTAAACCAACCAAATTCCAATATAAGCCAACGTCTTCATTAGCAAACAAGCTAATATAGTGACACCTTAAATTATTAATATGGCAAATTTAAATCGGCACTAGCAAAACCATTAATACAAAGAAAAAGAAAAAAACTCAAGCTTTCACAAGCAAGTGAAGGGAACCAGGTATATCAAAAACTTAAAATTGAAAAAAGGGTCAATTCAGCACATACTTGTCTGGGTCCTAATTATTAAATCCAGCACCCAACCAAAAAAAACTCATTCAAAACATCATTTTGGAAGGAATTTATCCCATACACAACATATAAAGTAAATCAAAGCGCGAGCAATCAGTTCAGCACAGACACGGCGAGTGGCATACAGCGAATAAACACCCCTGAAAAAATAATAGCATTGGATATGATCCCAATCTCTAAAGGGATCGCACCTAAAATGCTTGAAATCAACAGACCCCCAACTTGAATTCACAGAATGTCAAGAAAAAAACAACATTTTGGATAAAATTCAGAGAGAAACCACGAAATCACGGTCCAATCCCCACAAAATCTGTGGCAATCAAGCGTGCGCTAAACAGCCGATTATCGCAATCGGTTAAAAAAGGAAAGCCCTAAATAAGAACAAAATGATTTGCAGCGAAATTTTGAAAACCTAGAATTGAAAAGCGATGAGAAAATGAAAGAAAAAGAACAGATCTAGGAGAAAGTGAGAAGCTTGGAGGGAGGGAGGCTTACATTGCAGAGAGAGAGAGCGGTCGGCAGTGGTGGAATTGGGGGCAGTATGTGTTTTGAAGAGCTTTCTTGCTTTTTGTATTTCGGATCAAATAATAATATTACTGCTTGCTTCGATTCATTTAGATTTAGGGTTGCATCCGATTTCCCAGTTCTGGTCAAATTATACATACCACAATTACATTTTTGTGCCTCCTTCTTTTTTAATTTTACATTTTAATTTTAATTCATTCATTCCTATAAAACAATTACAGTAGCTTTTTATGCTCATTCAATCAAATATATAGAATTAAAAAAATCAAGGAAAAATGCATCTCACTTCTCTTTTTCTTAAGAGACAATATAATATTTGTCTAATTTGGATTTAAGACGTGTTATATATATATTATATATATATATATATATATATATATATATATATTGGTTAAAATTGATTTTTTTTATATGAGATAAAATGAATTAATTTAGTTTGGATGCTAATTTTTTTTTTACATAATAAAAGAGTGTGATTTTTTAAAAAATAAACAGTTGAAAAATAATTTTAAAGTATAAATTTCCAGATTTATAAATACAATATTAATTAAAAAAATCTCCAAATTTCCAGAATTAGGCATATTAATTTTGAAGTATTCTTTTTATAAAACTTAAATTAAAATTTTGGCTTGATTTTTTCTTTATAAGATTTAATCTAAAATATTTTTTTATATTTATTATTTCTCATAGAAATATATTTAATTATGAGTTACAAGTCATTTTTCTAAATTCAATAAATAATAAATGAAATATATTAATGTCTAACTAATTTGGCCCATTTTTTAAAATTTATTTTAAAAAAATATTATTTTTAATAAAATAAGTAATTTGTTGTTTTTTGGATATATTTGTCCAAACTATTTTTTTTTATAAAAAAAAGCATATTTTCCTAGGAAACTAATTCTATTTGTTCTTAAAAGTTTTAAGGTACGTTTTCCTTCGAACCAAACTTTTTTTTTTTATTTCAATCATTCAAAAATATTAGTAAAAATATTGGGCAATCATATTTTTAAATAAACACTTATATGTCATACAAGTGAACGAGGAAGTAAATTAAGTTATAGCCATGCATAATATTGTCCAATTACAAAATGCTGAAAGTTGGTATATGTCTATGACATTACTTGTTGACTTAGGCATTTTAAGGTTGACGAGAAGTAATGGGAATCAAGCAGAGGTCATTTAGTCTTCTTAAAGTAATTCCATTCGACTCTGTCATGTCAAGTTGTTTGTTGTTGGGAACCTTCCAATCAAAGTGGTAAAGTAAGTTGGCAAGTGGCAACTCAATGTTGGGTATGGCAAATGTAATGCCTGGACAGATCCTCCTTCCAGCACCGAATGGTATAAATTCAAAGTCTCTGCCCCTGAAATCAATGGAGCTGTTAAGAAATCTCTCTGGTTTAAAACTCTCAGCTTCTTCACCCCAATACTTGGGATTCCTTCCAATTGCCCAAGCATTGATAATGACCCTGGTCTTAGAGGGTATCTCATATCCCTTGATTTGGCACCTTTCTCTACTTACTCTAGGAACTAACAATGGCACAGGTGGGTGTAACCTCAAGGTTTCTTTGATGATCGACTTTAAGTATATCAATTGGTGCAATTCTGTCTCATCCACATGTCCCTGCTTTCTGTCAAACACTCTTCTCACCTCTGTTTGTGCTTCTTCCATCACCCTCGGGTTTCTTATCAATTCTGACATCCCCCACTCCACCACAGAAGATGATGTTTCGCCTCCACCAATGAATATGTCCTGCAAAATTCATTTCATCAACTAACATTGTAATATATTACTGTATATATATTAGATAAGTGATATGTTCATACTCTCACACACACTTTGAACACATTGATTTGTTAAAAATCATTGAAAACTATAAATCTAGAGAGTCATTCAATAGTACGTGGTTTCCACCAAATTTGATATAAAAATCACAAAATTTGATGCTTTTAATAAATTTTAACTAATCTAAATGGAATGAATTTAAAAGTGTGTTAATAGTATTTCTCTATCTATTAACAATGAATTTTATAATTGTATAATATTGATACATACTAGGGTTAGTGCAGGAGTATACTATCAATATATGTAATATACAGTACAATAATAGGGTTAGTGCAGGCCTTCAACAAAGGTAGTCCTAATTAATTTGCCGTATTAATTTAGAAGACAAATTAACATATAGTAGTAACCTGGATGACGGCTTTAATGTTGTCATCAGTCAATTGAAATTCCGAATCCTTTTGAAACTTGAGAAGAACATCAACCAGATCTTCCACTGCTTCACAGTTCTCGGTGCTGGTTGTTGATCTAATTTTGTGTTGGTCGATGATGTCTTGCAACACCCTATCTGTGACTCTATGAATTTTTTGAAGTTTACCCCCGGCCATCATTTGAAGCAGTCTACTAGAAGGAAAGAGATCAGCAACAGAAAACCCTCCCGCAAGCTTCAATTGTTTCTCAATGTTTGATATGAACACTTGTTGGTATCTGCTCTTTTTACCAAAAGCAGCTCGTGCAGCTATCCCAAAAGTCATTGAGTAAATGTTCTGGCTGAGATTAAAAATATTGGACCCTTCACTTGCAGTTGCGGCTATTTTTTTAACTAGCTCAGACACCTCCTCTTCTCTTATGGACCGAAAAGACTGCACGCGCTTTGCTGTTAGTAGCTCCACAGTGCATATCTTTCGTAGTTGCCTCCAATACTCTCCATGTTGACTGAAGACAATGTCAGTACCGTTGTAAGAAACAATTCTTGACGATACGAGGTCTGGCCTATCAGAGAAGTTGAGATCGTGTGTCTTCATAATCTCTTGGGCCATTTCTGGTGATGTCACTATGATGCTCCACACCTCTCCTAGTTTTAGCTGCATTAACGCCCCATACTTATCTGCCAATTTATTCAAGTAGTGATGAGGAGGCAGTGACCCAACAATCTGGTGTATGTTCCCTAACAGAGGCACTGCCCTTGGCCCTGGAATGGGGCAGCTTTTGGAATTCGAACCCGATGATGATCTTTTAACTAATTTTAATAACACAAACACAAAGACAAAGAACACAATCAAGTAAATAGAGAAAGAGGCCATGATGCATGATATATAGATCATCAAGACTCGTGGTATATATATATATATATATATATATATATATATATATATATATATATATACACGATAATATATTCTGATTTTGTATAATTATTATATTTGTTAGGTGTATATTTAGTCATATAATTAGTCCTTAATTATAGTTAATCAATTTAAATTCTTAACTTAACTTTACGTTTGTAATCTTGTATATAAGTTAATGATGTTTAATGAATTATTCTTTCCATATATATGTTACTGAAATATGTGGTGAGTGTTGAATACTCGCAGGGAAGCACCGATCATGGATAATTGGATGGATATATATATATACGTGGCACCCGGTAATCACACATACTCAATTTGCGGTTACGCTGAAGTGAGTAGTGTGTTTCTTTTCCTTGAAAAGCACTATTCTAAATTCTAATTAAACTCGGCCTTACATTGCTAGATTTGTCGTTGCTCATTCCCATGATAAATATGGACCAGTACAGGTGATTTTCATGATGTTTTTGTTTCAAAGCGAATATAATAATTTAAAAACGGAATAATGAAAATTAAGGTGGTATTGGATTAAAATTTTAAAGATTTATTTTTAAACGTTTTTGGATATTTAATCAGAATTATTAAATAATAAAAAAATAATATGATAGTATTCAATCAAAATTATCAAAAAAAAATTTTTAAAGGACAACGAAATTTTGTAATATTTAATTGGGATTTTGAATAATTTAAAAAAAGTCATCTATTATTTAAAATTATAAAGATTTTATGAACTTTTTTTTTAATTAGATTTTGATGGATTTTATGAACTTTTTAGTTAATCATATAAATACTAAACTCAACAAACAATCTCATCCAATTACGAGACTTTTCTTTCTTATCAGAGACTTTTTTTTTTTCTAAAATGTAGTCTTGGTATCTCTCAAGAGAAATAAAAGACATCTCAACTATGTTGACACCCTTAAGCCACCTGATCATCAAGATCAAGCTGTATATTATTAAATAAGCAAAAAGAATACAAATAAATGGGCGGACCAAATCAAACCCAAAGAATCATACGAAAGTTAGGCAGCTCATAACAATTACGAGCAAAGCTGACATAAATAAAATTAAGTAAGCTAGACCACTACATAAACTCTATATGCTCATTTACACCAAAATTAGTTAGACTATCTGTACATTGATTACCCTCCCTAAAAATGTGTGAATAAATTATATACATATTGTTAGAAGAAGAGAAAGTACGATTCCAGCGAGTCTTGAGTTGCCAAGGAATAATCATCGGATGAGTAAAGGCCTTGATAGCCAACTGAGAGTCACATTCAATCTAGAGTCCTGGTCAACCAAGTATAGTTGCCTGCTCAATTGCACAAAGAACTGCAAAGATTTCAGCATAGAGAGGTTTAGATGCTAATATAAACAAAAAAACCTCCCCGAAAGAGGTCAAAATGATCCCAAAATATTCCACCAGCAACAGCATGACCAGGATGACCACGAGCTGTGCCATCTGTGTTACATTTGATGAATCCAGCAAGCGGAGGATGTCAATCAACTTGGATGATTCGAGACGAAGTAGGAGGGTAGAAAGGAACCCCAAAATGATGATCGAGGGGGCATCACTGAGGCAAAGGGAGAGGAATCATCTTGAACAAGGCACTTCCAAGGGAGAATGAATGGCTGGGCAGCCATGGAGCGAAAGAGCACGAAATCTCAAATATCTTAAAATGCCAACCAAACAAATTGTGCTCAATTAAAAATTTAATCAAAAACCTTATGCACACTGCTTAGAGACACAACTCGAAAAAACTCCAAGAATTATCGAAATGTGTTGAAACAGAGCATCATCAAATGCATAAGAATTAAAGTTGTCCAACAATGCTCAATTGAGTTGTCCAACTATCTCCTTTGTCAACCCAACAAACAAAACTCATATTGGCATTTTATCAAACAAAAGCATAGCATTGTTTATGCGACATCTTTTGAACCATAAAAGATCTCTTGTGAAATAAACCAATCCAAACTTTATTCAAATCAATTCAATTCAAAATCAAAGAAAGCATAGATATGAATGAATGAATTGAGTTTTGACAAAGACGTGACTCAAGTTGAGAATTGGTTTCACCAAAGTGAAATGTGTTTATTCCTAGAGAGAAAGCACAAAGATGGAGACTTTAGCTTCAAAGATAGAGAAGGGGAAGAATTCGAGAGAGAAAGAGACAGACAAAGAACAAACTGTCATTGGAGCGAAGCAAAGCTCTCTTCACTGATTCTATTTCACTTTGTGTGAATGAACTCAAATTTATGCATTTAAAGACTTTTTTATTTCATTCTCTACTTTGAAGACAGTGACATAATCTCCCACCCACATTTGTTTGAGACTTTTCATATAATCCTAATAGTGGTGTGTTTATATCACAAATCAGTACGAATCAACTTACAAGCCTACAATGTAATTCACCATCTCATTCCTCTTTAGGTTCATAAATTCCTAATGAAATGAAAATTTTCATAAGAGAAGTAGATCTCAGCCTTTTAAAAGACCCTTCTAAACTATTGCAGTCAATTTTGAAAAAATACACAACTTAATAAAGAAAACAAAAAGTAATATTTGAAATGCTATAAAAGAAATTTCAAACATTGTTTTTTTGGAAAATTTTATGAGTTAAATCAAACATTTTATATTTTTTACTAATGTTTTGTTATTATTTTTCACTATCATTTTATGAAAATTTGTGAAAAAAATATCTCAAAATGCATTAGCAACTTGTAACTTTGATTTGGAATTCATGTAACTTATTAGCAGGTGAGAGAATTCTAACTCATGATCACTTGTAATTAGTTTGTATTCAATGATATTTTCAAGTACACTCTTGTTGACTTGTGTTTAGTAGTTTTGAATGTTTTTTTTTCCTAGAAATCCATAGAGTCTTTTCAAATCTTATAAATCTGTGAAATTCTTTCAAATTTTATATTCTAAATCTATTAAATCCAAACTACAAAATCCTAATCACAAAAGTCTTTTTAAAAAAATCTTAACAGTTTTTAGTTTCTTACAAAATTTTAAAAATCTTTAAGACTTTTTTATGCCAAAGTATTTTAAAATTCTAATCCAATACACACCCGTAAGTATTAGACAAAGAATTTTGAATAAAAGAGTATTTTCAAAATATTGTTGATGTATATTTTTCTCATAATTTTCAATACACTTAATTAATATTCATAAGATACTAATTACCAAGAAAAATAAGTATATAGTTCTTCCTTCTTTTTTGTTTATTGCTTAAAATTATTTTACATAAATTAAGATAACTAATTAATTTTTTATTTTTTATTAAGTTTACTTATAATTTATTACAAATTCATTTATTTATTATTTTGATATTTCATACATTGTTATTTTTCTCCTTTTAATAAAGATATAACTTAAACACTACATATATGCGCGTTTTATAGTTGAGAACTTGAAATGTTAACATCGGCCACATCAGTTGAAATTCCACATCAATAATAACATCATAAGTAAATTTTGCTTTTACTAAAGTTGAGCCTTTTTGAATAATTAAAATTTATTATTTTATTATAAAAACTTATAAGACAATAAAAAAACTATTGAGTGAAAATGAGAATTTTAAAGGAAAATATATAATTGTGAATCGTTTTATATCTCCATTTTTTTTAGACCCCAAATTAAAAATTAAAAATAAGTAAATAACGCTTAACTTAATTATTGGCAAATAAATAAACGCTTTATTATCATTCTTCCAATTCTTCACAAAAAAAGGAGAGTACTCAAACAAATGAACGAAATTGGCATGCATTGCATTAAGTTTTCCATGTTGAATAATGATTATATCTTAAATGCGAAGTAAACGTAAACAATTTGTTATAATCTTCCCATTTGAAATTTTTTGCATGTTGGAAGTTGGAATGCAATCCTTTTCATTCAATGCCTTTACTGTTTGCTTAATTTATTAACACTACACTAATCCATTGTTTATTTTCCTACGCAGTCTTATATTACCTTTTCTAATTTCAATTTTGATTTTGATTTGAATAAGTCCATACAAGCGTTGAATCATTATTTGATGATCAATTGATAGGGGAGGTGGATCTGACGGGACACAGCAAAACTTTCAAGAATTGGTCGGCACTAATAGGGTCCACGAGCCCATCGTAGCCACCCATGCTGACGTGGCAGCGGACCAAACACACCGTCCAAATGAACAACACAGAGAGACGGCTCAGAACTCAGTCGTATGGTAATATATGGTTGAGTTTGAATATATGGAATTTTGGAATATTCTAATTATTTGAATATATGGTAAATAATACTAGCATTCAACTTAAATTAAATTATTTTTTAAATTTTAGTTTAGAATCTGGTAATATATGTCTTTTTTTAATCTAATCTTAATTCAACAATTAATCAAATAAATTAACATTTTGAGTTTTGATTGATCACTCCTAAAACTTAAAACTTAAAAATTAATCAAAAATAAAAACAATAAAGCTTGATAGGATAGATGGTCGTGGAACTTTTTCAATCTGGTATGATAAATAATCTTTTAGAGGAATAGTTTGTCATCAACTTGGGAACATTGTGATTGATTTTAATGACTTTAGTCTTAAGATCAATTACTTGTGGATCAATGATCAATGGAGTTTGAAAAATGTCTCTGTTATTGTTGTGATGTGGCTCATAGATTAAGTGCAAGCCAATTCTTGAATCTTGATATTGTTGATGAAATTGTTTGGGGGAAGTGTGTGGATGGAAAGTACTCTACTAGTTCCACTTATCGTTGGTTAACTCATCCTCGCCAATCCTATCAGAGAGTAGTATTAAACACTTTTTATGGTTAACTCATCACCAAAGTCTTTTGACAAATCTTTTGCATATTAACAAACACATTTCTAGTGACTAGTCTTATTGCAAATGTGGTGGCATGGAGGAATCAATATTCCATCTTTTAAAAGATTGTCCAAAGGCGTCAAAGATATGGTCCATCTTACATATGGACATGGACCTCGAAACATAAAATGAAGATACGTCAACTTAACTACTAAGAAATGTGCGATGAGGTTTGCTATTGCGTGTTAGCATATTTGGAAGGCAAGGAACAACGAAGTATTCTTAAACATAGTGGCTCTAGATATGACCATGATGATGTAGATTTAGAACATAATCGTCATGGTGACTAAGGTGTTCAACTACGAGATCGAGCTTAAGAAACAACAACAAGTTAGATGGTTCTCTTTAGGTGAGAATGTCTACAAGCTCAACGTCGATGGAAGTGTTTATGGCAACCTAGGGAAAGCGGATTTGGAGGTCTAATTTGTGACTTAAACAGACGGTGGATCATTGGTTCTATGGCTCATGCAGATCCACTACCAATACCAACGTGGAACTGCAAGTTATCTTTCATGGTCTTAACATTGCATGGATTGAAGGTATATGATACCTTATATGTGAGTCAGACTCGACCACAACACTTCAATTTATGGAGTGGCTTTGACACACCCATTTTATTCCATTGTGTAAAAAATCAAGAGTTTTACATACTTAGAATGACACTTGCAATTTCCCTGGGCTCTAAAAATGGAATAAAATGACCTAATTCTGACCCTAAGCACTTAAGAGCAGGAAATCTCATTTTTTTTTCTTGCATAAGTAACGTTACACTAAGCCTCAAGCGTGGGACTCGCGCTTAGCGCCAAATGAGACTAAGCGAATTCTTCAACAAAGAAGGAAATTCGTTAAGTCTCATCTCAAGCTTAGCGTCTCATCAATCTTCAATAACTCATCTTAAGACTTTAAGCTTAGCGATGCTGCAGGGCTTAGGGTCAAATCTTCACAACAAATTATTGGCTTCACTTAGGTAGTCTGTTAAGTGTGAAAACGTTTGCTCTTCAAAATAGTCAATCTTCCAATCTAGCTCAGGATATTAAAATTCACCTATAAAACATGTAAATTTTTCCTAATTCCTAAATACTAACTATCGAATGTTAATTGTCTATAAAACTCCAAAAATACTAAACAAATGAGTTCAAAAAAAGTCATCAACAAAAAAAAAGAAAATAATCATTTAAAATTGTGCTCAAAGAACTATATATAAAAAACAATTATCAATCTTACAACCTTTTTTCCTAAGGTGTTTGTGGACACTTGGAGGGATATTCTTTACTAGAAACTCATAATCCCTCTTAGGACCAATTTGTCTTTAATTTTTTATGAATAAAAAAATGATAAAAATTACAAATAATAACAATAATATATATCATGGTTAATATTTATAACTGAATCCTAGACTTACCTACCTAATCAACCCATTAGTTCACATCAGATTATATGTCCAAACTTTTATTCTCATCACAATTCACGAGTAATATATAACAATACCTTTTTCAATTATCCGTGTGTACATAATAACAATACCTTTTTCCTCAAATAAACATATTTATATACCACTCCATAAAAAAATGCAATTCACTTGCTTGATATAGCAATAAATACATTACATTTTTTAATAAAAGAGTATCTTATCAAACATTTATATGGAATTATTCATATTAATGTCATAAACTGATAATTTAATATAATTTAAATGTCTATATCACACAAAATTATATACCATCGTTATTGAAAATTTAAATTTAAAAGTATTACATTAGGGTTTGACTGAGTTAAATAAAAAAAAAAGATTTTATATAAGAACTTAATTATATATAAATACATTAAAAGTGCAAAAAAAAATTCAATTCCAACTAAAATGAATAAAAAATGCGCTTTTTAAATTTTTTTAGTTATGAATTTGATGAACTTTTGAACTTTAAAAATACTTCAATAAATCCAAGAACAATGATTCGGTTTAAAAAAGCCAGGGCTGTGTTTTTCTGTTCGCTGTTTGATGTCCGAAACAGACCACTTATAATTATATTTCCCAACATTTTCCACAATAGTCTCGCGTGGGATACGATTATCCTGAAACCAAACGCACCCAAAACGGCGTTGTCCAAGTCGAAAGTTCATTTGCATTTGAGTTTCATTTCAGTGTCATTTAGCTCTCTTCATTGAATATAAAAGCTTCTCTGAGGCTCTTTCGCGAAACACTTCCCCTTGCTGTTGTTGTTGCTGCTGCTTCTGCCTTTGCTCCACTACCGAACCACTTCCCCTGCAAATCGCGTTTCGTTTGCGTAAGGTGCGTTTGGATCACTGATTCTGCGATTTTCGTTTTCATCTATTTTTTGTTTACACAGTGTTTTTGGTTACTGGATCCGTAAACTTCTGTTGTGTTTTCTGGATCGAAATTCTTTTGACTTCGTTTGCTCTTGCTGACGTGGATCTACTTCGTAGCTGCATCCTGTGTTTGTAGGTTTCGGTTTTTGCTTAATTTTGTGGTCAGATGTTTTCTGATGCATCGGTTTTGATTTTTCGGCTTGTTTTCATGCGATTTATAGATGATCAAATTGGAAGATGCTATTCCTTCTTAGCTTGTTAATTACATGTGTGTCTTTTTTTTTTTATTATTATTTTCGAGTTCTGTGGATATGTTCTACTATGCATGCTTCCGATCTTTCGAGTGTGTTAAAAGATTTTCATTGCAATTGCATGAAAATGATGGTATTGCTTGTTACTTTTCTCGATTGAACGAAATATGAAATCATTGTGAGTGGTAGTTGTTGTATTTTTGGCTGCATAATTGAGTGCTAGTGAAAAATGCCTTTCTATTAGTTCAAACTTTTAATTGTTGCATAATCTTTTGTCTGGTTTTGTTCAGTTTTTAATTTCCTAAACAACTTTTCCCGTTCTCTGCTACAGGTTTTAAAAGATGACTGATGCTGAGGACATTCAACCTCTTGTTGTTGATAATGGAACTGGAATGGTCAAGGTTAGAATATGTTTTGGCAGTCGATTAGTGCTTCTTGTGCTATTGAAAAGACAGTTCCCTCTGTGCTTGCTTAGTATTCATTGTTATATATGATATTAATGTATATTTTTGTACAATGTTTGCAGGCTGGTTTTGCAGGTGATGATGCTCCTAGGGCCGTGTTCCCCAGTATTATTGGGCGACCACGCCATACTGGTGTAATGGTTGGGATGGGTCAGAAGGATGCTTACGTTGGTGATGAAGCCCAATCAAAAAGGGGTATACTCACCTTGAAGTATCCTATAGAGCATGGCATTGTCAGCAACTGGGATGATATGGAGAAGATCTGGCATCACACATTTTACAATGAGCTTCGTGTTGCCCCTGAAGAACACCCTGTACTTCTTACTGAGGCACCACTCAATCCCAAGGCCAACAGAGAGAAGATGACCCAAATTATGTTTGAGACTTTCAATGTGCCTGCCATGTATGTTGCAATTCAGGCTGTCTTGTCTCTCTATGCCAGTGGACGTACTACAGGTTTGTTTCTACGGTTGATCTTGGATTTACTATTTACTATACTATGATCATGTGATTTCAATTGGATTGGGTCAGCTTATTACTTTAGTAAATGTTGTAAGGCAGTGTTCAAGGTTATATGTGGCACACAAGTTGGAAACATTGGGAAGCTGGTTGAAGTTCTTTGTTAATTGATTTTTTGTTTACTTGTAGTTTAGTTGAATTATCCACAGCAGGCTTCATTCCGCATGTAGAGTGGGATATACATGCATTTCTACATTAATTCCTCATGACCAACATTATTTCCTTATTGGTTTGTCTTGTTATGTTGGTATTAAACAGGTATTGTGCTTGATTCTGGTGATGGTGTGAGCCACACTGTGCCCATATATGAAGGGTATGCTCTTCCTCATGCAATTCTCCGATTGGACCTTGCTGGCCGTGATTTAACAGAGTACTTGGTGAAAATCCTCACCGAGAGAGGATACTCCTTCAGCACCTCAGCCGAAAAGGAAATTGTCCGTGATGTGAAGGAGAAATTGTCATATGTTGCCCTTGATTTTGAACAAGAAATGGAGACTACTAAGAGTAGTTCTGCAGTGGAAAAGAGCTATGAATTGCCTGATGGACAGGTCATTACTATAGGTTCTGAGAGATTCCGTTGCCCAGAAGTACTGTTCCAGCCTTCTCTGATTGGTATGGAAGCTACTGGAATTCATGAAACAACGTACAACTCCATCATGAAATGTGATGTTGATATTAGGAAGGATCTGTATGGAAACATTGTGCTTAGTGGAGGGTCTACTATGTTTCCGGGAATTGCTGATCGTATGAGCAAGGAAATCAGTGCTCTTGCACCCAGCAGCATGAAAATCAAGGTGGTTGCTCCTCCTGAGAGAAAGTATAGTGTCTGGATTGGTGGTTCTATTTTGGCATCACTTAGCACCTTCCAACAGGTTTGTACTGTTTTTTTTATATTCTCAACATTCCCCCTCCCTGGGGCCCTTTTATGTGTACTTACCAGTAAAATGGATTAGTTTATGGAAGTCACTGAGTGTTTTACTTTGTTCTCTTATATGCAGATGTGGATCTCTAAGGGTGAGTATGATGAATCTGGGCCAGCTATTGTTCACCGGAAGTGCTTCTAAGTTGGGTCAAGTTGAGCTGGATGGTGATCAAGTTCTTCATGCACCCAGTCCTGTGCCATATTTCAGTCAAGTTTGGTTGACTTATTTGATATTTGATGCTTTGGGTTTTTAATAGATATATCTAATTTAATGAATGGATTTGTAAGTTGAGTATGTTATATGTTTCTCCGTTAGGTCCACTTGGAAGCCAGACTTTTTATGCAATTGGCGGATGGTATTGGAACTTTGTAGGTTCTGCTTGGTTTGATTTTCCTTTTATTCGATTTTCATGTTGTGGCCAAGAATTAGGTGCCTCGAGTTAGGAGGACGATAAGCTTAAGCATCTTTTCTCCTAGAGGGATTTTTGAGTCAGTTTCTGTTTATATTTATTATTATATGCTTAATTGGTTTTCATGTTTGCAGTACACTCAACAGAAATCAAAATGTTTTTATTGTTTGAGGTGATTAATCATTCATGCACCATCATTTGGTTTAAATCTATTTGTATGCGCCTGTGGAATCGAGGTTAGTGTCATTCAAGAATAAAAGTTCATGAAGAATAAAAAAAAAATGGGCCCTCCCTGATGGGGCTCAAGCCTATCCATCAACTACGGGTTAACCCATCTCAGATGGATTACTTGGGTTTTACCCCTAATATGACTTTAATGAATCATTTACCCTGTTGGTAATAATTAACATAATGAAATGCTTGAATTTGAAATAAGTTATCATTTTATAATTTCTTAATATTTAAAATGTATTCAAAAGTTTAACCAAATATATTATAATCTATGTCATTGTGATACAAAAAAATGCCTTAAAAGTGTTTTTTTTTTTTTTTGTCTTTTGTCCGAATTTTATTTATTTAAAAATGTTTTTGACTTTTCAATATAATTTTAAAAAAAAAAAGTGACGTGAGGTATTCGTAATCAAATGCCTAAAACAAAGATCATTATTATGAATGGTTAAAAGGACGATAATTTCTAAAAGATGACGCGGGAATTAGGAAATATATGTATTTTGTTTTTGTCAAAGGGAAATTCTATCAAACATTTGGTGAACAACACTCCACATACGTTAGGCACTTGTTATCAGCAAATTATATGCTCACAAATTGCCTGTGTATATTATTGGAGTTTGGACATCAATGGACGATCATAATGGAAGTTGCTTTGGGTGAAATGACAAGCGTGCTTTTTTGACTTTTTTTTCAAGTTTGATGTACCTGGCCTTTCCTTACGAGATTTGCTTAATTCTAATCTTTCATGGAAGTGGGCGAGGAAGTTGTCCCTCAAACAGCGTTATAAAATTGCCATCTGATACTATTTTTTTTGGTACATAAAATAATTTTATCACCTTTGATCTAATGAAATAAATGATTAGTTTACAGACATATATTGTTTGTTTATCTTTTACGTCTCAAGACTCCAAGGCAGAGCAGGGATAGAAGACTAAAAAACTGTAGAAATTATAAAAATGATGATTGAAAAAATATTTGTATCTAACAGCTTGGTACCCATGTGTCATTCCTATTATCTCAGCTGACTAATGATGCAAGTGACTACACACTTTTACCAATCTTCATGAGGTGACACCACAAAATGAGTCAACATCTTAGCTAGTTATCTTCCTATTAGCGCTAAACTAGCGTGCCTTTTCCATACGCGCACCAGAACATAGTGTCATACCTATACAGGTGGCGCCACAAAATGTGGGTGATACGTTGAAATGTTACTTTTTAACACAATCCATAGAATAACTATGAAGTGTATTTAAATACTTTAAGTATTTAACAAGTTAAAGAAATATATCCAAGACACATCTCGGTATTAACACATGATTTTTCCATAGCTTGCATCCTCCTTCCCAACAACAACTAGTAAAGTGCTTATATGTGCTCTTAGCCCAGATAGCACAACCTTTATATTTTGTGTTAATATTTGCAATTAAAATTTAAGAAAAAAAACATTTTAAATATAAAATATATAAATATATGCAATTGTTTACATTTTTAAATAAATATTTTTTCCTTTAAATTTTTAGAAGTGTCAGACCATAATAAGAGAAATTTTATTAAAATTGAAGAAAAAAATCAGAGAAATAAAGAAAATTAAAGAGATTTAAAATTGTTATTTTTCTTTATTCTCCGTATGATAAAGAAAAGTTGTGGGTTCTCGTTATTGTTATTTTTAAAAATTGTTCATTTGTCACTATAATGACACCCTCGTTTATGGACTTTTGCTGCACTCACCGTAACACTATGCAAGATAATAAAAAAAAATAAAAAATGAATGACTAGACTGATGCAGAGGTGAGCCCATGGAAGATTGATGAAAGTGTGGCGCCACCAGCTTCATTAATCAGAAAGGTGGGTCCATGAAAGATTTGTGAAAGTGTGACATTATCTGAAGTTTTTTTTTTTTTATGGTACTATCAGATTTGACAATCACCTAATCTAATAATTATTTTTAAAATTCACCCACTTTGCCATATATTTTTAAGTTTTCATCCGGTCTCGTAAAAGAACCCCGTTTTTTATTTTAGAAATAGCCATTGGTATATAAGTAGGGATATTTATAACTTTTTTTGAGTTAGCTTTTTGGTCAAGTTAGTTTCAAACTCAAATTTCTGATATTATATCAAAGTCTCTTATTAGGTTGTTATCTGGGTATGCTTCATTTTATAAATTTCACTTTCGAGATTTCACAGACTAATGCTATGACTAAAATAGCATATATAAGTAGGGATAATCCTCACTTTTGGAGATCAACTAACTACAAAATCATATGTTTTGTTTTTAAATTATAATATATTATATTTTCGCTTTGGTGTTTTCTCATATTAATTAAGATTTAAGAGTAAGTGAATTGGTGTCTTCTCACATTTTGTAGGGTGAGGAGCAAAAGAAATTGGATGTGCTTTCAAATGAAGTATTTGTGAAAGCCTTTATCAGCAGTGGACGCACAGTAAGTCTGTTTCTAGTTGTTGCTTTCTTTGTTCTCCTTTTCTTGATAGTATGATTAGACTTTGATTCTATGCAATATTTTCTTGCCTCATTCTCTTAAAATGCAATTTGTTGTCTTGTCACTTGTCAGTGCCTTCTTGTTTCTGAAGAGGCTATATTTGTGCCGTCATCACATCGTGGCAAGTCAGTTCGAAGCTCTAGAACCAACTAAAACTCCATCTTTTAGTGGTATTGTTGAAATACATTATCTGATTATCAAAGTAACAATTTCCTTCTGATTTTGCAGATACATTGTTTTGGATGGATCCTCAAACATTGACTAACTGGGTGTAGTAGCATCAAGATGTGCACATGTGACTCTATAGAGTCTTTTATCCTTGCTTTGCAGTCACTACACATAATTTATTTATTAATTATTTTGTGTCAAGTGTGTCATATTTAGGTTATTAAAGCGAGCTTTCAACTTTGTTTAATCAATATGTGTTACTTACATAGACCGAGGGAAGGAAAGATTAATTCAGTGAATGAAGGAAATACAAAAAATTGGGACGAACCAACCACTAAGTAAGTTTTACCTAGTCTTTGAAATCTAATTGCAAGTGAAATAATTGATTTAATTTATAAGTGAAAAAAAATGTTTCATTCTAGATATGTACAAAATTGCAAGTTTCCCGAAGATGGTTCACCACCAAAGCTCTTAGGTACATCGGAAGGTATTTGATTCTGAATTCTGATCATGAATTTTGTGTGCAGTTAGTTGTTGGATTTGTATAAAATTAATGGATGAGTAATGGAAATGCAGTATGGTTGCTGATATCCATCAAAACATTGCTTTATGGAGGTATCTTCATGTACCCTGCTGATATAAAGAGTCCAAACATTGCATGGATTGGCAAATTGCTGCAGGCTCTTGTCTTGGTTCCTTGGCAGCTACGATGACATCGAGCATATAAAAGAGCTTTATGGCTGTTAATTGAGTAGGATAACATTTGTTTAGGTGTTCATTGTAAATTAAATAAGTTACAGAGAAAATAAAAGCGCGTTTAAAATGTTTATGCTTGCCACTAGAACTAGAATCCACGAGGAGGCCGAAAATCATTCAATGTGCAAAAGAATGGGAAAATTCTTGCACAACATTAAAAATCCCTCGAATTGGGTTTGTACTGTATTCTCAACAATTCGACCAAAATTAACTTAATAAAATCCAACGGAGATTAATGTGCATCACCAGTGTCATAGGAATAGAATGTTAATTAATAAACAACCACCAGTGTACGTAAAGAAGAGGGGTTTAAAGAAATATAACGATTTTTTTTAGAAAAAAAAAGATAATGTCAGGTGGTACTGAAGTACTGTAGTATACTACTGTATATAAAAGATAGTGACCGGTAAAACGCACACAGGAGAAACCATCGATTGGTTTATTGACTACAAAACACATTGTTAGGTTAAAAAACAAGAGTTAATAGCATTTGACTAAAATCACATAAAAATAAATAAAGGTACATTTAAATATATATTAATAAATAATATTATCTTGAACTTTTAAAAAATATAACGAAAATAACACACTACTATTATATTTATAACTTTGATTCAATAGAGAAGTGAGAAACATGCAAGAAAGAACGAGATGATTTTAGAGAAGGTTTGAATTTCGTTGTTATTCAAATTCTTCATAACTACCCACTAACATGTAAACATGGTAAGAAAAACATGTAATAATAAAGCAAACCTTTCTGATATTTATTTTTAGAAAATGCTAGCTATATAAGCCTATAACAAATATCTTTATAATATTAATTAAAGAATTATTGCTTGTTTAGAAAAACTGTTATTAATACAAAAAAAAGTGCATTAGTTTGATGATCGTGGATATTTATTATTGCATGTAAATAGCTATCAGCTATGTGAAGAGCTTAGACGGAAACCCGAAACCAAAAGGCAAATGGCAAAAGCCATATGATCGGGAAAGAAACTAACTGACTTTTCCAATTTTAGTGGTTTGTCCCAATAACATGCCAAGGTCTTGTGAGTATGCACATGCTTATACTATCAATATTATTCCAAATTCCAATTAATTGGAAGCACCTCAGAAGCTGCAATAGATTATAGATAGCTTCAAAACATAAGCCCCTAATTTTGATTTTTTTGAGTTGAGGAATTAATGAAATTTTAAGACCCCACTCACTAGTCAGTAACCATAGCCTTTCTTTCCATCATTCCGAGGGCGTCTTCATGGATGTTAACCAAATCTGTGTACTTAGCATCCAAAATGGTATTTGCTTCTTATATTATATGCTACATTGTCTAAACACCCAAACTCACTAATTAAAACATTATTATTCATTCTGTTTTGTTTTACAGTACATCATAGGTTTCTCTTACTATCTTGTTTTGTTTTGTTTCAAAGGATTAGTCATCTCAAAAAATTAAGAAAACATTAGTTCTTTTTTTATATCACTTTTATTCATTGATATTTTGTGTAAATTTTTAAACAAATTCATAAGTATATTCTAACTTTTTAAATCATGATTAACTTTATCATAATATTGTGAAATTATTGATTTAAAAAAAATAGTAAAACAGAAATAATCATAACAATAGTAATAATGATCATAATAATTATGACAATTATGATTAATATTACATAAACAATTTCAAGAACCATGAACAAATAATACTAAATATTACTAATTAAACATATTTAAATATCTTCTCATTTACTATGTTTTTTATACCAAATATCGGAACATATGTTACTATTAATTATTTATTGGTTAAATTAATATCAGATGTACTAGATCACCTATACTCCAATTATTCATTCCCCTTCTACCAGTACCAATTAGCATCTCACATGCCCATGCCCATGCCCACCTCCTTTAGACTCATTATAATACTAATAGTAGCTAATTAATTAACCACACTGTCACGCCTCACCTTATCCCTTTGGCCTCGACCATTTCAATTAACCTTTATAATAAATATATACTGTATTTCATAAAGTAATAGAAACACGATTCTTTTTAAAATTAATAAATTTTATTCTATGTAAAATACTTTCTCTACTCATAAATATAATATTTCTTGATTTCTTGTTCATAATATATGTCTTATTTTATTATATTTTATAGTGCAAATACTGATTATTTGATAGCATTTTTAATTACATATATATATAACATTTCTTTATTGTCTCTTACTCTTTCATTCATTGTTCTTGTTCTGGTTGTTATACAAAAATAAAATATCAGTGAAAGAAATTTGAATTCAAGATCTTTTCTTTTTATTTTTTATAATAACTAAGTCAAATCATATACTAATTCCTAATTTATTATACAAATATAATTTATCTTAAAAGTGATATTAGTAAGATGTAAGAAGACAAGTTGCGGAGGCATGGTGAGAGGAGAGGAAGCTAATTGGCACGTGTAAAGAAATAGTAGAAGCTTGTGCTATTTTGATAGTGGATGACTTGCCGAACAAACAAACAAAATACTGCCTCTTTCATCTTTGGAAATTGAATTGAGCATAAATACTCCTTGCCCCCTTCATCTTTCTCTTGTTAATTAATTCTACATTATTACAGTACTACAACTACTTACTCATCTTTAATTTTAATTCTAATTCTAATTCTAATTATTATTACTATTATTATAACCTAGCTAGCCCTAGGCAGTTAATTTGATTTCCATCGTATTAGTTAATTGTGACGCTGTAGCGGAGGAAGGAAGGATGAAGGATGTGTGCAATGTGGTGCAGGGTTTGAAGCCTGTGCTACTAATGGTATTGGTGCAGATAGCATTTGCAGGGGTTAATATCTTCTACAAGCTTGCCGTAAACGATGGCATGAGCTTGAAGGTCATTGTTGCCTACCGTTTTGTATTTGCCACAATTTTCATAGCTCCACCTGCTCTCATTCTTGAAAGGTATTCTAATAATCTATCATTCACAACCTTTTCTTCTTAATTAATTACAACGAATAAGTCATTTTTTTGGAACTTTGAAAGGTATTCTAATAATCTATCTTAATAATTACTCGGCTTTCACTTTGTGCATATCAATACAGTAATTGCTAAAACATTGATGCATGATTGGCATGCAGGAAGAAGAGGACAAAGATGACTTGGATGATACTGTTTCAATCTTTTCTTTGCGGCTTATTTGGGTATGTGTTTTTTTCCTTTCTCTCACTCTTCTTTCGCCTTTACTTAGGGTGAATTAACACACTCTTAAATTAACCATGCCTGACCTTTTCTGCACCATCAATTTCTAGTGTTTCAACATCAAATCATATATACTCCCATGACGCGGCAACTTTTTAGGAAACTACGATCGAATAAATTAAAACATGATTTATTTTATAAAATAAAATAATTAAGCAATCTATATAGCTCACCAGATCGGTCCAGATGCATATGTGTCTGTTATAAACGATAATATAATATAATTTTCATATTGTCACCTTTTAGGCTATGTTTGTATACTAAAAAAAAGAACCAGTTGACCCCCAACAAGAGTCAACCAACACATCACATTATCACTGCCGCCTTAACATATTTTTCCCTTGTACTTTAATAGTGAATGATTCTGTTGAACGAATAGATGATGGAGATCAGATATGTTATTTGACTATATGCATGCAGGGGATCATTAGCTCAAAATTTCTACTTACAAGCCCTGGCTTTAACTTCTGCAACGTTTGCATCTGCAATGGCGAATCTTATACCAGGCATAACCTTTATCTTGGCCGTTTGTTTCGGGTAAGTAATTTTCGAATTTGTTTTATATAGTAATAGTACTAGTAGTAGTAAATGGAATAATATTGTTTACGTTATTTAAATGGATGTTTTTCAGTTTGGAACGATTAAATTTGAGAACAACAGCAGGGAAGGCGAAAATAGTAGGTACATTAATTGGAATTGGTGGGGCAATGGTACTTACTTTCGTTAAAGGTGCGGATATCGAATTGGGGTCCTTTCACGTTAACCTTTTGCATCACCGAAAGGGTACTACTCACGCACACGCTACTAATACCCTCTTGGGTTCTCTCTGCGCTCTGGCTAGTGCCATCAGCTATGCATTGTGGCTCATCATTCAGGCGAAGATGAGTGAACGATACCCTAGTCCTTACTCAAGCACGGCCTTCATGTCATTTTGGGGATCACTACAATCCATCTTGTTTGCACTTTGTGTTGAGAGGGACTGGACTCAGTGGAGATTGGGTTGGAATATTAGGCTACTCACTGCAGCTTATTCGGTATGCTTTAATTAATTAATTAATTAATTATCATAATTAATAATGGTGTGTAATATTATATTTTACTTACGTAGGGTATTGTGGTTTCTGGAGTGATGGTGGTTGTGATTGCATCGTGTGTCCACATAAGAGGCCCATTGTTTGTCTCTGCTTTTAGCCCACTCATGCTCGTCATAGTGGCCTTGGCCGGTTCTATCATGTTGAACGAGCAGCTACACCTGGGAGGGTAAGCCTATTTTCACACTGCATTAATTATAACTTCATGTAGTCTTAAGAAAGTGACACCTAATTAATACTGCGTACATGGGGACCTGATTAATTAGCATTTATTCGTATAAAAATTCTTTTTAAGTATATAGCTAGGATTAAGTTTACTATTATTGTTCAAATTTTGACAGTTTGTTTTGGTAAAATATTTCAGTATTATTGGAGCAGTGATGATTGTGTGTGGCTTATATATGGTATTATGGGGTAAAAGTAAAGAGATGAAGAAGAATCAATTAGTGTCAGCACAAATCCCCCAGGACTCTAACACGGTTGAAATAGTCGTGAGCAGTTCAGTAGACGTAGAAGATAACGACAATTCAAATTGTTCACATGAACACCATCAGGAGGGAAACATAGGAGTACATAATACTTCACATGCCTAAATTCATAACATTTGCTCTAAATTCTACAGTTAAATAGATAAAACAATGGAAATTAGCTCCCCATCCTTTTCCAATCGAACCAACATGCTAAACATTTTGGTTAGCGTTGGAAAACGGAAAGCACTTTTCGAGTATATCTTTATTGCTTATATTCGTAAAGGGTTAATTATGTTTGCAAGTTCAAATCTATGGTTTCTTGATCTGATTACTAATCTTACGAATTACGAGTAGATTTTAATAATTAAGAGTTCACCTGTAAAACTCATAACTCAATTCATCTACTCAATTACAAAAATTTAGGGCGTGTTTAACAAAACTAATGTATAACTTAGATGATTTTTTAAAAAAACTAATTCTAGCTTTATAAGTTAACTATATAACATTTTTTTCCAATTTTTTGTGACTAAATAATGTTATTAAGCAAGATCTTGAAAGAATCAATTGTATATTTGACAATTGAAATTGTATGTAATACATATACTTTTTGTCTTTCTCTTTATTATCATTTATCTCAAAAGAAATACGCAAAAATCCAGTGTAGTAAAAAATCAAGAGTATAGTAAAATGTAGTTATAAAAGAGATAAGGGAAAAATAGAAAATGAGATACACAGGTATCATGTATGCATGATGGGGTTAGTTAGGGTTTTTTACAAGGAGGGCCTAAAGGCCCAAGACAAGCAGCAAACAAAAACTGCTTAGCATGGACATACCCATGCAATCATACAGAATTAACATAACAGCACATCTGCAAATGTACACAAACAAATTAATGCACACATTCAAATGGGTCCTATAAATGGTCAACATCGTACCAATTCCCCTCTCTGTGTATATCTTATGTGCATAGTTCCAAAATTTTGCGGTTTCTGGTGAATTCATTGGATTACTTGTTCAGTTTTGTTGTGTCGTGTGAATACTCAATATTATCTGAGTATTTATTTTATTACCAACAAAAAAACAATTTTAATCTTATAGAAAATGAATGACGAAAAGAAGCATGAAAACTAAAAAAGAAAAGAAATAGAAAAAGGCGGCCCAAATATTTGGCAATTTAAGTTTCAATCACACATGTCTTATTATCCAAGTCGTCGTTGTTATAGAAAGATGAATCATGAAAGATGGTTGATCCTTTACACTTTACAGTAAGTACTTTACGTGTTGCAGATTTGAAGCGTATCCAAGTAATCCACTGCCACTGCAAAGTAACACACAACCAAACCTAGAAACGAATGTGAAGGTAAAGGTGAAACCAAAAATCTAAAAAAGGAAGACAACGTGGGTTAGGGCTTTGCCACTAATATTGGTTTTCTTCTCCGACAAGGTCAAGGGCTTTGCCACGAAAGAAAGTGTTTTTAAAAGAAGACGCACAAACAAATTAAACAAAACAACACATGAGGAGTGGATTTTCCTTTCTTATTTTTAATTTGTTTCACCCATACTCTATCATTAAACTTAATTAGTTAAAAGAACAATGTATTTGGGTTAGTGCTAGTTATATATGCACATATATAATGTTCCATGTGTAGTTTCTCTCCGTGCTTTTCTTGACAGCATCATGAATCATGATTGATAAGAGCATTCAATTTTGTGATTTCAATAACTACATAATCAAATTCATTTTACTGATTTGTCTCTTAATTATTGTTCTCCATCTGGGCGCACCAACAGTAATAGTAGTAGTTAATAATTAAATCGCAAAATAAAAATGAGGGCAGGATGTCACCAAGAAACAGAGATTTTCTAGAAAGAATTAAGAAGATTAATTAATTAATTAATGAGTATATAAAATGCGAATCTCCTTTCTGCCCTTTTGGGCTTAACCTCTCTACCACGGCTCTTCTTCAAACCCATCAACTAAGTCTAAGTGGCTGTTGGTTGTGACGCATATATACATGGATGATTCTTGGAGTATGATATTGATATTGATATATATATAGAGCTTAACTAGCTTTTAGGATCATTCATTTCAAATTAATTACCAGATTCCGAGGTTAAAAAAGGGGGGAAATGTGTAGCGAGTGAATATGGAATTGCAGTTGCACCACTAAGTGGCTTTGTCGTCATTCATTTCCACCATAAGGTTTATGTGGCAATTAATTGTTCACTAAGCTCTCATCAGCAATGGCACAGGCCAAGTTTGCTTTTGTGGCTGTAGTTGCTCGTGCATCAATATTTTATGGAAAATTAAGTCCATTTTAATGGGGTGAGTGGATGCTGATGCGGACCAAAAGAGGAAAGCTACATATGATGATGGACCAGCAATGATATATAATGCATCTGTACTAAAGGTTAATTTCTAAAATATTATCCATATTATCTTTCATTTCTTGTGACATAATTAGAATTACAAAATATAATTAATATTTTAACTTTTATAAATTTTTTATTTTTTTATTTCTCTTTCTTTTCATATTTCCACATCACTAAAATGACATACACTAATTAATTGATTAATAAAGATAGATCTGAAAAAATTAATTGTTTATTTATATTGTAAAATAACAATTAAATTAAAATATTTTTTGAAAAAAAAAATGATGAACCGATTTAACTCAGAATTAGTTGAAGACTCAATTTGATAATTAATTTGTAAAACTTAATTCATTAATTTTTTTTGAGTAAATAAACTAAATTTGAGTCATGTATATAGTTCGACTTGTTTAATTTATAAATCAATTTCATATAAAAAAAATATTAAATAATATACTTTATATTATTAAATGCTATATGTACCCACACTTATTAGATACTATATGTTATTAAATTCATATTAATATGTAATATAATCATAATGTTCAATCGAATCAATTTTAACCAAGCTGTTTGCAAACTTTAATTGAGTTGAATATGAGTTTTAAAAAATACTAATTTAATTTATATCAAACTCGAATCAATGAAAAACGAATTGAAATGAAATTTAGCTGGAATCAACTGATTTCTAGTAGTAGTATTAAACGTGTAAGAATAAGAGTTAGACAACTTTTTCCATCTTATTTATTTTTACCATGTGTTTCTATTGACACTTACAACTTACAAGTTACAACCACCATGCATTAACATTCTTATATCGATCACAATCAACGCCACTCCGATCCAATTGGAAGCATGTTAATTAGATAGAGGCTACATAAAGTTTTGCCTCTCTGTTTAATTTAATTTAATTATTCAGAAACAAAATAATGGAATTCTGAGACCCCCACTAACCTCATTAGCCTTTTTCTGCTGCATTATATATATGTCGATCTTTACCTTAATTGGGTCTGTACTGTATATATATTGTGGTTAATTTAACCAATTAATTAAGTACTATATAATATATATATAAGATCCAAATTGGCATTTGCTTCTCCTTATAGATTCCACGGTAGATTTATAAGTTGAAAGTGACAAGCTCTGACTATTGTCCAAAAAACACTCTGAAAAAGGTATTTAAAAATTATCTGATGTTAGAAACAACCATACGAAATTCCCTTTCTGATTGAGAACATTGATTCCATGTTGGAAGTTTTTTAATGTTTTATCTAACTAAAAAGATAGGTTGAGTGTGTAAGAATTGTGTGCGACTCTTGAATTAGGCACAACTCGTGCTCCTCCTTTATTAACGATTTTTATTTTTTAGCTTCTAAAAAGAATTGAATCAAAATCTATTGGGATCTGGCAGATCACCTGGAACTAGTTACATCCATTTCCTAGCCACACAACAACCCACTCGGGATTAAATAAAATATTTTACGTGGCACGCACTTCACGTACACATACGTATGTATCAAATACTAATTTAGTTTGATATTCTATTCGATAATTCGCATCGAGTGGGAGCATAATGTTTATGGTAAAAAAAAATTGAAAGGTTTTATATTAACTTTTAAAAAAATAACTATTCATTCGAATTAACAACAAAGCGTATCAAAATACTAGATCTCATTTGATGTTTGAGCCCGATCATGCAGCTGCTGTTGACTTGCACTTGCACTGTAGAGAAATGAAGTTGACCGCACACGGTCCTTTCTCCACTTGTTTGTGACATTCTCTTTTTCACATGCTTAGCCATTTTCTTACTAGTATGTTTTATTTAATTGCTTCTAAGAACAAAACACTTTGAAATCGTGTTATAATATCATAAACATATTTATTGCTTTTTCTAATTTTAAAATTTTTAAACTTTCTCAACCTTTGTGTGACACTCTGAACATTTAAGAGGTTCTCAACCTTTTTAAAACATGACTTGTAAAAAATATATGTAAGAGAAAATATAAGTATTCTATGTTTTTTTTTTTCTGTCTAATAATTAGGTAAATACTAAATATACTAACGAATGTAATCAACCTTTTGAATTATATTGAAATTATTTTTTCTTTGATTTATGATGAATATTTAAAATTATGGTAGAAATAAAAAATTAAGTAATGTCTTGAGAAAATATATATTGCTATTCTCTAATGTGTTTACTATAACTTTTTATTAAAATAATTTTTATTTAATTTTTTTTATTATTAATTTGACTAATAAAATATAAAATAATGTTCTAGTCTTCTAGATAAAAAGATATATTTAAATAAAAAAAAATAGCAATACCATCTTAGAGTGATAAGGACAGAATAAATTAATTTTATCTCATACATATAGATAAATAAATAACAATACAACCTTCTTTTAAATGTTTCAAAGAGAGTTATAATTTTTCAAATTTAATTATTTAAATATTCTATACAAAAAAATTTATTGATATATAATTTGTAAGTACTTTTACAAGTGTTGATTGAATTTTGATGCCTGATTAAATTCTGAATCACTTATTTTTCATTTTGTTTTGATCTCTTTGGAGGCACATGTGCACATACTTTTTTTTTCCTCTTAAATACCTTTAAAGAAAACAGAATTATGATTTGTCTCTCTCGCACACCAAAGTGGCAAACAATTGAGCACCGTCTCTTCTCTGCTTTGGAATCTATACACTGCATGTCTATAAATTATAATTAATACTTCTCTCCTCATCTTTGTGATTGTGATTGTGCGCCTTACTACTATAAATTAGTTAATAGGTCTCTTTTGTTGTTCACTTGTCAAAGTGAATTTATATATAACTTGCAGCGATTTGTGGTGGCGTGGCATTGATATACAAGGATGGATATGTTGAATGTAGTGCAGGCGTTAAAGCCAGTTCTGCTAATGGTGTTGGTGCAGTTTGCAAATGCTTGGGTCAATGTTCTCTACAAGCTTGCGCTTAACGATGGCATGAACTTGAGTGTCATTGTTGCTTACCGCTATATTTTTGCAACTGCTTTCATTGCTCCACTTGCTCTCATTCTTGAAAGGTTCTTCTTTTTCCTTTCCCATTCTTTTCTGCACTCTTGCTTTTACGTTACGGTTATTCAAAACACTTCAAGATTCAACAAGCTCGATCGGTTCCTCTTTTTTTTCTTTTTTTTTTTCTTACTTTTTCATATTTTGCATGTTTATAATACTACTATTTAATCTTTTTTTATTTTATGATTCTGCCTTATTTGCTATGATATGCATATAATTTATAATAATATCAATAAATTAAGCAAGCCATGGATGGCAACTTTTTCTCCGTGAAAAATGAGAATCATACACATATATATGGATCTATGGAGAGTGATAGAAAGGGAAAGAATGATTATTTTTTTCACAGTCAAATCGAGATTCGAGAATGATTGCTTTGCTTTTACTTGCAGTTAAAAAGCTTTAATTTAGAAGTCTTAATTATTCATATAGGAATCGAGATATTACCGAGATGTGTTTATAATTCGTATGACATGTCTTTTCATTTTCATGACTGTTTGTGATAAATTAAGAAGCAATAGAAATAGTAGTTAAATAGTACCCACTCGAAGAAATTAAGAAGATATATATTTAAATGTCAAATTAAAGATAAGGAAAGAGAGAGATAGGGATGAAGATAAATAATAGTAGTATAATAAAATTGAAATGGTGTTTGTTGAGAATGATTTGCAGGAAGACGAGGACAAAGATGACTTGGACGATACTGTTTCAGTCATTTCTGTGCGGCTTAATTGGGTATGTATGTATATACGTATGTATGTAATGTAATGCAATGTGTTCTTTAATTATTCATATGCATGCTCCTCCATTATCGTTTACTACTCACTTTGGCTGCGCACGATCGAATCCAAGTACACACGTAACCATGCGTAACTCTTTAGGACTTTCAATCAATTGGTTTTTCATTTCTCTGTGCATAAAGTTTTAGGAAAGGAATTCCTTATGTAGTTATGTTATATAGGGATTAGACATAGTTGGCTAGGGCCTAGGGTACATGCATGTCCTATTTTTCTTATGTAATATATAATTAAAAAATTAATTTATAAAAAAAAATTATTTAATTATATATCATGCATATTGAAATTGATCGAATTATAATTGCCCTTAAATATGTAAAAGAATTCCCATTTCTAGTGCCAACATTAGCAGTAACTTTACTTTAATTAGAGTCTATTTTATATTTTATGAATACCTAATTATCATGGATCTACCCACTCTTTGGTTAACAAAAAACAATGTTACCTTACATCTCAAGTATAAAGATAAAGTTAGTTGATAAACGGCTTCAACTAGCGTAATTGGAAAACAATTTCGTTGCAGTTGTGCGCCGACCATACATCGCAATAAAGACAAAGATATTTATATTTGACAACAATAAAACGTTATTAAGAGTTTTGTATTTTAACACCAAAAGATTAAGTAATTAATTAAGATTAGATTTCAGAAGTGTGACTATAACTATAAGGCTGTAACTTTTAATATATAAAATAATAATGTGTATATATGCCTCTAGCTTGTTTCTAAACTCTGACACATGTGGTAATTAATTAAGTTTGATGGAAAATTAATAATATATTCATTTTGATTATTAAAATAAATTGTGAGTATTGGATATGTTGGATAGTATCCATACCGTACGTACATGATTTACGAGACATTTCTAGAGTTTCTTAGCTAGTAGTACTATATTCATTGATTGATCTGATGAAGATGTAAGTAGTTAGTACGATGTGATGAATATATATGCATGCATGCATGCAGGGGAGCATTGCCTCAAAACTTAAACATGGAAGCGATTGCTTTAACTTCTGTAACGTTTACAACAGCCATATCCAACCTCATTCCAGCAATCACCTTTATCATATCTCTCTCCTTCGGGTAAGAAGCTTTTAAATAGTTGATTATCAAAAGAGTTGGATGCGTTTAATGATGGATGGAGGATTATATGTTTCAGATTGGAGAGATTAAATATAAGAACAAGAGGAGGGAAGGCGAAGCTAATTGGAACGATAACTGGAATAAGTGGGGCAATGATGCTCACATTCATTAAAGGCCCAGAAGTTAAGATGTTGTCTTTCCATGCAAACCTTTTCAACAACCGACACGACGCTCATGTCGTACATCACCACGCTGCTACTTCAGGCCTTATGACCATATTTGGTGCTCTCGCCTCTGTCGCAAGCAACGTCTCTTATGCTCTCTGGCTTATCATTCAGGTTTGTTTTTGTGTTCTACTTTGATCTAGCTGCATCATATCATGTCGTTTATTTAATGGAATTATTATTATTATTGCGCCTGCAGGCAAAGATGAGTGAAAGATACCCGTGTCCTTATTCAAGCACAGCGTTAATGTCCCTAATGGGGGCACTGTTATCCATTTCATTTGCTTTTTCCGTTGAAAGGGATTTCAGTCAGTGGAGATTGGGTTGGAATGTTAGACTATTCACTGTGGCTTATGCGGTATGCTTTTCATAATTAATTAATTTGGACATTCAATTCTAGATATATATATCCCACAGATCAATCATCAATGCTTAATTGTCTGGTAGATAGTGTCCTTAATTTGCTGCATTCACTTTAATTATCTGTCATTGAATTGACTAATTGAGGCCACATATATACATACTATGGTTGAATTATATATATAAGTGGCCATATAATATATAATATGTGAATTATTGATCATGTATGTAGGGTATAGTGGTTTCTGGAATAATGGTAGCGGTGATTTCGTGGTGTGTACGCACGAGAGGTCCACTGTTTGTCTCCGTTTTTAGCCCTCTAATGCTTGTAGTTGTGGCCATTGCTGGATCCACTATTTTGGACGAGAACCTGTACCTTGGAAGGTATCTGTCTTACTTCTTATATTCACTACAAAATTATTTTTATATATAAAGTATACTTTACAATTCCAAAGGTAGTTGACTTACTAATGCTTATCAACGCAGCTAATTAAGTAAGCATAGCATGTCTTGTAATGGGAAAACTTCATGACATACATGATACATGCACGTAAATTAATCTCGCCAAGGCTTTTCCCTTTCAAGTTATTTATAATTAAGGGGTGGTGTCAAGTAGTGGATCATAGTTCTTATACATAGTCAGATACATGTTTATGGTTTGCTTTAACTATAGTCTATATATACTAATTATTGATTTATTTAAATTTCAGCATCATTGGATCAATGTTTATTATTTTGGGATTATACGTTGTTCTTTGGGGTAAGAGCAAAGAGATCAAGATGAACAATCCCCATGAATCTGTTCCATCTAACGCTACAGTGGACATAATAATGGTGAAACCTGGTGCAGAAGATAAGGACAATACAATACTCGTAAATGTGGATGGGTGTAATAAACTAGAGTACTCATGGGAAAATGGACGTGAAAACATTGTAAGTACCCCACAAATAAAACACTATTGCAAGGCGAGAGAAGAAGAATAGAAGAAGTAATAGAATGTCTCACGTACCTAAACATTCCATTCATGTAAATGAAACGTAAGACACTTACTCTACAATTAATTAATTAATGTAGCAAGATAGCTTGCCATGGATCCTTTTCCAATCGCCCCAACATTCATGCATATGCTGTGGGCTTTTTTCGTATTGTTGGAGAAGGTAAGTCACGGCGCGCAGTTAGATATTATCTTCATTTCTTTGGCTATCTTTTGTAATTGCAACTTCAAAATGGATCTTCTGAGAAAGCCATCATCTTTAGTTCCATTTAAAAAAAAAAAAAAAAAACTTTAACGGAGGTATCGCGATAACCTTTTGTATTTTTAAAGTGTTACCTATTGTTTTATCACACCTACAATACCATGCATATACTTCTTAATTTCTCTAGGTGCCAATTAGCACATATGCACGTATAGATCATTTTCCATATTTTTAATCTTTGACAACAACAAAAAACAGTCAATAAAAGTATAAGTAACAATTTGACTATAGATTCTTAATTAAATGTACGTACGTACTATAAGTATTTGTTACCATTTTCTTATAGACAACTTCACCAATATATAAATAAATAATTCTAATAGACAATGATTTTTCCACGAGACCACACTGAAAAAATAACTGAAGTATAAGATCAAACAATTTTTTGAGACCACCTATAATAATAATTTAAATGTTTAGGACACATATATTTAAGTCCTGTTAAAAAAATCACAAATTCTGTCTCTTAAGACTAGCTGCTTTCTTAAGTGCTTTTTAAAGTAATAAAACTGTTGAAATATTTTCCAAAGCATTGAAAATCCATCACCATAGTCCCTACTCCCTAGCTAAATTAGTCTATTTCAATAAAGTTCTGGAGTTTTTTTATTTATATGGAGGGTAGACAATAAATAATAGAGTAATAGACGTATTTTACTTTACAACTTAGTTTTTTTTTTTTGTAATTAATCATAATTGGACTCATTCACAGCTAGTAGGCCCATATGGAACTGCCAGTGGGTGTTGGGTATGAATGTAGGGCTTGCTTTCATATGATTACACACGAAAAAATAAATGTTAGGACTTTTGGGTTGGAGCAACGGGAATGTAAAGCTCAAATAATTACCACATAGTAGTGATTTTTTTTATATAATATAATTTTTTAGAGTAAATAATTAGTAAATTTATTTGAATAAAACATTTTTTGTTTTTTTAAAATTTGAAAGATCTTAGAAAACAAAAGAGTATTTCATTTAGAAACGCAAAGTGTTAATTTGTAGAGGAAAGCAATGCCGCGGATGGAGGTTAAAAACAAGAAGAAGAAAAAAAAACAAAGTCCAAAACAGCGTAGTGGCAGGTTGTAGTTGAATGTTTAACCATTCTCAATTGAATATTTATTTAATTTAACCCAAGCAAATATTACATTATATGTCACAAATTAAAGCCTGGTCTGCAACTATGCTTTTCAAGACTTGAGGATTAAAAATGATGCTGGCCTTTCTCAAAGGTGTAGAAGAAATTAACATTTGGACCTTCCACATTGTACGCATCTGATGCTTGTGCTTGAGAACCTATATATACTTGGGAACATGTTTAGTGTAATTGTGATTGGACTGTGGGGTAAGAGCTAGCAGAGAAATGAAAAACTTAGAAACTACTCCAGAATTAGAATTGAGGTTGTTGTCACGTCTACGGCAGCAGACCATGATAAAAGTATGTGCAGCGACGACGAAAACGACAGCTACACCTGTAATAATAATAGGATCATTCATCAAAAGGTGAACATGAAGGACAAAACAAAGAAAAGAAACAAGTTATATGGCTCCAAGGGAGGGAAAAAAACACTACGTACAATCAACTAATTAAGAATATAGAATAATGGTTCCCACTTGCCCACTACCGCCACCCGCTTCAAAGGGGAAAAGATGAAATCAAATTTTATTCGATCTTAACCATTTTTAATAATTTTAAAGCTACGTAAAATCAACATTCATTCTTCGATAGCTTGGTAGCATGCCAAAATATTAATAATAAAACTGTAAAGTATTTTGTCCAGAAACAAAATATAAATATTGGTAAAGCGTGTTCTTTTTTTAGTCAAATTTAAGAGGAGAAAATTTTGCTTCAATTCATGAAAAGAAAAACTTTCATTATTCAGAGTAATTCTTTAACACCTTTTTACAATTTTTTTTTCTATACTCTATATATAAATAAATAAATAAGTAATGCGAGTAATACATCGATATATCAAAAGTATTCGGAATCAACAAAAAAATAACACATCCCATCCCTATCATGCATGTGTCTCTATTGCAAGACTACTCTGGTTATAATTTTGCAGTAATATCCAAGGGTAATAGAAACCTTAACCATCATACGAAAAAAACTCCACCATAGATTGCATCTTGACCATCAGTCATACATTATATATCGCAAGCTTTTATCCAACTCCAAGATTAAAATAAAATCTCTTTCATCATATTTTGGGTATTAAAGGCCATGTTATTAAATAAACAATCATTCATGATCTTTCAAATCCTCCACACCACGACGCACCACAAAATCTTCCATGTGATTTGTATGGTCTTATTGACTCCTAATTGGTGATGCTGTACAAAATGATCGACAATTGCCTGATGAGGTGACTATACACATCCATAACACATCCATAACATGTATACCACACTTTTGTAATAAAAGGACATCAAAATAACAAATGCTCAAGTGGTTCCATTATATTAAAACAAAATTTACAATTATAATTTCCTACCCCTATATCAATATTCCTGCATAACAAATTATTACGGGGGGAATTTTGTTCCTAAACATCCTCCACAACAAAAAATGAACATTCAAAGGTATCTTCAATTTCCAAACAATCGGTAAGACCTCAATCCTAGAATTAGCGCCAACAAGATGATAGATTTTATCGTAAGCAGACTTAACAGAATAACAACCATTTGTTTTACTACTCCAAAACCAAGAGTCCCCCACATGTTGTCTCAAGTTGTAACTCTTTACATCATCAGGAAACATATTTACTTGTTCCAGTTCCTATATAAAATGTTCTTGGCGCCACTCGAATTTTCACGACCACACCCCATCACTCTAGTGACCCATCTCGCTCACTTTATATTCCCTCTAGGAAGATGTCGCAAACAAACGAGAATATTTAAAAACAAGTGGTTCACTCCCAACTCAAGTGTCGTTCCAAAAAAAAGTCTTGTCCTCTCGACCTATTTTTCTTTCCACCAACGAATCAAACCACTTATCTTTCAACTACCCCCCACAAATCTTACATAAGTTACTCCACCAGGCGAAATAATGGTACGTGACTCCCTGTTAATCAAGCCTTTATAAGCTCCTACCTCCACTTTCTTAGCAAATCAATGTTAAAGTTAAAGACATTTTTAATATCCAACCTCTTCGAAAATTTTGGTTTATAGATATTATTTCAATTTTTCCAACACATTTTTCTCCTATTACCCTCACTCCCAGTACCTTTTTACATTGAATTTGACCTTTTTCGCAAGCCAGTTTATATATTTAGCTTGTAAAGGATACGTGTGTATTGATAAAAATCAAAATAACCATACACTTAAAGATCTATTATCAATGCAAGAATATACTAAAAGACAAGGGTTGGAGAAAAGATCAAGGACTTATATGACTTACATATCCGGTCCCCCCGAGTAACACTTGAAAATTTCTTCAATTAACCCATCTTGAATAACTCAACCCTCGTAGAGATATAACATGCCCCACCCCTTGAACAATCTAGGGGTATCACACCCTTTTTCGCAAAGGAATATTAAAAGAAAATCAGGGAACATAATTACAAATTGAAGCTCTTATCATCTCAAAATTAATTTAGAATTATATGATATAGTCACGTTTTAATTAAAGAAAAAGATATTTTATTTTCTTATAAAAATTTCCCTCCTTTCTTTGATTCTCCTCCGACCAAACAACAAAGCTAGGTATCATATCCTTTTATCATCCCTAACTCTTGAGGACCGTCTATTTTTACTTTCCTCGATGAAGATAAATGCTGCAAGACTTGGCACAATATACAACTTACATTGTGCTACTTTAAAAGTCTGTTTTCTAAGAATATTCATGCTAAATGTCTCGGCTGCCAATACCATTTAATTTGTGGAACCAAGAATATTTGTCTTCCAATCAAACAAGATAACTATTCCAGAGTTCATTTTGCCACACAAGACAAATAAATGAATAATCCACGTGCATGCGATTCACTGTGAATTAATGAGCCAAATCTCTTTTAAAATAATCCATAAAATTAGTATAAGGTTCTTGTTTTGTTACTGTACGAAAAAAACGTTCAATCTTAGATGAAGTTATATTGATTAAGACGAACTTAATTAACATTTTTTTGTTTTAGTATTCATAGAATATGAATTTGATGAAATGAAAATTATTAGTGGAGTTCTACTGGTTTTATGCTTGATAAATATGATTTCCCCCTCTTTTCTAGCATGCGTTTATATAATCGTTGCACCATAAAATTAGTGGTGCATGTGCATATGGTTGGTAATGGCGAATAGGACAAGTTAATGGTCATTAGCCAAGTTTCCAAGTATAGTTTGGATGTCAAATTTTATGACTGTTGTGGTTAATGTATCTGATATATAATTGGTTTCTTTAAAGTCTAAAGCGGCTTTTGTTTGTTAAAAGACTAACCTAAAGATGAAAGTTGTAAGTTTGAGGAAGATTGCGTATTTATTTTGATATTTGCAAATCAATTAGTATATTGTTTTTTTTTTTTTATCAATGAACACTAGAACTTTAATCGAAAACCAGAACCACCTACAAGTGTCACCATCATTGCGAAGCCATCCAATAAGATAAAGAAATTAATTACAAATGCGAAGGAGAAAGGAGAGAATGTCGCACCACCACTGCACATCCTGATCAGTTCAATAAACTTGTTATTCGTTACAAAATTGGAATTTTATCCCCATTAACTTTATTCATTCCATCAAGTGTTTCTAACTATTTGTTTTTTTCTATATAGAGGAGGGGAAGGGAGGGTACTGTGCAATTCGGAAGTAGTAGAGTAGTGGAACGTCCTGTTTACATTTAGATAGAATAGAACGAACATGCACATTGACACATTGTTGTCACTTTAAAAGTTATTCCCTTATCAAATCATGACTTTCATACATTGAATTGAATCAGTCATAGTGGTTACATATCCTGCCCGTGCCCTTTCAGGGATATATTTGTGCACTTTATCATTTTATTTTATTTTTTTACAAAACCAACACTGTTGAGACATTATTATTATTATTAATTATAATTTTAATCCTTCTATTTTTTTTAAATTCGTAATTTTGATCTTTAGTTTAAAATTCATCATTTTTATTGTCATGCTTTCAAAATTAAATATTTTTGATACTTCCATTAATAAACGTAACTTTAAATGTTAAAATAATCATATCATTTAATTAATAATTATTATGAAATATATATAAATTTTTCACATATATTTATTTATTATTTCTTGTATTTTTAACCAGAATTTAATATTTTAAATAAAAATAAAATAAATTAAGTGATTTATAAAATAAAAGTGATAATAAATAAATTTTATTTTATAAATCATTATCTTTATTTAATTTTATTTAAATTATTAAATTCTGATTAAAAATACAATAAATAATAAATAAAATTTATGTAAATAATTTATATATATAAATATTTCATAATAGTTATTAATTAGATTATTAACTTAAAAAAATTATGTTCACATTAAGAAGGAACAAAAATATTTAATTTTGAAAATAAATGAATCAAAATTTTTAATTTTAAATTAGAATGACAAAAATTATAGATTTAAAAAAATAATAAAACTAAAATTATAATTAAACTTTATTATTATTATTTGAAAATGGGTTACAAATATATACGCAGGCATTGCATTGTACACTTAGTACACTTTTGAGACATCATGTCATGCTTGACAACACTTCATTCAAGAACTGGAGTATACACTAATCAATCAAAACTGAGTACATAAAGTTTAAATTTGGTTTGTAAAAAGAAAAATTGCTCAAACTTAATTAAATAAGTCAATTTTAGCATTTAAAAATCATATTTGTTTGAATTGGTTATGATTTAATTAATTAATCTACTATTTAGCGTATACTTTTTTGTTAAAAAATAAAGTACAAATATAATAAAATATAATTTTATATTTATAAAAAATGAATTAGAATTAAAATAAATAAATAAAACTAACATTGTAAAAAAAAATGAAAAGTTACAATTATCTATTTAAAATACAATTCTTAAAAATTAAAATGGCACATATAAGATAATAATAATAACCAAGGGATATGAGATTTGGTTTTGTGAACTTATAATATATGCAAGAGAAGAGACGCAGCGGGAATCGGGACGTGGACGTGGCTCCACGGACTAGTGCGAAAAATCTGCACTTCAAAAAGGCAGAGTCAAATGTATCACATGATGAACTGAATGTGTTTAACACTTTAACGTGTATTTTTTTTATTTTTATGAACAACTTGTGCTCTATCACTTTGTGTGGATTGTAAAATTAAAATTTATATTTCATTTGCCAATAATAGTGAAGTCGTTTTTGTACCAAATATAGTTGAATTCGTCCGCACGTCCTTCCACTTACTCAAGGGTTTTCTTATTCGCGTTAATTCTTTATTTTGAAGCTCAATTATGGAATTTTTTTGGGGGGGAGGTATCTTTTCCCCCCCTGAATATATTGTCAGATATCAATTATAAGCTTCTCTTTCGGCTAGGATTTGATACGAGTAATACTTAATTTCAAAATATAAAGATTAAAGAGTTGTTAATAAAACAATAAGCAAAACAAGTTATTTCTTAAAATATAGTTGGCAAAATCATTTTAGAAAGCCAAAAAGATACATGGGAAATTTCCATAAAGCTATAAAACAAGATCGATGAAATAGCCAAAATAAGACAAGCATACCAAGACTTTTCAAAAGACGTGCAGCTAGCTAGCTACATGGAAATTTTCGTAAAGCAGTGCCCGAGCAGTGAAAGAAAGTTACAATGATTGATTAAAAAGCAATATAAATATATATACGATATTATTTTTTAATTATGATAATATTTAACTTTAGCCTTTAAAAGAAAATCGCTTTAATTAATGTTGTAAAACATAGATGCATGATATAGGAACCAATGAGTGTGAATGTAGCATATTCTAAAACATGATATAACAAAAGAACGACAAATATTGAAAGAGTATGAGTATGATGCTCGCCCGATGGTAGGAGTAGTAGGGCATGGTTGAGAAGAAAATGAAAATGAATTGAATCTGTACCCAAACGGTTCAAGTAATCTGTCTATCTCCTCACAGGAACTGGTCCAGTTTGTCTTCCACTGTGTCCAGTGTATCTGTCAGCTTCATCAACAAGCAAAGCCAAAAGCGTCAGGTCCAATTGGCAAGGCGTCCCAATTGACCTGTTTATGTTATGTTATGTCTTGCTTGCACGTGTCAATAAAAGCAAAACTAGTCTTATGTTATGTAACAGACTCACTTAATTATAACAATAATCTCGTCCATATGTAACATGTTACTATTGTTTTAATCCCATGTTACACACCTTCACATACGAATTTTCAATATCGGGTACCACATCATATCTAAATATATCATTTCTTTTTAAAAAAAAAAAAGGATATGGATAAGATTATATATATTTAAAAATTATTATTGTATTTATAAATTGTTTGTGTTTTGTTAATTCAATTTTTAATGTAACTGTTATTTATTTTAATTTTTATAATTGACGTATCAGTGTTGGACTTTAATAACTTTAAAATTTATTACAAATATATTATATTAGTTAAATTTCAAAAATAATTTATTTTATATATATTGTTTGTATAGAACATTTTTACACATATATCTAATTAATATCATCACATCACACTTTATTGAACAATAATTTTTTAATTTTATAAAATAAAATTAATAATAAGAAAATTCAAAAGCATAATATAACATTTACAAGAGTAGTTTGTTAAGCAAAATTTGGAAGGATAATGCAGCTAAGCAAAAAGAAAGGCGAGTGTTGTTTAAAGTACACACACCCATAATTGAATATAATTAAATATTATTTTCTCAGTTAAAGTTGTGCTTAAATAAAAAATAATAATAATAATAATAATAGTGCGTAAATAATTGGCGAGGTCCTTGGATGACAAACACTATTTGGAATCTGCATCTTGATTCTTGAGCGGCTCCCCCTATAACTATAAATAGCCCTCTGCTGCTTGAAACTTCATTCATTTCAGACTGCAGCTACCTAGCAAATTAAGAAACACATTGTTGGTAGAAATGAAGGGGATGTGGGATGCGTTGCATGGGTTGAAACCAATATTGCTGATGGTGTTAGTGCAAATTGCATATACTATTGTTAATGTGCTTTTCAAGCTCGCCATCAACGATGGTATGAGTGTGAAGGTTGGCACTGCATATCGCCTCGCTTTTGGTTCTGCTTTCACTATTCCTCTCGCTCTTATTTCTGAAAGGAACAAAAGACCAAAGATGAGTTGGAGGGTGCTTTTGATGGCATGTCTTTGTGGGCTATTCGGGGGAAGTTTATTTCAAAACCTTTTCTACGAGTCATTGGCTTTAACATCGGCAACGTTTGCTTCTGCTCTCTACAACCTCATTCCACCCATTACCTTTGTCTTGGCCATCTGCTGCGGGTAATATTCATCGCTACCTAGTAAATAAAACAGTAAATGTTGTTGTTGATTGTTTAATTAATTAATTTTGTGTCTGTCTGTCTAGTTTCGAAAAGTTAAATATGAGGGCAGCAGCAGGAAGGGCCAAGGTGTTGGGAACTTTAATTGGAATTGGTGGAGCGATGGTGTTGACTTTTATCAAAGGGGCAGAGATTAATATCTGGCCTTTCCACATCAACCTTATGCACCACGTGGCGGTGCCACCATCATCAAATGTTGACAATAAATTGTTGGGGGCTCTTTGCTCCCTCGCAAGCTGCTTCTCTTTTGCTTTGTGGCTCACCATTCAGGCTAAAATGAGCAAAGAATACCCATGTCACTACTCAAGCTCGGCTCTGATGTCCACAGCTGGAGCAATACAAGCCACTGCTTTTGGTTTCTGTTTTGAGAGGGATTTCACCCAATGGAAGTTGGGTTGGAATATTAGGCTACTCACTGTCGCTTATTCGGTATATATTCTTCTATTCACCATCACGAGTACTTATATATAACAAACTTTTCATGTCAGTTAATTAAATTATACTGCAGGGAATCGTGGCCTCTGGAATAGTGGTTATCATCACTGCGTGGTGCATACAAATGAGAGGGCCTCTGTTTGCGTCTGTTTTCAACCCTCTCATGCTTGTGCTTGTGGCTATCGCCGGTTCTTTGATGTTGAATGAGAACTTATATGTAGGAAGGTATATATGTACTAAATCATAATATTATATTCACCTATATATATATATACTGAATCGATCAGTTTGATGAATATTTAATTATACAGTGTGATTGGAGCAGTGCTGATTGTGTGTGGACTGTACACTGTTCTGTGGGGTAAGAGTAAAGAGATTAAAAATATAACTCAGTTAGTGCCATCAGAAACCATCCGAGAAGCTGAAGCCATACAAGTTGTTGTCATGTCCATACCAATAGATTCTGATAAATGTGACCACAACAATCAAACCGAAATCACTATTACAAGGAATTTTGACAAAGATTGTGCCGATTTGACAAAAAATAACGAAGAAGATGCGTGATATTCGCCCGAATCCTTTAATAGTTCTCTTCGATTCTTTTGTTCCGCAAGTCAATCAACTACACTACTGTACTCATCATATGATATATGCAACTGTACCATAAAAGTTTAACACATTACAGTAGCTTCATCAATTTGGCACATGCTCTCTTCTTCAAGATGCTAAGGGCCTTCCTATGGATGATCCTTCTCTACTTTGGGCTTTAAGCCCATAAATATGTATGTAATATAATATTTATGACATGGATTTTGAAATTACCAATGTAATTTAATATTTATTCATGATGTAATAATTCAGTTCAAAAGAAATATATGCAAAGTTGCTGATACTTCATACTGTATTCATAGATATAACTAAAAGATAAGAAAATATGAGCCCCGAATTTCCGATGCGGTGACCGACAGAACTCGATATTAATCACACGTAAGGTGTCCAAATTAGCATTTGAAACACATTATGTGAGAAATGTACTCATATTAATATGATATGGATAGAAGAAATCCATCCACACAACACAATTACGTACGGACTACCGAACGCATTAATATTGTCTGGCCTTCAAGGAAAAGAAAATTACTTTCAACGGCCGTGATTAGCAAATAATATTTTGAATGCAATCCAGCCACTCTTCTTATAGTAGTACATAAAAATGACTTGTACTCCAATCCCAAAAGAGAGAAAAGAAAACGGGATACTCATAGTTGATAAGCGTGTAGTTAATACGTGTCAGCACTCAGCATATGCATGTGCTTCTTTATGTCATATATGCCTTGGCATTTCCGTGATTCCTTTGAGTAATCATGGTCATTTCTTTAGCCTATTGGTGATAAATATCAAGACACAGAACTATTTTATCACAGAATCAACAACAGAGAAGGGAAAGATCAAAGATCGATCGATCGAAGATGAAGAAGATGGTGGCTGCTGCAATGATGCTTTTTCTTCTCATTTCTACGCAAATGGAGAGCGTTGAGCCCGATGCTGCGGATTGCATCGATGGTTGCACTACTGGTTGTGTTCAAAGCGATAGTAAGTCATTACTCTTCTTTTCTTTATCATAATTCCTTCATTTCACTTTCATTGCTCTTTAATTATGCTTATTTTTCATCATTATTCTAGAATACTACTAGTATTGTTCACACTACTTAATGAACTCAATTATAGTAGTACAAAATTATATTAATAGACTTCAAACCTAAATCATTAATTGAAGTATTTACATATCATTAGATTGAATGATACTATTATTAATTCACTGAAATTATACAAAAGGTGTGATGCTTGGCAAAATTAAAACAGGAAATTAGTAAAATGAAATTAGATGATCATATATTCATGAGTGTATATTTTTTTTTCTTGAAAATATGTATTGCTGATAATTTATCTTTTAAAAATAGAAGTAGTTTAAAAACATCAATTTAGAGAGAAAAAAAGACAAAGTTAGAAAAAGTAACAAAGATTGTCTTAAAATTATTAAATGATACTGTATTTGAACACTTTCTTTACACATGGTGACATTCTCCAATTTATTCTATTAATTGTCTGAACCTTTGGTTTTGGTACAGATTGCACCAGTCAATTTGGAGCAAAAAAATTGTACTCTTTTTTAAAATTTACACTCTTATAATACTCTTTTTTCTTACAGATACCTGTATTATAAGATTTTTATTTAAAATCAAATCAAATAAATAATAGTATAAATACAAGGTGTGTTACTTCAGGGAAGGAGTATAATAACTCAGCCTCAATTTTTGGATGCGGTCACCGCCATATCTGACTGAACTTATCAGGGCCGAAATTAGCATTTAGAAACTGCTAAAACTTCTGCACTTTGCATTTTGGAATGGACTTTCCAAAATATAAATTAGAGGTGCAGGAGACGACAAACTTTGAAAACATATGCGTGAGAAATTTACGCATGTTAATTATGGGTCCATAATCCATATATATATATATATATATATATATGATATTATGAATGGATAGAAATCCATCCACAAAAATACTGACTACCTCTGTCAAAATATTGCATGGGCCTTCAAAGTATTTTTTACACGTTTGATCGAGTATTATTTTTAACGGCTGTGATTTAATTTTAAATGCAACCATACCAGTTTTATTTTTTTTAATGTAATCCAAGTCCAACCACTTATAGACAAATTTTTAAGAATATAGTATCTCACTTTTTTTATTCTATACTACATAAATATCAAGAGTATTAGTAGTTTTTTATGAGAAGAGAAAGTTAGAAGAAGATGGTGGCTGCAAATGCATGCTTTTACTTCTCATTTCTTCACAAAATGCATGGCCCAGTAGAGTTTAGCCCGATGCTACACAATGCATCGATGGTTGCGTTACTGCGGCTTGTGGTGTTCAAAGTGTCTGTTAATCATATATACGCAAGATTAATTTTCATAGTTATTCTACAATACTAGTGTTAACACTATTTCTGATGAACTTTATTATATTAAATTACACAAGGCTTCAAACATAAACTTAGTATATACTACTATATGATTTGAATGTATAATGTGAGCTGAAAATTATGTCACATGCAGCGAGGCTTCAAGCACGGTGTGAACGCAAGTGCAGCATTAGATGTGGCCCAGGTAATTAACCAACCTAATCCCTAATTTTTCTTCTTCATATTTATAAGTTATAATGCTATAGATCGATATTTCATGGATTAGAAAGAAAAAAAAAAAAAAAACGAAACACATAATATATTTTGTCTTCTGGCCTAGTATAGAATAGTGTTTGTTTGAACAATTGAACCAATTCAAGAATGTGTTGTTTAAATTGATAAAACTAAATGAAGTGAAACAGATCAACAGAACAATGTATTTTAGACAATCTTTTATATTTTACATAATGTTTTAGGGGGAAAAATATTTTTAATTCAATCTTACATTCTGATTCTACGTGGGAATGTTAATCCTATAAAATCACCCCCACAAACAACGACTGTTTACATTCATAAGGTGGTTCATCAAACCAATGCATTCCCCAGCATAATTGTTTTAAAATCATTTTTGTTTTCAAAGATAACCATGCATTAAGGTTGAGCTAGTTGAGAATTTGACTTTATTCATTGATAAAAAAAGATAGTCCAAAAGAGGTCCCCGGTTCGATCCTGGATTTGGACAAACAATTTTTTAATAATAGCCCTTGTCTCTAAATTACTTCGATATATATATATATATATATTTCTAGGTTTTTTCTTAATGCTTTATGATTAAATTTTACAGATTCCACTATCAAGGAGGACATGGGTTGAATAAGTAAAGTCACAGCAGCACAAGGCACAAGAAGCAAGCAGTGTGCAGTGTTTGCTTGACCAACACCTTGTCTTTTAGTCCCTTCTTATTATATTATATGTAGTAACATTTTATAAGTTTGTTTGATATGATGTTGTAGTAACATCTAAATAAACATGGATGAGAGGACAACTTTTTGAGATCAAATTTGTTGGGGTAGATGTCTTGTGACTTGTAGGAATGCAAGCTGATGTGAAGGAATGTTTTATTAAGGCAACAAAATACATCACTGCCAATATAATTTGTGTAGTAAAAAATTAAATAAAATGTCACCATAATCTTCAAAATAAAACTTCTTTTAAATCAAGTGAAACATTAAAAACCCCTAAAAAAAAGTGAAACATTTCTTAATTTAAAAGTGAAGGAATTCTAGTTTTCTCAAAAAATAAAATTCAATCATCATCGCATTTATGCCTCATGATGAATAGCAGGAAGATTTTGACCAACGGCAAAGAGTAGTTGGGTGTATAGATTAGAGAGTTCCTACTCTCATAATGAGGGCATGGAATGCAGGTGCCTAATAGCTTGAGAATGAGGAAATGAGGACCCCACACTACTAGTGAAATAGACAAATGCTCTAGGATATCGAAGCACCATTTTTAACTGTATTATAAAGTAAAATTCTGGTATATGAAAATGTAATGTGTGGATTATTTAGAGTTTTATAATTTACATTACTTCTAGTTTTTGAATATTTTATATAATTCAGAGAGTAAAATTACCTATGCCTAATTGGAGTTTACTCAATAGTGAATAATAATATGCATGTAACAGACTGCTGGTGTGACCGAAAAAAGTAAAATCAGAAAGTATATAAAAACATTGTCCTAAGTCTAAGTTACAACTTCAATTCAACAAAAGAACAATTATAAGGTACGCGACGAAGCAAGCAACGTATCCTAGCTATGAAGCTTCAATAACGATGAATGAGCGTCGTCAAAGTCATACTTTGACACCAGAACTGCAACCGAAAACAATCAATCAATCATTTAATACTATAACAAAACAGTAAATGAAGTTGGAACGCAAGGTATCCAAAAAAGAGGCTCCAAAATAAAAAGCTCTTAACTAAGTCACAACTCATTGAAATAATTGAATTGAAAGTTGAAAATTAAAAAAATGTTAGTTGAAAGTTGAGAATGTTAAGTTAACTTAGCTTACTAAATTATAAGTATTTAATTATCATATATCATATACCTTTGCAAACAATTTTATTAAATACTTATAGCGAGTGGCCAAAATACACGATTTATGATAAATATTGATTTATTACTGGACGTTTGATGTGAATAATTTGTGATAAATTGAGTTACTCTTATTAGATAGAGGGAGGTTCTCACTCAAAGTCACATTCACATTCTAAGTTTCTGGTAGAATTATTCTCTCAAAAAGATCAAGAATGTGATCTTTCTTGCAGGTATACACATTATGACTTAATTCTTTCTATTAATTAACATAAAACATGAAATATTTTTATATCTTTGATGATATTTGATCTGAATTTTTCATTATAATCTTCTATCATTCAATACACAGTAATATTATTCTTTTCTGTATAAAAAAACATTTTTTTAAAAGTTAAAACTAATAGATAGAATTAAGATGACAGTATGTTATAAATTAGATAAGTGTGTTTATATTCTAAAAAATTTATAACCAAATTACAAATTCCACTATTTCCATATGATTACAAAAATCAAGGGGGTTGAAATAACATCAATAATGAAGAATTTACAGTGATGAAAGCGGTAATAAATTTTACAAGGTTGTCATTTTAATAAGATAGTGCTGATATGTGATTTTTTAATCAATAGAGTAAATTTTAAGCAATCAAAAAAAAAATATGAGCTACCAAAATAAATACACAATTATTGTTGATAAAGAAGGTATATAAAATTCAAACGGTTTAAAATAGGAATAGACATTATCGATAATGCTTTGTTTTAATAAGTCGTTGGGTTTTCCTTTTTTAATTAATTTGATGTTATTAGTTTGATTTTTCGTCAACTATTGGTAGAAGGAAAAACAAGTTTATTTAAGTAACATGTTGAAAAAAAACAGCAGAACAAATAATAATAATAATTCTTAATATTTGGAAATATGTCCGAATAAAACATAGGATAATGGTAGAGAGAGTGAGTGAGCACATGACATTACTTGCTGGTTGCCGCGCGACCTTTATGGTACGATTTGTTCACGGAGACCAAGTGGGTACATTAAACTTCTCTATATCAGAATTATTACGTTGAATTCATTATTAAAAAAAAAAAAAACTATACTACAATATTTTATCTTTAAATAAATAAATTATTGAACTACGTTGCTTTTGCTTTTTTACCTCACGAACTAGATTTAACGAAACTTTGGAGTCCGGACATGAGAGAGAGAGAGAGAGAGAGAGAGAGAGAGGGAGGGAGGGATGAGGGAGGTGTGAGAGAAGATGTTGTTGTTGTTGGCATTCTGACCTAAAGCTTGTGTCTTTATGCTTCGTTGTATCTTCTGCTGCGTAAAGAGGATCCCTTTCTGATTCTTCCGTAGATTTCATCTCTGAAACTAGTGCTAATACTTCATCTACAGATCTCTGTATTCTGGGTATGTTCTCCACAGTGTACTCTCTCTCTCTCTCTCTCTCTCCTTCTTCTGTTTTTCATTCAAACAATCTGTGGGGGGTTTCTTCAAATCTGTTTTTTTTTTTCTTAATTCTACTTGGTCTATGTTGAAAATGCTGGGGGTGGGGACTCATGGGTTTTCTGTTTTTCTAAGTTTTTCGAAGGAAAATGGTGGGTGTAGAAATGGGTTATTTTGCTTCCAGTGTTTGTGGGATTTGAAATTTTGATCACTTGTTTTCTAACTCTTTTTGTGCTTTGCAGATAAAGGTTTGCTTTTGATCCGGCTTGGGAGTTTTGATCGACTTGATTTTAACTCTAACTTTTAAGAGGTAGTCTCTTCTGGTCCTTGGTGTTCGCAATAATAGCCAAAGGAAAGAAATTTGAAAGCGTTCTATTTCTGTACCTGCAAAATTGGCGATAGCTTTTCCATATATTTATTGTAATTATTAATTGGTTTTGTGTGCCTATTCACGATTTCCATATAAATTCCAAACATGATTTATAGAATAACTAAATGATGGGTAGACACAGAATGATGGCAATTTTTGCTTCTGTAATTGCTACCATTTCACCACGATAATGCTATTTTGAGCTATCCTTTTCGATGATGAGTGATGACCAAATATCTAGTCTTTCACACACACGTTCCTTCTTGCATTTCACTATCTGCTATGGAATCCTATTGACTTAAATTGTTGTAAATACATCCTGCATTTAATTCATGGCCATGGATGCTTAAACTGGAGAGTCTGATAACACTGATTAATGTATCGATGGACTCTATTTTGGATCATAGTCTTAAGAGAGTATTTTGGTTGGAAAGATGGAGAATAATAACTGTATTTACTGAATTGCAGCCATATGCTCACAGTGGTTGGATATAGTACATCAGAAGTTCGCACGAGATATATATATATATTTTTTCTTGGGATCCACCTGCAGAATGTCATTCCGCAGCATAGTTCGTGATGTGAGGGATAGTTTTGGGAGCTTATCTAGGCGTAGTTTTGATGTCAGAATTACTGGTCATCATAGAGGAAAATCTCAAGGATCGGTGCAGGATTTGCATGACCAAACTCTAGTAATTCAAAATAGCCGCTGGGCGAGCTTACCCCCAGAATTACTATTTGATATCATTAGAAGGCTAGAGGAGAGTGAGAATACATGGCCTGCTCGAAAGCATGTTGTTGCATGTGCTGCAGTTTGCCAGTCTTGGAGGAATATGTGCAAGGATATCGTTAAGAGCCCAGAGTTATGCGGCAAACTTACATTCCCTGTGTCCTTGAAGCAGGTTAGCTTCATTACTTTTTCATAGCAGATTGTTTCATTTTTATTAGCTAAACTATTACATTTATGTGGTGATAACAATGATAGTTGATGTTATGGGTTGAAGGCAATACCCTGATTGTTGCTCCTTTAACTTTTCAGCCTGGGCCACGGGATGGAATCATTCAATGTTTTATCAAAAGAGATAAATCTAATTTAACATACCACCTATTCCTTTGTCTCAGCCCTGGTAAGCTTTCTATTTATACATTTAGTTATCACTTGGTTTTTTATGATTGTATTGATCTTGACATGCTATAAAAACACATGAACTTTTGTGCAAATGTTGATTCTGTCTGCATGTGTGTAGATCTTTGCATGGATATATGATTTGACATCTATATGGGATGACATTTGTAATACTGTTATTTTAACTTGAAGCAATTATTGCTAGTGTTAGAGGATAATTTTGGAAATGGGTTTTGTGGGTCAAGTTTCCCCATTCTTTGTTCAAATCAGCCTTCACTCATTGTTCCGAGCATGGAAATCAGTTACTTTTATAATGGTTGGTTTCTGTGTGTTTATTTATTTCCCTTTATGATCGATTTGAGGAGAAAGGATCATCTTGTTTGGTAGCCATTTTGTTGGGGACATACCTTTTTGTCATTTTATATTTGAATTCTCGTTTCTACCATCCTCATAATTTTATCAAGGTAACTGTACATAATTTTATGCAGTCAGTCAAATACTTTATTTTTTTAAATATGGTGGATGAAGTTAATCAGTTGTGGTGTTTTATGTGTTGCTGTTTTTCCTGGTGTGTTAGGTTGGTTATTCTTAGATTTTGATCTGATGAGAGTCCAAATGGTCTTCGCACTAGCTGGACCCGAGGGTGAAATTTCCAAGTTATTTAGATTTTGAATGTTTCTTTATTCAAGATTCTGATTAGCAGTTTTTTGAAGTGTGTATGAGTCCTTCCCATCCATTATTGATTGCTGCCATAGAAGGGCTTAAACCTGTCTGTATATTATGTGGTAAATGGGAATCAATCAGAGTGTTAATATTTATTGCCATATTCTAGTGCATACAGACCTCTTTTCATTTTCTCTTCCATTTATTTTTTAATTTACTTTGATTTTTGCAGCTTTGTTAGTTGAAAATGGAAAATTCCTCCTTTCTGCTAAGAGGACAAGGAGAACAACTTACACTGAGTACGTTATTTCCATGGATGCTGACAACATCTCTAGATCAAGTAACACTTACATCGGAAAGCTGAGGTGAGTTTACTGCTTGCAAGCGTTTAACATCCTCAGATTGTCTTTGGCTTTATTGAAGAAACCCCTTTTTGTGCGTCTTCTAAAAAAACTGTTAAAATATTATTTAAATTTTAGAATAGGAGAGAGTGCATACTAATTCCCTGAAGCAGAATTCATGATCTTGCTGTCAATTTCAGTTTGTCAGTGATGTAAGCATGTTGACCTTAATATATTTGAAGTAGAAAATTCTTTAAAAAAGAATTTAACTATTATTTACATTCTTATTCCATCATTAATTTTCCACTTATGCCTTGTAGATTTGTCCTATTTTGCTTTTCAAGGCTTCAAGCTATTCACTAGGCATTTTTTTTTTTTTTTTTTATGTTCTATTTTATACCCTTGTCTTTTCACTTATGCGATTTTCTTTGATTTCCATACACCAGATCAAATTTTCTTGGTACCAAATTCATTATATACGATACACAGCCTCCATACTCTTCTGCCCATATATGCCCTCCTGGGACTGGGAAGACGAGCCGCAGATTTTATTCCAAAAAGGTCTCGCCTAAGGTCCCATCTGGGAGTTACAACATAGCTCAGGTAACATATGAACTAAATGTGCTTGGGACTCGAGGCCCAAGAAAGATGCACTGTGTTATGCATTCAATACCAGCTTCAGCACTTGATGCGGGTGGCACCGTTCCTGGCCAGCCAGAGCTTCTTCCCCGTTCCCTGGAGGACTCATTTCGAAGCATCTCGTTTTCAAAGTCTCTAGATCGTTCTATTGAGTTCAGCAGTTCGCGGTTTTCTGAGATTGGGGAATCCTGCATCAATGATGATGATGGCAAGATGAGACCTTTGGTTCTGAAAAACAAGCCTCCAAGATGGCATGAACAGTTACAATGTTGGTGCCTTAATTTCCGTGGACGAGTAACGGTTGCATCTGTTAAAAACTTTCAGTTGATTGCTGCCACCCAACCAGCTGCTGGTGCACCTACACCATCTCAACCAGCTCCACCGGAACATGACAAGATTATTCTTCAGTTTGGCAAAGTTGGGAAAGACATGTTCACCATGGATTACCGGTACCCTTTATCTGCATTCCAAGCTTTTGCAATATGCTTGAGCAGCTTTGACACCAAACTGGCTTGTGAATAAGATAAAATCATGAAGCAGAAGGGTTTTTAAGTGTAATGAAACAGTGATGATGGTATCTTTCCCTTTGTTTATCTTTCCTTTTTCCTATTTTCATTACCAGTATGATGGGAATAGGCAATTGTTACTCAGCTTCTTTATGACTCAAAATGTAACCGTAGTGCATCTCTGATGTAATAGGATTTTAGAGCATTTTTAACATACAATGTTGCTATGTTTCACTTTCGGTTGATTCTAGTACCAACAAACCATCATTTTAACATATTTTAGGCTCTGCTGCCGTCTCCATATAATAATCTGTCACATGGTGTTGTTTGTTATATGGTGGGCACTGAATAGATTGATCCTAAGAGTTTGGGAATCAGGAAAATAATGGTGCTTATGGAGAATTATGAACTCATGCTGCTGGGCATGGGTTGTCTGCTTTTGTTGGAGTTGGACCCATGCCAATAGTGATAGTTCACTTGTTTTTGGAAGATATTGATCATCATGTTTTTCGTTTTAAGATTGAGTTCAACAAATTATTGTGCATACAATACAAGTGACCGTGTCAGCTGGTTTCATAACATGAGTGGAACAGCTGCTTTCAATATAAATAACTATTTGAGGTGGGAAAATATCATTTATCAACTGTTTTCATAAAAACAAAATTACGCTGTTTTTATAAAATTGTAAATTTTTAACACAGCCCTCCCTCTTTTATATTAAACAGTTTTTATTTTAGTTCTTATATTGAGATATATTCATTTTAATTTTAATTATTGTTATTTAAGAAATGGTATCACTTAGTAGCATTTTGTTAGTTGTTATCACTAAATAGTCAGGAACTAAAATGAAAAAGAAAACATTTAATAATTCTTAAAAAACATTTAATTTAATAAGGACTAAAGTAGGAGAAAGACTTAAAAAGTTCAAAATAAAAGCAATCCTATGTATTTTTTTTTAATTATTTAAGCAAAATACTATATAATAAAAACTATTTTTTTTACCTAAATAATGGATTCGAATTACCGATCCGGTAGTTATTGCTCGTATTAGTAACGACCAAACAAAAATTACTCATAGCATTTACTAAAATTTTAATAGAAGTGTATTGTTTGTTTCACGGAATAAAAATTGATTCTCGGAAATAAAAATATATTTTAAGATTGTTTTTCTTCATAATGATTTGTAGAAAGATAGTGTAAAATATAATATTTCTTCTTATTACATCCATTTTTACCTTTATTATATCACTAGTGAAAGAGAGTCATCGATTCATATGTTCTTAAATAATGAATAGTTGATAGTTACACAAAAAATTATTATTTAAAGTTTTTATTGAATAAAAATAAGAATAATTATTATATATTTATATTACTGAAGAAGTCTATAAAAAAAAACAGTTTTTTTTTAAAAAGTATTCCTTTGTACTTTTTTTGAAGGAATATTCCTCTGTACTTTAACACTTATCCTTCTTGTATAATTTCTTATCTCTTCCTATTTTTAATTTACCACGCTCTTTTATTATGTCTATTTCATTCCTTTTAGACATTAGTTAATCATACATTAATTAAGTACTGTATTTGAAATTTTCATTACATTACTTTTTCTTGCTTCAATAAGGGTCAAGCAAAGCGAGAAGTTTGTGAATTGCCACTGCTCTCTACGCTTCCTTTCTTTCATCCCAACTTTTTTGTTTTCTTCGGTTGGGTTGTGTGCGTTCCTCAACCTTATTTTAACCTCAAAGGTACTTCCTTTCCTTGCATGGTGTTCCTGCATTATACTGTATTTCTCAAGTTTTATTGTGTTGTGTTTTGAGCATAATTGTCTCTGGGTGAGTATATTCCCAGGTTTTAGCGTTGGGTAACATGTTAAATTTGATTTTCGTTTGTGAGTTTGAAATTGAAGGATATCAAAGTCATATGATTGAAATTTTGACTTTTTGCATTCGGAAATTCTATTCCACGATCGGTACTTTGATTGATTTGTCTGCCCAAAAAGGGATAATTTCATCAATTTAAGGCTTAACTTGGAGGCTTGAATGCTAATTATGCTGAATTTGTGTCTCACAGTTACTTAAAATGCAAAATTGAAGCAAGGACATGCAGCTGTTTTTGATGGGTTTCAAGTGATCTCTGTGGTGTTTGTCCACTGTTTTTAGGGTTTCTGAAGGGAATTTTACAAAGGGTTGTGACTTGTGACAATGTCCTCTACTGATAATCATGGCCCTTCTTTACAAATTTCCTCCTTTGTCCGCTCTATATATCATCTCAGGCAGGAACAAGTTCATTCTCTGGAAGAGGAGAATCACAGATCCAGTACCCGGGATTCGGAGCTTGAATCTTTCCAAAAACAGGTTACTGATCGATTTGAGAACCTGTCCAGGGTTAGTGATGATGAATTGCTCTCAATTGATTGGATGCGGAAGCTCCTCGATGCATTTATCTGCTGCCATGAGGAATTCAGAGCCATTCTGTTGAACAATAAAGAGCTGGTCTCAAATTCCCCTCTTGATCGATCAATCTCTGAATTCTTTGGGAGGTTGGTAAAGGCACTTGACATTTGTAATGCAAGCCGTGATGGGATTGAGAAGATACGCGTGTGGCTAAAGCATTTGGAAATTGTCTTGTGTGCCTTGGGTTCTAATCAGAGAGCATTGAGCGAAGGCCAAGTCCAGAGGGCTAGAAAGGCACTGATGGATTTAGCACTGGCAATGCTTGATGAGAAAGATTGTAGGTCAGTTTTCCCACAGCGTAACAGATCTTTTGGGAGGCATAACACTAGCAAGGATCATCATCGCCACTTGACAGCGCATACTCGATCAAATTCATGGAGTGTGTCACGATCCTGGTCTGCAGCCAAGCAACTTCATTCCATTGCAAGCAATTTGGTTCCCCCTCGTGGGAGTGAAATTGTTGCAACAAGTGGGCTTGCAATTCCTGTTTATACTATGAATTGTGTTCTCTTGTTTGTTTTGTGGGCTCTTGTTGCAGCTATTCCTTGTCAGGATAGAGGTCTCAACATCCAGTTGTCAGTTCCACGACAATTCTCTTGGAGCACCCCGGTTACTTCACTTCATGAACGGATCAAGAAGCGAGAGCACCGAAGCTCAAATGGTTTGCTGAAGGAGATAAATCAAGTTGAAAGTTGTGCCCAGAATATGACTGACTTGGTAGATTCGGTTCAGTTTCCGTTGACAGATGAACAGAAAGTGGAAGTTGAGCAGAGGCTGAAGGAGCTAAGTCTTGTTTGTGGAGCCTTAAGAGATGGATTGGATCCATTGGAGCGCCAAGTGAGGGAAGTGTTCCGGAAGATTATGACATGCCGAGCTGAGGGGCTTTGATTACCTAGGCAGGCTAGGTGTCTTATATATGCATGCACATACTGCAATGAAATTGTTGCTTGCAGGGCATCATTGATCACCAAATGTAAATTTTTTAAATTTTACCACCATTTTGGAAGAAGGAAGAGTGACTAGACGCATTTAGCTGGTAAATCATCTACCTCATGCAATGCATTGTATTTATCTCAATATACTCGTGTTGATGCTATTGCTATGATTATTTGTATATTTATGGTTTCTTTGCTCAATCGCATACACACACACACCAAGTGTTTTCAATGAATAGTTGTCTGATTAAATTGCTTATGCTGCAATTCTTCAAATAGAAAGCAAATATCTGTGGCCTTACACCACCAAGGAGTAGGAGTTGTATGGTGATGCTGTTAGCATCTTTTTTCTTTTCTTAAGGTTAATTATACTTTTAATCCCTTTAATTTGGATGTGTGTGATTTTGGTCTTTCAAATTTGGTCCGTTCATTGATTTTCTTCTGCCTAAAACTCTTGAACTCTCATTTTCTACACCAACCAAAATATCAATTTGACTTAAATATGTTTGATGACTTTTTTTGCAACCTGCGATCACGTCAGACTAAAATAGGCGACGATGAACATTATAGAAATAGAATAAAATAAAAACTCAAACTACAGGGATTGAAACAAAAAATTGCTACATTTATAAGAAAGTAAAACATTTAAGTCTATCAATTTTCACTAAAGAATGAGAAGTAAATTCAAATATATATATATATATATATATATATATATATATATATATATTTTAATAATTATGCATGGTATAAATTAATTGTAAACTGTTAACCAATCACAAGTAACGATTTCTATGGATTTTAAGATAATAATTACAAAAGTTAATAAACATACCATAAACATTTTCCTACTGAGTGTTGTTGACCAATGACTTATATATTTTGGTGGAGCTGACGAAATTTTGTTGTGGAGCTTTTTTGTTGTTGCTATTAATTAACAAGTCAAGCAATAAATTTTTAAGTGGATACAATTTTGCTTTTCTCTGTCGGATGATGATGATGAACTGTTGAAAACTAAAGCAAGCGGGAAGAATAGTTTATCCTTTTTGGAATCTTTAATATAATTGTGTGTAGACTGTTGAGTAAAAGACAAATTAACGGTGAGCAGGCGCAAATTGTGGCAGGTGATAGAATAATAAACTAAACTCCATTCCATTGAGATGAAAATAAATAAGCATCAGAGTTAGACAGACCGTAGACAACGGCAAAACAATTGGCATCAAAACAAACAGTTGACACGACATTGGGGATTGGACCAACCAACAACCAACAAGGCAAAATCACAGTATAACAGAGATAATAACTTTGACTTTCACCAGAAAATTCTTTGAATTCCAATTGTCAGTAATGTATACACCATTTTGCTTGCCTATGTTCCTAGTCCTACAGAACTACTACTAATAACTTGTAAAACACTTTTTAACTTTTAATCGATATCGTACACACACGCGTGCTGTACTGTTGGTTGTGCATGCCAATGCAAGAAATAATTGCATTGGCATCTAATGATTGCATTATATTCTCAATCATATCAGTGTGTTTACTAACTTAACTAAAGAGTTCTGGGAAAGACCACATAATGAAGTTGACAAAAATGTCACACTCCAAGAATTGAATGTGAGCAGCACGTCCAATAAGTGTGTTGAAGCTCCTTCTGCCGTAGGAGGAGGTTTCGAAGTTAATGTCACAGCGCATGACTACACGATGTTCTGACTGAGTTCTCATCTGGTCCAAGCAATTGTTTAACATCTCTAGGAACACTTTCCCTTGTTTAGAAAAATCAAATGTAGCTGCAGGACACAGTTCTATTCTCGCAGAATGATATGGAACATAGCCATCCTGATGACACCACGTTATGAAAGGAAGGAAAGTTCTGTTAATGTAGGTCCTACAACTAGCTATGCTAATTTATTCTTTTATAAGCATATAAAAGATGTTACCTGAGGAGAGGATAAAAGAATCACATTCTTGAAGTTTGCCAGTGTCTTCTTCTGTAATACAATATAACAAACACTATTATACTTTAACCAAAAACACATCAAAGTAGCACTTATATCCCTATGCCAGAATTCTGAATTGAACAGAAACCGAGGGGGAGGGAGATACCAGCTATAAATAAGGGCAAGGTAATATGCATTCAATACCTTTGAAAGATTGTAGATGAAGGTATTCTCAAGATCATGATCATCTGTGAAAGTTAGTTGATGGATGCATTGTGTGCCCTTGATCTTCTTCAAGAGCCACAATCCTGAATTGAATATAGAGTTTGAACTATACATATAACCCAAGTGCGGACCAGATATAGAAACATATGTATACAAGAATCTTAGATATGGCTCCATGATGCTTTCTGAAATTAAAATAAAAGAAGGCACATTACATTCCCAAGATTAAATTTTTATTAGTATTATCCTCCATTCTTCAACTGTGTAAATAGTAAATACCTGCCAAAGCAGCTCTGATGATGAGATTCCCAATAGAATGACCAACAAAGCTAAGCTTGATATCTTTTAAGTTTCCAACTCTTGAAGCTTTATCCATCTTCTTTTTCAGGAAAGAGATCACTTCCTGAGCAAGCCGTGATCCCATTTCTCTGAAGTCTCCTGATGTTTGGTCTTCGTTTGTCTCTGACATAAGAGCCTGTATTTTCGGGTCTATTAAAAGCCACTGGTTCCTAATAAGCCGTAAATCTAAATGATGTCCCTGTTTGTTTGAGTGACAAAAGGTGTCTTAGTCAGACGATCCAGTCAAAACAAGCGCAAACATTAAACAAGGAATTTCATATACTTCTGTAAGTAGTAAAAGACAAGATCATCAAAGCAAACAGCAATAACTAGAATAAAAAAGGATGTAATATTGCATGTCTCCACACTTCTCTTTGAAGACAAGATCAACAAACCAATGTTTACCATAACATTGTTTGCAGGGAGAGCTGCTACAGTTTTCAAATTAAACAAAGTAGTAGTTTTCTTTAAAAGATTAAAGAACTTTTTTATTAATCCAAAAAATTAAAGGCCACAAAGCAACAAGAAATCAGGAAAGAAAAGCTGAAAGAAATTAAGGAGATAAAGCCACAGCAAGAATGCGAAGCATGCCTGAAACCCGTGAACAAAAACAACTACTCTCAAAACGTGGTCATTTTGTTGAGGCAATTTTATTAAGGCTCTGGATCCATTTTCCAGGATATGTCTAGCTTTGTCCTCCAAAGGAAGGAAATGTGACTTCACACTGGAAGAATGGTACACGTTTTCCAAGCGTTCTACAATAATAATAGGTACTCGCAAAGGATCTCCAAATATATACATGTCTTGAAGTGATCGATTGTTGATCTGCATGGAATGTGTATGATCAAAAATACAAATCAGCAGGAAAAACAAAAGTTATAATTATAAAAATTCCATATGTAAACAACTACTTACCCTCATCTGTGCTATACCACGCCTATGAAGTTCGGCTCGCATTGTTGCAGTTTGAACAGGCTGAGAAGGAAAAGCGAGACATAACATATTTGAAGAGAATAATATGATAAATTTCAAACTCAGCAGATAATTTGTGAATTTTATGGATAATTACATCATCATTAAATCTCCTTGTACTTGATGACCTCCCACGTAAGCTACGGGACAATGATGTCCCCTCAACTCCATTACTAATATACTGGTGAGGCATATCAACCTTGGAGTACACCATCCATATTGACCACTCAGTTCTTCGATCATTAGCCCATGAATTATGGAGAAGTTCTAGTATCTTTGTTTTATTTTCCCTGAAGAAGCAATGAGAGGAAAAAGGAAGAGAAAAACCATGTCATTGACTAGAAGGAATGCTTAATATTATGCTCAAAGATACATGACTGAGTGCATATTTTATCAGAAGATGTATAATAGCCTTGATGTTACTGGTAGATGCTAACAGCGCATGTTTAGAATAACTAAAAGCCTGTAGATCAGGCCCCTGTATACCTAATTATATTATGCCAAAATGAACACAGAAAGCAGCCTTTTGCAGATACCAAATGGTCATAAAGGATACACAGACACTGTAGCATAAATTTGTTGAAAATGGGGCTTTAATGACCTCTACAGTTGCTGAACTCATAATTATTTTATTTGGATGTGTAACTACTACTACAAATAAATAAATAAAATTGAGTATACCTGTGGAATTTCAGAAATGTATTCCAGAGATATAAGAGTTGATTCCCAATAGACTGGAAGGAGTTTAACATATCATCCTGAGAAAAAGGTTGACACAATTCCTCAGTAACATGATTGATATGTTTAGTAACTTTCTGTTGAAGGTAAGAAGAAATTATTGTGTGAGCAATAAACCTAAAACATAAAAAAGGCATAACAGATAATGAAGCATTCACATTGCTAGAATTAAGAACCTCGGCACTGATTTGTGTCCCATCAGACAGCTGAAGTGATGCCTCCTCATCAGTACTTTTTTCATGTGCTGGTGTAGTAGAATTGAATGACTTAGTAGCATATGGTTCAAGAGTAATTCCAGTCAAATCAACAGTTTGGTTAATTCCGTTGCTTATTCTTCTCAGGTCATCAAGCAGGATATCACGGGCAGCCATCAATGTTTTGAATTTGATGAGTGCAGCCTGGTTTGAAAGAATAAGATATAACAGTAAGCAAATATATATCGGGATAAAAGTTGTACGATATTAAATAGTCATAGCCAGTAATGTAAATCACAATTTTACAATATCAACTTAAACACTTCAATGAAACAACAAGCACTGCTATGAAGTTATAAAAGATTTTCTACTGTAACAGAACACACCTTGTTTGACTTAACATCATCTTCGCCATATGTTCCTTTAGAAGCCAAAGAATCACTGGTACAATTAAACTAACATTTTTCAGAACAGAATAATATTGAACAATCTAACATAAATTATGGCAAAGAATTGGTTACAAGGGTATCCATTTAAACCATAAAATACGAATTCTGACAAACCTTGGTACCTTCAGTTGTGGTGTGTGATAACCAGGTTTTACTAGACTGATATGAACACTAGTATCAACAAGGACGGAATGGAAAGCATCAAAATGTACAGGACAATATGAATGCAATCCCAAGAGAGCTTTAGGAGGGATTCTGTACTCATGAACTGAAGCTGCACATGCATCCAACAAACTTTGTAACTCGGGCCTGCTCAATTACATAAACAGTTTCAGAAGTCACCACCTCTAACCAACATCATTAAATCTAGTTCAATCAGTATCCCAGCATGTATCTTTCACTCACTTAATGAACAAAAGAAGAGAAAGAGTATCATTAACTAACCGCATTTCAGGTGTTGGAGTGTGAAAGAGCTCAAACTTCAAGATAACAGCAGAGGATTTCCCCTGTGGATAAAAGTAATCATTAGCAAATATATTTGTGACCGAGAAGAAGAAAAAAATGGTAGAACTACTGGATGTCACACTAAAAAATGTAAGCCACAACAGATTTACTTTTTCATATTATAATCAGAAAGGACAGAAGTATAATTGAGAGGAGGACCTAAAATAAGATGAAAACACCAATCCTAAGTGACTCTAATGCAACAAAGCTGTACAAAAAGACACCCTTGAAAATACGCCCTCCTTTACAACTAAATGCACCAGAGAATTGCACAGCTCCCTATTTTATGACTTGAGATATCTGGTTTTGGGGGAAACTTTTGTTTGTTTTACAATATATACAGCTTATTGATTCCGCCATCAACTTATTGAGTGACATGAAGAAAGGTAGTAACTATCATTAAGGCGGATGAGACGCCTTAATGATATTTCTTCTGCCATCAATTTATTGAGTGACCCGCACCTAGGTACACAGCTTTGGATCAGCAACTGTAGGAGATCACCACACATAATTAGTCAATCCATGTTTATGTACTGATGTTGCTTCTGCCATCAATACATTAAGGCATGTCATCCGCCAAAGATCAAGTATGTCTTTGATCATTAATAAGATCATTGTTTCTGTTTTTGCCTGTAGTTATTTGTCACAATTTATTATTTAGGTTTTCATTATGTTGTCCTAAATCAGAGAATTTCTATTTCTTTCAAGAATTTTAAAATTATCTACATGATGTCAAAAGAACAGTAAGTTTGGCCATTTTCAGCAACCTTTTATTGCTGATACAGAAAAGTTCAAAAGATCACATGCTATCTAAAATTTGTCTTGGTTGTGATGGCTAAACCAAAAAGGACATCCTCTATTTCCTATGTATTTTATAGGTTATGGTTTATACAAAAAATAACAGAGAAAGTAGAACTGACCTCATATCCGCCGTAAGATAGATAGAATGAGATCATGACAGCAAGAAATACATCCTGCCTTGCATATCGAATCCGGAATGATGGTGTTGAAAAACTGTTGTCTTTATCATCAATCATCCAAACTCCACGTAAATTATCAGCACCCACTTCAGGAGCTGCATCTCAAAAAAAAGACGGATTCAATAATTTTACTCAATCTAAAAAAATATCATGCAAGACGGCAACATAACTGGACAAAAAAGTAAATGCTCAGCATATCCAGATACAGAAAAATACACGTGCACCGGAATCCCCATTCGGCATTTGTTTTGCACACAGGAGCCCTTGACATCACAGGCACAAGATCTAAGAACCAAATTTTTTGTGTTTTAAGTAAAATTAGTTTATAACAGCAAACCTAAAGTCAACAACAACAACAAAAGCTTTATCCTATTAGGTAAGGTCGGTTACATGAATTACACAACGCCATTGAGCTCAATTGAAGACCAAATTTTGAAGCAACCAAAAGTCAAACTAAAGAACATACTAACTCATGAAAATATTAGGAAAATAGTTCACCTTCATACTGAACAACCCGTGCAGGAATCCCAGGATAGGAGTCATCACCGTCCTCCCATCTCATGGTAACCCTGATTCTGTACCATCTGCACAAGAATAATAATAATAAAAAAAGTTTATAAATTTACAACAAACAAAATCAGCACCCGCATAGCAGAAAAGAAAGCTTACCCTTGTTCAAAAAGGTCAAGATTGTGAAACCTATGAATGTAAACGGCAACTTCGTGAACAGCATCGAGCATAGGAAGCTGGTGATTTGGCGTAGCAGAGGCAGTTTGGTCAGCATTGAGCAACCTTTTGGTTGGCAAATTGGTTTGATTCAAACCCACAAACCATCCTAATCTCCGAAACATATGTAGTGTGTTATGTGTAGTGCTAGCAGAGCATCACTTAGCATTTCAATCGAAGTTGAGCAGAAGGAAGTAACTTTCTCATCACAGTCATAGTGTGGACATGAGATGAGAAGAGAATTGCAATGCAATGTGGGTGATTGATTGGTTAGGAGGAAAATGGAAAAAGGGAATAATGGAGTCAGTGTAGGCGTGGAAACAACAAGAACAAAGACATAGTACTAAGCAATAGTTTTGTTTTTGAATTAATAATTAATAATTGATGGTTTTGGTTGGCAGTGGGAGAGCACAAGAGAAAGGGAGGGGTCCCATTCCCAACCCAAAGCCAAAGAGCATCATTTTCGTCTCGTCAACCCTTTATTGCAATTCGCAGGTGATGTTTTGCTGTTTTTTAATCCCAAAAACGATTGAAAAAAGGCAACTTTGAAAATGGCACCAGGTCAGGGCATGTTATCATGTCGGTGCTGACACACGACCATTTCTACTTTTCGTTTCAACTCCGTAGATCGAAATTCACGGGCCGTTTACTCTCTTCCAAATTTCTAGTACTCTGTTTTTTTTTTTTGGAATGAATTTCTAGTACTCTGTTACTACTTACTTTACTCTGCCTTCTCCGTGCAAAACCCTTTCTTTTTTCTCCTTTTCAGTTAATTAATACTATAAAAAATCATACTACAAGATTTCTGCTTCATTTCGTTATTTTTTGACGGCTAACACTACGAGATTTCTGCAAAGATCATACTCTAAGAGAGCTTTTGATAAGGAAGATTTTTTTTTTCAAACGGTAATTATGATTATAGAGAATAACAGAGTCATAATCTTTAAAAATCATGATTTTTGATAATGATAAAATCTGTTTAGATTACTATAAATATTCATGTTAAAGTTTAATTTTTTATTTATCAACGAACGTATGTTAGTTAGTTTGTTATTAATTTTTGTTAGAAACATATTAAAAAATGATTTGAACAGCGACCTTTTTTCCTCCTTTTTTTCCTTCACTTTCTTCTCTATCGATCGTGTAACTAATTTTATATTTCCAGTTTATTAAACATTCACTTGTTACATCATGAACATTGACATTGAATGTGACAATTATTTACAATTACACATTTAAATTTAATGATATTTTAAAAATAAAAATTGAATTTATAATATTATTAATTAAAAAAATAAAACTTGCAGGAGGTTGTAACACGTTATATAAACAACTCGGATAGAATACAGATTTATCAGCGTAAAAAAAAAAAAAATCATTCCGAGATCATGCAATACAAACACTCTAACAGGAGTAATGTTTAGATCCAATAACTCCTTTTATCAGTATTCGCAATTATACATATGAATCACAATCACTACTTTCTTAGATTCCTTCTTCATTTATTCAAAATTTTAGACAAAGATTCCATGACTAACGTTCAAATTGAATGCGTTCCATCTTTTGGATATTGTATGTTACGTTTTTTGTTTGGGATTAAATCAACACACCATAATCGAGAGAAACAACCCAACAGCATACCATATGTAACCCAGCAACCCAAGGTTCTTGAACACTAGTCACTAGTTATAATATTGTTTAATAAATCAATTTATGAATGATGGCATCTTGTGGTTGTTTGAATGAAAAAACACATAATTGATGTTTCACCATCCTAATATCATGCTTATGTGTCCTCAATCATATCGTATGATACAATTAACAATATGCTAACTGAACAGACTTAGTTTCTGTCACTAAATCCAAACCAAATTAATATATGCACTACACTACACATTATCTGAAAGAAAAGTTTTCCATCTCATTACTAAGCTAGCGCTGTGCTAGCCGAAACGAAAGAAAGAAAATATAGTTGCAGATTGCTAATCTCATGCACAAAACACAAAACCTAGTTAATCTACAATCTATCTTCTGTGCAAAAGTTATCCAATAATCCATATAGAGTCTGGGCCATGCCATGCCGCAATGCATGCACAGAATATATGCCAATTTGTACGAGGCTAGATGATAGAGTAATTAATCCGAGTTAGTGGAACCCCGTGGCTGTGGGACAGTTCTCGAAGCAACCCAAACCTTGTGGACACTTTTTCAACCCAAGGCTATTGTACCCTCATGTTTATGCATTAATTAATTTGTGACCCCATATTTTAATTAATTAAGCGTCAAGACTCAAGACAGGTTTGACTGAATTATTTATTATATTATACTGTTCATTCATGTATAATGTGAATCCATCAAAGGCTCCTTAATCTTCTCTCCAAAAATTAGTCTAAAACAAGTAACTCATGACTTAAGAAGCTAACTTTTCATGATCATCTGTGTAAGATGGCGATGCTGTTACATATATTCGGACTGAAACTATGAGAACAAATCTGTCAAGAGAATATTAATTTGTTACCGTCTAATCAACTGACCTTTATAAAAAATATAACTAAAATTTAAAAAGATTACCATATTATACAGTTTCCCAAGATGAGATATAGGATGCTTAACTGGAAATTGTAGAAGTAATGAAAGCAATCCCAATGATTGAGAAAAAAAAATGGTCTAGCTATGGACTCCACCAATAAGCGAAATACAGCAGTGCACGACGTGGCATTACATAAAGAAGAACAAATAATAACAAATATTGTTGATGATGATGATGGGGTATCTTATCTTGTCGTACTCCTACTCCTACCTATTGCATAACTGGAAGGCTTCAATGGGAAAACAATCACATGCCTTCGATACACGAAAAACCTTCAATTTGCACACCAAAACAACTAGCTCACACTATGAGACAAAAAGAGTAACAGAACGGCATAGAAAATGTGTCACACACGAAGAGAAGACAAGTGCTGACGCACCATGCATGTTTGTTTTCGGATTCAATTCATACTCAATTAAACGGGATTTTCATCAAGTTGTACAATGGCAAGAATAGTTACTTACAAGTTACAAGTTACAACTTACAACTTACAACTTACATGTCAAATGCCATGAATCCTAATTAAATAAAAATGGAGGATATATATAATTGATGTAATTACCTTCGTTTCTCATCACAACAGAAATATATAAATGACACACATCACATGGCAAGAAATTCATCATACTAACCATTTGCATTGCACGTGTCAATATTCTATGTTATGTTATAGATGCGCTTGAAAAAATTAAATTTGTCATGTAGAGAAATGAAATGCCACGTGGAGGCAAAATGGTTTTTCACTACGCTACCTACTAGAAAAGATTAATCCCTCATGAAGACTGAATGACTTGATTAGGAATATGCTATATTTGGATGGATGCTTCATTTTTTTGTTTACATATTTTTCCTCTCATCTCCCTTACTAGTTACTTCACTTGAAATCCGTTTGTGTATAAATAGGAGGAGGAGGAGTTGCTGAACACATAACACATCCTCATTGAGTGGCTGCACGAGATTGTTGGGGTTGATTTGGAAGAAACCCACCTAAGGTTTCCTCACAAGTCACAAACCCTAACTAAACCTTGTGCGTGCTAGCTCAAATTCTGGCTATCATGGGCAGTCATCACAATGTTTTGGCCGCCTCTTTTGGCATAATAGGTATACAACTTCTTTAATTAAATGTTCAGGTCATGCAATTTTAATTCATGATTATTTTTACTAAATATTTTCTTTTCCTTCTTTTTGGGAGTAGTGAATAGTTGGGTTATAGGTTGATCACAGACAATTTTCCACTAATGGACGTTGAGAATCCTCGTTTTTTAGTTTCTATTTTAATCATGCAGAATACATATGGAATTTTATCTGCTGCACGTACTCTAATTAATTTATTTACTTTCTTTCAAAGATTCTGATAATTAATTAGTAAAGATATGTTTTGATTAATGAAAATGTATTAACATATATGTTGTCTCCTTTTGATATGGTCAGGTAACATAATTTCATTGCTGGTGTACTTGGCTCCGGTGTAAGTACATATAAAGTTGTCTTAATTAAAATGAATGATATATATGGAGATTAAGAAAATGGTACTGCATGCATTGCAGGCCAACGTTTTACCGGATATACAAAAGGAAATGCACGGGGGGATTCCAATCGCAGCCATACTTGGCGTCATTATTGAGTTCCATGCTTTGGTTATACTACGCTTTCCTCAAAATCAATCATGGCGTTATTCCCCTTATTACCATCAACTCCACTGGATGTGTCATTGAGCTCATCTACATTCTCACCTTCATCAAGTATGCCAACAGGGATTCCAGGGTACTTAATTACTCTCTCTCTCTCTATATATATATATATATTAATTATGTTGACTAATTATAATTAATAAAATTGTCTTAATTACAGAACTCCACCTATATGATATTTGCCGCGATGAATGTGGGATTCTTGGCCTTGGTCCTTTCCACTTATTTTGCTCTACATGGTTCCCTTCGAGTCAAAGTCGTTGGATGGGCTTGTGACATCGTTTCAATGAGTGTCTTTGCATCACCTTTATTCAATATTGTGAGTCTAATCAAATTCAAATTCAAACTCAGTTGATTTGCAATCTAATTAATTAACTCTCACCTTGCTCTGCCTCTGCAGATGGTTGTTATTAGAACAAAGAGTGCACAGTTTATGCCCTTCTATTTGTCACTTTCCCTCACGTTGAATGCTGTAATGTGGTTTGCATATGGTTTATCTATGAAAGACAAATGCATTTATGTAAGTACTCCATCTAGTAAGTACAATAACTTTAATTATGAATTCAATTAATTAATTAATATATATTGCAGATCCCAAATATTGCGGGGTTTGCACTGGGGCTAGCCCAGATGGTGCTATATGGCATTTACAGGAATGGCGATGATCATACGAAGGAGAAGGAGAAGGAGAAGGAGCTGCAGGGAGATCAGGGACACGGAGTGATAAACAGCAGCAGCAATATTAATGTTGTTGTGAACCCGTTGGGACATGCTGAAGTGTTCCCAATTGCAGTGGAGGATGATGACATTCTCAATCAAAGCGTGGATTGCCCAGTGTAGTGTGATAACACTCGTTTCTTACCTGCTCATTGTTCCCTATAACATCATCATATCATCTACTCTACTCTACTCTACTGTACTCCTCAAACCTTAATTAATTAATCAAAATATTGCATTACCATTCCACTCATCCCTTTTCAATCCAACCATTGTATTACATCAAGATAATCGATCATCCCAAAATTACTATTTTTATTAGCTGTGTATGGAATGGAAAGAATATCATCTAAATGTCTTATACATGCGCCTTTTCAATTATGTTAATTCATTTTCATTTTCCTTTTCATGATTATCATATTTTTCCATAAAACCAAAATATCTTCATATTATATATTTTGTCATTTTTAATACAATTACTTTAAAAATTAATAAATTTTAATTAGTTGATGATATAAAACCTTTCATATCAACAATAACTATACTTATAAAAGGTACCACCAATAACTAAATTTTCAACTATTAATAGCATATTAGGACTACCGTTTAATTTAAAAGGACCTAAAAATATGGTTGAAAAAAAATATACAAATAATCTCCTTATATAAAAGTACGTTGAGCAGCTCAGAACGTTAATTTAAACATAGGCTAAATCGTGAAAAGAACTTTCTGATATACTATAAATTAAACACATATAGATAGTCCCAAACACGTAATAAATGAAGAAAAAACTTACATTTATAGTTAGAAAAAAACACTGTGGCCCAAACATTATGGTAATTAGCTTTATGAACGCAATTCGAACTTCAAAAAAATCATCATACCCGACCCGAGAGTTGGCGTTATATGCAAAATTGAAGGATGAAGCAAACAGAAATAGAGCAAACATTTTTGTCTTACTAAAGCTTATTTATTGTCGTGGCTATACTTTACCAGCCTCTTGCGTTACCACCCAAAAGGTGGTTCCGCCAATAATATATATTGTTGCTTTAAAACCTTTTCCATGGAAAGATATATAGTATTATTTTGTTTGTCTAAACGCTTAGTGATGAAAGTTGTTATTGTGTTACCAGAGAACCCTGCACTACATATATGTTCAAATATATGAGCAACTTTTCTATGGATTCAACGATATGCAAGTGGCATTTGATCAGAGGTTTCTATATAAGTTATAGCATTTTGGTGGCTGTGTTTAGAAATGTGTGGAGGTGTAGAAGCAAAAACAGTTTTTTGGATTATTTGACATATGCACACCTCAGGTGGGATATATATTTAGTTCTCTTTGCATATATTTTTCCTTTTCCTTAGGTGCTTCGTGCGTCTGGTGGTGTTGTAGTTTTGTATCTTTGCTTTCAACCAACCAAGTTATGTGATGTTTTTCTAGTATTGGGGTGATATTTCTTGTACCACTTCTTTTTATATAAAAGTTTTATTTTCCCGATAAGAAAAAAAGTCAATTCCTCGTGAGCAATTACTTGTTATATATCCTACCTAAATTATTTTTATAACATGCAGTGAAACTTAAACATTAATGGAAAATATATATATATTTTATAAGTAATTGTTTATCCATCCGGATATAATTAACCTACCACGGAAAATCAAACAAGCAATCATAGCAGTACATATCGTGGACGAATCAACCAAAGTTGTGTGTAAACTTGTAGTATTGAATTTGAACTAGTGTGTGTGAGAGAGATATTTCAATACATCATTTTTTTAAAATTCTATTAACACATTTTCATATTTTATATCTTTTCTATAATGGTACCGTATTATATCTTAAATGAAACTTTAAGTATTTAAGATTTTTTAAACAAAATTCTAATTATTTGGGTTTTATTAATAAAATTTTAATTTTTAGGATTTCACTAATGAAATTTTATTTTTAAGATTCATTTAAAAAATCCCAAATTTTAACTTTAATATTTAGGATTTCATAAATAAAATCATAAATTAAAATCATGGATATTTAGGGTTTCAAAAATGAAACCTTAATTATTTAAGGTTTAATAAATGAAACCATATTTATATAGGGTTTCATAAATTAAACATTAATTATTTTGAGTTTCACTAATCAAACCCTAATTTTTGGGATTTCATTAATGAAATTCTATTTTTTAGGGTTTTATTAATGAAACCTTATTTTTTTAGGGTTTCAATAAAGAAAGCATATATATATCTCCATAAATAGTTATGGTTTCATAAATGAACCCATAAATTGAAACCTTAAATATTTAAAGTTTCATAAATAAACACTAAATCAAAACACAAAATATTCAAAGTTTCATAAATAAAACATAAATCAAAACCCTAAAAATGAATTTCTAATAATTTAGGTCTTCATTGATAAAATCCTAAATTATATACTAAATATTTAGGGTTTCACAAATAAAACCTTGAATTTAAAACCCTAATATTTAGTATTTTATTAATAAAATCCTAAATTTCACCTTGAATATTTAGGGTTTCACCAATTAAACACTAAATTGAAATTGTAAATATGTAAGATTGTATAAATAAAACCCTAAATATTTAAGTTTTCATTAATAAAGCCTTAAATTTCACCCTAAATATTTAAGATTTCTTAAACGAAATCCTAAATATATAAGGTTTCTTAAACAAAACCCTAATTATTTAGGGTTTCATTAATGAAACCATACTTTTTGGTGTTTCATTAATAAAATCTAATTTTTGGGGTTTCATCAATGAAATCTTTTTTTAGGGTTCATTTAAAAACCTTAAATTTGAACTTAAATATTTAAGGATTCATAAATAAAATCCTAAATTGAAACCCTCAATATTTGAGATTTCTTAAATGAAACTCTAATTATTTTCGGTTTCATAAATGAAAACTTAATTATATGGAGTTTAATAAATGAAACCCTACTTATTTAGGGTTTCATAAATTAAACCTTAATTATATTGGGTTTCATTAATCGAACCATGATTTTTGGGGTTTCATTAATGAAATTCTATTTTCTTTTTTAGGTTTCATTGTTGAAACCTTAATTTTTTAGGGTTTCATTAAATAATCCATAAATATCACCATATATATTTAGGGTTTCATAAATAAACCCCTAAATTTAAAACATAAATATATATAGCTTCTTTAAATAAAACCCTAAATTGAAACCCTTAATAAAGAAGGTTTCATAAAAGAAACCATAAATGAAAATCCTATGTATTTAGGTGTTTTAAAAATGAAAACCTAATATTTAGCGTTTCATAAATGAAATCCTAAATATTTAAAGTTTCATAAATAAACACTAAATTGAAACCCTAAATATTTATAGTTGCATAAAAAAACATAAATCAAATCCTTAAAACTAAATTCCTAATTATTTAAGGTTTCATTAATAAAATTATATATTGCATACTAAATATTTAAGGTTTCGTAAATAAAACCTTGAATTTGAAACCCTCATATTTAGTGTTTCATTAATGGAATCCTAAAATTCACCATAAATATTTAGGGTTTCACCAATTAAATGCTAAATTGAAAACGTATATATTTAAGCTTATATTAATGAAACCCTCAATTTACACTAAATATTTAGCATTTCATAAATGAATACCTAAATTGAAACCTTAAATAATAAGGGTTTCTTAAACAAAACACTAATTATGAAACCCTAATTATTTATTGTTTCACTAATAAAACCTTATTTTTTGGAGTTTCATTAATGAAATATAATTTTTTTAGGGTTTCATTATTGAAACCTTATTTTTTAAGGTTCATTTAAACAATATTAAATTTCAACCTTAATATTTAAGGTTTCATAAATAAAATCATAAATTGAAATCCTGAATATTTTGGGTTTCTTAAACAAAACCTAGTTATTTGGGGTTTAATTAATGAAACAATAGTTATATAGGGTTTCATAAATTAAACATTAAATATTTTGGATTTCATTAAAACTTAATTTTTGGGGTTTCATTAATGATGCCTTATTTTTTTAAGGTTTCATTAAAGAAAGCATATATATCTCCATGAATATTTACGGTTTCATAAATAAAACATTAAATAAAAAACCCTTAATAAATATGGTTTCATAAACGAAACCATAAATCAAAATCCTATATTTTTAAGGTTTCATAAATGAAAGCTTAGTATTTAGCGTTTCTTAAATGAAACCCTAAATATTCAAAGTTTCATAAATAAAAAATAAACCAAAGCCCTAAAAATGAATTACTAATTATTTAGGTCTTAATTAATAAAATCCTAAATTACATATTCATCAATAAAACCTTGAATTTAAAATCCTAATATTTAGTATTTCATTAATAAAATCCTAAATTTCACCTTAAATATTTAAGGTTTCACCAATTAAACACTAAATTGAAACTATAAATATGTAGGGTTTTATAAATAAAATCCTAAATATTTAAGCTTTCATTAATTAAACCTTAAATTTCACTATAAATATTTAGTATTTCATAAATGAAAATCCTAAATATTTAGGATTTCTTAAATGAATCCCTAGATATTTATGGTTTCTTAAACAAAGCCTTAATTATTTAGGGTTTCATTTATGAAACCCTGATTATTTAGGATTTCATTAATGTAATCTAATTTTTGGGGTTTCATCAACAAAATCTTTTTTTTAGGATTCATTTAAAAAAAACCCTTAATTTGAACTTAAATATTTAAGGTGTCATAAATAAAACCCTAGATTGAAACCCTCAATATTTAGGATTTCTTAAATGAAACCTTAATTATTTGGAGTTTCATAAATGAAACCATAATTATATGGGGTTTAATAAATAAAACCCTACTTATTTAGGGTTTCATAAATTAAACCCTAATGATATTGGCTTTGATTAATTAAACCATGATTTTTTGGGTTTTATTAATGAAATTTTATTTTTTTGGGTTTTATTGTTGAAACCTTAACTTTTTAGGGTCATTAAAGAATCCATAAATATCACCACATATATTTAGGGTTTCAAAAATAAAACCATAAATTTTAAACCCGGATATATATGGTTTATTTAAATAAAAACTTAAATTGAAACCCATAATATATATGGTTTCATAAACGAAACCATAAATGAGAGTTTTATGTATTTAAGGTTTAAAAAATGAAAGCCTAATATTTAACATTCCATAAATTAAACCTTAAATTGAAACATTAAATATTTAAAGTTTCATAAATAATACCTAAATTAAAATCCTAAATATTCAGAGTTGTATAAATAAAACATAAATCAAAACCCTAAAAATGAATTCCTAATTATTTAGGGTTTCATTAATAAGACTTTATGTTGCAAACTAAATATTTAAAGTTTTGTAAATAAAACATTGAATTCTAAACCTTAATATTTTGTGTTTCATTAATGAAACCTTAAAATTCACTCTAAATATTTAAGGTTTCACCAATGAAACGTTATATTGAGAACGTAAATGTTCAGGCTTTCATTAATGAAACCCTCAATTTACACTAAATATATAGCATTCCATAAATGAATACCTAAATTGAAACCGTAAATATTAATAGTTTCATAAACGAAACCCTTGACACAAAACCCTAATTATTTAGGGTTTCATAAATAAAACTCTAATTATTTATTGTTTCATTAATAAAACCTTATTTTTTGGGGTTTCATTAATTAAATGTAAATTTTTTTAAGGTTTCATTAATGAAACCTTATTTTTTAGGGTTCATTTTAAAAAATCCAAACTTTCAACCTTAATAATTATGGTTTCATAAATAAAACCATCGATTTAAACCATGAATATTTAGGGTTTCTTAAATGAAACCTAAATTATTTGGGATTTCATAAATGAAACCCTGATTATTTAAGGTTTAATTAATGAAATCAAACTTATATAAGGTTTCAAAAATTAAAAATTAATTATTTTGGGTTTCATTAATCAAACCTTAATTTTTAAGTTTTCGTTCATGAAATTCTATTTTTAGGGTTTCATTAATGAAACCTTATATTTTTTAAGGGTTTCATTAAAGAAACCATATATATCACCATAAATATATGGGGTTTCATAAATAAAATCCTAAATTAAAGCCCTAATTATTTTGAGTTTCTTAAATGAAACCTTAACTATTTGTGGTTACATATATGTAACCCTAATCATTTCAAATTTTATAAATGAAACCCTACTTATTCAGAATTTCATAAATTAAACCTTAATTATTTTTGGTTTCATAAATAAAACCCTCAATTAAAAACCAAAATATATAAAGTTTATTTAAATAAAATCCTAAATTGAAACCATTAATTAATAGGGTTTCATAAACGAAACCATAAATCAAAATCCTATGGTTTAAAGGTTTCATAAATGAAAGTCTAATATTTAGCATTTCATAAATGAAATCCTAAATTGAAACGCTAAATATTTAAAGTTTCATAAATAAACACTAAATATTTAGACTCTCATAAATAAAACATAAATTGAAACCCTAAAAATGAATTCTGAATTATATAGGGTTTAATCAATAAAATCCTAAATTACATACTAAATATTTAAGGTTTTATAAATAAAATACTAAATATTTATTGTATCTTAAACAACATCTTAATTATTCGGGGTTTCATAAATCAAACCTTAATTATTTGATGTTTAATAAATGAAACCTTATTTAAGGTTTCATAAATTAAACCCTAGTTATATTGGGTTTCATTAATCAAACCATGTTTTTTGGGGTTTCATTAATGAAATTCTACTTTTTTGGATTGCATTATTGAAACCTTAATTTTTTAGTGTTTTATTAAAGAATCCTTAAATATCACCATATATATTTAGGGTTTCATAAATGAATTCCTAATTATTATTTAGAGTTTCATTAATAAAATCCTATATTGCATATTACATATTTAGGGTTTTGTAAATAAAACCACGAATTTGAAACCACAATATTTATTATTTCATTAATAAAACCTTAAATTTCACCTTTAATATTTAGGATTTCACCAATTAAAAATTAAATTAAAATCGTAAATATTTATGCTTTCATTAATAAAACCCTCAATTTACACTAAATATTTGGCATTTCATAAATGAATACCTTAATTGAAACCCTAAATATTAAGGGTTTCTTAAATGAAACCCAAAATATTTAAGGTTTCTTAAACAAAACCCTAATTATTTAGGGTTTCATAAATGAAACTCTAAATTGAAACCCTAAATATTTAGGATTTTTAAACGAAAGCCAAAATTTTTAAGACATCATAAATGAAACCTTAATTATTTTGGGTTTAATTAATGAAAATTATACTTTTATAGGGTTTCATAAATTAAACTCTAATTATTTTGAGTTTCATTAATCAAACATATATTATTAGGATTTCATTAATGAAATTCTATTTTTTAGGGTTTCATTAAAGAAATCCTAAATATCACAAAAAATATTTAGGTTTTCATAAATAAAAACCTAAATATATGTGGTTTCTTTAAATAAAATTCTAAATTGAAACCCTTAATAAAAAGGGTTTCATAAACAAAATCATAAATCAAAGTGCAATGTATTTAGGGTTTCACAAATGAAAGATTATATTTAGCCTTTCAAAAATAAAACCCTAAATATTTAAATTTTCATAAATAAACCCTAAATATTTAAAAATTCATAAATAAAAAATAAATTCAAAATCTAAAATGAATTCCTAATTATTTGGGGTTACATAAATGAATCACTAATTAATTACGGTTTCATTAGTAAAACCTTAAATTTCATACTAAATATTTATGAAACCTTGAATTTAAAACCCTAATATTCAGTGTTTCATTAATGAAACCATATATTTCACCCTAAATGTTTAGAGTTTCACCAATTAAATCCAAAATTTAAACCATAAATATTTAAGGTTTTATGAATAAAATCACAATATTTAGCATTTCATTAATGAAACCTCAATTTCACCCTAAATGTTTAGTATTTCATAAATGAATACCTAAATTGAAAACCAACATATTTAAGGTTTCTTAAATGAAACCATAATTTTTTAGGTTTTCATAAATGAAACCTTAATTATTTAGGGTTTCATTAATGAAACCTTATTTTTTCAGGTTTTATTAATGAAATCTAATTTTTTTAGGGTTGCATTTAAAAAATCCTAAATTTCAACCTAAATATTTAAGGTTTCATAAATAAAATCCTAAATTGAAACCTTAATTATTTAAGGTTTCTTAAATGAAACCCTAATTAATTGGAGTTACATATATGAAACCCTAATCATTTGAAGTTTCATAAATGAAGCCTTAGTTATTTAGGTTTTCATAAATTAAACCCAAATTATGTTGGGTTTCATTAATCAAACCTTATTTTTTGGGGTTTCATTAATGAAATTCTATTTTTCAAGGTTTCATTAAAGAAACCATATATATCACCATAACTATTTTAAGTTTTATAAATAAAATTCTAAATTGAAAACCAAAATATATAATGTTTCTTTAAATAAAATCTTAAATTAAAACCCTTAATAAATAGAGTTTCATAAATGAAATCATAAATCAAAATCCTATGTTTTTAAGGTTTCATAAATGAAAGCCTAATATTTAACGTTTCATAGATGAAATTCTAAATATTTAAAGTTTCATAAATAAACACTAAATATTCAAAGTCTCATAAATAAAACATAAATCAAAATCCTAAAAATGAATGACGAATTATTTAGGGTTTAATTAATAAAATCTTAATTTACATATTAAATATGTAAAGTTTCATAAATAAAACCCTAAATTGAAATTATAAATATTTAGTGTGTCTTAAACAAAATCCTAATTATTTAGGATTTTATAAATGAAATCTTAATTATTTGGGGTTTAATAAATGAAACCCACTTATTTAGGGTTTCATAAATTCAACCCTAGTTATATTAGGTTTCATTAATCAAACCATAATTTTTGGGATTTCATTAATGAAATTCTACTTTTTAGGGTTTCATTATTGAAACCTTAATTTTTTAAGGTTTCATTAAAGAATCCCTAAATATCACCATATATATTTAAGATTTCATAAATAAAATCCTAAATTGAAAACCTTAATATATATGATTTCTTTAAATAAAACTCTAAATTGAAACCTTGATTATATAGGGTTTCATAAATGAAACCATAAATGAAAATCCTATGTATTTAGGGTTTCAAAAATGAAAGCCTAATATTTAACGTTTCATATATGAAACCCTAAATATTTAAAGTTTCATAAATAATTCCTAAATTGAAACCTTAAATATTCAAAGTTTCATAAATAAAACATAAATCAAAACCCTAAAAATGAATTCCTAATTATTTAGGATTTCATTAATAAAATCCTATATTGCATACTAAATATTTAGGGTTTCATAAATAAAACATTAAATTTGAAACCCTAATATTTAGTATTTCATTAATGAAACCCTAAATTTCACCTTTAATATTTAGGGTTTCACCAATTAAACGTTAAATTGAAACCGTAAATATTTAGGCTTTCATTAATGAAACCCTCAACTTACATTAAATATTTAGAATTTCATAAATAAATACCTAAATTGAAACCATAAATATTAAGAGTTTCTTAAACAAAACCCTAATTATTTAAGATTTCATAAATGAAACCCTAAATATTTAGGGTTTTTAAATGAAAGCCAAATTATTTGAGGCATCATAAATGAAACCCTAATTATTTTGGATTTAATTAGTGAAAACCCTACCTTTATAAGCATCATAAATGAATCCCTAAAACATAAATCATGAAACCATAAATCCTAATGAACATTTAAATCATATACCTAAAAATGAAACTCTAAATCATAAACTATAAAACCTTAACCATAAATCCTAAAGAAACCTTAAATTATAAACCATGAATCAAAATCTTAAACCATGAAATGAAATCCTAAATCATAAACCATAAACTATAAATCTTAAACCCTGAGCCATAAACAATAAACAATAGGCCTTAAAACATAAAACATAAGCTTTAAAACATAAACCATAAATCATGAAACTCAAAATCTTAAACACTAAAATATTGAACATTAAATGATGAATTCTAAACCCCGAAGTGGTAAAGTCTAAACCCTAAAATCCTTAATCACAAATCATAAATCATATAACCCTAAAATCTAAATCCTAAATATTAAACCATAAATCCTAAAAACTGAATCATAATCATAAAACCTAAAGCTATAGCCTATGACATTAAAGCTTAAACAATAAGCCTTAAAACATAAATGATGGGCACTAAATCTTAAATCATAAACCATAGATGACTAACCCTCGATCGTGAACTATAAATCAAAATCATAAACCATAGAAGACTAAACCTTAAGTTATAAGTCATAAACCCTAAAATCCTAAAATAGTAAATAATAAATACTAAACCTTAAATCATGAAACCTTAAACATTAGAATATTAAATTTTGAACTCTAAACCAAGAAACCCTAAATCCTACACCATGAACCTTTAAATCTAAAAGCATAAAATCCTAAACCTTAAACTTAGAACCATAAAACTATAAATCATGAACCTTTAACTATTGACCCTAAATCCTAAAACTAAACACCATAAATCATGAACAAAATCCTAAATCATGAATTTTAAACCCTAAAACTACAACAAATCTCAAAAATCGTAATGATATAAAAGAATTATAAGATGAATTGGGTGGTAAAAGAAAAGTGAAGGGAGGAGGAGGGATTAGTCACAGATTCACTAACATTTCTAATAAAAACTAATAAACTAACATTTAACAATTATATATATGCTTGAGATGAGGTTTGTGTATGTTCAAGTTACTTTTTGACCGATCTATAATTTTCTTCTATGGTCTCCTAGTTAATTAAATATATAATAATTTGTTTATATAAATTTAAAAATTAAAACAAAACGTTAAATTTATATATATATATATATATATATATATATATATATATATATATATATATATATTATAACAAAAAATATTCTATAAAACCTACTAATTGATTACCACGCTATATAAAATCAAAATCTATTTAAGTTTTAATGATTTAATTTAATTGATTAATTAAATCAAAATATATATTCGTTCTAATTACCTAGATTATTATACTTAAGAGTGAGAAAAAATATTGATGAAAATAAATTTGGAGACGACACGGAATATCCGTCTACGTGGTAAAATAATTTTTTCAATAGATAATAGATTGTTTTTGATTGCTGAGGGGGGGGGAAAATTGCACTAAAGATTAACAAAAAAAAAAAAGAGTAAAAAAAAGCAGGCAGACAATCTAACATTAACCATACATTCTAATTTTTCAACTCCCTATTCCCCGCAATATCCATGAATTAAAGGATCTTCCACCCAGAGAAACAATAATAAATAAGATTCTGCTTGAATCAAATTAGTTGAATTATTTGGCTGCAGCTATTTTGTCTTTATACAGCAATCAGCAATGTAATGTAATTCCAAGTGATCCTGGAAAATAATCAGCAGAGGTGTATGTGTATATATATTATAACCTTCGAAATGTTTATCATATTTACCCTTTAACACTATGATGCACCATTTGATTGATATCTACAACAGCAAGGACTGGAAAACTAGTCCATCACCATTGGGATGAATTCACTCTCCGAAGCATTGGTCTTGGTTTACGCTTGTCCTCAACTGGAATAAGGCACTCCATGAGCTGCAAGGGATCAAATTAACATTAACTGCCAAGTAGAGTAGCAAACACGTAAAAGTGAATATACCCTAGAAGCCACTCTTGGTACAATTGTAAGAACTAAGAAAAGAGAGTGCAGTTCTGAGTTCACCCTCTAAAGTCTAAGTCTAGAAAAATAAAAATTGCTCCTGACTGATCTGATTTCCAATTTGTCTAGGTACTAAAGTGATGCATCATATTCATATGGTAAGGGTATAAGGCAGAATTCAAGGACAATAAGGAAGTGGTTGTAAGTTGGATGAGTTGAAAGATGAATAAGAGAGGAGTAATACAGTATGTTGAAAAGAACAATTAACAGCAAAGAATTGAGTTGTCAGGAACGGATACATATTACATACCTGATTGAACCTCTGCCTTTTCCTATCCGCCTGCAATCCATACAACAACAACAACAACAATACCCAATATTTCTATTTCTTAGAGAGAGAAAAGGGAAAAGGAATCGAATTAGGAATCCATTGCATAGATATAATATACCTCTTCCTTCAACAATTGAGCATTCTCTTGTTCGAGAAGTGTAATCAAAGACTCAAGCTCGACTGTGTAAGCCTGAAAAGTGGAAAGAACGATCGGGTGGGTTTGAATTGCAAGGCAAAGAGAGAATTGGATTGGAATGGTAGAAGAGTACCTGCTTTCGTTCCCTTGACCTAGCGGCAGATTCTCTGTTTTTGATCATCCTTCTCTGCTTCTGAAGAGTGGTCTTATTATCGAGGGGTTGGGGTTCCTCCTCCATGGCCTTTCTCTTTCCATTTCCTTGATGAGATTGAGATTGAGGAGTCAACAACAAATCTTGGAGGCTCATGCTCATGTTCTCCGCCGTGGCTCCGCCGTCCCATACCTGCTGCTCTCTCGAAATATCCGAATTCATCTTCTCTTCTCTTCTCTCTGATTTCACAACTTGCTTGCTCCCTCTAATTATATTTATAGGGAATCAATCACCCACAGCCCACAGCCCACAGCCCACAGCCCACAGCCCAACCAACCCCCCTGCCAAATTATCATAACGTAGTCAAATGTTATTTCCATTTTTAACACTCATCGCTATATTTGTTATTAAATACATGTATATAATAATATGTTAAAATAAAATAAAAAGACCCTCACTTTGTTAATCATGTAATTACACCACTGGATTTCGTAATTATAGATTGGTTTATATGTGTTTTTTTCATATAATTTCAATATTTAAAGGTCTAAGTTCTAGGTTTTTTTATGCAAATTATTTTATATGGGTTTTTTTAATAAATTTTTTCTTCAATTTTTTTTTATTTTGGTAATAATATTTTTTATTAAATTTATTTAAAAAATTGAACTTTTTTATTATATTTTTATTGTACAATTTTGTTTTATAAAGCAACTAATTTGACTTGAAAATTTTTCATAGGAATAATTTAAGCATAAATTCTCTAATTTATTTTAATTCAGTAGTAGACAAGGATATAGAAGCCATTATAAATGAAAGTTAGTTATTAATAAATCAGTAAATGATATTCTAAAATCATAAAAATAATTAATATTTAAATAATATTATTAAAAAATTAAAATTATTTTTAAGTGTTTTTAATTAGATAATGTTTTTAAAAAAAAATTATCGTTCTATTGAAAGTATTTTATTTTTTAAAAATACACTATCTCTTCTCTTTTTCATGATTTATTATAAAATTCATATTACAATGGAGATATATGATAAACTAACTATATAAAATTATTTTACAGCATCATTATTAAAGTAAAAAAATTATTATTAACAATAAAAAAAACATTGGTAGAGTTATCAAAGAAACATTTATTTTTAAAATTATAAAATGAAAATAAATTAAAATTAAAATCATTGAATAATAATAATGTATTTTCTAAGGCTGACAAAGTATTTATTATTACGTAATAAAAGAAAGAATTGCATTTAATTTACATTTATGATTATGATGATTTTTTTTTTAATTTGAAGTATAATCTGAGTAACAGGGGTGGTTGATGGAACTATTATTAATCTAAAGACTATGTTTGGAGCATTTAATTGAGGTGACTGGGGGAATAATGAAATTTCTTTTTCACAAAATACTCCTGAAGAAAAGATGCATCATGGACAACACAAAAGATTCCTGTCCAATTAAGCTACATATTGATTTTTGATAGCTATATAAATCCTTGGTGCCTTGGTAGTGAATGAGAGTTCGGAAGAAATCAACTACTAATATTCTAGGAAAAATAATGTTATTTTAACGTTGCTTATTTTTAAATATTTTATCAATATTTTTTTTTCTATTATATTATATCACTTATTTTTTATTTTTTCACTAGGTGTAAAATAACATACTAGGTGTCTTAGAAACATTTTTCATTCTACTAATTTATAAATGTCCAAAGGACTGCAATAAATTAGTGGTGGTAGGTAAAATAAAATAATGTAGATGAAAAGTGCATTTAACGCAGATGAAAATGTCTTTCAGTTGTTTGTTTACCTTTAGTGTTCACTCTTTTTTATACGTGTTCTGAAAGCCCATCAAAGTAGACCCAGAAAGAAAAGCCCATGAGAGAAATAAATATATAAAAAGCGTAGTCGTACCAGTTTCAAAGAAAAAACGCGCGAAAAGGAAATGACGTGGGTGATGGTGGCCTTGGTGTTGGTGCTGGTGGCAAACGCCGTAAGCAGCGTGAGATGCATACCGAGCAGAGAGTATGATACGATGCTGAACACCGTAAGAGCGAGAGGCTACGGCCTCTTCTGCAACGCAATCGTCACCTCTGATCTCCAAATCGAGATCGACGCAAACTCATCACGCGCCTTCACCTTCACCTTCTTCGCTCCAACCGACGCCTCACTCTTCGCGCTCGACATGACTTTAACGGCTTCGTCTTACACTGACACTCTCCGTTTCCACGTCGTCCCTCGCCGCCTCTCCCTCGCCCAGCTCCGCCTCCTCCCCGACGGCTACACGCTCCCCACGCTCCTCCCTCCCCGCCGTCTCCACCTCTCGCACCGCACTTCCTCCTCCTCCTCCGCCGCCATCTCCGTTGGCGGCGTCGATGTCGCTTTCCCTGGAATCTTTTACGGCAGCAACGTCGCCGTTCATGGCCTTGCCGGAATTCTCAGCCTTCGATCCAACAGTTCTTCTTCTCCTTCGCCAGCGGTTTCTCCGATTCGTTCCGTAGATCGCCAGTTCTTCTCTCCAAGAAGTAGTCCTAACTCGCCGGCGAACCAACCGGTCGATGCCCCCCAAGGAGAACCTGATTGGACGGTTTATCCTCCGACGGAAGAATATCCTGACGCGGCGGCTCCGGCGCCTGAAGGCAACAGGAAGTGTCTGAATGAAGATATAGGGTTGGAAGACTCAGTCATGCAGTGCTATGCAGCATAAACTAGCTTCGTACTTTTCGATTGATGAAATTGAAGTTGATGAGTGACCTAGCTTAGCTAGAATGCAAATTAAACTTGCTTTTCTTTCGTGTTTCTTTGCCCACAATTGTTGTTGTAGCATTTGGAGTTTTAAATTTCACTGTCTCTACCAAATCAATAGAAATGTATATTTGATACCTGTACGTACAAATGATTTGTTGATATTTTGCTTGCTAGCGCCCCCATTGTCAACGAATATTACTTACACCAAATACCATACATGATAAAAAATAAAAAATGAAAACGTATCATATATATTTAGAGAAGAAAAACTGTTATATAAGTAAAAAAAATAAAATCAACAGAATCTTTACATTCTACTGCTGATACTTATGGGTTCATAGCGTCATAGGCATAGGCCCTTTAGCATTTTCATGTCTCAACTCACAGAATTCATTCTTCATTGTGGAGAAGAGAGAAAAAAAAATATTCAACTTTTAGTCAAATTAATTGATTGCATAAACATCCTTCATATAAATAATAATAAAAAAAATGGTAGAACTCAAGTAAACCCTCTTGTTTTCTTAGAGGAGAAAAAGCCAAATAAACAAAAAGTATTTCTTTTTCTCTATTTCTCATTTAAATAATAAGAAATTAATATGTAAATATAAGTCATAAGGGAATTTACGAATAAAATTATAAAATTGTCTGTGTGTTCGCACATATGTGTGTATTTATAATATATATATATATATATATATATATATATATATATATATATATTTATTAGTTTGGTTAGACCCGATTTAATAATAAAAAAAATATTTTTATCATTTTTATAAATTTAAAATTGTCTAATATTTAATTCAATTTTTCTAAATGCTTGCTCTACACGGATTCACGGCAACGGATTGATATTGATATAGTAGAAATTGTTTAAAAATGAAAACAAAAAAGAAATTGTTTAAAAATTGTTCTTTTTTCTAATATTGGTTGAAAACAGAAATTGTTTATGTTACAGTGAGTTTTCCTATTCTTAACCTCCAATTTGATATTCTTTCTGAGGAAGGAACAGAATAAATCAGAATCCTTATCAATGAAGGACTAGTTACGTAACTTGCAGAAGCATATACTGTTGTATTTAGAACGCAACACGTAAACGTGTGTTGTAAATATAGAAAGCATGCTGATGAATTGGTGATTTTGGTTCCAAAAAGGAAGCATGATAGTGACATTAATTGAATAATAATAACAATTACAATAAAGCAATATTTAATAAATAAATAAAAAAGAAGGAAAAACTAAAGAAAAGATTACAAAGAGAAAAGGGAAAGCACGTATATATAGTAAGCTATTAATGACGGTTTTAAACCCTATAAAATCTCTGTTTTTCTCTCTCACAGTGAGAAATATGGCATGTGAAAACAAGAATAGTGATCAGCCAGCAATGTTCTCCCAAATGGAGATTGAGGCGGCGAGGCAGCTCATACAACTTAGCAAAAGCGTGCAACAGAACAACAACAACGATGCAATAGAGGATGTATTGGCGGAAATAGAAGAAGATGAACGCTTAAGGAGAAAAAACAACAGGTATCGCTACGTTCAAGATTTATATAAAGTTACATAGCCATTACTCCAAGTGTCTCAGGCCTTTAATTAAGCACCGACATTAGAAGCTGACTTGATCGATTCAAGTGCAAATTTCATCAAAGCGTATATATATTAATACAATCTTAGAATAGTTCCAAGTGAAAATAAGGTATTCTATAAACCAATTTCGAAATGGGTTTAGGTAATCCTTCTTCTTCTTGTAACCATTAATCAATCAGATGAATTAGTTTATAATATTACCTTAACTAAACTAATTTATAACATTTTTCTTATTCATTTTTTTAATCACGAATTTTCCCGAATACAATTTTATGAAGCTCTATTTCGTTTATTGCTTCCATTTTCATATTGTTATAATAGGAAATATTGGACGAAATTACTTTTCAAAATTATAATCTAATTACTAAAAAGATTATTAGTGTTAATATTCAAATAATCAAATGTGTTTGGCAAATTAAATTATATTCCAAACAAGGAAAATAATTTCATATGATAAACAATTTTGAAAATTATGTTAAATAGTAAACAGATTACTTTTTAGTTAACTTTTAATATTTCTATTTTATCTTTAACAATTATTTTAAATATAAAAATTAACCATTCTCAATAACTATAAATTCTTTATAATTTTTCTACTTGAAAACTAATTAATATAGACAATCTAAAAAGAATAGATTATCTTAAAACCACTTTTCACTTAACGTGTCTAAACATTAAATTTATTTCACACAATCTTATAACAATAATCAATTGCATCTTGTGTTTCTCCCCCAAACAAGTCTAATATGCAAATTTGTAATTGTTCCACGGTCATATAAGAGACACAGAGGCATGTTGAATAACCAGCAAGTGAAATGAAATGCAATTTTCACCAATCAGTTCAAACACATACAGGTCAGCTACAAAATTATAAACAGGATATATGCACTTTCACGCACGCATCTTCAAGAACCTAGAAGATATGATTTGATCAATTTAGAAAGTAAAACTTCTATTTCCTTCATAATTAAAAGCTTCAATGCTCAAGATGGAAGACGTATTCCGTCAATCTTTGCAATTTACTAGGATCAAGTTTCTGCTCTGTCACAACAGGTTGCTTCTTCACAATAAGCATCCGAGAGGCAGGGTCCACAGTCCAGCCTTGCTGCAGTACATCTAAATTATACAACAAAAAATGTCAATAATAATAACAAATAGAGGAAGGAGGAGACAATTGATACAATTTAATCCTTAGCCAGACAGAACAAAGACTACTCCAATGGCAGATTCAATTTTATAGATAGGTCACTGTTTGTTGTTAAATATATTGATTAATTATTTATGGTATGCAAATTGTCATGATCAAGCTTAGCAGCCAAATTCACCATCAAGAATCATCATCATCTTTGGGATTCAAGTATAATATAGAATAGTTTCAAAATCACACAATCCAAGTACAAAATGTAATCATATCCAATTTCTAAGGCTTCTAGGATAGGGAAAATTACTTACAATTTGTAGCATCATCCTCATTCATTCCCAGAAATAACGCAGTGTCTTTGATGCTTATAGTAGAATAAGCAGAGAGAAGCAGCTGAAACATCTCCTTTGTGTAAAGCTCTGAAAACAGTTTATTGGTATTAACATTGTCACTGAACTAAACATCTTAGAATAAAATATAGGTGCACAAGACTTGTGAACTCAAGCTATTTGGAAAAGTAATCCAAAAGTAAGAATCATATTTAATATAACAATTGCAGAAGTTACCATGGAAGTACTCCGTTACTAGTTTACTACTTTTAGTTTTATGCAATATCCATGGAACTGTTATCTTCAGTACATGTTGGCCCAAGAAATTACAACATCCATCTACATCTTTTCGTGTTTAAGCACCAGATTTCCAAGTTTAAACTACAATACATTTTGTTCTCATCAAACTAATCCAAAGGTACTGTTGCTTTCATTCATTACGGCAAGCATGGCAAAAATAACATTATATAGCACTACATAAAACCAATAAAACTTGATACATATACATTGATCCATACATCGACACTTCACCGATTCACCCACACAAAAATTACTGAATTAGTTTCAGTATAGCATATAGTCTACGATCAACATTCAACAAAGGTAGCATGGCAACATTTTAATAAAGCTGAGAATCTACAAAAACAGCTTAAATCTGAGAAATTCAACAGAAGTGAAATGGCATATACACAGTTAGACGGTTAGGAAGATATTCAAAGTGAACAGAACCATGCCATAAATAACTATAGTGAAAATACCAGTAGTTAGTAAAATAAGAGAAGAAAAATGTTAAGTGTTGCCTGAGAATGCAGCAACTAGGCTTTGGAGTTCCTGAGTCCAATCAAAGCTACGGATAGCCTCATGCACGCCGGCATAGTCACGTAGCCAGAGCTGCTGACCAATTTTCCAAACCGCGGTGACTTCTGGCTGGCTCTCTTTGATTGAGGAAGGTATTGACTTCCAAAGAAAGCGCGCACTATTTCTACAATGCAACAACAACATTATTATTATTCATTTCATTCAAATTCACAGATATAATAATGGTAATGTAAAGAGAGATACATGTCGTGAACATAAATGTGTGAGAGGAGGTGAATTGCGTAGGGCCAATCGTCCTGATAAGCAATGCCGTCAGCTGCAACCTGAGTGATGATTCATGAATTGAAGTAATCACAAAAAAAAAAAAACTAAGGAAAAGGGAAAATGAACAACAGTCAAATAGCTAGCTAGCTAGCTACCTGAAGCATCAAGTTGTCGCACACATCCGCAACCTTGTCGTACGACTTCGAATCCAACGCTGCTTTCACCGAAGAGAAATCCATCACTCTCTTTTCCGATCAAATCCCTATAGCAGAAAACCTAAAATCATAAATTCAAATAAAAACACAGTTAATAGGTGTTTTACGCAGCCAAACACGGTACTAGCGTAGCCATAATATTAATACCTCAATTCGATGTGACTCGCGAGAATGAGAGAGATGGCAAAACAAGCGAAGAATGAAAACCGGCTTCTGCTCCTCCAGCCCAGATATATATATATATACTCTATAGCAACGACGTCGTTCTTGCTTGTGTCTATGCCATTGCGCTCCATTTTATGGGTCCAGCCCAACCAAGTATTGTCAGGCCCAAGATTAAGCTGAGGAGCATGTGTGGAGCGACGAAGTGCTGGGTAACTTACCGTAATGATCGGTGCCTTTTTTTTTTTTCCTTTATGAAGTACTTCTCGTGTTTAAAATATCAGAAAATAAAAATAACAATTAATTCACGCTAACTAAAAAAATTATTTAATAACATTTATTTACTATTCTCAATTAAAAAATAATTGTTTTCTTAAACTATCTTTTATTGAAACTGTGTGTGTTTGACTGCAACAATCATATTTATTCGTAATTTTTCACAATATCAAGAATCCTAATACAACCACAACCGTACTTACAATTTAAAATCTTGTTTGTAACAAATAGAAATTTCCTAACTGCAATGATTTTTTTATGAAATGAGTCGTGTTTAATATCAATCAAATACTTTATTTTGCTTAGAGTAATAAAGTATCTTTTGTATGATGTTGGAGTAATATAAGTATATTGTGTGGAACACAGTAGATTACACTTTTTTTTTACAAATTTCTTTTTCTTTTTTTTTGTTAGTCAAACCTTTTTTTCTGCGAATGGGATAGCTTCTATAGGCTGATGCATTCTCTTATGATACCCCCCCAAAAATCTGTGAATGGGAAATATATAAAAAAAATATTATTATTTTTCTTCAAAAGGCTCTTCGTTCTTCGTGTTCACTTTAAATTTTAGACCCCAAAAAATATGAAAAACAATTACCATGTAACAGATCTTCTTACATGAAATTTGAATAATCAAATGAGCAAAACTTCTAATTTACTTTTCAAAAGCAAAAAAAGCTGAAGGAGAAAAAGGGGGAAGGGGAGATAACGAGCAAATTAAGAAAGCCCATTAGGATACCTCACCCACTCATTGGATGTACTTTACAGTTTACACGTTCCGCAGATTTTTGTCTTCCAAGTGAAGTAACCTATTCAAAAAAATGTTAAATTAAATGCCCCTAATTTGATATCTATTCCAAAACCTTTTTCCTCAACTTTGCAGTTAAACAATTTGTCGTGACTAGTCCAATAACCATTACTCAAATTCTATCTCACTCTTTTTCCTCCTCATTTCTTCTTTTTTAAATTAGTCGAAGAAACGAGGGTCAAGTGAGAAATTAAGTGGAAGATAAAGACATTGTTACTTTACTGCCAGCAAGAATGATATCATCATCAAACACTCAATCCATCGAACCCACACTGCTTGTAAGTCAGAGATTGCTTTCTTGGACTGATAACTATAGCACAATCCACCGAAACCTGTGTAATTGAGTTCTTGTCGTTAATCTATTGCTAAAAGTCAAACAAGTAAATTTATTACTATAAAGGAAAGGGGAGATAAACAAAATAAGAAGCTGGAGTAATTATATGAGCAGCACAACACAGTTTCATAATTCATTGCTTACAACATAAAAGATGGGGAAGGAGTTCAAATGTGAACACGGAAGAATGATCTCACTCCATGTGGATAGACAGACACATCACATGGTATAAAGAAAATTAATATGGCAGTGGCGTTTGACAATTCTATGCTTCGATTTTGGTCTATTGCAACTTTTAATTATAAAGTTAGATGAGAGCATAACAAAACTTGCATAGTTAGTTAATCTGATGGTATCTAATAGCATCACCCTAGAGTACATGAACCTCCTCAAAAAAACCAAAAGTGAGTCCTCCACATTAAGTTTTCTTTTTTTGGAGGAAAAAAAAAAAGGGCATTAAGGACAAACACTATATTGAACATTATTGAGCTTTTAGCTGGTATTGAGTATTGACACCGTCGTGTAGTAGTTGGTACCCTGGACTGGACTACGTCTATGAATTCAGTGGGACCTAGCAATTTTATCATTTTCTTTGCACTTTCTAATCATTCGCTAGTAGCTAAAGTCGAGTTCTAGCCCCTAAATTTCACTGTTTTTATATTTCTAATCCCCGTCACACCCCTATTTAATTTAAAACAAAACGCGAGTCCTCGAAATTAAGGATTTCTCTATTGGTTATACCCCCATAAAAGTTAAAACAGAGAAAGTGCACTAATCAAGGTGAGAAAAATTCTACTAGCGCACAACAATGAACCACTGAGCTATTGGAATGTCTAGCCATGCTATCCAGACAAGTGCATAAAAGAGCGTGAAATAAAGCACATAACAGAAACTTATAACTAAGGGCAAGATAAAAAAAAAAAAAAAAGTGATGCCCCAAATTCGATTTCACGGACTAGTAAGACTGGTTTTGAACGCGTAAGAATAGTAATTTTTTCTTTAAAAATGATTATTAAATTTGAAAATAAAAGTATAATAAATATTTAAAATAGTCTGAGTCAACATAGAAAAGGAATATATTTATCTATAATCTACTATATAATTTTTTTTAAAGAAAAAATACTTAAAAAACGGGCCGCACATGGAGAAAAAAAAACCTTGACAAGGAGGGCACACAAATACAAAGAGAGAGGAATAAAAATAAATAAACGAAAAAACAAAAGGAAGGAAGCGAAACACAAAAGTGGAAAGGAACAGCCCAAAAGATGTATCCAAAAATAAGTGAATGTGATCCAGCGGTGCCGCAGAAAACTGAAAACTATGCCCAAAGAAAAAGAAATTGAAGAAAACGTATCAAATAAAACTCATACAAGTATAGGAGTCTCGGTATCTAATAATATCTTAAAAGATAAAAATCATAGAAAACCAAAACAGTGAATAATGTTTTAAAATATCCTTCACTGCGTATCAAAACAAAATAGCTTTCGGCGCAGGTTATCACGGACAATGTGGTACTACAGTAACAGGGGACTGACTAGTGTTCTCGGCAGCGCACGTTAGCGAGAGAGGAACAGGAGCCACCGTCCCTCCACCACAGCAAAAACAAAACGAAATTTGCGAAGATGATGTATGTTTATTTAATTTGGAAGTGAAAGTGAGCTAAATCGGGAAAGTTATTATCTTATAAATTACCTGAACAGCAGGAGAATCGAAATTCATGAGGCGGATCTTGGCAGCAACGTCTCCCAAGACTCTGAGGTCTACACGGTCGTTGAGGGAGGCATCTCGGATCAAATCGGCGGCGTCAGCCTGAAGCAAATTGACGCGATCGACAGCGATGGTGGCGATGACCTGTCGGGTGCTGTGAGGCTGTTGGAAGAAGCCGGGGACAGTAGCTTTGCCCAATGGGATGCCGCGGTACATTACGGTGAAGCTGGACTGGCCGTACCTGATCCCTACCTTGTTCGGGTTGGTGGCAGCGAAGAGGAGACGAATGGTGAGGGATAGTGAAGCGGTTGAGGGGGGATTGGGTGTGATGCCCATGTACTGTACCCCCACTTGCTCCAGATCGAACTGCGGCTTCTTCGGCTTCACTGCTAGGATTATTACCAGCACCACCGCCAGCACTAGAAGCGCCAGGAACGAAAATAGAAGGAACAGACAGCAGCAGCACCCTTTGAACGACGCCGACGAAGATGAACGAGCCGGCGTTGTTGGCTGGTATTGTCGGTACCCGTTGTAATGTGGACCTGCTGTCTCTCTCACTGCCGGTTCCGGTTCCGGTTCCGCCGATTGTCTTCTTCGCTCACCATTAGGCTGTGGGTGTGGGTGTGGGTGCTGATTTCCTCTTGGGGTCGTCATTCTCACTTTTGAGTTTTGAGTTTTGACGCTCACCAGTCACCTCTTCTATTCTTGTTGCTTTGCAATGGATTAAATAATAATACTATTATATTAAACCATTTATCTAAGACAAAATCAAACTTCCTATGTTTAATTTGTTATATACATACTGTGTTGTGGTATATCTATATATATATAGTTATATGGAAAATTAGTTGCACGATCTTAAATTTGATCCGTTACAGTGAATAAGACAGACAGTACTAATTCTGTTTTTAACGTGAATAATATACCAATCCCCTGCTTTATAAACAACCATTATATTATCTGAAGCATAACTTATGTTCATATTACTATTATAAACAATTTCAAGTATGAGTAAAATCTTACTAGCAATTTTTGAAGTGCATGTCTATAGTCATTAACTTGTGAAAATATTAAATATTTGCAAAGTAGCAGTTGACGCTTTATCTTACATTACCAAAAAAAAAAAAAGTAGCAATTGACGTTACACTGAAGTGAAATGCTGATGAAACGACGATGCATATACCTGGCTAAACAAACAAAAGGGGCTCTTCACTCTCTCACTCCATGTTTGTGCGGAACATGTTCTTTCTTTCTTAGTGTTTTGTTTTTATTTTATTTTATTTTCAGTGTTCGAGCCCGTTGCACAACAAAAGAACAAGTTGGGCTACAATGTTACAGTGGGGTGTATCGTAGATTGAGGGACAATTGGTTATTTCCACATCGATTTGATAATTACGTTTCTCAAACATCCTATCGTAGCTCAAAGTTATCTATCCCAAATCGGCCGCACTGGGATACCGATACATAATTCAAGTAGGCACCCCACATCAAACCTTTCTTTCTCACTAAGAAAAACATAGAACTTGAAGAGATTCATTCTTTACCAATTTACCTTCCTCGACAGGTGTTCAAACAAATTAGGACTCTTGTTAATGATTAAAAGAGGAATGTTTGTATGATGATGACCCCACAGACAAGTGAATAAAAAAATGATTTGTCATTAGAATTTGATTAAGACTAAAAAGAGGGAAGCAAACAGAACTCAATTTATAGCTAGAAATGGAAACGAAGTGTGTTTTTTTTTATTTTCCCTTTAACGAATGTTTGGTTAATACATTTTTTTTCTTTCAAAACTTTGTCTCTCACAAATTCACAATGCTTATCTGTAACGGAGTTCTAACGGGTAATCAAACATATCCTAAAATGTTACAAGTCAAACAAAAAATGTGTCAACTTTTAGGCAAAGGTTTTATGCTGTTCTTTCCCATCTCACAGAATAAAGAAGGTTGGTTCATGCACTAACCAGAAGCTAAAGGCTGGTGTCACATGAGGGTGAAAATAAAGAGGAGATGAAGGAAGGAGTTAAAGATTGGTTCCAGCAGTGATTGATGAAGAGTTTAGAAGAAAAGAAAAAAAAAGGCCGATAATTAGTGGAACTAATTCCCGAAAGGTAGGCATTCTAATTTCTAAAAGAAGGAGACAATTGGTATATTGACATGATTAAACACAATGATAGGACATAATATCAGAAAACAACACCAATTAAACGACAAGTTACAAGCTTAATTGGTTTGCTTTATTTGAAACCAGATGGTTGCAAAAGAACTCCCTCCCTCGGAATCTTTTTTTGCAATGTTTGCTTGTTGGAAAGTTCTCTTTTTCTCCCTATGGTTTAAAAAAGCAATGCTGCTCGGCCCTTTCTCGGAAACTATACAAATAATGTTTCTGCATTTCCACTTGATTTTGTATCATTGACCTCCAAATGGAAAGGTACGGTATGTTAACAGAATAATGAATGCCTTCTTTCTTAAGGCAATGCTTTACATCATCAAAAATTTTTATAACTTTTTTATACAATTAAAATTGACTAAGAAATTATTCATTCAAATTATTACATCTTAATTAGAAAAATCTAAAGATCCTTTAAATTATAGTTATAAAGTATTATATCTCTCTAAAAAAAAAAAAGTATTATATCTCTCTAAATATAAGACTCTTTTCATTAATTCACATCAATTAAGAAAACTTGGTTAATTTATATTATTTTCCTAAAATTATTCTTAAAATTATTTAAATTCATTATCTCTCTTTCCAATTACTTCTTACATAATTAAATTATCAAATTACTGTATGTTGATCTTCCTTTCCGATCATTATAAGAGACGAAATGCATTTATCTTTTTAATTCATAGTATTCATTGTAAAATAATTAGGGATATTTTTGGTCAAAAAATAATTAATACAAAAAATGAAAAAATAACTTTAAAGAGTCTAATAAAAAAACAAATATTTTTTTTTAAACAAATAGTCTTATACTTAGGGATATTAGTAACAAATAATAGTTATTAAATTAAATCCATTAAAGAGTGGAAACTTAAGTTATTCCAAGGGACATTTGGTAGGGGATAAGTTACTCCCCGTAAAATTCTATAACCCAAATTTATGATTCTATATATTTTTTTTATAATAAAATGAGTTCTCACTAATATATATAATTGAATGCCAGATGAAAACTCGCCCAAATTAAAATGAAATGAATGCATGCTAAGCTTGCTCGTTAAGGGCACAATACAAAGAACAAGTGAAGAAAGTTAATTAGAATACAGAAAATACAAAGGCTATAAATCCGAATACGTAAAGCTTAGAATAGTAAGAAGGAATAAACTACAAAACATAAAGAACTCAGAACTAATGAAAATGCGGGTGATCACTTTCCTTCCGCATTATCAGTGGCGGCATCAGCTGCAGGATCTACAGTGGCATTACCTGCTTCCGTCTTAGTTGTTTCATCAATCCTCCTACCAGAATCATCGTCTAACTCATCATCCATCATGTCATCCTCTCCCACATTTATATCTTCCACATCATCATCTTCTTCATCTTCATTATTGTTTCCGTCAGGGATCTTTCTTTTCTTGGGACCATGCTCCAGCCTATGAGTATCCAACTCTTTGTCCATTGTCTCCTGTAAATTCTGGTCATTGTTTACTTTCCTTGCATTTCTTGCATTCTGCCATCTCTCCAATTCCTTCTCAACATTGGCAAGATACTGCTCCCCAATCTGTTTCTGATACTCAGATACTTCCTCTCTTCTAGCATTCTTCCATTCTAGGAAAGCCTGCAAAGTGAAAAAGATGCATTTTAAATGGCCATAATAATCCTGAATCTAGTCTGATGGTGAGTATGCACTCATAAACATCCCGTGTAACAACAAATAAAATCAATATTTGAGATTTAACTGGCCAATCCTGGATGGCTGTCCATAGTGATCAAAATGATGCTATAAGATGAAGACCAAAAGAAATCAAAAGTCTAAGTTTGACAACCTCTTCTTTGCGCTTCTCAAGTGATGTAGGATCTTCATCCAAGGGCTTGTTAGGCAAATAGTAGATTGGAGGCTCTGCTTTAGTCCTGCAAAAATACATGCCACATTCAATCAAAGAAGTTCCAAAAAGTTTAAAGAAAAACTTTTATGTCTACCTAAAATCCTGCAATTAGCAGGAAATATCCAGTCATCAAGTTGCTTCAACACTACAATTCACATGAACAGAAACTTATCTTCGTCTGAATAAAATGTGAATATGGACACTTTTGGACCAAAATTAAAAATAACCTGCAGAGCATAGCATTATATGATATCAGATATAATAGATGTCCAGTTCTTGAAGGGACTAGCTATAGACTCATGCCCATTAGTTCACAGTTGAAAAAGGCAAACCTTATAAAATTGCTTAGTCTTTTATGATGCTCACTCCACCGAAGAAACAGAAGCTCCAATTTCTTTTCTTCTGTCTTAGCAGCCACACGAGCCCTAAGAGTCTGATTGGAATAGAGGAAAAAAATAAATTTTTAATGAGAATCAAAATGGAACTTTGTCTATTATGAATAGCAAAGAATAGTTATCATTGAAAACCAACCAGGTCTCTCCTTCGTTTTTCAGCAATCTGTTCACGCTCTTCTTTCCTAAGCCTTTCACTTTCTTCACGTGCCCTTTGCTCAGCCTACGAAATAATTTCAAGGTATTTCAGATTATTATGAAGCTTTGGATGATACCATGTGAGAGAAGAAAAGGTGGCAAGAAAAATTCAGTGGCCAAATTTAGGTGCTCAAAACTTGCAAGCATAACAGACAGAGCATATTGCATTGAAAATCCTAAGTCCAATTTTAAAATGGCACGTTGCACCCTAATCTAGTCACCAACTCACTATTGTGTTAACTTTCACCTTGTCCAACCAGCAATGAAGTTAATCTATAACAACTCTGGCTACCTTTTCAGGGGTTTAGATATAAGTCACACGAATATGCATGTTTGCCACTAAAAGAACATGTAACAGGGACTTTGGACCATATAAAACTTGTATATTCAATTGATTAGCATGTATAATCCCAACCACCCATTGGGATTATGCATGCATGATTTGAGAATGTACAAATAAGGCCAAAGAGGTCCCAATTAGAAGAGTAGATTGTGTGATTTTTAGCCCAGGGAAGAGGAGAAGGAGACCACCAAAAAAGATGTTGAAGGAAATCATCAAGGGAGATCACGGGCTTAACAATATTTCTAAAGGTTTTTAACCATGCCGTATGGCATCATGTGATCCATGTAGCTGACCTAACCTAGTGGGACAAGGCTTTGTTGTATAATCCCAACCACCAGTCATCTAAATATCATATATACAGTAATTAATTGCTAATTTTGATAGCCAGTTTGGATAGGCTGGGTGAAAATTGATATAATGCAATAGATTAAGGATGGAAACTGCAATTAGGCCCAATAATTTGGGGGGACAAGGGCAGTATCCCTTGACATAAATTTCAATGCATAGTTTAAAATTGATTTACACATGATCAACCTTATATATGCTGTGGCTATCAATGCAAGGAATGAGTTAATAAAAGATTGAAATGTATTCCGTGGCTTATAATAACAAATCCCAGCAGTTGTAACATAATAAACTATACATATTAGGAACAAGTCAAATTAGTATTTCTGCAAGACAAAAAAGATATAAAAAAATAATGCATTCATGAAAATGTTGAAAGGCATAAGTGGCAATAGTGATGGACAAGAAGTTACTCTTTGCAAGGAATTAGATCTTCGCATATATGCCTCTGTTCCTGAGAGTTGTTTGTCTTCCTTTCTGAATTTCTGGAACACATATATAAAAATATAGAAATAACGATAGAAACAATAGCATTGATGATTAAATGAGAGATACAGGCAAGTAAGTAATTGTTGTAATCTAACATGTAGATACCTCGAGAGTTCCCAAAAGCTGGCCTAACATTCTTTTGTTCCTATTAACCAAACTTGGATCCTCATTCTTAGGCAATACCCTTGGAACATGATCGGAAGTAGGAATGTCAGAAGCCTTGGAAGAAGTAGTTCTTTGATTGGTGGCATCTCTCTTAGACCATCCAGTTTGGTGAGAAATGAAAGGGTTCCTATCAGTCCCATTATTCACAGCTTCGTCCTTAGTCTTTCCATCCTGTCCCGAATCACCACCATCTTCACCCAACTCCCCATCATCTACCTTCATTCATTCATGAAGTTGGAAATCAATGTCAGGAAGAAGCACACATTATTCATTAATTAATTAATTAATAATACCTTAACGACAGCAGATGAAAGTCGACGTTTGGCAGGAGGTTGTTGATCTTCAGTATCATTCCTGTCTCCCTGAATAATAATAATAATAATAAATGAAAGTGATCAATATAAACAGAAATGAAGGAGTGAACCCTAAAAAGAGAGAGGGAATACTAACAGGGCGAATAAAGGGTCGTGGGCGAACACCGTTAGCCCGGAGAGCAGGACCCGGCAAGGCACCACCTCTGCGAAGACCTCGAGGATCTCGAAGCCTCTCCGTAATCTACAAAATTAACAAAACAAACATAAGAAACAATTCATACACACACACAGGGAGAAGGAGAAAGAGAAAGAAAGAACCTCGCGCTGTTGGCGTAGAAGCTCATCGATCTCGTTGCGGAGTTCAACCTCCGTCTTCTCCACTGCCGTGCTCCCCATTGGTGTCACCACTCAGCACTGCTTTTGCCTTACAAAAACCCTTGTTCGCTCTCTCTCTCTCTTTCGCTCAAATCATATTTGCCGCACCTAAAAACCCTTTTCCTTGGAATATATTTCTATTATATAAAAATCATTTTAACATTAAATTATATTATAATTAAAATTTGTAATAGATAAATTATATTTTAGATTTACATAAATAATTATTATTGTAATAAAAGGTTGGGAGTTGCTAATTCCATTCCCCTGTGTTACTAATCCACTCCCTTTTTTACCTACAATTATTTAAATAGCCTTATGTTTCCCCCACACTCCCCTCGTTTTATCATTACCACTCCCACCCTTTCAATTCTCCTTCCTCTCCAATTTTTGCTTGAAAGGATTCTCTATTTCTTGTTCTCGTTAATCTGTATATGTGGTTAGATTGCGGGATAACTATGGTGTGGAGAGGAAAAAGTGAAAGGGAGATTATTTCCTTTAAAGTCGTGAAATCTAATAATATTATTTTTGTGATTAAAGTTCAAAACATTCATATTTGTTGTACAATTAATTTTAATTGTTTGGAGTGAGTCTATATAATTCATTTTTACTCTATTTCATATAAATACCATTAATTTTCAAATCTTTTTTTTTTAAATTGCTTTTAAATATTATAAAACTCAACTTTTTGACAATCAAGCATTGTGCTTCATGGAGCAACTTGTTTGACAAGTAAATTTTTTGACTACTTGTGTAGTGAGAGTTGCTAGGAAGCAACATTACTTTCCTCCAAACAGTGCTTAACAAACAACATGTTAATGATACTCTCTGTGGCATCATGAATGCTATTGTGGTTGGGTTTGAAATTATGTATGTTCACCGATTTTGTTGACAATACACTGAAGATACAATAAAGGAGGCACATGTTGAAATGGATTTTATGAAGACAATGTAGTAGTGACATAAACAATGAATCAAATTTTATTCAATTCAATTTTGTCCTTTGTTTGGATAAAAAAAAAATGGTCTTTTACATATCTCAAGATTTGTAAGACTTAATTTTATGTCTTATTGACTATTGTTTTTTAATAATATTTGCTAAGATACATGATCGCCTGACATGAATTTTTTATTATCAAAATGAAATTTCTTAGAGTTTTGATGAATAAGAAGGATGAACATGAGAGAATGTATTTTTCGTAAGAGGATTATACGGAAATGAGGTGTATTTAAGAGAGAAAAGGTGAGAGGAGTGTGCTTATTGTGATAGTTTTAAGATAAATTTCAACGGTAAAATATTCATACATCGTGTATAAAATCACTTTATACCTTTGGTTAATTATAATTCACCATTATAATGAATTTTAAAATAATTTTATAAAAGTCAACTGTTTTATCATAAATAAAAGGTTTTAATTAACTGATGGTGTAAAATAATTTTATACCAATAATATACAAACCTTTTTTTTCAAATTTCAAAAGTGAAGTGCACTTAAAAATATGGGGAGTTGAAATAACAATCGTCTAAAAGGTTATTTATAATTATTTATTCTTTAAAAATATTAAGAATTAATTTTAAAATAAAGATAAAATGTCAGAATAAAATAAATAAGTAGTTAACAAAAAAAATTGGATAAGCATAAAAGAAGACTAATTTGTAATATCGATCAAAAAAAATAATTTGTAATAATTGAGAAAAAAATATTATTTATTAAACCAAATTAAATTTAGATTATTGAAATAAGTTCTTAAGTTTTTTTTTTCTTTTTTTGTGAATAGAATAAAAAGTGGACTAAGGTACCGTTGAACTCAACTTATTTTTAATTTATAAGTTACCTTTGAGTAAAAGTTTGACTAAACACTTTTTAAAATAAAAGTTATTTTTAATGAAAAAAAATTAGAAATAAGAAGTTTTATTAATATATTTTTTATAAAAGATATTAATGATTAGTTTCTTAGTTTTTATTAGCAGATGAGTCAAACCCAAGATTTCTTTATCTAATTTAAAAAAAAATTAATAAATAATTTTTTATTTATTGTTTTAGGCTCACATTTTTAACTTTAATTTAGAAATAACTTATAAATTAAAAATAAGTTAACCCTGAAACTTAAGATACCATGTAACCAACAATCCCAACTGAATTCTAAGAGCATCCACAAGACAAAAAAATCTTCAAAAACTTGAAAACTAATAGAAACTAGTAGTTGTAAATCATATCCATTCTGCTAGAAGTGTTCTAGGGTGTGGGTGACGTATCACAACTCAAAATCATCCATAGTATTTAAATAGTTTTAATGTAAACCCATTTGAGAATTTTGTTTCACAAAATCATCCAAATAGATAAAAAAGCTGAGATATGATATGTGAAGCAAGGGGATCTAGCAGTCACAAAGCATATTATAAAAATGATTGAATTAAGGGTTTGAAAATTTTGATTTTAAATAAAAACAAATATTTGTTCAGTTTTAATGTTGCAAGCATCTTGGTGTTTAAAATATCAAGTTGGTATGCATGAGTATAACATTCAAAATATGGGTATAATATGATGCATACGAACCATTCAATTCAAAGGCAGCGTGGGCTTTGTATTCAAGCTTATACTAATATCTATCTTTTTAAAAGTAGAGAGAGGTATTCAAACTTGTGTTTTGATCACCGTAAAAAAAAAAACTTGTTTTTCGATCATCACGGTCTGATTATTCTAGCAATTAGCTGTGTTTCAATGGATTCTGTGATCGACAAATTGATTTTTTTTCGTTCTGATGAACACACTGTTGGTGAATTGCGGCCGAGAAGATATAAAATACTAATAGGTTATTAAAAAGTATTAAATATTATTCTTTAACTATCTAAACAGAGTAACGTGTATTTTCATGTTGGGCATGTGCAATGAAATTTGACAAAGTTTGCCGAACGAATTGATTACTGTTTTGTCGAAACATCGGATTAATGATTTTAAGCGTTCTCGCCGCCACGAAAACAATGGTCAAATAGAAGATATTTAGGTGGGTGTTAGTCTGCAACAGCCACCGGACTCATAATAATAGTTGAAGTTGCTATAAAAAAAAAATAGTGGAAGTTCAAACTTTGACATGTATTATTTAATTATTTTATATATATTATAAAAAAGTAAGAAGAGTTCACATTAATTATTCAACAAACTAAATACAGTATTAAATTTAGGGGGCATTCGGATACATTTATTGATTCAATCAAAATTATTATTGTTGACATTTAAAATTAAAGCAGAGTTTACTTTAAAACCTTAATCTCACAATTAGTATAATTTTTTACACCGTTAATTAAAAAAATTAGTGTTACATATTTTAAATCTAACTTTATCTCAAACTTTTCTTTAAAAAAAAACAATTATTTGTATAAAAAAATTAGTTTGAAAATTTTATGTAATAAAAAGTAAAAAAAAAATTGTAATAATTTAAAATTAAAGAAATTAAATCTGGAAAAGTATTGAAGTAGTAAAATTTTACAATTATCTTAACTAAGTGAGGAAAATGATGAAAGACTAAATTTATAAAAGTATTTGATATTTTATTAGTATATATTAAAAAAAAGACGATAACAAAAAGGCTTAATAATGTTTATTTGTTAAATGATAGACATAAAAAAGATTCAAAGACGTTCCCACTGGGATGACAACAAGGAGAAGAAGAAGAAGAAATAAAAAAAGTAGTAGTGGGTGTCTTGAATTGCGCGGCTAGTGCCACGTGGCATCACGAGGTATTTTGTTGGTAACGTAAGTACAATGATTGTATTAATTAATTAAAAAAAGAAATAGAGATGTTGTTGTGTGCAGTGCCGTCTGTGGTAGTAGTATAGTAATATGAATATGTTGAGGATTGGGAGAAAGAGTTAAGTGCGTTGTACCTGAAAAATGGAAGCTGATCGGAAGCGATTGAAGCCTCGGCTTGAGCGTCGGAACGCCATGAAGAACATCGAATACCAATTGAAGGACGACGGTTATTTGAATCAAAGGAGTTTCCGTGTCGACGGGGAATTCGACCGCATATTTCACAGCCTGGGCCTGTCTGGGCCCGAGGAATTTGCCATCCCAGCTGCAGCTTGGGAAGAAGCCCAGGCCCAAAAGGAGAGGGGAATTAAGGGCGTTTCTGAGTGGTCGTGGCAAAAGGGCGAGATCTTAGGAAAGGGCTCCTTTGGAACCGTCTATGAAGGATTCACCGAGTCAGTATACTAATACTAATACTGCCGTGTTTGTTTTGTGTTACATTTACTTACTCATCATCGCTTTTCTTTTCCTTTCCTGCAGTGATGGCAACTTTTTTGCTGTCAAGGAGGTGTCTTTGCTGGATGACGGAACCCAGGCCAAACAGAGCATTTTCCAACTTCAGCAGGTCTCACTCATCTCTTTCTTCCATCTTACTATTCTTATACATACACTAATCTCAATATTTTTGGTCTTCCATTCAGGAAATTTCTCTTTTGAGTCAGTTCCGTCACGACAACATAGTTAGGTATTTTGGCAGTCACAAGGTATGCTGCTGCTTTCTACTTTGGACAATATATAGGAATTCCTTCATGATCATTGTATTTACATCTTATTATTTCTCAGGATAATGATAAGCTGTATATATTTCTCGAGCTTGTAACAAAAGGATCATTAGCAAGTCTCTATCAAAAGTATGGTTTAAGGGAATCTCAAGTTTCTGCATACACAAGGCAAATTTTGAGTGGCTTGAAGTATCTTCATGATCGTAATGTGGTTCACAGGTAACACGACTGAACTTTCTATCTTCATTAGGCATTTTGGATTTTAATTTCTTCTTTTGTATCCTGAAGATTCTATTTTTATCTGATATCCACTTACTATGAATAATTGGAAATTGATGACTGAAATATCTCAAATTTACATGGACTTGCTACATTCTAATTTTTAAGGGATATCAAGTGTGCCAATATATTGGTTGATGCCAATGGGTCCGTGAAGCTTGCAGATTTTGGATTGGCGAAGGTACATTTCTTCAGCAAAATGAACTTTCTCAAGTCAGCAAACATCTTATCATAGCAATTAGCAAATTATACTGTTGGGTTGTTTTTCCTTTGCAGGCAACAAAGTTGAATGATGTTAAATCAAGTAAAGGCTCCCCGTACTGGATGGCCCCTGAGGTTTGAAATAATTCCTTTAATTGGATAAACTAGAATGAAGATGAATAATGTCTGACTTGCTTGAATCATAATGTTGGATGGTAGGTTGTTAACTTGAGGAACCGTGGATATGGACTAGCAGCCGATATATGGAGCTTGGGATGTACAGTTTTAGAGATGTTGACACGGCAACCTCCTTACTCTCACTTGGAAGGAGTATGTCTTTCCATTACTAACTATTGCTAGTCCACTCATTTTAAATTATCTCATACTGTACCCTTTGACTTTGAAATTGTAGATGCAAGCGCTATTTCGGATTGGCAGTGGTCAACCTCCACCTGTTCCGGAATCATTGTCAACAGATGCCCGAGACTTCATTCTTAAATGCTTACAAGTTAATCCAAACAAACGCCCTACTGCTGCTCGGCTATTGGACCATCCATTTGTAAAGAGACCACTTCTACTTCTATCTCTCCCATAACTCCTGTTACTCCAACAATCAATCTTTTACTGTCGTAATAATAATATACAGGAAAAAGGTCACTCAGTAGTTTTGCAGATATATCTCCCTTGACATGTGTAAATAGCTAGCCAAGAAAGGGAACTATGTACCTACAATAGGAAACAGTCTTTATTATTCTATTGATTTTTTGGACTTTCTCTTCAATTAGAGCGTTCACAATTGCAGTATCAATTTCTGATTTTTAAAAAGCTTTCTCTGTTAAGCATACCTTCAAAACTTAAAAGTAGTATTGGACATGGAGAAAAGGGTAGAGATGGCTTAGGGGAAAGACTGCTGCATGCACTGCCAACAGTGGTTCAGGTTGTGTGCTATTGTGTGAAAAGAATAAAACAACTTTATCCCACAAAAGCAAGCAAGAAAGAGTCACACACACACACACACACGTGCATTTCACAAGAAAAGTCAAACATAAGTTCTCATTAGCCAACTTTTTGACTGCAAAGGGACTCTCAAGTGCCAACAATATCACAAATTTAGTAGCAAGCTAGTTATTGAATCAATCTCTAATATATACAGTTGACAATTCCTTTGGTGAGCCTTTCTTATAAAGGGGATGAATGCACGTTTGAGGTGTACCAACCAGGTGGTGTCACATGGTTTAATTGTCTACGTAAACCAATTTGTTATTCAAATTTATTGAGGGACATTTGTGTAATTTATTGTTGGGGCTTTTATGTAATTTCGTTTCTTTCTCTCTCCCTTTGAATCAGAACCTTGATTCCGCTGTCGTAGTTTTTGTTCATGAGGATTCTGCTATTTTCGACTATGGCGTATGATGAGTATTTGGTTTTGATGTTGTGTGGATCAATTTGAAATTTGATTGAGTGAGTTTAACTCGGACATGATGCCGAGTTGGAATCGGCACCAATCATTGAGGAGGTTTCCAAAGTGGAGCCAGTGGCAGAGGTTTTGGATCTCTTGGTTGATGAAAGAGGGATGGTGGTGGCACGACGCATGATGTCACAGAAGGTGAGAGTAGCGGCGAAGAGGATAAGGAGGAGGAGGAGGAGGAGGAGGAGCAAGAGGGGGGTGCAAAGGAGATGGAGTGAAATTACAAAAAAGTCCCGATGAGAAATTACGCAAATGCCTCTTAATAAGTTTGAATAACAAATTGGCTTTTTAATTTTTTTTCTCAATTATCTATATCTCCACAAGTTCCCCTATATGCATCTGAGACAGCGGCTCCAGTTTCTGATAGATCCCTTTTCATCTCTGAAATTTTGGACCCCACATGTTCTTTGAATTTCGAAACTGAATCGACCAACTTAAAGAGTTCCCTAGCACGCATTTGAATTTCTTCTTCACTTTGTTTAATCGCTTCCTGCAACTTCAATTTGGATGCCTTGACAAAAATGAAGTTAATTAGATACAACATTCTCACATAAATCACTAAAGAAAGAAAAAAAACAAATACACGCCTTCATTCAAAATGTGTTTACTTTATAATTATGCTCATTCAGCAAGTAAAAGTAAATATTTTACGTTGGATTATTATTTCCGATTACTTATTACTGGCAGTAGTTAGTTTGGCTTGATGGCCCTAAAATCATCTCGAACAACTACACAGACATATCAAAGCTTAATCTCAAAAGGAATGGATTATTTGATTCAATACAGTGTGCAAGAACATACTTGCCCTCTTAACCATAACCACTTCCACAAAGACCATGAACACGAACTAAGCAAAACATAACACAGAAGTAGCTACAAAAGGAAACAACTATTTTGTCAATATACTCGCACGCATGCACTCATTTGTGCACCATACGGATAGGAACCCAAAGAGAAAAGATCGAAACACAACAATGCAACATGAGAAAGGGGTGGCATGTTAGATAAGAATTAATTCAAAAGCTTAGCCTGTAGGCAATACTAAAATAGGCTTATCAGCGTGGATAGTGAAATTTGCTTGTCTCTACAAATTCATTGAAACGCAACAAAGAGAACAGCAGACACATTCCCCATAACTTGAAGAATTCTAAGCATTTCAACCTCAATAGATTATTAGAGAAATAAATCACAAAGGAATTACCTTGAGAACCTCAGCTGCCTCTTTTTCCATAATGTCCATTTCATTTTCTGCCAGCTGAACATCCTCCAACATTTGCTTGGCTTCAGCAGAACATCTACTTTTGTATTCCTGAGTTTCGTTCTTTGTCATGTTCAGCAGAGCTTCCATCTAGCAGATAAATCAACAACCACCAGAAAGGAAAGTCAAACAGAAGTTCTCACAAGGCAAGATTATTCCTCTCTCCAATACCCATCTAATTCCCACAGTGTAACAAAAAATTAGCAGGAAGTATAAGTGTGTATGAATTTGATCTGCATTTTGTCACATACTATAATGTTTTCCACAAGTGAAAGAACGGCAATCGAAAGACTCCCATTTCTGTTATTTAAAACATGTTTTTTACACTGGACCAAACTAGCAGTGAAATAGCAGGATACATGAAGTCATACTTAAGTCATTGTGCAATGCAAGTGTGACAAGTGATTTGAATTTAAAAAGAAAAATGAAAAAAGCATTGTAACTGATTACAATCTAAAAAAGAGTAAAAAATATATATTGGCCACTGGCCAGTACAAGTTACAACCATGAACTTACTTCATCAATGCGTGACTGCAGTGCCGCAAGCTGATTTCTTTTCCCCTCAAGCCTCACAGCATTTTCACCAGACTTCTGCTGATAAGTAATCGACTCCCCCAGTTTTTCCATAGAACTTTTCTTGATTTCATCGGCAAAGGATCTAAGCGCAGGCTTCAGCATGGGTTTGTGATCAATTCCCATTATCTCTGCAGGAGTAATCCCCTTGGAATTCAGGAGATACTGAATGCCATTCCCTATCTTCAACCTAAAATCACTCACTCAATCAGTAACATTGACACTAGACATCAGAATGAATTAAGAGACACCACGATCAAAATTTACTCGGTGATAAAGACGTGACCTCTTAAGGGCTTGGTTGGACTCCATGCCCAGAGCCTCGAGGTCTTTGATTCTGTGTGAGAGAGTGGTGTCGAGATTCCACGCCTTCTCCTCCCACGCATTCCTTGCAAGTTCAGCCTCCGCAGTGTCCCTCTCCACCGCTTGCAACTCTCTCTTCATCCTCTCCACGTCCCTCGCATTGAAGGTCTGCGCCTCCACGCGCCGCTTCAGCTCCTCGTTCTCCTCACAGATCCTCTCCTTCTCCACTTCCTTCGCCGCCACCTGCTTCTCCTTCTCCGCCACAACCCTCTCCGCCTGCTCGATCCCAGACGAGAACTCTGAGATCATCTTGTGGAACTTCTTGACGTCATCCTCCAGCATCGCCTTCTCCTTATCCAGCACCTCCTTCAGCGACGGCGCGGATAGGAGCCGCTCCAGCTCCGCCTCGAGCTCGGAGGCGCTGCGGCGGGTGGCCTCGAGAAGGTCCTCCGCGGCGGACTTCTGTTGGTGGAGCATCTCCCTGGTGCTGCGGTCAAGTTGCTCGACGGCAGCGTCATCCTCGTTGATGAAGTGGATGTAGCTGTTGACGGTGTATTGGTAGAAGGGGTTGTGTTGTTTGGGGGAAGAAGAGAGGTGGAGGTGGAATTTGGCGATCTGGACGAGCCAGTGGATTAGGGCGAGTAATGTTGGCCATTGGTGAGGAGCGGCGGGGGAACGGAGAATTGATTTATTGAGTTTGAAAGGATAATTGAGGCGTTTGAGGAGGAGAGGGAGATCCTCTTCCAGTTTCGATGCGGGGAGGTCGAGGAGTGAGAGTAGGAATTTTAGGGTTTCGAGGATGTCTTTGGCGGAGGGGAACGTCGTTTTGAAGGTGATTGGGAAGTTCTGGGAGGAGAGAAAGGTGTTGATGGTGGAAAGCGCCGTTTGTTGGTAGGACCGCTCCTTGTAGAGGTCTAGGGTGGGGCGTCCGCCGACGCCCACGGAGGATGGGCGGCTGCTAACGTCGGAGTCGCGGGAGGAGTACTGACGATACTGGAAGTCGACCGGAGTGGGTGGCGCCGGGGGAATGAAGGAGTCCTTCGGTTTCCGTCGCGCGGTGGGTCTCATCTTCCCTCAATTTGAACTCCTCACTCGTGAGCGCGGGTTTCTGTCTTTTTGTATTTATTTTTATTACAGAATTTGGTGACTCTATTTCCACTCTAACTAATTAGTATACCCTAATTAATTAATTAATTAAACAAAAACATATCTATGTTGTGTATTCGATCTCACACAAAAGAATCCGCTGCTGTGTATTTAGTCCACGGAATCATATTTTTGTAAAGGAAATATTTTCAGAAAAACAAAAATTAAAACACACATGGGAGTTTGAATAGAAAAATAAGGGGTGAAAATAGCAATTTCAAAAAAAGTTTTATTCAATCAAATAACGGATAACAGGTAGCCCATGCAAGGCACAATTAATAATCAAGCTGTGCTACAAGATTCAAACTCCAGGAGAATGAAGTCTCGTTTTGCATACACACTATGCAGGGGCAAGAAAACATAAATTACATTAGATCAATGAACCCTGCTCTGCTCGCAAAAATAAACAAAGCGAGGGAGAAAGTAAAAGAGAGTGCGTGAAAAGGTAAAAATAAATAAAAAGGGACATGTGACGACTGACGCCGGTTGAATATTTTTTATAGTATTACATATACATTAAAAATAGACTATAGATGAAAGGTTAGAAACTGGAAGTTACAATTGTAGGGTTGTCGTTTAATAAGTTGATGACTAGGCGAAACTACATAACCCAAGGCGAATGACATGTACGGAACGCCTAAAAGTTGATGGAGAATATATATATATTATTTATTTTTTCTCAGTATCTATATGACTATATCTCCACAAGTTCCCCTATATGCATCTGAGACAGCAGCTGCAGTTTCTGATAGACCCTTCCTCATCTCTGAAATTACGGACCCTACATGTTCTTTGAATTTCGAGACGGAATCAACTAACTGAAAGAGATCCCTAGCCCGCATTTGAATTTCTTCTTCACTTTGTTTAATCGCTTCCTGCAACTTCAATTCGGATGTCTTGACAGAAATGAAGTTCATTAGATACAATATTACACATAAATCAGTTTAATTCAAACATGACCTATAGGAAACACTATGCCTCTCCAAATTCAATGAGACATGAAAAAGAGAACAGCAGACACATTCTCCATATCTTGAAGAATCCTTAGTATTTCAAATTCAATAAATTATTAAGCAAATAAATCACAATTCACAACGAAGGAATTACCTTGAGAACCTCAGCTGCCTCTCTTTCCATATTGTCCATTTCATGATCTGCAAGCTGGATATCCTCCAACATTTTCTTAGCTTCAGCAGAACATCTACTTGTGTATTCCTGTGTTTCCTTCTTTGTTACGTTCAGTTGAGCTTCCATCTGGTAGAAAAATCAACAAGGAGCACAAAGGAAGTCAAACAGCAGTCCTACGCTAATATGATCAATCTAACCATGGAAAGAAAAAAAAAAGTTTGAAACACTGGTCAGAGGAGGAGGGGTTGGGAATCAGGTGTGGTATATGACCTACTCTAATAAGATCAATCTAACGATTAAAACTTATGATCCACCGTAGCCTTTACCACTGATTACTACCAGAAACGGGGAAAAACATATATTGGCCAGTACAAGTTACAACTTAGAAAACACAGGCATCAATGCAACAACACTGCCCCTGCACCAGCTCCAACATGCCATGCCAGCATCACCTCTGGCTCCACTCACCACAGGCATAGATAATGTAATTAATATTTTAACTTTCTAGTATAAGTGTTACTCTCCATACATAATCTTAGCCCAGCCAATCATCTACCCATATCAAATCCTCCATCCAATATTCCATTCATACAACAAAATTTGGAATCAATACTAACTCACTGTATAGTAGGACTGGGTACAGA